>OX336395.1:80909120-82109120 GCA_946902985.2 Meconema thalassinum
AACAAGTTTAGTTAGTGGAAGGTTCTTTTTCATGCCATAAATATATGGCATGGGACCGCCGGCTTTACTTCCCCTCCGACGGAAGGCATACTGAGGGATGTTTAACGCTCTAAAAAAATCCGACGACTTCGGCCGGGTTTGAACCCGCGACCAATCCCCTCAGAAACTATTAACAGCGATGTTCTTCGGCCTCCTTCTCACTTTAAAACAGGCTTTCTGAAAATAAAAAATAATTTTTGAAATTTCATGAACCTTTTCAAAATTGCAAAGATTTTAGCAGCACTTAACATTTCCATTTGTCAAAATTAAACATTTTTGGAAAACGGACGTGATAAAATATAACACGCTTAAGGAAGAATTACATTTACAGAGGTGTGCAAATTATTAGAAACGACACCAGTTTCCCAAAATTGCCCTTTATACTTTTCACGGCTTAAAGCAGTAAATAAGTTTGCAAGGCTTAATTATATTTTCTTTTAAGAAACTCAAAGTAAAATGATCTTTTAGAATTTCCACTAACAGAGGAGCTTTGCCACACGTTTTGTTTAGATTACTTCACTCCACTTTTCGTGTGGATTTAGAGGAGAGGGATCTGGGGTCCTTTTTACTAATGATCTGCTCTTGAACTATTCAAAGATTCATGGACCAAGGATTGATATCACCTGACTTAGAGGGTACATTCCAAAGTCAATGAAAGAAAAGGAAACTTATCCAGCTCGGGTATCCCTCGGAGGTCCCTATTCCTAAAGTTTCCAGACACAATTCCTTATGGGAAAAAGTGTAAATCCGCGGGGGAGGAATCATTAGTCAGTAGGGTAATAAATAAGCCAGCAGTTGGTGATAAAATGATTTTGATAAATAATTGGGACTGATCTAAATTCTTCATTTGATTCTAATAATTTGTACACCCCTGTAAACATTTCAGCTTAGTGCAAGTGCAAATTGATAAAAAACAAGTAGTTCCGTGAAGAACTAAAGCCTATTTTCATATATCCTACATATGTTAATTGCCACTATCAACATACAAAATTTCAGCTTGATTGCTGAGATAGATTCATAGATATTGGAACTGACTAAATATTGCGGATGGTCGCCATGTTGGATTTTATATATGTAGGTCTTATAGTTACGTACTGTTACATGACTATTATTGTGTAAGTATAGTATTCAAAGTTCAATCGCATAATTAGGACACAATAAGTAAAAACGAGATTTTAAAATTTCGCACAGCAGCCATCTTCTCGTTAAGGAAACAATTGAAATAAATGAGATGCCAGTGGATTAACATTTGTATAAGGATTTACTGCACCAAGTGTCGCTGAACTCGGATGGTTAAATTACGAGAAACGTTCATATGAATATTTATACTTCGCGTCGCCACCACGTTGGATTTGTGATCACCAGGTTATTGAAGGTCCTATAGGTGAACTTGTGTTCAGAGCCCCTGTGAACATAAAAAAATCAGTTTGATTGTAGTAATAGATTCTAAGATATTGAGATCAGTCTAAACATTTCAGATGGTCGCCATGTTGAGTTTTTATATGTATAGGCCGTAGAGTCATGTACCATTGAAGGAAAATTATTGCGTAGGTTCATTATTCCAACTTTCACCTCGATCGCATGATTACGACATAAGAAATAAAAACTTAATTTTAAAATTCGCACAGCCGCCATCTTGAAGTTATGTAAACAATTTAACTAAATTAGACACCAGTGCATTACAATGTGTATAAACATTTGCTGTGCCAAATTTCATTGCGTTTGGATCATTGAATCGCGAGAAAAATCTATTTAAAACTTTCAAATTCGCTTGGCCACCATGCTCGTTTTGTAAATAACCGGTTTTTGAAAGTCTCATATATGAACTTCCAGTAGTGACGTTTATCTCCGCACAAAATTTCAGGGTGATACCGGTAATAGTTTCAGAGATATATATTTCGCACAGCCGCCATCTTGAGGTTATGTAAACAATTGAACGAAGTTAGATGCCAGTGCATTACAATGTGTATAAACCACTGATCTCTATACATGGATGGCTGGTATCTAAGGCAGCAGTAAGCCGAATAGACGATGACAGGTGTAGCAAGATGGCAGCGAGCGCATGGTGCAATATTGCGAATCCGGCTCTGTGATTGGTTACTGGTAGTTTGATGTTATACATGTATTTATACTGGCAGTAAATATTTTGTGTTTCTTGTGGTTGTAAAATGGGCTGAATTTGGTTATTTAAAGCGTAAAATCTTAGTTTTAAGTACCGGTTTGGTGACCCATCATCCCAGGCAAGCCGGTAATACATTTACTTCTCAGGCAGATAGGTCGCTTAGCCGTAATTTTGAAGTTAATGTGAAGTTAAGTATACATATGCGGTGATGCTGAAGCAGACGTGATCGGGCTAGGCTATTGCGTGTTTAAATTTGATCCCATTTCAGGGTTTTTCGGTTCTGGGTGCGAATAGTTCGCTTAATAGTTGTAAAACGGTGGGGAGAGTATATTTTGAGTAGGTTTTTAGTTGTGTTAAGTTTTATGTGGAGCTGAGGAGTGAAATTGATTTGGCTTCAAGTGCTTTTTTGGCTTTGATCTACTTCCCGTTATTATTAAGTTTATTGTGCTGCTAGCGTGATTAAAAGCTGTAGTATTTGATGTAGAGTGCTGGGATTACTTGGAGGAAGTGTTGGTTATTTCATGGAAACAGGAATTCATTACGGTACCAATTACCGATTACGATATGGCGAATCTAGGCCTGTATAGTGAGCTACTTTTAGGCCTATAGGTACATCATTTGAAGAATGCATAATTTTGTGGCATATATACATGTGTACCGTAGCCTATATACAATTTACAAGAATGTTTCCAGAAATTGTTTTTCACTCGTTACCGGTACTCTGTTGATCGCTAATTGCGTGTACTCAGCACCTAAGTTGATATTTGTCAGCCGTTATTATACATTCATTTTTATTGATATTCCGGAGATTTACTGACCTCGGAATGACGTGTCAGTGACCCCAATGCTCTTATGCTATGAGTGAACATATCTCTATATTTTTATGTGCTCCAAAGCACCATTAATACGATTTAAAATTGACTAGATTACCATTGCTTGCCCATAGGGAGGACTCGAGAATGGGTAGACCAACATGGCGGACCACGCGCTCAACCTAGCGTACTTTCTCGTGCAGCGGAGCGCTGCCATCGGCGATCCATGTATAGAGATCAGTGGTATAAACATATACTGTACAAAGTTTCATTGCGTTGGGTTGGTTAAATCGCGAGAAACGTCTATTTAAAAGTCGCAACTACGCTTGGCCGCTATGTTGGTTTTGTAGTTACCAGTTTTTCAAAGGTCACATAGGTAAACTTCTAGTAGTTCCCTTTATCACCATACAAAATTCCAGGGTTATATCGGTAATAGTTCCGAAGATATTGAATGCAGGTGAAATATTTAGCACAGCCGCCATGTTGGATTGGTGAGACGTAAGACATTTTAAAGGGCACGGTCGGGGTAGTACGTAATAGTGCTATCAATTTACCGAGTTTCATTGAAATAGCTCCAGTCGTTTAGAAGTTATTGGGGACACACACACACGAATCACGCACACACACACGGACAAAAGGTGATCTCATAAGCCTTTTTTTTTTTTCATAAATGAAAATAGGCTTAAAATGGGGGTGGTGATTTTTAGCCTATTTTCAATTTTGAAAAAAAAAAAAGGCTTATGAGTAACTATCCAAACGTAATGAAACTTGATACAGCAAATGTTTATACACATTGTAATACACTGGAGTCTAATTTAGTTCAATTGTTTACATAACCTCAAAATGGCAGCTGTGTTAAATATCTCACTGGCATTCTATATCTCCGAAACTATTACAGATATCACCCTGCAATTTTGTACGGTGATAAGGGTACTAATACAAGTTTACCTATGTATATTTCATAAACCTGTAAAGTACAAAACGAACATGGCGACCAAGCGAATTTGAAATATTTTAATAGACTTTTCTCGTGATTTGACTCTCTGAGCGCAGTGAAATGTGGTACAGTAAATGATTTTGCAGATTGTAATGCACTGCCATCTAATTTAATTCAATTGTTTATATAACTTCAAGATGGCGGCTGTGCAAAATTTTAAAATTAAGTTTTTATTTCTTGTGTCGTAATCATGCGATCGAAGTGAAAGTTTGAATAATGAACCTAGGCAATAATTGTCTTTGAATGGTACATAACTCTGTGGCCTATACATATAACAAACCTAAATGGCGAGCTTCCGAAATATTTAGACGGTTCTCAATATCTATGAATCTTTTACAGCAACCAAACTGATTTTTTTAATGTTCATAGACGATATGAACATATGTTCACCTATAGGACTTTCAGTAACCTGGTGAACACAAATCCAACATGGGGCGACGCGAAGTATAAATATTTAAATGGACGTTTCTCGCGAATTTACTATCCGAGTGCCGTGAAACGTTGCACGTTAAATGCTTATACAAATGTTGATCCACTGGCATCTAATTTATTTCAATTGTTTGCATAATCACAAGATGGCTGCTGTGCGTAATTTTAAAATCTCGTTTTTACTTCTTGTGTTCTAATCATGCGATTGAAGTTTGAATACCACACGTACACAATAATCTTAATGTAATAGTACAAAAATAAAAATCCAACCTGGCGACCATCTGAAATATTTAGACTGTTCTCAATATCTGCGAATCTGTTACAGCAATAAAACTGAAATTTTGTATGTTGATAGAGGCAATTAACATTAGCAGGATATATGAAAATAGACTGTATAGTTCTTCACGGAACTACTTGTTATGTCTTGTGAAACATTTTAGCGAGAAATTGGAATTAAAGATAATTCCGGTTTTTAGAATATGTCATTACCATGGAATTCCTCTTCTTCTAGGGGCCGATAACCTCGATGTTAGGCCCCTTAAAACAACAATTATCATCATCATCATCCTCTTCTTCTACTTGAAGCACTAGCATCCATTTTGTTGTTGTTCCATTTGCCTTTGCTCTTGCTTCTAACGAAGGTTCTTTCTTAAAAGTAATTTTTGTAGCTTATATATCGACTGATAAATATAAAAATGTACTTGGGTGTGTTTACTAACAGGACGTACGATTCTGGGAAAGTAGCCTCAGGAATAAATCGTTTACAAAGCTATAAGTTCGTAGAATAATTTGGGGCAAAAATAACACTTTCTACATTTTGAAGATTATCGGCATCCCGGAGTCCCTTAAACAAATTGTGCACTTTAACGCTTTATAGCTTTGTGGTACATTAACCACCTGCTATGTCAAAGATGCTGATTGTTGAATCCATCAGCCATTATGTCAACGAATTTTCTTTTGGAAGTGTTAATATATATATATAATTCGTTGAGGCCATCTAGGACCACGTTAAGTCTTGCTACACTTGGCAATTTGTTTCGCCTTCCTTTGAGCCCAGAATTCCCTCATTCTCTGTGAGTGGGCCATCTTAGGCTCCGCTGTCCAAGAAGTACCTTGTCTTCTTTTCGGGTTCGATGTCTCGTCTCGGGTTAGCCCATTAGTCAGTATCTTTTTGCGGAAGAGATCTCTATTGAAGGCGTCGTCGGGTTTTAGATGCAGCATTTTGAGGTCGTCTTTGGTATTCATAAACCAGGGCATTGTGGTTTTGGGTTTGGAGTCAAAGAAATGAAAAATATGTTTAGTCAGCCTGTTTCCGTCCATTCGTTTGAGATGACCGTAATACCGTGCCCGCCTTTTACGGATCGATTCTGAAATTTTCTCTATTTCACTGTAGACTTCTTTATTGGATTCTTTTATAGTGGATGCCATTCTTATAATTTGATCCCATTATACCTCTGACGATTTTGCGCTCTTTTTTCTCCAGTTAATATTTAATAAAAACTATATTTCTCTGACCTGAGATGCTTGATATTTTTTAAAACAAAAACAATTAAAACGTAAATGATAAAATATGATAGAAATTAAAATTGTAAATAAATAAATTGTAAAAATTAATCATCATCATCTTGTACAGTTTCCAGCCCCAGGCTGGGTCTGTTTGGAACATAACCCTCGCCACTTAGTCCTTTCTTCCCACCACCTCTCCGCTGTCACTCTGGTCCAGTCCTCGCCTCTCTTCTTGACACATTCCTCCACTCCTTTCAGCCATCGATCTCTTGGTCTTCCCCTTGGTCGTTTCTTCTGCATCTGCATCTCATGTATCCTCTTGGGAATCCTCTTCTCATCCATTCTCTTTAAGTGTCCATACCACCTCAGTCTTGATGTCTCAATCCTACCTTGCAAGGGCTCCTCTTTCACCATTTCCCTGATCTTTTCATTCCTCACCCTGTCTCTTCTTGTTACTCCGATCCTACTTCGCAGGAACTTCATTTCACCTGCCTGTATTCTGCTTATGTCTCTTTTCTTCATTGTCCACGTTTCTGAAGCATAGGTCAGTATCGGGATATAGTAGCTTCTGTATAACACTTCCTTGCTTTTTTGTGGGACATCTTTATTCCACACTAAGCTCCTAATGCTTCTCAGAAATGCTTCTGCCTGTCTGCCACGTTTTGTAATCTCTTTGTCATTTCTCCCATTTTCCTCCACTATACTTCCCAAGTACTTGAGACTTTCCACCTTCTTCAGCTGTCCACCTCCAAGTGTTATCCAACTCATTGGTCTGTCCTTTTTCCTGGTTGTTAACAGGATCTCACCTTTACTGACCTGCCCAATAAAGGCATAACAAATGAGTACCGTATTCACATTGTGCAATGGAGCATGATCGCAGTAGAACACGGTACCAATACCAACACTGAATACTAGCGCTCGGATGTTTAGGACCGAAACCAAAACAACCCGAATATCAAGGAAATATGACCTTAAAATGACGAAATATGAGTTTAAAAAAAGACAAAATAATACCGAAAAATGACTGATTTAAATATGGCCGTTTTTTTAATTATAAATCCACCCGACAATCACTTCGAGATTAAATTGTTAACTAGATTCTTTAATCCAATTTTCAAATTAATTTTCTGAATATAAATGTTTAAGTGGTTATTTACAGTGTATTTTTGTAAACACGAGTTCCCGCTCGGTAAGTTGAGGATGATTGCACACCTACAACCACCGTCAAACTACGAAAATATCACGTTCTTACCAAAAATGCTCAAAATATGACCTAATGGTAAAATTGTTCGAAATATGCATTTATATGACAAATAAAAACCACTGTATTGTGACGATAATCACTTGATTTGCACCAGAAACACATCGGACATGAAAAATGAGGCAAAGAAAAAATATGATTTTTCCTAAACATCCGAGCCTTAAAAATCACACGATTGACAATCGGCTGATGGCTCATGATAGGACCTGAGCTTGCAAACTCTATGATGATACCCATGCAAGGCCATGGAGTTCATGAAGTGTTGAAGGTCTCGGCTCGCATCTGACCAAGTCCTGTTCATCATGGCTTCAGTCGAGTAGAATTGTAGCCAGATGTCCTTTCGTTTTATTTCCCTTTCTTCCAACAATTTCTTTCAGCTATCCGTAGAAGGGTGAAAAAACTTGAACCCCAAATGTTCAATGAGGAAAGGTTCCCCAGCAAGCTTATAGACTAGCCGTGATCGTGTATATCGAGCGAGTCTCGCGCTTTTAAAAATCTTGCCTTGACTTTTTATGTGTTTATACTCACAAAAAAATTGGAATGCAGCCGAAATAAATCCGAAACCCCTATGGACATCAAATTGGCAGGTGAACAACTAAAGAAAGTAAGAGACTTCTGTTACTTAGGAAGCAAAATAACCAGTGATGGACGAAGCAAAGAGTATATAAAACGTAGGTTAGCTCAGGGAAGAAAAGCATTTCTACAGAAAAGGAATCTGACATCGAATATAGATTTAGGTATTAGGAAGTCATTTTTGAAGGCCTTTGTCTGGAGCGTGGCGCTCTATGGAAGTGAAACTTGGACTATTGGTGCAGCAGAAAAGAAGAGAATTGAAGAGTTTGAAATGTGATGTTACAGGAGAATGATGAAGATCAGATGGGTAGATAGGGTTACAAACGAAGAGGTATTAAGGCTAGTGGGAGAGGAGATATGTTTCTGGCGACTGCTAATGAAGAGAAGAGATAGGTTGGTAGGACACATACTAAGACACCCAGAAAGTCAAGCTTAGTTATGGAAGGAATGGTCGGGGACAAGAACTGTAGGGGTAGACCAAGGTTAGAATATGTTAAACAGATTGCCACGGATGTAGGGTGTGGTAGCTATGTAGAGATGAAACGATTAGCTCAGGACAGGGAGGAATGGAATGCTGAACCAAACCAGTCAAATGACTGAAGACTCAAACAACAACATACTCACTAATTCGAGGAGGTTTCTCTTTATCTTGTGTAAAATGTTTAGTGTAACCTGAACATAAAACTGTTCATTTTAGTGTTTTGTACATTCATAGGAGCATATAAAACGTATGAAATGTTATCGAGATCTAGTTTTGCTTTCATTGATTGTGTCTTATTTTCCCCCTCCCCCCGAATAAAAAAAACAAAATCAAAAATTGAATATAAAAAAAAACAAAAAAGCAGAAAACAACAAACAGTAAACCAAAACCAAAGACACAAAGCAAAAACAAAAACAGAGAAAACAACACACAAGCAAAAATTAAAACTAAAAAACACAAAACAAAACCAAAAGAAAAAAACAAAACAAAAAAACAAAGCAAAAACAAAATCACATAACATAAAAACAAAAGCATAAACAAAAACAAAAACACAAACAAAAACACAAAACAAGAGCAAAAGCATAAACACAAAATGAAAACACAATACAAACGATAGCAAAAGCAAAACAAAAATACAAAACAAAACACAAAGCAAAAACCAAAAACAAAAAATAAAAAAAAGCAAAGAACATAAATCAAAACCAAAGGTAAAGCAAGAACAAAAACACAAAACCCTGAACAAAAACAAAAGTAAAAACAAGAAGTTCCGTGAAGAACTATACAGTCTACTTTTCATGCCAATGATTATTCTATAGAATATGAAATGACGAAATTAAGTTGGTAATATCGAAATATCTAATTAGTTCAAAATAGACCTGGTACAATGTAGCCCAATAGAGCACAACAGTTGGCAGCCCTGGTGACTGAATATATTCTTAGTTCCATCTCTTAAGGTACAGAATACAAAATTAGGTTGAAGTCCAATGGACGTTACATGCAGTTAGACACTGGATCTATCAGCACGCGTAAAAGCATGTTGCCAACAAAACCATGCGTGTGCTGGTCAGAAATAATCTGAAATATTATGATATCTTGTGCCAATTTTGGATGAAATCCATTTGTTAGTATAGAAGTTACATGTATTTTAAAATTGGACATATCAGCAGGCATAGAATCATGTTGGCAGCACTGCCTTGTATTAATTACTCCAAATTAATCTAAAATGTCAGGTGCTATACGTGTGCAAAGAGTAGAGCTGTTGGCTTGCATACTTTCTGATATATTGATATTAGGGTAAAAATATAGACAGCATTTATTAACAGTTGGCAGCCCTGATTGCTCTTAACGATACTTATAGTCATATCTGTTATGGTACACATAGCACATACGAAATTTGGTTGAAATCCAACTGATAGTATAGAAGTTACATGTATTTAAACATTGGTACTATCAGCAGGCTTATAATCATGTTGGTAGAACTGACGTATATAAGTTACTCCAAATTAATCTAAAATGTCAGAATATACGTGTGCATAGTTTAAAGCTGTTGGCTTGCATACTTTCTGATATATTGGTATTTGGATAAAAAAAAATAGAGAGAGCAATTATTGACAGTTGGCAGCCCTGGTGGCTCTTAAGAATAGGGTCAGTCATATCTGCTTATGTACAGATATTACATACAAAATTTGGTTGAAATCCAATTGATAGTGTAGAAGTTATATGCATTTAAAAATTGGACTTATCAGAAGGCTTAAAATTATTTTGGCAACACTGCCATGGTTGGCCTCCTGGAAATTAAACTGAAATAGTCTTATCTACATGTGTGCGAATATTGGAATAGCTCCCATGCATACCTTGCAAGATATCCAACATGGAGCTCAAATTTCTAGTGCGTTTTTTCAGCAGTTGGTAGCACTGACATCATTTTCAAATATGGACGTGAGATATTCCGGTGCACATCTTTACTCATACTAAATTTGGTTTTGATTGCTGTAGCCGTTTAGGAGTTGATAGGGGGGGACACTCACACAGCCAGACAGACAGACAGACAGACAGACAGAAGGACAGACAGACAGACAGACACACATTTTCCCGGATCGATCTCATAAGTCTACTTTTTCCTCATTTTTGCAAAATGTGAAAAGTAGGCTAAAAATCACAAAGCAAAAAACAAAAAAGCAAGAAACAAAAACGCAAAATCACAAAGAAAAAACAAAAGCAAAAACGAACACCCACGAAACAAACAAAAAACACAAAACCAAAACCAAAAATAAAAACAAAAGCAAAATTAAAAGCAAAACCGACAACACAAAGCAAAAATAAATTAACTAAAGCCAACGCAGAAAATAACAAACACGAAACCATAAACGAACAAGATGTTCAGTAAAGAACATATAGCCTACTTTCTCCTAAATGTATGAGTATAGTTATAACTCGTTGTTATTATCAAAGAGTATAATAGAATCATTTCTTGGTTGAAAACCTTAGAAACTATTTACCTCTACCAAACGCCACAACCTAGAAAAAAACTACTACCATCATTGAAGAAAGATATATAAGAAGTATCTCAAGAATGTTATGGATCTGGAGACATAATCGACCGGACTGGCTGCGTGGCTCAGCGGTAACGTTCTCGCTTGCTGGGCCCTAGGTTGCAGGTTCGTATCCTGGCGCAGTCAGCTGGCATTTGAGGGTGCACAAATGCGAGGGAGCCGTGTCAGTAGATTTACTGGCACGTTAAAGATCCCCTTCGGGCCAAAATTCCGGCACCCCGGCGTATCTAAAAGCAGCAGTAGTTAAAAGGGACGTAAAACAAATAACATTATTATTATTGTTATTATTACATAATCGACCTGCCGTGGGCAACATCCAACTTTGAGTTGAGGCATGTCTTTACACGTCTGGTTGTGCATGGCTTTCACAACCCTAATTGAATTAACAAATCTTTCCATGACCCTACAGAAACGTGTGTATACAAACTCTTTAGATATTTTCGATTGCTATTTGCCTGAAATAAAAGTATTAATTAATAACCTGAGTCGCCTCCGTAGCGTAGCGGTCAGCATGGTTAGCTGCCGCCCCGGAGGTCCTGGGTTCGATTCCCGGCTCTGCCACGAAATTTGAAAAGTGGTACGAGGACTGGAACGGGGTCTACTCAGCCTCGGGTGGCCCAAATGAGTAGAGGGGGTTCGATTCCCCCTCAGCCATCCTCGAAGTGGTTTTCCGTGGTTTCCCACTTCGTCTTCGGGCAAATGCCGGGATGGTACCTTCTTCAAGGCCACGGCCGCCTCCTTCCCTCTTCCTTGTCTATCCATCCTAACCATCCCTTACCTTCCCTCAAGAGGCCCCTGTTCGCTTTGCAGGTGAGGCCGCCTGGGCGAGGTGCCAATCCCACCTCACCAGTTGTATCCCTTCCGATTCGATGTTCCCAGCTCTAGGACACTGCCCGTAGAGGCGGTAGTGGTGAGTTCCACCAACCTGGAGGGTAAACGACTAAAAAAAAAAAAAAAAAAATAATAATAACCTGAACTAGCACCAACGGCTAGAATTCAGTTACTATGTGAAATCGTTTTGTTCTTTACTTCAAATAACATTTTCAAATAACGCACAATAGGCTGTTACAAACCCTTTAAAATAAAAAGTAAAAATTTATCGTAGTATCATCTTGCCATCCTTCAAGTTCGATGCGCATAGAATGCCAATGGTATACGGTACTAACCAATGGAGTCCCACGTAGACCAGTCGTGGCATCTAGTGGAGAAGTATCGAACAATATAACCCTAACAGGGCGAGTGCATTCTAGTGGCCATAAGAAGAAACTTTTCAATAAAATCTTGAAGTTAATAAGTAGGCCGGCGTGCAGTTACCTTTTTGGCTGCTAGATGTCTCGAGCAAATCTGCTGGTGAATTATGTTTTAATTAAATATATATTTTCCACCGTAATATGCAAAATATAACGCTTAATTTTAAAACGTCTGAATCATTACAAAACAATAAATATTGTTACGTGTCACCCCCCTAGTGGCACTTTTGTTAACTGGATTACGGTGGGTAGGAAGCACAACACCAATTACTGCTTAAAGAAGTAATTAACTTTATTGCGGCCAGAAAATTACACTACTCATCAGCAATTACAGACAATAGGAACCTTACTCCAGTTTCCTCAAGTCTCTTGCTTGTGGAGAGCTCTTGCCCTTTCACTTGTCAACAAATCACAGAAGTTAATCCTGCCGCTAATGAGCCTAGTGGCCTTGACAGAACTACATGCAACTTCTTCCTAATGTGCGCCTACTACAGTACTTACGAGCACTTGCTGCGCGCTGTTCACAAGCTGGGAGAAACAATGTCACTGGATTTCGACACCACAATATCTCAGACACTCAGTGAAAGCACACTCACTCAGAACACGGCAGTCCCCTGTATGTTTCTCACTTCGCCGCTACACTAGGGGTTTCGCAAGTCACCACACTTCTGTCGCTCAGAATAAACGCTCACACTAGCTCGTAAAGCACAACAACAACAACTGCTAGACAGGTCGCATTTATATAGCAGGCCGGTGACTCAATAAATGCTTCTAGATCCATCCAGGGTTCACGGCTTCTCGAGGTTTCCATCGCTGGTCCAGTCACGAATATTCTGGACTACCCCTTTGTCCTAGCAGCCCTGTTGCATAAGGCACACGCAATACAGGAGGCAGGCCACAGCCCAGCCCTGGGGCAGTTGTGACTCATGCGGCGAGTGATGACACAAACTCACAGCCGTAACACCACCCCCTTCCTAAAAAGGCTTATCGTCCCGATCAATCATTGGTCCGTCTGTGTCCCTCCGTAGGCTGCCAGGCGATCTCGGTGCACGATCTTCATCTTTGCCCTCGGGCTCCGCTGGATCCTGTAGACGACATCGTTGATCCGTTTCACGACTCGGTACGGGCCCTCCCAGGACTTCTGCAGTTTGGGTGACAGGCCTTTCTTCCGTAATGGGTTGAAGAGCCAGACCAGGTCGTCCTCGTGGAATCCGCCGGCATCCTTCTGCTGGTCGTATCGGGTCTTCATTCGGTCGGTCTCGATCCGTAGTTTCCTCCTCATGAACGCGTGTACGTCCTCCAGTTGGTCGACCAGTTCTTGAAAATACTGGCTTACCGAGATCGGATCATTCCCAGGTCGACCGAAGGCAAGATCGACAGGTAGACGGAGCTCCCTCCCAAACATGGCCCGGGCTGGTGTGCACCCGGTGGCTTCATGCACGGTGGCGCGGTAGGCCAGGAGAAATAGTAGAAGATGATTGTCCCAATCCCTCTGGTGCTCGCTGACGACTATTCGGAGATGGTTCTCGATGGTGCGATTGAATCGCTCTACCATCCCGTCGGACTGAGGGTGTAGCGGCGTTGTCCTTGTCTTCCGGATTCCCAGGAGCTGGCATAGGTTCTGGAACACCTGTGACTCGAAGTTCCTCCCTTGGTCGGAGTGCAGCTCCAGGGGTACTCCGTACCGGCTGACGAATTCCTTCACCAGGGTCTCTGCAATCGTCGCGGCTTCTTGGTTAGGGAGCGCATACGCCTCCGGCCATTTGGTAAAGTAGTCGCTGACGACTAATATGTAGCGGTTCCCTGCCTCGCTTAACGGGAATGGCCCAGCAACATCGATGGCCACTCTCTCCATGGGGCCGCCCACGTTGTAGGTCTTCAGTGGACCCCGTCGTCTTCGTCCTGGGCCCTTGCTGGCTGCGCAATCGTGGCACCTCGCGCAGTAGTTCTCCACGTCCCTTCGGCATCCGATCCAGTAGAACCGCTCTCTCAGCTTCTCCAGGGTCTTCTTTATCCCTAGGTGTCCACCAGATGAACCTCCATGAACTTCCTTCAGGACTTCCTCCGTCATAGCCTTTGGAACGACGACTTGTTCCCGAGATGTCTTCCCGTCGGTGCTCTCCCAGGTACGGCAGATGAGGCCATCCCTTACAATCAGCGAGTCCCACTGTGCCCAGTAGGACTTAAACTTTGGGCTGCAGTCACTCACAATATTCCACCCGGGTCTGGGGACACAGGCCCTCTTCCATTCGGCTATCAGTCCCAGGTCATCATCTTCTGCTTGTGCCCGCGTGAAAGATTCGCGGCTCCAGCTCCCTTGAAGTTCCACAGTAGTCCGTCGGCACAGTATCCCGGTGTTCTCCTCCCTTCGGGCACAGAAGGCGCAGTCTTCGGGGCACGGTCTTCGTGACATGGCGTCGGCGTTAGAATGCAGTTGGCCTTTCCTGTGCTGAATCTCTAAGTTGTACCGTTGAAGCCTCTCTAACCACCGCGCGAGTTGACCCTCGGGCTGCTTGAAGTTCAGGAGCCACCGCAGGGATGCATGGTCGGTCCTGATGAGAAATTCTTGCCCGTACAGGTACTTGTGGAAGTGTTCAATGGTCTTCACGATGGCGAGCAGCTCCTTCCTGGTGACGCAGTAGTTCCTTTCTGGCTTTGACAAGGCCTTGCTGAAGTAGGCCACTACTCTCTCCTCGCCGTCCACTACCTGCGACAGGATTCCCCCTATGCCAAAGTCGCTGGCATCGGTATCGACGATGAACCTTGTTCCAGGTCTGGGGTAGGCCAGAATAGGCGCGGTGCACAGAGCCTGCTTGAGTTGTTCGAAGGCACTGTGGCATTCTGCTGTCCACGTGAAGAGTTGGTCCTTTTCAGTCAGTCGATGTAAAGGTTTGGCGATGTCGGCGAATCCCCTCACGAAGCGACGGTAATAAGTGCAGAGTCCCAGGAAGCTTCGTAGTTGGGACTTGTCCTTCGGGACTGGCCACTCCCTCACAGCTGCGGTCTTCTCTGGGTCGGTGCGCACCCCTTCCTCGGAGACGATATGCCCAAGGTACTGGACCCGCTTCTGGAAGAGCTGACACTTCTTGGGGCTCAACTTCAGCTGGGCAGCCCGTAGCTTCAACAAGATCTCCTTCAGGTTGCTGTAGTGCTCCTCGAAGCTCCTCCCCACAACGATGACGTCGTCTAGGTAGACCAGGCAGGTCTTCCAGTGTAGTCCCCTCAGAATGGACTCCATTAGCCTTTCGAAGGTCGCAGGGGCGTTGCACAGACCGAATGGCATGACGGTGAACTGCCAGAGCCCGCTGCCCACAGAGAACGCCGTTTTCTCGCGGTCCTTAGGGTGGACCTCCACCTGCCAGTAGCCACTCTTCAAATCCAAGGTGGAGAACCATCTTGACCCTGATATGGTGTCCAGCGTGTCGTCGATCCGGGGTAGAGGGTAGCTGTCCTTCTTCGTGACGTCGTTCACCCGCCTGTAGTCCACGCAGAATCTGGTGGAACCGTCCTTCTTCTTCACAAGCACGACCGGAGAACTCCAAGGACTATGTGATGGCTCGATCACCCCTTGCTCCTTCATCTCTTCTACCATCCGGTCGACTTCTGCTTGCTTGGCGAGCGGGACACGTCGGAATGGGGCCCTAATCGGTGCGCTGTCCCCAACGTCGATTCTGTGCTGGACCAAGCTTGTCCTGCCGAAGTCTTTGCTCCCCACGGAGAAGACATCCTGGAATTCACGTAGCAGGTCCTGAAGTTGGCGTGATTGCTCTTCGTCTAAATGGTCCTGGGATCCTTGGTACAGCTTCTGTAGTTCTTCTAGCAGGGCGCGTCTTCTTCGGTTGTCCGTCTCCAGGTGTCCGTCCGTCGTTTCTGGGATGCGGGCAATCCAGGTAACGGGCTCGCAGACTCCTAGGTTGGTGTCCCGGTGAACCGTAATATCGTAGTCGTTCAGGTTGGACAGGCGGACGTACGGCAGAGGCGTCGTGTTGATGAGGGTCTTGGCAACTAGCAATCCTTTTGCCTGGATGTCCTCATATTTTGGCTCGATGACAGCCGCCACTCCCTCAGCAGTTCCGTCGACAATTACGGCGGCGCTGACCTCCGTCCTGGCAGGAACGATGACGTCCTCTCTCAGCCTTACTCGTCGTGCGGTGACGGCCTCGTGTGCTGGTTGCAAAGCAAGTTCCTCACCTCCGAAGTGCAGAGTGTTGGTACTCAAGTCCAAGATGATGTTGTTCTGGTCCAGGAAGTCCAGTCCGATGATCACTTCGTTTGATACGTCAGCCACAAGCACTGGATGCTTCACCACCCGTCGACCAATGACGATCTCCAGTGATGCTTCGCCATGTACCGGTGCGGTCTCTCCGGTCGCGGTTATTAGCTGGAGGTTCCTTTGTGTGGGTTGCACTCTCCACTTCGGGATCACGGTGGGATTGACGATGGTCCTCGACGCTCCCGTGTCGATCAGCAAGGGCCAGCTCACTCCGTTGACGACTCCGTCGACCATCAGGCTGCTATTGTCCCTCCGTAACTTCGTCACACGCACTTAGACTGCTGGGGCTTGACGACTGTCACAAGCCAACCTTTGCCCCCCAAGGCTGGCTAATACTCGTTTCCCTGGGCCGCGCGGTTTTCAGACGACTGATTTCCCGTCGGATACCCTCGGCGGCGACGATCACTGCAGTCCTTGCTCAGGTGGCCTTTCTTACCGCAGGCCCAGCAAGTCGGTAGTCCTCTTCCGGGCCGCCTCTCCGGTTGTCTTCCGGCTGTGTCGTTGCTGGTGGTGCCGTGACTATCGAAGAAACGGCTTAGCGCCTCCATTAATTCGTCGGCCAGGGGCTTGGTCTCGTTGGATTTTACTGGTTCGTCAACGTCCACTTGACGCACCCGCGCGTGCATTCTGGATTAATGTTTTGCCGTCTCGAACTCAAGTGCGTGGCTCAGCGCATCTGCCAGGGTCTTATTGCGAGCGAGACGCAGCGCCTGTTGAGTGTCCGAGTCCCGTAGCCCGTCTGTGAAAGTCTGCGTCGCTATCTGCTCCAGAAAGTCGGCCGGCGCTGTTGGGTAGGCGAGCCTTACGAGGCGTGCGATGTCCATCTCGAACTCCTGCAGGGTTTCCGCGTTCTTCTGTACCCGGGTCCGGAGCTGCATCTGATAGGCCTGCTGAAGATGGCTATCTCCATATCGGGACTCCATATGGGTGATCAGGGAAGCGTAGTCCTGGGATCCAGTCGGGATGGCCTGAAGGACGTTAAGGGCGTCACCTCTCAGCGCTACAATGAGAGCTGTAGCCTTTTCTGTGTTGTTCCAGTTATTTATGGAACAGGCCGCCTCGAACTGACGTAAGTAGGTGTTCCACGGGACCTTTCCGTCGAAGGTTGGGGGCGTCACTCTGCTATGTCCCGTTCCCGATATTCCCGGTGTAACGGTGGGCGGGCGTTGGCGCAGCTCGGCAACTTCCTCTCGTAGAGCGTTGAATTTCTCCTCCACCCCCGTCAGTGGGCGTTGGCGCAGCTCGGCAACTTCCTTTTGTAAGGCGGTGAATTTCTCCTCCACCCCCATCAGCGGGCGTTGGCACAGCTCGGCAACTTCCACTTGTAAGGCGTTGAATTTCTCCTCCACCCCCATCAGCGGTCGTTGGCACAGCTCGGCAACTTCCACTTGCAAGGCGTTGAATTTCTCCTCCACCCCCGTCAGTGGGCGTTGGCGCAGCTCGGCAACTTCCTTTTGTAAGACGTTGAATTTCTTCCTCCACCCCCATCAGCGGGCGTTGGCGCAGCTCGGTAACTTCCACTTGTAAGGCGTCGAACTTCTTTTCCACTGCCGTGACTTCCTCACGCAGACACAGTTCTAATTTTTCAGGTCCTGTGTCAACTTATTCTGACCGTCTTCCATCTTCTTCTGGCCGTCCTCTATCCTCTTCAGGTCCTCCGCTAGCTTATTTTGGCCGTCTTCCATCTTCTTCTGGCCGTCTTCTAGTTTGGCAGTTAGGTCCTCGGCTAACTTCTTCTGGCCGTCTTCTAGTTTGGTTTCCATGCCATTTAACTTTTCTAGCAATGCTGCCAATTTCTCCTCCATTTAGGTGTTTGTCTTGTAAAGGGCATGCACTCACAGGAAAATTAGAGAAAATGACCTGCTCGGGTTTTGAAACCAGGACCGTCAGGTGTTGTGCTTGAGTTCGTAATCCGGCTTCTGACACCAGTTGTTACGTGTCACCCCCCTAGTGGCACTTTTGTTAACTGGATTACGGTGGGTAGGAAGCACAACACCAATTACTGCTTAAAGAAGTAATTAACTTTATTGCGGCCAGAAAATTACACTACTCATCAGCAATTACAGACAATAGGAACCTTACTCCAGTTTCCTCAAGTCTCTTGCTTGTGGAGAGCTCTTGCCCTTTCACTTGTCAACAAACCACAGAAGTTAATCCTGCCGCTAATGAGCCTAGTGGCCTTGACAGAACTACATGCAACTTCTTCCTAATGTGCGCCTACTACAGTACTTACGAGCACTTGCTGCGCGCTGTTCACAAGCTGGGAGAAACAATGTCACTGGATTTCGACACCACAATATCTCAGACACTCAGTGAAAGCACACTCACTCAGAACACGGCAGTCCCCTGTATGTTTCTCACTTCGCCGCTACACTAGGGGTTTCGCAAGTCACCACACTTCTGTCGCTCAGAATAAACGCTCACACTAGCTCGTAAAGCACAACAACAACAACTGCTAGACAGGTCGCACTTATATAGCAGGCCGGTGACTCAATAAATGCTTCTAGATCCATCCAGGGTTCACGGCTTCTCGAGGTTTCCATCGCTGGTCCAGTCACGAATATTCTGGACTACCCCTTTGTCCTAGCAGCCCTGTTGCATAAGGCACACGCAATACAGGAGGCAGGCCACAGCCCAGCCCTGGGGCAGTTGTGACTCATGCGGCGAGTGATGACACAAACTCACAGCCGTAACAATATATAAAATTTCAAGCAAAAAAAAAACTCTGATGGGGTTTGAACCATAGGCATATGAGTGATAGGCCAACGTTTTACCACGGAGCCATTTGTGCCAACAAACATCGTTCTATATAAAATGACTTACATATAATTTGTTAGCAAATAATGATTTAGACTAAACGATTTCATCAGTGAAGTATAGTATTTATTTATAAAGCATTTCATACAAAGTTTATTTATTTTGTATCAGTACGCTATATTGCATGCAATACTCAAATTAGTGAAATATAAGTCAGGCGCAAGATATCCGCTGCCATCTTGTCTTCTTACCGAGACGGATCAGCTTTTTAAAATCACTTCTGCACTATAGTATTACAAAATAAACTTTTAATTTCGAACGTGCCTCTTCCTTTAGAACAGTTAAATCGATTCTCGGCTCGATAATCGGAACTGGTGGGTCCCATGATATGGATTATAAAGTTTGCATAATTCGCACGGCCACCATCCTGAAATGGTACGGCGGATGACCTTGTAGTTTGGTCACAAGACGCGTCCTATATGAAGGTATGTTATTACCAAATTTGGTAGAGATCGGATAATTTGGTTAGTCGCTATTTGATTTTACATTTTGAACGTTTGAGTGGCCGCCATTCAGTTTTGGTAAAGATGGCGGCGATATAAAACATGACACTGAGGTGCCCTTTGCTTGTTCTACCTCTGTACCAAATTTCGTTCAATTCGGTTTCACCGTGTTCGAATTGATAGGCGGGGACAGACATTCCGAGTACACACACTCACACACACACAGACTCATACACACACACACACACACACACACACACACAGACAGACACACAATTTTTGGCCCTGTAGTGATCTCATAAGTCTACTTTCATTTTTTGCAAAAATCGAAAATAGGCTAAAAACACAAAGTATGAGCAAAAATAAAAGCAAAATTAAAAGCAAAAACAAATGAAAAACAGGAACAAAACTAAGCTTAAAACAAAAGGAGAGAGAAAAAAAAACGATGAAAACATTTTTTAAGAATGCTCTTCATAGCTCACTAGTTTGATTCGCTCTCTAGAAGCGAATCCTAGTTACGCCACTGACTGAGTAAGATCAATATGGCGATGGCCATTGTTCACGCTGGACCACCCATCAAGCTTCGTGAGAACTTCTTGTTAGCCTGCCTTAAGTATAATGTACGCAAATTGGTTTGGTAACGAGCGGTTTGTTAATAAGAGTAAGCCAGAGGCAGTGTAGTGCTCACTGAGGACATCAGCACCGTATTCTTATACACATTGCCAGGGGCGTGTCTGGGTATTCAGGCGACCACGGCAAGTCCCTGTCAGGATACTTCAGGTTGCCGGTACACACTGTGTGAATAAGATTCTGATTGTTTTCAAAAGGTTTCATAAACAAATTATCGTTTGAATTTACTTTTTTTTTCAGTTACAGGAATTGGGGTAATAAAGAGAAAACAACAATTTATGTGTATTAATATTTACATCGTTGATAATAGTAACTTATATTATGCTATAATTAAGACACGAGTATGTTTATAAAACGAGCGTATGCGAGTTTTATCATTTCCATACGAGTGTCTTAGTTACCATTATAGGCGAGTTGCATACGACTGTTTATGTTCGACGATAATTATAACTTTATTATATGTTTTAACATAAATATTCATAAATATCTGTTCAGTCACTAGAATGTTGTGAACGGGTGCTGCGCTGGGTAGTATATCTCCGTTTTCCAAGCTCTCTGGCCAACCGACGCATGCGCTCTGAGTGCTTGAATGCCATATGTTCAGATTGTGCTCCAGTATTCAGTAAAACTGTCACCAAAGTCTTTTCAAAACAACGCGCTGTGTAGAAATTGGTTTTGGGAATATTAAGGTACAGTGCTATTTCTTGTCTCATATTCACCAGTTTATTTACGCGAACATATGGACGGTGCAGTTTTGGTAATTTATATAGAAATGTTGGATTTGAACGCATGCGCGAAGGTATCCTTATCTAATTGGTCACACAACTGTTTCTTGAGCTCTGATTGGTGGGAGAAACTGTTTCATAATGAAAAATAGTGTTATAATGAGCCTCATTATGATACAGTTTTCTGATAATAGTCAGGGTCGAACATAAATGTAATAACTAAAGGTTTACTGCAGTCGAGTCCCGAAACTAACTCGGCCTAATGTGGATCAAAGGCTGGCCGAGTTTGTGAAAATGCTGAGTTATCTTGAATGGGATTAAAAAGAATAAGTACGAGTGTTTCCTCATAATTTACAGTGCTGTACTTGTATGTATAGTTTGTAAGAGAATACAACAGAGAATAAACTGCCCAAATGCCCTTAAACAAAGGAAAGGTACGTACTTTATGTATGAAGGTATAGAGCCTTTACTACATGTAAATGAAAATTAATGAATACACAGTGTAGGCCTACAGAAATTTACCTGATAAGACATACCTCAAAAATGTTCGACGATCTCGAAATGTAAATATTATAAGTCAGAAAACTGTATCATAATAGGGGCATTAAAGTACTATTTTTAGCCTATTTTCAATTTTGAAAAAATAGGCTTATGAGATCACCTTTTGTCCGTGTGTGCGTGTGCGTGTGTGTGTGTGTCCCCTAATAACTTCTAAACGGATGGAGCGATTTCAATGAAACTCGGTAAGTTCATAGCACTATTCTGGACGACCACGACCGTGCCCTTCAAATTTTGTTACGTCTCACCAATCCAACATGGCGGCTGTGCGAACTATTTCACCAGCATTCAATATCTCCAAAACTATTCCCGATATCACCCTGGAATTTTTTACGGTGATAAAGGGAACTACTAGAAGTTCACCTATGTGACGTTTGAAAAACTGGTAACTACAAAACCAACATGGCGGCCACGCGAATTCGCGACTTTTAAATAGACGTTTCTCGCGATTTAACCAACCAAACGCAATGAAACGTGGCACAGTAAATGTTTATACACATTGTAATGCACCAACATCTAACTTCGTTCAATTGTTTATATAACCACAAGATGGCGGATGTGCGAAATATTTCACCGGCATTCTATATTTCTGAAACTATTAGCGGTATCACCCTGAAATTTTGTACGGAGATAAAGGACACTACTGGAAGTTCATCTATGAGACTTTCAAAAACCGGTTATCTAAAAAACGAACATGGTGGCCAAGCGAATTTGAAAATTTTAAATAGACCTTTCTCGCGATTTAATGTTCCAAACGCAATGAAATCTTGTACAGGAAATGTTTCTACACTGGGCATTGCGTACGATTTCGCCGACAATTTTAGTGAATGCTGTTGTTGACATAAACACATCAGAACGTCACGGAGGAAGCAGGGTATGAAAATGAAATCAGATCTACGAAAATTATAATCCAGCTCTCTGTTCTGTAAAGGGATTTCTTACGCGAAACTTTACCAGATGGCATGACTATTCTATCTGGGACTCAATTGATTTATCTTCCGTTGACATTCTATACGCATACCAGGAATTAGTGACCATTCTGGGGTTGAATTAAATATTAGATACGGTGACATTACAAAATTAGACTCTGATGTAGCCAATAAGATCATATTCCAGTATCGCAGAGCGGATCAGGGCAAATTTCAGGGGTATTTGAATGAGCTATTTGTAGAATGGGCATCGGAAGGAAATCACATTAATATCTTGTGGACTAACTTTTTGAAAATTTTAAATAGCGCTATTGATAAATTTGTTCCATTTAAATTACTGAAACAAAACCCAGATCCTGAGTATTACACAAGGGAAATCAGGAGTCTTAAATGGAAAATTAGGAAATTATACAATAAAAGACATGATAGTGACAAGTATATGTTGAAATTTAAGTCCTTATCAAGAGAGCTCGACTTAGAAAAGAGGGCTGCTCATGACAATTATATGCAAGGTTTACTTGGTTCGGGAGGCAATGGGTGGAATTTTTTTGACAGTTATGTTAGGAGAAGAAAGGGAAATTCAAATAATTTGTCGATGATAATGTCCGGTGACGGTAAATTAATTGAGAAGCAGGCCATTGCTAATGAATTAAATGTCTTTTATGGTAGTGTGTTCAATAAACCCAATAGCTGTGTGTTGGACCTTAATGGTGAATCAGGGGCTCCACTTCTCCAAATAAACCAGTCAGCAATTGTAAAGATAATACAAAAATTACGTTACAATATATCGACGGGTCCTGATAATATTGTTAGTGAAGTACTTAAACTAGGAGGTAGTGCCGTGGCACGATACTTAGAGGTGATGTTTAATGTGTCCATAAACAATGCGCAAATCCCGGATGACTGGAAAAGAGCTACGGTAGTCCCAATATTTAAGGGAGGGAGCAGACTTGAATTGGGCAACTACAGGCCGGTTAGTCTTACGTCCATCGTTTGTAAACAGATGGAACATCTCATTTGCGACTACTTGAGGGAACAGTGGGAAACATTATCATGGTTTAATGATAGGCAACATGGATTTCGGAAAGGTTACTCATGCGAGAGTCAGATGCTATCACTTTTTCAAGGTATTAGTGAATCGTTAGACGATGGAGTTTCAGTCGACGCCGTAGTTATAGATTTTGCGAAGGCATTTGATGTCGTGCCACATGACATGCTACTCCATAAATTAGCTTCGACGAAGATTGATAGAAGAGTAATTTTATGGATCCAAGAATTTTTGACGGGTCGTTCCCAAAAAGTGAAAGTTGAAGGCCGATTCTCGGATGAAATTACCGTAACGTCGGGTATCCCTCAGGGCAGCGTAATCGGAACTTTGTTATTTTTGGCGTTTATAAATGACTTACCAAATGGGATTCGCAGTGACTGTCGATTGTTTGCGGATGATTGTGTAATATATCGAAAGGTACATGACTCACAAGACAATGCAGTACTTCAAGATGACCTGAACCTGGTCTATAAGTGGGCGATTGAAAATAAAATGAAAATAAACACAAGAAAATATAGTTTATTAAAAATAGGGAAAGTGCGAAGGCAAGATTTTCAATATAACATTGGATCGGAAATACTTGTAGAAGAAGATTCTTGCAAATATTTGGGCGTTCACGTAAGAAATGATATGAAATGGAGTAGTCATATAGGATGTGTAGTTTCTAAAACTTACAAATCCCTGCACTTTGTAATGAGGGTATTAAAAGGAAGTAGTGCCTCTGCTAAAGAATTAGGATATGTGTCACTTGTAAGACCTATTCTGGAATACGCCTCGGCGGTTTGGGATCCATATCAAGTAGGGCTCATAAATGAGTTGGAAATGGTACAAAGAAAGGCCGCTAGATTTGTGCTCAGTGACTTTAATCCCAGGAGCAGTGTGAGCCGTATGTTAAAGAAACTTGGGTGAGAATCACTTGAGGCTAGGAGGATGAAATCTAGACTCTGCGCTATGTACAACACGTATACAAATCAACCAGCATGGGGTGAGCTTAGCAAACGTATGGAAAAGCCTACTTACATGGGTAGGAGCGATCATCCTTTCAAAGTTAAGGGCCGACCACAGCGAACAAATTATGGTAAATATTCTTTCGTAAACCGTGCCATTGATAATTGGAACTCTCTACCTGCCGCAGTCTTAGAGCCTTTTCCCAAACATATAGGTGTGTTTAAGAAAAGACTGACTATTTGTGTAAATACACCAGTTTAATTGTTAGTGAATTGTTAGGTACAATTATTTATTTGTTATGTATATCTAATTTGCCACCGGGGGACACACCCCAAATTGCAAATAAACGAATGAATGAATGAATGCATCGAATTTGAAGAATAAATAGTTGATAATACGATACATTCTAATTTTAAAGCGTTTGTAACAGCCTATTTTGTGTTATTTGACCAAAATAACAAAATTATCGTACATAGTACCTGTGCGCTATCTGTTGGTGCTACTTCAGGATAAGGAATGTTTGGAATTCGTTATTGGGTAGAGAGCAAAAACTGAGCCTACACAATTCCCAAGAAGAGGAAGTCAACCGACAGAATCACGACAGATATTTACGAATATTTATGTTAGAACATAATTATAATAAACATTAACAGTCTTATGCAACTCGCCTATAATGGCAATTAAGACACTTGCTTCGCTCGTTTTATAAACATACTCGTGTCTTAATTATTGCCATTATAGGCTCTTTGCTTAATGTACTATTATGAAGGCATGAAGCTGTCTAAATGAAAATTAATCAGCCGACTGCAAAGCCTGACTACATTTTAAAGAAATGTGTAATGACCTGCACTCTGCGTTTTGGTGCTTCATCACGAAGACGGCGAAGGAACAGCAAAACCGAAGTACCGACACACCTTGTTGTTCAAAATACTGAAGGGCGGTTTCGACAGCCTTTAGTCCCTCGCTATGTGATATTTTAGGAGCTTGTACGGTGGAGTCCTCAACGTCAACCCCTTCATCATTTTCCGACATTTTTAAATTAAATGTGACAGCAAAATAACTTTGCATCGGACATAATGTATTGCTCGGAATCATTCTGGAACAGTAGCGGCTGGTGAAGAAAAATTATGGGTGTGCACTCTTAAAGAAAAAAATGGATGCATATCTAAGCATACAAAATAACTGTCTCCTCACAATGTTACTCTATTTTGTATGCTTAGATATGCATCTAGTGGCACTTGAGTTTTTTTTTGACGTGTGGCCTCCTGGGAGGCCGAGTGCAGGTCTATCTATTCGGGATGAAAAAGGAAGGAAGCTTGTAGTGACCGTTAATCTCTAGATCATGAGCCACGGGACCTCCTTTTTACGTGGAATCCGAACCACAGGACATGGCATTTCACTTCGAAAATCTCACATGCATTGACCGGGAATCGAGGTGAGAGGCATACAGCTAGACCGCTGAGCCACCACGCCCTACTTCGGGATGAGAGATGGAATGGATGAAGATGAATGAAACTGGGATGTGGAAGGAAGCGGCCGAGGCCTGTCAGAAGGTACCATCCCAGCATCTGCCTGTTGTTGAAAATGGGAAACCACGGAAAGCCATTTCACGGACGGCCGACGGTGGGGCTCGAACCCACGCGTCTACCGAGTCAGCAGAGAGCTTGGCCCCATGGCCTAACGCAGCGCTTTAGCCACCGTAGCCACTACTGTCGGTCTTGGAGTTGTTTTTTCGACACCTCGAAATTTTGCTGTTCTGTGTTCCCTCCTGAATGCACAATGAAACTGTTGTCTGATTTGTTACTTTCCTAGTACTTGTAGTTCCAATTCTGCATTCATGTAGGCTTTTGATTGTTCACATTTGTCGATTTTAGTTAGATTTCATTAGAAAGCTACCTACTGCAAAGGGTACCATTTCGACATCCGGAAAAAAATTGACATATCTTCGCGTTTCACATCCCACAAATCCCAAAACCACCGTCAGTTCAAAAGTTAATATAACCATTCAAAATCTTGCTATAACTTTCATAGTATTTTAAAACCTGAATCCATTCAAAGTTCGTACTATTTTTGGAATAAGGGCCAAGTGCTTATCTTCGTAAGTTTGACCAAAGGGGTGGGGAAAATTGAGTTTTTAGAGAAAAAGAAATCATACCTCCCTTAATAGGCACAATATCAAAACAGTTTAAAATGGCCAATACCCCTCTAAAATGTAAAAATATTTTTTGCCTGAAAGAATATTTGATATGACCCACCCTTGCACCAAGGGATGAGCAAAATGTTTCAGGTATTATAAGAAGATGCTGTATGCTAAACATGTGTAACTTTCGTAGGTATACTGTACAACAATTGGCAAATTTAGTGAATTGGAAGCATTTTTCTTTGCCCGGTGAAATCTACCTCCGCTTCCAGCGTGCAGAGAGGGATTTTCTTTTTTTGTGCACGTAGCACGACTTTAAGCACGGAAAACAATACATCCAGTTGGTTAGTTCACAGCCACAAGCCCACTCATACTAACTTGCTATAACTTCATCATGGAATGAGCCATTCCTAACCTTCGCTTTGCACAGGGATGTTTGAATTAAATTCAGGTTTGGAATAGGTCTTCCCATTTCTTATTATATGGCCACCTTTTCTTGCAGAGCAAGTAAGTTGAGACGATGTAATAGTTTTTAAATCCTGAACAGTAGCGATAATAATCACAAATCCCACCTCGGCCGTCCTGAAAATGATTTTCGTGGTTTTCCATTTTTATAACTAGGCAAATACCGGGACGGTTCCTTTCAGGCCAACGGTCAAAATCTCTTCTTTGACCCTGCATTAGACCCAAGTTTGCGGTCACCTGTCACCATCCCCAGTTGCATTTGCTGAAAACGTGTGTTTGCCTCCCAGACACCATCCTTCCGACGGTAGAGGAATGATCCTAGCTATGTCAGTGGGTGAAGCCAAGCTGGGAGGATAAGCTATCAGATACGTAATAATGCACACGCACTCAAATATTCCACACTTTAGAAACACACTTGTGACAAATACTTGCCACGTCCAAGATCAACAAGATAATAGGCTGCATTAATCCTCCAAATTACTGGATCTTAAAAATCTGTAAATTATAAAGAAATGTAATGAAACTGAATTCACTGTTAAAACTATAGACTATATAATATCATACTGTTGGCTGCATGATTGTGGTTTTTAAATGCACATTGAAAATCAAATGGCAGTGGCGCTATTATACAAGCTGCGTAAAGACACAACCTTTCAAACCACTTCAAACTGCGCATGAAACTCTACTTGGTACAACAATTCACCAACAGATAGTGCGGTTGCTCCTGCACGCTAGCGGTCATCGCTTCTTCGTCTGTCCATCAGATGCGACAGGAGATGGAAAATAAACGGGGGATGCGCAGTACAATTCGCCAGGCAAGGATTTGGCTCCAATTCTGTTATAGTAAACACACATCCCCTCTCCCCTCTTGCCGTCCACTCTCCTGCCGTCAAGCCTAACGCTGGCTACAAAGCTGCAGGTGGCGAACGACGATATTTGATGATACCCGAGTCAGCACACAAGCAACGTACAGTGAGGCGCAACGAACGCGGTACATTTAAATGTAAAAAAGCGGTATTCTGGACAATTTTTGACGCTTTATACTACCATAAAATCTTTTATTAATTTTTATATTCGTAAAATTCAAATGTGAACGGCAATTTTTCGAGAATGGGTGTGCACTGGCTCCAGGGCGAACACCCAGAAACCGCCACTGTTCTGGAACCAACTTTTTGACGTCATTTTCATCGACGTCTGCACATCCAGGAAATCTTTTCAGCAGGCCGAGTAAGTTTTCTTTCGTCCTGCCAGGGTGTGGCTGAAATTCTGTTCTACAGAGAAAGACCTCAATGTAGTTGATTGATATTCCAGATTACGAAGTTGTAGTTTAATAACATCCCGCGGTGAAATGAGTGCATAAAACGGGAGATTTAATTTAGTTATAACATAGAGCCAAGTTGTAAATTATTCGCGACGCGGGGACACTTCCTAATATAAACAATATATTATAACTTCGTGTACCGCCTCAACCAGTGGTGCCAACATGTGAGAAAAATGTTTCTGGCGTGGGGTTTCCTTAAAGCCGACTCTCCCCATTTGCTGCCGAATTAAATTTTGAGCTGAAGACTGAATGTAGGAGGGGCACATTAGTCTAGAGCCAGAAGTGAAACAAGCAATCATTGACAAGCTAGCGGCTTCGATGGCGTAGTTGGTAGCCTGCTGAACTGCTGTGCCCAAGGTCGCGGGTTCAAACCGGCCGAAGTCGTCGGATTCTTAAAGAGCGTTAAAATCCTTCATTATGCCTTCCTTCGGAGGGGAAGTAAAGCCGGTGGTCCCATGTCATAGATTTATGGCATGTAAAAGAACCCTCCACTAACTAAACTTGTGTGAAGCTAAACTTCTAGGTTATATTTCGTTGAAACGCTCTATCAAAGTTCCAAATTTCGCCACTAGGTGTCAGTGACATCTGGTAGCGAAACTTGGAACTACTTGAAATTGAACGGAACTTGTAGCTCACCCTACGGGTGTCCGCTTGAAGCAGCTACAGCCTCTGGCGAGACAAACATGCCCTCGGACACTCCCGGCACTAAAAGCCATACGATAAATAAATAAATAAATAAATAAATAATTTTTTTTTTTGTCGTGTAGCCTCCTGAGAGGCCGAGTGCAGGTCTTTCTAGTCGACGCCCGTGGGCGACCTGCGCGTCGGGATGAGAGATGGAATGGATGAAGATGAATGAAACTGGGCAAGGATGGGGAAGGAAGCGGCCGTGGCCTGTCAGAAGGTACTGTCCCAGCATTTGCCTGGTGTTGAAAATGGGAAACCATGGACAACCATTTCAAGGACAGCCGACGGTGGGGCTCGAACCCACGCGTCTACCGAGTCAGCAGAGAGCTTGGCCCCTTGACCTAACGCAGCGCTTTAGCGCGCGTAGCCACTACAGTCGGTAATAAATAAATAAATAAATCGACAAGCTGAGCAAGAATGTATTTGACTGTTGCCACAGTAAGCACTCGATTCAACGGACTTCGGATTTAACAGATGGAATTAGACCAACCGAGATCTTTTCAAAGTTTTGCGCGCCCACTTTCACGAGGAAACGGAAGTGTTATCAACTGTTCGTTCGTCCCAAATTATTTTTATTTAAAAGTTCAGTAAATACTGATTACAGTAAAACCTCTTTAATCCGAAGTGTTTGGGATAGAAAACAAGTAGTTCCGTGACGAAGTAAAGAGTCTAATTTTCTTAAAATTTAAGATTCATGCCAATCTATATAGAGTATAGACCTATCTAGAATAATGACGAAATCAAGTTGGTAATACTAACATTTCTAAGTACTGCAGTTTAAAATACGCCTGAAATAGTGTAGCCTAATACAGTAACATAAGCCTACTACAGTTGGCAGCCCTGGTGACTCTTAGTTCCATCTCTTAAGGCATATAACGCACATACACAATTTGGCTGAAGTCTAATGGATAGTATGGACGTTACATGCTGTTTGATATTGGATTTATCAGTGCGCGTAAAATCATGTTGGGAATAATGTCATGTATGTGATGCTCAGAATTAATCTGAAATATTACGATCTATTATAGTGGCAATTTTGAATAAAATCCATATGTTAGTGTAGAAGTTACATGAAATTAAGAATTGAAACAATCAGCAAGCTTAGAATCATGTTGGCAACACTGACATGTATGGACTTCTGAAAATTAATCTGGAATGTTATTATCTATATGTGTGCCAATTTTGGAATAGTTCCCATGCATAACTTCTGAGGTACGGTATCCAACATAGAGCTCAAATTTCAATTGCGATTTTTCAGCAGTTGGTAGTACTAACGTGAATTTCAAATATGGTCGTGAGATATTCAAGTATATATCTTTACTCTTACTAAATTGGGTTTCGATAGCTGCAGCCGTTTAGGAGTTCATAGGAGGAGGGAGGTAACACACAGACAGACTCACATTTTCCCGGATCGATCTCATAAGTCTACTTTTTCCTAATTTTTGCAAAATGTGAAAAGTAGGCTTAAAATATTATTGTATTGTCAGCGGATTAGCATAACAATCGTGCAGATGCGGGGCGGATGGGGATAACGTTTTGTTTATCCATGCAGGACTCTACACTATATCCGCATGGTAAAAGAAAATACGGACATCCGCATTCACCCCGCGTCTGCACGACTGGTATCCGCATCCGCGCAGAGCTTTAACTTCAGTTTTGAGGCCGACCATGACGCGAAGCGACGCCACTGCTCTCAACAATCTGTCATCCACAACGAGGCCCATATTTACTGCCTTCTCGTGCAAGTTTTGATTAAACTATTATGAGATATTATGTTTTTTGGCTGCGTTGAACAAACACACTTAAGGCGATGGGCAGCCGCAGTGAAGGTCAGCAGCCAGCCAATAGGAGCACGGCTCGTTACGACAGGTAATTGGGAAGGATGCCTCTTGCGTTGTTTTATTTTCTACAGCTCGCAACTCAACTCCTATAAACGCTGATGACAGGAGAAGCCTGCGTGTTAAACTTCTGAGAAGTGAGTTGCCTCGGGGATTTGAGACAGTGGTGCCAACAGACGACCAATATCACTCATGTATACAGCTTACACTTTTTATCGTTCTTTCACTCGCCATATGACGCGCCACCGGCGTATGGTTATGCATATGCAGCTTCGGGGTTGGTAGTCAGGTGATGGAAACAATGGGAACTACAATTTTCCTTGCATGTAACTGAGCAAATTATTGTTGTTAGGAAAAATAAAAGTTGTAAAATGCACCAAGAATGATTTGATCTTCAGCTGTGTACTATGTGAAAGCTCTGCATGTGTTTATTCCTTATGTATTAAATAACCCCTGGCACTACAGCCCATGAAGGGCCTAGGCCTACCAAGCGACCACTGCCCAGCCATTTGGCCTGCAGATATTGGGGTGACGCGTAATCAGCGCATCGGTTCCCCTCAGTCGTTAATCTTTGTTTTCGTGATCGGGGCGCTGCCTCACTGTCAGACAGCTACTCAATTGTCCTCACGAGGCTGAGTGCACCCCATTCCAGCCCTCACGTCAGTTTCTAAAATCCCTGATGGAGCCGGGATCGAACCCGGGGCCTCCGGGTGAGATGCAGGCGCGTTACCCCCCAACACAACGCGACTGGCTCAGTCAAAAGATGCTTCCCACAAAAAGGTATATTGTTGCAAAATTTGGTACGGATCAAATAATAAGGTTGGTCGTAATTTGATTTAAGCTTTTAACAATTGGGTGGCCACCATTCCGTTTCCGTCAAGATGGCGGCGATATAAAACATGACCCAGAGGTGCCCTTAGCAAGTGCTACCTCTGTACCGAATTTCGTTCAATTCGGTTTTACCGTGCACGAATTGATAGGGGGAATCTATTTGCACACATACTTGGCCGCCATATGTAAACTATTGGACTGATGACCTTGTAGCTTGGTTAAAGAACGCTTCTCGCATAAAGGTATGTTGTTGCAAAACTTGGTAGAGATCAGATGATTAGGTTGGTCGTAATTTGATTTAAGCTTTTAAAATTTGGGTAGCCGCCATTACGTTTACGTCAAGATGGCGACGATAAAACACATGACACTGAGTTGCCTTTTGCAAGTGCTACCTCTTTACCAAGTTTCGTTCAATTTGGTTTCACCGTATAGGAATTGATAGGGGGAATCGATTTGCACACATACATGGCCGCTATCTGCAAACTATTGAGCTGATAACCTTGTCGTTTGGTCAAAAAATGCTTACCACATAAAGGTATGTTGTTACAAAATTTAGTAGAGAACTGATGATTAGGTTAGTTGTAATTTGATTTAAGCTTTTAACATTTGGCTGGCCGCCATTACGTTTCCGTCAAGATGGCGGCGATATAAAACATGACGCTGAGGTGCCCTTTGCTAGTGCTACCTGTACCAAATTTCGTTCAATTCGGTTTCACCGTGTTCGAATTGATAGTGGGGGGGGGGGGGGGCAGACATTCAGAGTACACACACTCACACACACACACAGACACACAGACTGACACACAATTTTTCGCCCTGTGTTGATCTCATAAGTCTACTTTAATTTTTTGCAAAAATCGAAAATAGGCAAAAAAATGAATGGTTAGATTAGGCGCAGATGACCTCGCTGTTGCGTCCCTTAGAACCACAATAACTAGCAAACCTGATTAGATCGCTAGGCGTAGATAATATTGCTGTTATGCTTCTTAAAACAACAAATACAGAATTAAATTTCCTAAGCGGGGTCTGGAATCAAATCTAGTCCTCAGGATGGCTAACCACTCCACCATGAGGCGGTCGAAGACCCTGGCAGTAGATAAAATGGCTCCCTATTGATGAGGGCACCTGCCCTAAGGGCAACACGCCCTCTGGAAGAAGTTCTTGTTTGCTTTAGCCGGAGATAATGCCTGCCATTACCAAGATTGCTTCTTCTCTTCGCCTCAATTAACAGATAATAACCAGCAAATTCCTTGGCTCAGTCTCTATTCTTCCTTTTGTCTGCCAGTCCCAACCCAGCGAGGGATCGCTGAGGTCAACCCAGACGCCCATCACGATAGGCTGTAGTAGTCATTTATTTCTTTGGTTTGTTATTTTACATTTTATTTACTTATAGTTAGCTATTTTTTTAGCCTAATTTCATTTTATGAAAAAAAAAACCGCTTTTGAGATCACCTATTGTCTGTGAGTGTATGTGTATGTTTGTGTCCCTAATAACTTTTAAACGGCTCGACCGATTTCAATGAAACTCGGTAAGGTCATAGTATTATTTTGGTCAACCCCGACCAATCCAACATGGCGGCTGTGCGAAATATTTCACCGGCATTCCATATCTCCGAAACTATTACTGATATCACCCTGAAATTTTGTATGGTGATAAAGGACACTACTAAAAGTTCACCTATGTGACTTTCAAAAACCTGTTAATTACGAAACGAACATGGCGGCCAAGCGAATTTGAAACATTTAAATAGACTTTTCGCGTGATTTAACCACCCAGAAGCTCGAAGTCAACTTTTGAATAATATATCTACGCAATAATCCTCACCTACTAGTACATATCTCTATGGCCTACATATATTAAAATCCAACATGGCGACCATCCGAAATATTTAGACGGTTCTCAATATCTCTTAATCTATGACGGCAATCAACCAAAAATTTTGTATGTTGATAATGGCTATAAACATAAGTTCACCTATGGGACTTCCAATAACCTGGTGAGCACAAATCCAACATGGCGGCGACGCGAAATTTAAATATTTAAATCGACGTTTCTTGCGATTTAACCATCCGAGCGCAGTAAAACTTGGTACGGTATGTGCTTATACAAATTTTAACCCAGTGCCATCTAATTTATTTCAATTGTTTTTGTAACCACTAATGGTGGCTGTGCGAAATTTTAAAATCTCGTTTTTATTTCTTTTGTACTAATCATGCGATTGAAGTTTGAATACTACACCTACACAATAATCTTCATGTAATAGGACGTAACTCTAACGTCAACATAAACATCCAACATGGCGACCATCCGAAATATTTTGACGAATCTGTTACAGCAATCAAACTGAAATTTTGCATGTTGATAGAGGCAATTAACATAAGACATATGAAAATAGGCTTTAGTTCTTCACGGAACTACTTGTTGTTAATGCGATAGCATTGCATTTTATTTGCAATACACATTTACTGCATTTGCTCCACGTAAGTAAAATATTGTTTGTAATTTACACGCCATTTAAATAATTTAAATTTAATAAATTTAATGTATGGGAACGTCTATTTAATATTTCTATATCACTCTGAAATATATTTTTAAATGTTAAATGAATACAGTGTAACGTGTTTTTCGAGGGTATTTTACCCCACTGACATAAGTCAGTAGGAAGCCATATAATATTTATTTACGCGGCAAATTGTTCAGCCAAGAGAAGTTTCATGTACATTATTATTAGGGTATTTTTGGAGCGTTTTTTTTATAAGATTATAAGTATACAGGAAGGTTTTCAACGTTATAGAAAACACTATCAAGCGAAATATTACGAACAACATTATCGCGGAAAATTATATGATTACGGAATTTTACGGAGTTTTGTCAGTTAGGGTATTGTGAGAGAGATGAGTCACTGGGAATTCGGCTACAGGCTTATTCTTGTCGAGAAACATGAAGCAAGCGGGGTTGCTGCTTCAAGAAAAGGCGAAATGGGTTGGACCGGTAATCGACATCATCGTCGCGCCGAGTGTAATGACCCTGAGGTGGGGAGTATCGCGTGGTGGCTTAGCCAATCAGAGGAGAGCGGGCGAGAAGAAGACGGCACCAGAGAGGGGAGGTGACGAGTGCATATATGGTTTGCGCGCCGAGGAGGCAGGACGATTATCTTTGTAAAACTTGACCGTTGTGGTTGTCGTGTGGTTGGTTCCGGTGTGACCGGACCATAAGTTAACATTTCTACAAATATTTCTTCAACTGACGAAGAAGATGACGACGTCCAGGAGGCTGTGGGAAGCTCTCTTCAACATCCAGTACGAGGGAAATGCTACGGCAATTTCCAATGGTAAGCGCGAATGACTCAGAACTACATAATCTCTCGTTTCTTTGTTTCATATTCAGTATTTCAGTAACTTCATAGCTTGGGAATAATAGTAAAATCAGTAATTCAGCCGACTCCGTTTTCACGTAATTCTCTAGCGGTAATATTCAAATCGCAACGCTCCAATTTAAATTTAAAATATATTATTATTATTATTAATTTTGCCATACTTGTTTTATATAATAAATTCATTTCTTTTACCATGCAATCTTTGCTTTCAGTAGGTAGCATTAGATATAGACCAAATGCCTTCTCCTGATACAATTGTTAGTTGGGTTAATGATCAAATCATACCACGATCTGAGTGTAAGGATTCTTGAAGGTGTTCTACCAGAGCTAGGTGTTTTAATATAAATTTAGATTTCAACATAGCGTTGAGGTCTTGGCACCCATTAATACAACATATCTTAGTCAGACTAAACATTACATTTGTACACCCCAACAGTGAGGGCCAGTAAAACCGTTTCAACAGTAGTTGCTTATCATTACATTTATAGTGCCAATTTTGAAATTTCTATCGTGTCTATTTGCCTCATTGGTTTAGCGCCGAGCTGTAAGAATTATATACAACTAGCAGTAGTACCCGGCTTCGCTCGGTGGAATGATGATAATGTCATAAAGTATCCTTAGAAATATAATGGATTTAAAATCTAGGTCATTTGCCCCCAACGACAATGAGGGCGTAATATCTAGGTCATTTGCCCTTTTGATCAGGATGATAATGAAAACTACTGTTGAATTGACACGTCAAACTTACAAACTACCGTAAAGGAAATACATATTTCAAAATTCACAGGCGAGGAAGACTTATTGTGTGTGGTGATCAATGGTGTAATGGGCGTAACATCTAGGTCATTTGCCCTTATGATGAGGATGATGGGAAACTACTACCTATATTGAATTGACACTTCAACTAATAATGTACACAATGTACTGTAATAAAAATAAATATTTTAAAAATCACAGTCGAGAAAGACTTTATGCGGCGGTGATTAGTGGTATGATGCGCGTAATATCTAGGTCATTTGCACTTAAGATGACAATAATAAGGTAATGAAAAAATTACTACTAAACGAACATGGTGTAATTTTAAAACTGATATAGGTAATTCAGATGTCTAGCTTCGATGTCTTCCAAAGTCTCAACCTTATTTTCTGGCTTAGGCCTGTACTCGAAGCGTCTAGTCAAAGAGCTTATGGTGTTCTGCTGGGCAAAGAATATGGGTCCAAGGTGCACGAACCTGGGAAGATCGCAAATGATGACGAAATATGATGACGCACATTCGGGGTTCCCCGCCGTATTTAGATTGGCCGGGGAATCACTCACTCTTTCGCAACACCACAGTGGCTTGAGCAACGGCCCTGTGCTGGCATCAGCATAGACAGCAGATAACACGGTGGGCTCTGGAAAGTCCTCTCATGTCACCTCGCGATGAATCAGTAAGCTATTCTCACAACTGCCCCCCCCCTCCGGGTCTCATGACTTGTGGGACGTGGGTTGGCGACCACGGGATCCCAGCTGAGTCTGGCATCGCTTCTACTTCCTGATGCTGGGCTCCTTTCACTTCTCTTTCCTGTCGGCCTTCCTTCGTCAACTCTTGTTCTCTTCCGACTCCGACTGCATTAGGGTATCCGAGGGCTAGGGAGTCTTTCAATTTCCCGTCTTAATTGGCCGTTGTCTCATCTTTCCTGATGTCCTCATTCTTCGAGGGGTCTGCCTTCTTTTCCTTTTCATAATATCTCCTGTCTTCTGCTCAAGGCCCTCAAAGAGGCAGGGTGTGTGTAGCCCCACCACTTCTGGTACACCCTCAAGGGCTCATGGCTGGTGAGTCAGGAAGCTGGCAACCCCGAGGGATTCCTGAGCTAAATGCAGGGAAATGGAGTGGTATGTCAGAAATTTCAAGTGGACAGTGTTACTCATCGGGTTCCAAATTTGGTTCAGATCGGTGAAACCGTGTAGATTTGTGCCAAAGGGCCTAAATGCAGGGAATAGATTGGTCTGTCCGAAATGTCATGTTGACAGTGCTACTCTTCGGGTTCCAAAGGGTAATTATAAACAATTTGGTTCAGATCAGTGAAACGGTGTAGATTTGTCCCAAAGAGCCTAAATGCAGGGAAATGGGTGGTCTGTCCGAAATTTAAAGTGGACAGTGATACTCGTTGGGTTCCCAAGAGTGAGTATACAAATTTTGGTCCAGATTGGTGAAACGATGTAGATTTGTGGCAAAGGGTCTAAATACAGGGAATGGAGTGCTCTGTCCGAAAGTTCAAGCAGACAGTGTTACTCGTCGGGTTGCAAAGGGTAAGTAACTTACATAAAGATTGGTTTAGATGGGTGAATGTATGTTGATTTTTGCCAAAGAACCTAAATGCAGTAAATGGAATGGTCTATCCGAAATTTCATTTAGATAGGCTAGTGTTACACGTCGGGTTCCAAAGGGTAAGTAGGTAAAATTTGGTTCAGATCGGTGAAACAGGATAGATTTTTGCCAAAGGGCCTAAATGCAGGGAATGGAGTGGTCTGTCCAAAGTTTCAAGTGGACAGTGTTACACGTCGGGTTGCAAAGGGTAAGTATACAAATTTAGGTTGAGATCGGTGAAACGATGTAGATATGTGCCAAAGGGCCTAAATGCAGGGAATGGAGTGGTCTGTCCGAAATTTCAAGTGGACAGTGTTACTCATCGGGTTCCAAAGGGTAAGTATACACGTTTTGTTTTCGATCGGTGAACGATGTAGATTTGTGCCAAAGGGCCTAAATGCGGGGAATGGAGTGGTCTGTCTGAAATTTCGAGTTCCAAAGGGTAATTATTTGAGATCGGTGAAACGGTGTAGTTTTGTGCCAAAGGGCCAAAAAGCAGGGAATAGTGTGGTCTGTCCGAAATTTAAAGTGAACAGTGTTACTTGCCGGGTTCCAAAGGGTAAGTTTATAAAATTTGAGTCAGATCGGCGAAATGGTGCAGATTTGTGCCAAACGGCCTAAATGCAGGGGTTGGAGTGGCTCTCCGCAATTTCAAGCCAACAGTGTTAGTCGCAGTGTTCCAAATTTTGGTTGAGATCAGTGAAATGTTGTAGATTTGGGCCAAAGGGCCTAAATGCAGGGAATGGAGTGGTCTGTCGGCAATTTCAAGCAGACAGTATTTCTCGTAGGGTACCAAAGGGTAAGTATCCGAATGTTAGTTCTAATCGGTGAAACGGTGTAGATTTGTGCCAAAGGACCTATATGCAGGGAATGGGGTGGTCTGTCCGAAATTGTATGTGGACAGTGTTACTCGCAGGGTTTCAAAGGGTAAGTATACACATTTTGGTTCAAATCGGTGAAACGGTGTAGATTTGGACCAAAAGGCCTAAATGCAGGGGATGGGGTGGTCTGTCCGAAATTTTAAGTGGGCAGTGTTACTCGCAGGGTTCCAAAGGGTAAGTATACAAATTTTGGTTGAGATCGGTGAAACGGTGTAGATTTGTATACATAACAGACATACAGACAGACAGACAGACTTTGTGCTTTATATATAGAGATAAATCATTCTATAGCTTTGGGGCTACTCGGTCGAGTGGAAATTTAAAAAGCCGACGTTTCAACACAACTACTTGTCCCTTTATCAAAGTTTGTCAAGAAAGAAAGAAAGAAAGAAAGAAAGAAAGAAAGAAAGAATGAGTAAACAATGGCATAGCCTCCATAGATAAATGCAGTGCCGGATTAAGATATTCAGTGGCCCTAGGCAATTGTTAATTTGAGGGGGCCTTTTTTTCCTTTTTTCAATCATGACTTTGAAAGAGATTTTATTTACAAATTTGCAATGAATAATGAATACAATTTAGATCACATGTTCATTTTCAGAAAAACTTTTTTCTGCATTTTGTTTCGCAGAAAGTTTCAATAACATCATTGAAGTTGATTTTCCTTAAAATGTCTGATTCTATGCAGAGAAGACTAAACATTTCCAGTCGTTCTTGTCGCATAGTAGCTCTTCGAGGCGCGTTAATTTGTTTCAACTGTGAAAAAGAACGTTCCGCAGTACAGTTCGTTAACATTAAAGTTTAAAAAATTCGGAGAGCTTTTTCTACATTCGGAAATACATTTGCCAATTGGTCTTTCATTAAAATCTCATACAACTGACTATGCGATTTTCCGGCAGCGGTGTATCTGTTGTTTATATAAGAATGAAAATGTTTCAGTTCAGCTGAAAATTCTTCCAAATCTTTATCATAAAAGCCAACCAAATTGTTTACTGCTTCACAGAGTTCTTCATCGCTGATTGAAAAATTATTCAAAAATGCAAATTTCTTGGAAACGTCCATATAAACTTTTGCCCTTCTTTTTTATTTCAACGTTGAGTTTATCGAAGATTTCAAGAAAACCTGTTATTCTGAAATTGTCACGAGGCGAAAATTCGACTTCAGGAACGCCTCCGTCGTTCGGTTGTTTTTTTCTTCTACGCGACGATTTTTTAGAATACGATACATCAGGTAACAATTTCTTAGCTTTTTCCTCGAAAATATCGAACTTATCACGAATCTTGCCTAACTGATCATCTAAAGTTTTATACAAGGCAGCACACGTTTGTAAGTCGATCTGTTCAGCTTGTAATGATTTACTAGTTGCACGCATAGAAGTTTCAAGAAAGGATATAAACCTTTCAACTGGTTTGTGATCTTTTGGTGAAACATACAGGAGCACAACTGACAATTGATCTATATGCGATACATTGGGGGTTGAATCAACGGAAAGGCTGTAATATAGAGCTAGAGGCACCTCTTCTAAAATATATGATCGAACTTTTTTGCCCATGATGTTTACTAACTCTTCGCAGATCGTTTTGGATAAATACGAAGGAACACCTTTTCCAGCATTTCCGTATCGTAAAATATGATCCCGCAAAAATGGATCAAACTGCCCAAGAAGTTCAAGTATACCTAAATAATTCCCATTATCCGGCTTTCCAAAGTGCTCGTTCGTACCTCGGAATGACAATCCTCGTTCTGCCAGAGTGATGATAACAGCAACTACTCGTTTTATAACATCGCGCCAATAGTTTTTTTCTTCATGTAGTCCATTTCTGAATAGATCTGGCAAATGTTCATGTTTCCGTTTTTCCAGGTAAATTAGCACACTCTCCCGATGATTTAAATTCTTCGCATGCTGCTGTAAATAAATCCCGAAGTTCTTCCAATCAGCATACCCTTCACGCGCAAGTCTGTTCGATTTTTCTGGCGGCAAAAATAACTTGCAAAAAAAGCAATAGACTCGGCCTGAAAATAAAACAAAAAAATATTAATATGATTTGAGAACAAAAATTAATTAAACGGTATTCAAGACATAAAACCCGTAACTGAAATGTTAACCCTTTTAGTTTGGAGACTAAAAAGTAGCATCGTACCTCTCCTAAATCGATGTATTTTCGATCATTTATTGAATATCAATTTACCTGAATTTATTTTTTTGCGTTGCGTTTTAAGTTTAATGAAAACGTTTATTAAAATTTTTAATTCACTTTGGACTTTTTTTTGTAATTTGTTTTGCGCTTCAGTTGTTTTTTGGTGTTTTTTTGTATGATCGTATTTCTTTTTCTAAAATAGCGGTTTTAAAAAATGTATTTGTAATTTCAAGTTACACAACTATGCAAAATTTGATTCGTTTTGGTAAGATATAAATATTCAAAATTGTTGTTGCAAGATTTGATTTGCCACAAGTGAAGTTGAATAACAGCGTTAATAATTATTTATAATAATTTAAAAAATTGAAACGAATACGATTGACTAAAATTCCGAAAAAAGCAAATTGATCAGCAAAAATGATCTTTTTTTAAATCTTATTCTTGTCAAAAATTCTAAAGTTTTGGTGCGTGATACACTCGTTGCTGATAATTTGGACCAAGCTACCAGAAGTCCATATGGTGCTCAAAAATACCGCGTTGTTACACATAAGGGAGAACTTATTGAAGTATGGAAACGAATAAAATTGAACTAGAATTCCAAAAACAGGAAAAGAAACATAGTGTAAATCAATTTTGATAAAAATAGCATAACATTTCAAAAACTGTCAATGAATCATAAATACATGAAGGGCTCAATTGCTAATCAAAGCTTTCCTTTCGCAGATGAATAAATGAGCCAATCTCGTTTTGTATTCTCTCCATTCGGTTTCTTTCCAAAGAATAAATATTGGGAGCAATATCTTGACGTTGATTCCTTATCATATCGACGCTTGGACGATTCAAACGGTCCAGTCAAATTTTGACAATTTGACGGACCATGTGTAACCAAAAACTGTATGTCTTCACCGGTTAATTTTCCTCAATGTCCTGGATCAGTGAAACGGTTCAAATTTTCGGCACCTGGTTGTCCAGCTTCATTTTCATCCTCGGAAGAAGAACTGGATGTTTGAGACCTTGAAATGACCGGATCATTATCTGGGTCTTCTGCGTGACCAGTGTTCGTTTTGTTTTGCTCCTTTGATCCATCGCTAGTGCCAGATCCTTCATTTTCCGATGAATTTGAAGAGGTTTCATTCCGAAGGAATAATTTAGTCAGTTTTGGCACTTTCTCGGTTATTTTAGTCTTAGGCAGGTTTTATTTTTTGTGCACCATTCAAATATGTACGTGAAGACATTTTTAAGTTGGGGTTTTAATTCAACCCGATACACAGATAAAACTGTTCATCGAACACTAACGATTTTTTTTGAGTCGTTTCGGCCATCAATGGACCACGATGTTCTTCACTCATATGATCACTGTAATGCTTGTTTTCTTGTCTGCCAGTAGATCTTCATTTTTGACGAATGTTCAGCTCTCCTTTCTTCCGTCCACTTGCAGTGAGGGCGAGGCATCACAGATGTTAAAGGGTGTAGATTACTGGTGATTTAACCGCCTATCTGAACAGGTTCCTATCCCAAACTAGAGCTTGATTGATTCGAGCTTCTGTTAGGTGCTTTTTAACTTGCATCGACCATTTACAATAGGATTTTTTTTAAAGATTGATGAGTGTATTCGATATGAAAGTCGAATTAAAATTGTCGATCACAAAACCGTCGATTTGAAGTCTGAACTCAAGCGGGAGCACGTTACTTGTTTCCGAAATTACTCTACAGACCAGAATGCCAGAATTTGGAAAACCTCTTTCCGAGCTAATCTATGGCTAATAAAGTGGAGGGGGTGGCGGGGACTCATCAGTTAATTCAAATATTCATGGCATTTTGGGCATTTTGGGACCCTACAGTGGAAGTTTAATTTAATTGCTTCCAATCCTTAAACAATAGAGCGAACAGAAAGTTGAAATTTCGATTGACTTGGAATGTGTCAAACAATAGTTACGTTATTTATGAATTGGATGTATAATAAGAAGATAAAGTTTATGGGGAAAACCGGGCAGAGCGAATTTACGAACAGCACTTTACCAAGTATAAACCAAGAAATTAAACAGAAATTCTAAGTTTCTCATTTTTTTCGGTACCTAATTTATTTGGCTTAAAAAAAAAAAAAAAAAAAAAAAATTGGTGGGATTTTTTAATTTTTCGGGGGCTCTTTTGAACCGGGGGCCCCAGGCAATTGCCTATTGTGCCTTATCGTTAATCCAGCACTGGATAAATGGTATAAGATAGGAAGCCATGTCAAAACAAATAGTTACTCCATGACCTCCTGTGCTGGAGTATATAAGATTCCATGTTCCTGTGGTTACTTAAATATTGGTCAGACATGCAGGAGAATCACAACAAGGGTCAATGAACATTGTAGGCATTTACGTCTTTACCAACCAGAGAAGTCAGCTGTGGCTGAACATTCCATACAGAATGACCATCAATCAAAACTTCTGTCATCTGAATGGAGAAACATTTTACAACTCTTATGATTCGGGAGGCGATTGAAATAATTTAACAACCACACAACTTTAATAGAGGCGATGGTTATCCCTTGAGTAAATCCTGGCTGCCCTCTATAGTTTCATTACCAACATTCTCTTGGTCACAGGAAGTCATGCAGTAACTATTTGTTTCGACATGGCTTCCTATCTTCCCTACCATTTATCTATGGAGGCTACATGTCATTGTTTACTCATTTCCCCTTTCTTTCTTTCTTTCTTTCTTTCTTTCTTTCTTTGTTGACAAACCTTGATCAAGGGACAAGTAGTTGTCTCGAAACGTCGGCTTTTTAAAGTGTCACTTGACTTAATAGCCCCAAAGCTATATAATGGATACAATTGGTCGAGAAAGTTTACGTACGTTTGTTTTAGACGAGTGAAAATTCTTAATGGAAGCCTGGAGGCGAGTTACTACAGTACCTGTGTTGTTATCAGCTGCCCCAAGAGGTCCGATGATTGACTAAGCCGTTTCACACTACTGCTAGGAGTACAGTCATTGGCAAATATAATGACATTCTGTTCGTAACTACGTAACGTGTACTTCCGCGACACACAATACTTCGATGTGGACTGTACTGTCTGCTCAAGTCTGGAATTTCATTACATCAGATCGGTGGTGACAAGTGTGAAGCGATAGGGTGAGAGAGTGAGTGTGTGTAGGCTCACCCACAGGCTTCAAGGTCAAGGGCAATCGTCTAAAACAAACGTCCGTAACAGTCTATACAGTAATGTTCGTGATAACTCAGTCGATGAGAGGATAAGTTCGCAAGGTAATCGACAGATCTCTCCTAGTTCCTTCCGCCACGTATAGGCTATTCTTTGTTTCAATTCTTACTAAGTTATTAGGTGGTGTTGGTGTGGCTACAGTACACCAACGTTTCGTCATCAGACGTGAATAAGCAGCTCCAAAATATATAGAGAGACAGAGATTGGGTACTCCATTCATATATGCCCCTTGGTAGGCTAGTTGGTCTTGATCCAACTTGACATCGAACACATATGTTTTTATCGATAACTCGCTTCTTGTCATCCATCTTGTTCAGATGTCACCCTGAGTCGAGCCCTCAACAAACAAGCGGCCCCCTTCACGGTTCCAGGCCATTAGCCAGGCGTAAACAAGACGAGCGAGGCAATCATTTTAAAAAGATGTAACATGAGTGTGGCATGGTGTGCTGCTCTCTAATTGCTTCACCCCGTGGCGCAAAACTAAAATTAATAAGAGTGAAAAATATTAATAAAAATATTAAAAATTACAATCAGAAATTCAAATTGAAAATTGAATTTGAATTTCAAAAATTGAGAAATTATAATTGAAGAATGATGATAATTGTTGTTTTAAGGGGCCTAACATCTAGGTTATCGGCCCCTAATGGTCTGGGTGATAGCGAAAATGACAATGAAGTGGAGACCAGAACGAAAATTAAGTGAGACAGAAAATATTTACAAAAAGGAACTCAGATTGAAACAACTCACAAAATGGAGAGCGGTAATACTTACAAAAGGGAATTTAGAACGAAAATACTCACAAAAGGAATAACTTGGATGAAAAATACGCCCAAAATTCAATTTAGGTTCAAAATACTTACAAAATGCAAACGAGATTGAAAATACGTACAAAATTCAATTTAGGTCAAAATACTTACAAAATGCAATTGAAATTGAAAATACTCAATGCAATTTAGATTGAAAAACTCCCATTTCAGAACCAAAATACTCACAAAGTGCAATTGAGATTCAAAATGCTTACAAAATGCAATTGAAATTGAAAATGCCTACAAAATGTACGGTAGATTCAAAATACTCATTTGGGTGGACAATACATACAAAATGCAATTTAGATTGAAAATACTTACAAAATGTAATTTAGATTCAAAATAGTCACAAAATGCAATTGAGAATCAAAATACTTGGAAAATGCCGACCATACAAAATGCAATTTAGATTGAAAATACTTGCAAAAAGCGGGTTAGGTTGAAAATACTTACAAAATGTAATTGAAATTCAAAATACTCACAAAAGTCCCATCCCCTATATTGAAAGACTTACTAAATAGCAATTTAGCTTGTCAATCTATACAAAATGCAATTGAGGTTGAAAACACTCGCAAAATGCAATTTAGATCGAAAAGACTTACAAAATGCAACGTAGATTGAAAATACCTTCAAAATGGAGTGTAGATGCAAAAAAGTCGCTAAAGGGAATTTAGATACACGGGGAGCCAATTTAAAAAAAACAGTGCGGGAATCTGAAAGAGAAAAGCAAATATAGTCAAAAGAAAACAAGAGGTCTGACCCCTCGAAGAAGGAGGGATCAGGAAAGATGAGACAAGGGCTAATTAAGGCGTGAAAGTGAAAGACTCCCTAGGCTTCGGATACTCTAATACCGTCGGGGTCGGAAAAGAACAAGAGTTGACCAAGGGTGGTCGACAGGAAAGAAGACGGAGAGGAACCCGGCACAAGTAAGTGGAAGCAACGCCGGACTCAGCTGGGGTCCCGTGGTCGCCAAACTAGATGTGAGCCCCTGGGGGAAAATTGCAGAATTAAAATGAAAACTAAAACTAGAATTTGAAATCCAAATCCAGAATTCAAAATCCAAAAATAAAATTAAAACTGAAACTAGAATTTGAATTCGATCAAAATCCGAAATAAAAATAAAACTTAAAAATGAATAAAAAAAACCCAGGAATGCGATGGGTGCTGCATCAAGTCCGTAAATCGCAGGTTCGAAACCCTGTGCTGCCTAAACGCCAGGCAATTGCCAATTTCAAGTCACGTGGCACCTACCGCATCCCTAATAGTCAGCGACGGTCCACATATTGCGTAATCACATTGATCTATTTTTGCGGGCGCCCGTGTTTCTCGGATGGGAATAGAACCCGCGATCCAGTCGCTCACCGAAGATACAAGTCGTGACTTGAAAGTAGCTTCTACGACCGCTAGGCTGCAGCACCTCCGGGAATCTCTGGTTCTCTCTGTTGGCTTGAGAAGCAACTAAGCGAGGCAGAGGTAATCTGTGCGCATGGGGTGTCAACCAGATAGGGATTATTTGGTACCATCGGTGTAGTAGCGCGGCCAGACGTAAGGAGCGGATTAAGCGCTGTATATCGTCTTGCCAACATATGCATGATACACGTTTTAATTGAATTGCAAATATATCCATATATTTAGTCAATAAATATACACATAATTCCTAATTGACATTTCCTTGCAATTATCTTGCTCACCGACGATAATTACGGCACTTATCATTAATTAAACATTATTTCTACTGGGTTGGCGGCATTGACCAACATGGACGCTCTGTTTGGCCGCGTTTTTTTTTTAAGCGAGAAATTGCAGCGCTGCATCAAGGGGAAGTAAATCGCTACATCACAACTACCTGTAAATAAAAACGGTAAAGATGGCGCGAATTGGCGGTCGTTTAAAACGTGTTTCAGTCATTATTTCGAAATAAATTTAATGTAATTAAATTATTTATAATTTACTTTGAATTGCGCATATGTTCCCAGCGAGACGTGTTTCCATTATTATAAATAACTTTCCTAGTTCGACTGTGTAAAGTTTCGGCACTCCCTAATTTAAAAGCGAAACGGTGGCATTGCGGTACACTGAATATTATGCGTCTACTAGGAGACCAAAGTTATGATGAATGCATAGTTATATCGCTCAATAAACAATTTTGTTAATTACCGTACACTAGGATTTCACCTTGCTTGTAATTTTTAGGTTAGGCCTAGCCCATGTCATTCGAGTTGCCTTCCACGAAGTAATGCCCTTGGCTTAGCCATTAAAGTCGCATTCAAAATGATCGTTTTACGAATGAAGTAGCGTTAGATAAATATTTCAGAACTTAAGGTTACCATATCTATAATAATCAGCATAACTTTTATGTGTCAAGGTAACTTGGATTTAAAAATTGCAAAATGGGACGACCTAGCTCTTGACTCCTTTTGCCTTCTTATAAATATTTCCTAACTAACCAACTGAGATGCTGCCAATGGAAATGTAGGCCTATCATTGTGCAATATTATATGCTACACCAATAGCCTGTGCATGTCACTAATGATTTCCCCAGGATAGTCACTTGTGGGGCAGTGTATAGCCTCTTCTGAATTATTATTAAAAGAAAAGCGCACAATGTGCAAATACATATTTGAACATATGATCAATTATACTAATGCCAGTCTTATTATTGAGGTTGTCCTCATTTTGCAGTTTTGTGTGTGGTACCTTTCACAATGATCGTTGCACAGGTCACATACAGTCTTCATTTGGTTGGTGCAAATTCTTGGTTTTGCAGAATCTATGGTGAAATCCATGGGTGGCGTAACGTGTTATTACGTGTCGTAGTTCGTAATTAGTTTGTTTCCACTCTTCCGTCATTATGGCATCTGTGGAGTAAAAGTTGGACCAAATGGCATTTCGTTTCTCATTTAAGGTTCGGCGTGCATTCTCATAGGCTTTGGTGTTTGGTAGGTAAAACTGTATTTTGATGTCGTCGATGAAGTAGTCCTCCTTAGTTTATACATATGTCAACCTTGAAGGGGCAGACTTTCCAATGCCTAAAATCTTCTGAATAATGCAGTATGGTGCATCTACTTACTTGTGCCAGGCTCCTCTTTCATCTTCCTGGCAATCTCCTTGGGTCAATGGGGCAGAAGACCTCATTGTTCCACCCCTTTAAATAATAACTACAACTCCCTTGGTCATCTCTCATTTTCTTCAGACCTTCGAAGCCTAGGGAGTCTGTCATGGCCTTTCTCTTTACTCACTACCCCAATTTTTTTAAAGAGTCGAAATTCTTCCTTCTATAGCCTAGCTCGACGCCAACAGGAAAGGGGGCCTCGATGTTACACTCCATAAAACATTCATCCCCACCACCACCTGTCCAGCTACATAATTTTCAACATGAGCCCAAATCATTTAGATGGGATTCAAGTCGGGGTGGTACGATGGTAGACGCAAGATCGTGTGTCCATAGGTAGCAAGCAGTGTATCGATTTGATACGTCTCATAACGTGGTTTATGGGATTTAATCAAAGCGTACAGTTGAGGTTTTATCATCTCTGTAGAAAATGGAATACCCTTATCGGTCAACCAATCCTGCATAACTGTTTTTCGGGAAGATGATGTGGGTACGCACTCACATTGGACATTATGGTACGAGGTATTGTCAATCACGACTACAGAATTTGTTGGCAAATTGGGAATTAATTTTTCTGTCAGATATTTTTCGTTATTTCTATAGTTCATCTCATCGTGATAGTCCCCAGTTCTTTTGTTGGATTTTGAAAACCAACAAAGCATTTGGAAAGAAACATGCATCAGAACCGGCATATACCGCTATTAATCTTTGTCCTTTCGAGATAGGCGACTTCAGTCCATGAAGAGAACCGTCACTCCAAGCACTTGGCATAGTGTGCGAACTATGCAAATATGTCTCATCAGTAGTAGTGGAGTAGTGGTGCTTCCAAATAGTGTCATGGCCGCCGCGTGAGTCCAAGCCAATATCTCGCGAACCCATGGTCGGATGTTGACAAATGAGGTGTCGTTGGACTCGGGTTGACGCCCTCTTTCCAATGGACCACTCATTTCAACCCCTAAATAAAACCTACCCCTACTAGGGGGTGAAATTGTAATTTTTTAGTGAAAGCCTCTTTTCAAATGGGACATGTATAAGCTGCACTGCTAAAATGAACTTAAACGTGGTTGCTCATATCGCGCATGCGTTTTACGAGATGTCGCTATGGATGAACATTTTTGTTTTTGTTTTGTACGCATGCGCACTTGGGATTTTTGTAAGAGGGCGAGCTCTTTGAAAAAAATGATTGATAAGAAGGGGTTTTGGTGGTGAGGAGAGAACCAGATAGTCGCCTACTTTCCTACGACGTTTGCCGATATCTCTCGAACGCAAGGTCGGATTTGGACGTGTGACGTGTCAAATCGCTTGTCTCAAAGCCCTATATATGTTATTAATAGGTTAAAGTTTTGAGAATGAGGGAAACAGGCGTTTTGGGGTAAAATTATGATTTTAGACTTTTTCTGATATTTTACGAATGCCTGGTCGGATTTGGTCCTATGACGTGTCAAATGGCTTGTCTCGAAACCCTCTTTATTTTGGTAATAGGTTAAAGTTTTTGAGAATGAGGGAAACAGAATTTTTTGTTGTAAAACCGTGATTTTAGACTTTTTGTTATATCTCACAAACCAATAACGCCAGAGACGTATACGAGGGGTCGTAGGACTCGGGGTGACGCCCCTCCCCTATCTCCCTTTCGAATATAGTATTTATGTTTAAAAAAATGCGAAAGAGCCTAACGACACTTATGTTGAAAACATTTCAGTTTTTAAAACTTTTCTTAAATTTGTCTAAAATGTTCATGACGAGTGGTTGTAGATAGAAAGAGACGATACCACTGGACACGTGTTTCAACGAAGCTATTACTGGCCACGGTGGTGATATACCAATACAGTATTTGCTATTTCGATGAGACGGCGGGTCGAGGGTTCGTTTTCTGATTTTTCCTATGATGGAATTCCTAATTCCTAAACCCCCTGAAGGGGGTCTTTAACGTGTAAACGATTATGAGTGACATGACAAATGATAATTCCTTGATTCGATGAAGTTGGCTTTAGATAGAACAAACAGAACTTGGTTATATGTTGCTTGAAGTGAGTATAGAAAACAAACTTGCTGGGGCAGACTGACAGGATGTGAATGTTATTTGATCTTATTGGAATGCATTGACTTGACAGGGCAATGAAAAAAAGCACAGAGATGCTGAGGACACTTGAAGGTCAAACGATATGGCAACCATGGTGGGAGGGGGAAGCTAGGATGATGTCGCCGATCATGTTCAATGGATGAATTTATATTTTGCGAAGCATTGTTCGGAGAGGGTCATGGGACGACTTGTTTTAAGGGTATTTATTTTTTCGATGTTTCCTATGGTGGACTCATTGATTGAAATAATCCAAAACTGCTAGGGCATGGCCTTGAGATTTTATAAACCGATAATGGGATTTTGACATACAAGATCCACTCAGAACTTGACATGATGTCATTCTTTTTATGGCTTATGAATTTCCCCAAAAAAGACCCAAAACAACAAGATCATGGACTTTTGCTTTTCTTAATATATTGCAAACCCATAATGTAAGATGTTTACTGTGAGTGACGAAATCTAGCTAGGTAACGAAAGAATTATTGTAGGATATATGTATGGTGACTGACACGTCTTTGACCATTGGAACTTGTTTTCAGATCTGACTGTAGTACATAGGGAGTATAGGTTGTAGGCATGGATTGACAAACGGTGCACACAAAATTCAATTTATCGATTCAAGAATTAAGAGTAGACTATCATTAATTAATTGGTTAAAGAGTGTAGCTAAAAATAAAAAAATGGTGACTACATTAAACTAAACTGAACCAAGTCGAATCAAACCCAACCGAACCAAACCAAGCCTAAAGCAAACCAAACCTAATCAAGAACAAGCCAAGGGCTTAAGTGTAAAACTTGTGGGGGAATGCAGTCATTGGCAATGTCCAAAGGAAGGGATAACGCTCTACCTCTAGAGGGTAAGGTAAAGCTAGCGCATGGTGCTAATGCATATTCCCAAGTACATGAACCACACACACACACAACTATCCTATGCTGTTTTTATGAGTTAACTGTTAAAACTTACTCAGTGGTTACTGAGCAAGATGGTCGCTACACACAACAAGCTTTAAATACTTGAGGCTAATAATCTATACACACACACACACGCTTGTTCTAAACTAAACTGTCTTGCTGGCAGTGCTCACACAGTAGGCAAATGACAGAAATGCTTGGCTAACAGAAATACAATCATTTTCGTTTGTCTAATGTTACCAGCTAACCATTACATGCTATAGTGGTGAGCACATGTGCCTCTTGCACTGGAGATCGTAACTCGATTTCTAGCTCTAAGGCCTAGAATGAATCAAACTAAGAAAGAAGGGTATGGTGACGCAGTGGTTAAACTGTTAGCCTTTCACTAAGGTAGACTAGGGTTTGATTTTAGGTTAATATACATGTCATAAACAAACAAACAAACAAACAAACAAAAAAAGCAGAGATAATGTTTAAAACTGATTACACTTGTCTCTTTTCAAATTATTACTTAGATTGCAAATACAAAGGTGGACTGGGTTTGATATTCAGTTAATGCTGCCTATCGCATACTAGCCTGTAAGAAAGCCAAACAAGCAAAAGGCGTAGGTAGAGCAGTGGTAAAATCGCTATGTGTAGAGAACTACCTAACGGTTTTATGAACTGGCAATGGTATGTCGCATAAACAGTGCAGGATACAATCCAGCAACCATAATTTGTATCTTGTGGAGCAGAGAAAACATATATATAGAGAAAGATATAGAAAGCTAGTGTATGTATGGGTAGCATTGATAATTTGACCAGAGAAAATACGATGAGGTAGGGTGGGGAGAGGGAGAATTAACACTTATATATGAATGAATGGTAAATAGTATTTTAGTTTTTTTTCCCCAATAGTTTTGTTTTTTAAATGCAGTGGTAGATAGTCGTTATTTTGTAAAACATTCTTACTTGCAGTAGTAATAAGACTCTATGGTTTTGCTAACACATAGATAGACTGTATTATTGCCATGGTCAAGCACTCACATTAAGATCATTTACAAAATCATAAAATGAAAAATAAAAAATCTTGTTTTGGAAATATCGTTTTTCAACATACACAAAATAAATATATAAAAAATTTGTAAACAGCAAAATGGAAAATCCATGGTCAAGCACTCACATTAAGATCATTTACAAAATCATAAAATGAAAAATAAAAATCTTGTTTTGGAAATATCGATTTTTTTCAACATACACAAAATAAATATATAAAAAATTTGTAAACAGCAAAATGGAAAATCCATGTTTCCATATAGACAAAATTTAAAAACCTTAAACGGACATTTAAGAAAATATATATAAATGGGAAATTGACAAATGTGTAAATATGAAAATGGAAAAATCCATGTTTCCATATCATGAAATTGAAAAACATCAAACTGTCATTTTAAAAAATGCAAATGGAAAATTGACAAATTGCAATGTGTGAAATGTGAAATTGAACAAATGGCTATCATTATTTAAAAAAAAAAAGAACATGGTGCTCTATGGTTGAGGTGTGAATCAAACCCTTTCTACTTATTTGGACCACCCGAGACTGAGTAGACTAGTTTAAGTTGTCATACCACTTTTAAAAGTTTGTGTTAAATCTAGGAATTGAACCCAAGAGCTTGTAGGGGAGATCAAAGGTTATAATATGTTAAACAGATAGCCTTGAATGAAGGGTGTGGTAGCTATATAGAGATGAGACGTTTCGCTCGGGGCAGGGAGGCATGGAGATCTGCATCAAACCAGTCAAAGGACTAAAGACTCAAACAACAACATGTACGTTCACCAAAATAATGTTGTGTAACGGTAAATGTTAGTCAACGAACAGTAATGCATTACTAAAACCCATGACACGATACCTAAGAGCTTTTCTAAAATGATTTTAAAATGCCTTTAACCCTATATTGAACACCCAGTTCACAAGACTCATAACTGCAATGTTATGGTAAAACAAAACAAAATCTATATTTCAAAACAAACAAGTGGTTTAGTCAATGTATACTGGAAAAAGTTTTGTAAACACTCAAGTCCTCAAGACCAATTAAATTAGTAACTGTCAGGTTGGCCGAGTGGTTAAGGTGTTTGACTTAAGATCAAATTTCTGTATAAGGAAGCAAGGGTTCGAATCCCTTACCTGACATAACTATTGCCTTAACATGGCTTGGCCACACTGTATTATTATGATACTCAGTACACAAACCATAGATATAGTGTATTGTTTAAGGCCACTCTCTTTCTGAACATAGTCAGAGACTGTTGATGGTTAACAATTGTATTAATAGTGGGACATGGGGATAGCAATTAAGAAAAAACAGCCAATACCCATACAATATTTTTATTCATTTTAGTTTTTTTTTACAATAGTTACACACTGAATACAACTTTTTATCTCTTTACCATTGTTTGATATAGATTTTAAACACAACGCTTGTTGTAGATTCTTTTACAACTTTCTCTAGGTACTCTTGTTCTTAAAAACTGGGGAAGCCGCAATGGTTTTATAGACATTAAACCCTCATTCTCTTTTTTTTCATTATTATTATTATCATTATTATAAATATTATCTTTATAATTATTATAGTCATTGTCACCATAATTATCATAATCATCATCCTCAACATCACTAGAACTATCCAATTCCATTTTTTCCTTTTCAAAAGGGATCTCTTGAAGAGTCTGTGTTGCTTTTGATAGTGTTACGGGTTTATTGAACGTTGACAACTGTCCTAACATGACTTTTTGAGGAGATAAATGTTTTTTCATAAGGAAGTCACTATGTTGAGTAACACTATGTTTTTGTCGGACTTGCTTTTTCTTGTTCTTTTGATCATGTTTTGTTAACACTAACGGTGTTTCATTTGGTATACCACATTGATGAGTACCCACACTTAAGACCTCACCATGTTTACTTTTTAGATGACCTAGACATTTTGTTGTTCTTTGTTTTGAGCACTGCCAAAATATGATGCCATTCGCATTTTCTCGCTTATAGTTATAAGAGTACCCATGATACAGGGCACGTGGTTTACCTTTATTGGTTATAGTATATTCCATAGTAGTCACTGACTTGTATAGTCGATCCGCCTACTACAAAGGTCTGAACACTTGTGGTGAAAGAATGATGTTGTGTTGACGTTTTATGCAGGATAATGTTGGTGGCATATGTGGGTGGCTTATGTTGATGACATGTGTTGTTGGCTGATTTTGGTGGCTTATGTTGATGGTTTATGGTGGTGGCTTATGTTGATGGCTTATGTTGGTGGCTTATGTTGATGACATATGTTGGTGACTTATGTTGATAGCTTATGTTGGTGGCTAATGTTGATGACATATGTTGTTGGCTTATGGTGGTGGCTTATGTTGATGGTATATGTTGCTGGCCTATGTTGATGGTTTATGTTAATGGCTTAGGTTAATATCTTAGGTTGATGGCATAAGTTGATGGCTTATGTTGGTGACTTATGGTGGTGGCTTATGCTGGTGGCTTATGCTAGTGGTTTATGGTGGTGGCTTATGTTGATGACATATGTTGGCGGCTTAAGTTGGTGGCTTATGTTGGTGGCTTATGGTGGTGGGTTATGGTGGTGGATTATGGTGGCTTATAGTGGTGGCTTATGGTGGTGGTTTATGGTGGTGGCTTATGTTGATGACATATGTTGGTGGCTTATGGTGGCTTATGGTGGTGATTTATAGTGGTGGCCTATGTTGGTGGCTTATTTTTGGTGGTTTACGTTAATACCTTATTTGTAATGGCTTATTTGACAAGTTATTGTTGTCAATGTATTTAGAGGATTTTTCTCTTGGTTTTGGAAAGTATTTCAACTCTTTTTTATGGTAGCATAATGCTTACCGCCATGTTTGTAAGCAACAACAACACACTAAAATTCCAAGAATCCAAAGTACTCTAAGGTTAATGATTGTCTCTCAACTCCATTCAACGTCTAGTCAAAAAACATTATATATTTTTCACATTTTACAAAAAAGGTAAATTGGGAAAGTAAGCTATATGTTTAAACTAAAAATCATATCAAATCATATGCTAACTCCAACACCTACGTCTACCCCAATCTCAGTCAAAAAAATATAATATTCTTCAAATTTTTCCAAAACAGTATTTGGAAAGTAGGCCATATTTTGAAAACTAATCATCCTATAAAGTCATATATATATATATACTGAAACCAATGGCTTTTATATCCTTAATCTTAAGAACAAAATATGGAATTTTTGACATTTTGTCCAAAAATGTTCATTTTAAAACGGGGCTATATTTTGGAAACTAGGAATTTTACAAGAAAGTTTGTTTAACGTAAATGGCAGGTATTTACCCCCACTACCCGCAAACCAAGTCCCAGGTCTCTGGGGAAAAATCCAAAAAAAGTTCAATTTGGAAAGTAGGCAATATTTTGAAAACTAATCATCCTAAAAAGTCATATATAGACTCAAACCAATGGCTTTTATGTCCTTAATTGGTAGAACAAAACTTAACATTTTTTCAGTTTTTCCAAAAAAGTCCAATTTTCAAAAATTGTCTATATTTTGGGAACTAAGAATTTTACAAAAAAGTTTGTTTAACGAAAATGAAAGGTCTTTACCCCCCTCTACCCAAAACATAAATTTCAGGTCCCTAGGACAAAAACTGTGCAGTATATATATATATTTTTTTTTGGGGAGGGGGTCTATATTCACTTTACCTCCCCACTTCACAAGATGGCGGCCATAGCTTAACTTAACCTAGCCTAACCTAACCTGACCTACGAGGTGTGATCAAAAAGTTCCAAAAATGTGGCTGCAACTTAACCAAACCTAGCCTAGCCTAACCTAACCTCCCTGTTGACTAGCCCCCTTTGGACGGGTCCTTTTTGAAGGGAGTCATTTTTTTACGTGTCCCGGAGGACGGGTCCTTGTTGACGGGTCCCAGTGGCGGGTCCCCTTTGACATAATTTGGATAAAATGCAAGGCCAGTCAATAGGGATCAGTCCAAAGGACCCGCCACAGGGACCCGTCAACAAGGACCCGTCCTCCGGGACACGTAAAAAAATGACTCCCTTCAAAAAGGACCCGTCCAAAGGGGGCTAGTCAACAGGGAGGTTAGGTTAGGCTAGGCTAGGTTTGGTTAAGTTGCAGCCACATTTTTGGAACTTTTTGATCACACCTCGTAGGTCAGGTTAGGTTAGGCTAGGTTAAGTTAAGCTATGGCCGCCATCTTGTGAAGTGGGGAGGTAAAGTGAATATAGACCCCCTCCCCAAAAAAAAATATATATATATACTGCACAGTTTTTGTCCTAGGGACCTGAAATTTATGTTTTGGGTAGAGGGGGGTAAAGACCTTTCATTTTCGTTAAACAAACTTTTTTGTAAAATTCTTAGTTCCCAAAATATAGACAATTTTTGAAAATTGGACTTTTTTGGAAAAACTGAAAAAATGTTAAGTTTTGTTCTACCAATTAAGGACATAAAAGCCATTGGTTTGAGTCTATATATGACTTTTTAGGATGATTAGTTTTCAAAATATTGCCTACTTTCCAAATTGAACTTTTTTTGGATTTTTCCCCAGAGACCTGGGACTTGGTTTGCGGGTAGTGGGGGTAAATACCTGCCATTTACGTTAAACAAACTTTCTTGTAAAATTCCTAGTTTCCAAAATATAGCCCCGTTTTAAAATGAACATTTTTGGACAAAATGTCAAAAATTCCATATTTTGTTCTTAAGATTAAGGATATAAAAGCCATTGGTTTCAGTATATATATATATATGACTTTATAGGATGATTAGTTTTCAAAATATGGCCTACTTTCCAAATACTGTTTTGGAAAAATTTGAAGAATATTATATTTTTTTGACTGAGATTGGGGTAGACGTAGGTGTTGGAGTTAGCATATGATTTGATATGATTTTTAGTTTAAACATATAGCTTACTTTCCCAATTTACCTTTTTTGTAAAATGTGAAAAATATATAATGTTTTTTGACTAGACGTTGAATGGAGTTGAGAGACAATCATTAACCTTAGAGTACTTTGGATTCTTGGAATTTTAGTGTGTTGTTGTTGCTTACAAACATGGCGGTAAGCATTATGCTACCATAAAAAAGAGTTGAAATACTTTCCAAAACCAAGAGAAAAATCCTCTAAATACATTGACAACAATAACTTGTCAAATAAGCCATTACAAATAAGGTATTAACGTAAACCACCAAAAATAAGCCACCAACATAGGCCACCACTATAAATCACCACCATAAGCCACCATAAGCCACCAACATATGTCATCAACATAAGCCACCACCATAAACCACCACTATAAGCCACCATAATCCACCACCATAACCCACCACCATAAGCCACCACCATAAGCCACCAACATAAGCCACCAACTTAAGCCACCAACATATGTCATCAACATAAGCCACCACCATAAGCCACTAGCATAAGCCACCAGCATAAGCCACCACCATAAGTCACCAACATAAGCCATCAACTTATGCCATCAACCTAAGATATTAACCTAAGCCATTAACATAAACCATCAACATAGGCCAGCAACATATACCATCAACATAAGCCACCACCATAAGCCAACAACATATGTCATCAACATTAGCCACCAACATAAGCTATCAACATAAGTCACCAACATATGTCATCAACATAAGCCACCAACATAAGCCATCAACATAAGCCACCACCATAAACCATCAACATAAGCCACCAAAATCAGCCAACAACACATGTCATCAACATAAGCCACCCACATATGCCACCAACATTATCCTGCATAAAACGTCAACACAACATCATTCTTTCACCACAAGTGTTCAGACCTTTGTAGTAGGCGGATCGACTATACAAGTCAGTGACTACTATGGAATATACTATAACCAATAAAGGTAAACCACGTGCCCTGTATCATGGGTACTCTTATAACTATAAGCGAGAAAATGCGAATGGCATCATATTTTGGCAGTGCTCAAAACAAAGAACAACAAAATGTCTAGGTCATCTAAAAAGTAAACATGGTGAGGTCTTAAGTGTGGGTACTCATCAATGTGGTATACCAAATGAAACACCGTTAGTGTTAACAAAACATGATCAAAAGAACAAGAAAAAGCAAGTCCGACAAAAACATAGTGTTACTCAACATAGTGACTTCCTTATGAAAAAACATTTATCTCCTCAAAAAGTCATGTTAGGACAGTTGTCAACGTTCAATAAACCCGTAACACTATCAAAAGCAACACAGACTCTTCAAGAGATCCCTTTTGAAAAGGAAAAAATGGAATTGGATAGTTCTAGTGATGTTGAGGATAATGATTATGATAATTATGGTGACAATGACTATAATAATTATAAAGATAATATTTATAATAATGATAATAATAATAATGAAAAAAAAGAGAATGAGGGTTTAATGTCTATAAAACCATTGCGGCTTCCCCAGTTTTTAAGAACAAGAGTACCTAGAGAAAGTTGTAAAAGAATCTACAACAAGCGTTGTGTTTAAAATCTATATCAAACAATGGTAAAGAGATAAAAAGTTGTATTCAGTGTGTAACTATTGTAAAAAAAAACTAAAATGAATAAAAATATTGTATGGGTATTGACTGTTTTTTCTTAATTGCTATCCCCATGTCCCACTATTAATACAATTGTTAACCATCAACAGTCTCTGACTATGTTCAGAAAGAGAGTGGCCTTAAACAATACACTATATCTATGGTTTGTGTACTGAGTATCATAATAATACAGTGTGGCCAAGCCATGTTAAGGCAATAGTTATGTCAGGTAAGGGATTCGAACCCTTGCTTCCTTATACAGAAATTTGATCTTAAGTCAAACACCTTAACCACTCGGCCAACCTGACAGTTACTAATTTAATTGGTCTTGAGGACTTGAGTGTTTACAAAACTTTTTCCAGTATACATTGACTAAACCACTTGTTTGTTTTGAAATATAGATTTTGTTTTGTTTTACCATAACATTGCAGTTATGAGTCTTGTGAACTGGGTGTTCAATATAGGGTTAAAGGCATTTTAAAATCATTTTAGAAAAGCTCTTAGGTATCGTGTCATGGGTTTTAGTAATGCATTACTGTTCGTTGACTAACATTTACCGTTACACAACATTATTTTGGTGAACGTACATGTTGTTGTTTGAGTCTTTAGTCCTTTGACTGGTTTGATGCAGATCTCCATGCCTCCCTGCCCCGAGCGAAACGTCTCATCTCTATATAGCTACCACACCCTTCATTCAAGGCTATCTGTTTAACATATTATAACCTTTGATCTCCCCTACAAGCTCTTGGGTTCAATTCCTAGATTTAACACAAACTTTTAAAAGTGGTATGACAACTTAAACTAGTCTACTCAGTCTCGGGTGGTCCAAATAAGTAGAAAGGGTTTGATTCACACCTCAACCATAGAGCACCATGTTCTTTTTTTTTTTAAATAATGATAGCCATTTGTTCAATTTCACATTTCACACATTGCAATTTGTCAATTTTCCATTTGCATTTTTTAAAATGACAGTTTGATGTTTTTCAATTTCATGATATGGAAACATGGATTTTTCCATTTTCATATTTACACATTTGTCAATTTCCCATTTATATATATTTTCTTAAATGTCCGTTTAAGGTTTTTAAATTTTGTCTATATGGAAACATGGATTTTCCATTTTGCTGTTTACAAATTTTTTATATATTTATTTTGTGTATGTTGAAAAAAATCGATATTTCCAAAACAAGATTTTTATTTTTCATTTTATGATTTTGTAAATGATCTTAATGTGAGTGCTTGACCATGGATTTTCCATTTTGCTGTTTACAAATTTTTTATATATTTATTTTGTGTATGTTGAAAAACGATATTTCCAAAACAAGATTTTTTATTTTTCATTTTATGATTTTGTAAATGATCTTAATGTGAGTGCTTGACCATGGCAATAATACAGTCTATCTATGTGTTAGCAAAACCATAGAGTCTTATTACTACTGCAAGTAAGAATGTTTTACAAAATAACGACTATCTACCACTGCATTTAAAAAACAAAACTATTGGGGAAAAAAAACTAAAATACTATTTACCATTCATTCATATATAAGTGTTAATTCTCCCTCTCCCCACCCTACCTCATCGTATTTTCTCTGGTCAAATTATCAATGCTACCCATACATACACTAGCTTTCTATATCTTTCTCTATATATATGTTTTCTCTGCTCCACAAGATACAAATTATGGTTGCTGGATTGTATCCTGCACTGTTTATGCGACATACCATTGCCAGTTCATAAAACCGTTAGGTAGTTCTCTACACATAGTGATTTTACCACTGCTCTACCTACGCCTTTTGCTTGTTTGGCTTTCTTACAGGCTAGTATGCGATAGGCAGCATTAACTGAATATCAAACCCAGTCCACCTTTGTATTTGTAATCTAAGTAATAATTTGAAAAGAGACAAGTGTAATCAGTTTTAAACATTATCTCCGCTTTTTTTGTTTGTTTGTTTATGACATGTATATTAACCTAAAATCAAACCCTAGTCTACCTTAGTGAAAGGCTAACAGTTTAACCACTGCGTCACCATACCCTTCTTTCTTAGTTTGATTCATTCTAGGCCTTAGAGCTAGAAATCGAGTTACGATCTCCAGTGCAAGAGGCACATGTGCTCACCACTATAGCATGTAATGGTTAGCTGGTAACATTAGACAAACGAAAATGATTGTATTTCTGTTAGCCAAGCATTTCTGTCATTTGCCTACTGTGTGAGCACTGCCAGCAAGACAGTTTAGTTTAGAACAAGCGTGTGTGTGTGTGTATAGATTATTAGCCTCAAGTATTTAAAGCTTGTTGTGTGTAGCGACCATCTTGCTCAGTAACCACTGAGTAAGTTTTAACAGTTAACTCATAAAAACAGCATAGGATAGTTGTGTGTGTGTGTGGTTCATGTACTTGGGAATATGCATTAGCACCATGCGCTAGCTTTACCTTACCCTCTAGAGGTAGAGCGTTATCCCTTCCTTTGGACATTGCCAATGACTGCATTCCCCCACAAGTTTTACACTTAAGCCCTTGGCTTGTTCTTGATTAGGTTTGGTTTGCTTTAGGCTTGGTTTGGTTCGGTTGGGTTTGATTCGACTTGGTTCAGTTTAGTTTAATGTAGTCACCATTTTTTTATTTTTAGCTACACTCTTTAACCAATTAATTAATGATAGTCTACTCTTAATTCTTGAATCGATAAATTGAATTTTGTGTGCACCGTTTGTCAATCCATGCCTACAACCTATACTCCCTATGTACTACAGTCAGATCTGAAAACAAGTTCCAATGGTCAAAGACGTGTCAGTCACCATACATATATCCTACAATAATTCTTTCGTTACCTAGCTAGATTTCGTCACTCACAGTAAACATCTTACATTATGGGTTTGCAATATATTAAGAAAAGCAAAAGTCCATGATCTTGTTGTTTTGGGTCTTTTTTGGGGAAATTCATAAGCCATAAAAAGAATGACATCATGTCAAGTTCTGAGTGGATCTTGTATGTCAAAATCCCATTATCGGTTTATAAAATCTCAAGGCCATGCCCTAGCAGTTTTGGATTATTTCAATCAATGAGTCCACCATAGGAAACATCGAAAAAATAAATACCCTTAAAACAAGTCGTCCCATGACCCTCTCCGAACAATGCTTCGCAAAATATAAATTCATCCATTGAACATGATCGGCGACATCATCCTAGCTTCCCCCTCCCACCATGGTTGCCATATCGTTTGACCTTCAAGTGTCCTCAGCATCTCTGTGCTTTTTTTCATTGCCCTGTCAAGTCAATGCATTCCAATAAGATCAAATAACATTCACATCCTGTCAGTCTGCCCCAGCAAGTTTGTTTTCTATACTCACTTCAAGCAACATATAACCAAGTTCTGTTTGTTCTATCTAAAGCCAACTTCATCGAATCAAGGAATTATCATTTGTCATGTCACTCATAATCGTTTACACGTTAAAGACCCCCTTCAGGGGGTTTAGGAATTAGGAATTCCATCATAGGAAAAATCAGAAAACGAACCCTCGACCCGCCGTCTCATCGAAATAGCAAATACTGTATTGGTATATCACCACCGTGGCCAGTAATAGCTTCGTTGAAACACGTGTCCAGTGGTATCGTCTCTTTCTATCTACAACCACTCGTCATGAACATTTTAGACAAATTTAAGAAAAGTTTTAAAAACTGAAATGTTTTCAACATAAGTGTCGTTAGGCTCTTTCGCATTTTTTTAAACATAAATACTATATTCGAAAGGGAGATAGGGGAGGGGCGTCACCCCGAGTCCTACGACCCCTCGTATACGTCTCTGGCGTTATTGGTTTGTGAGATATAACAAAAAGTCTAAAATCACGGTTTTACAACAAAAAATTCTGTTTCCCTCATTCTCAAAAACTTTAACCTATTACCAAAATAAAGAGGGTTTCGAGACAAGCCATTTGACACGTCATAGGACCAAATCCGACCAGGCATTCGTAAAATATCAGAAAAAGTCTAAAATCATAATTTTACCCCAAAACGCCTGTTTCCCTCATTCTCAAAACTTTAACCTATTAATAACATATATAGGGCTTTGAGACAAGCGATTTGACACGTCACACGTCCAAATCCGACCTTGCGTTCGAGAGATATCGGCAAACGTCGTAGGAAAGTAGGCGACTATCTGGTTCTCTCCTCACCACCAAAACCCCTTCTTATCAATCATTTTTTTCAAAGAGCTCGCCCTCTTACAAAAATCCCAAGTGCGCATGCGTACAAAACAAAAACAAAAATGTTCATCCATAGCGACATCTCGTAAAACGCATGCGCGATATGAGCAACCACGTTTAAGTTCATTTTAGCAGTGCAGCTTATACATGTCCCATTTGAAAAGAGGCTTTCACTAAAAAATTACAATTTCACCCCCTAGTAGGGGTAGGTTTTATTTAGGGGTTGAAATGAGTGGTCCATTGGAAAGAGGGCGTCAACCCGAGTCCAACGACACCTCATTTGTCAACATCCGACCATGGGTTCGCGAGATATTGGCTTGGACTCACGCGGCGGCCATGACACTATTTGGAAGCACCACTACTCCACTACTATCAGTGTAAACAATAGGCCTACCCTGTTGTCGGTACCGCCTTATGCTCTGTAAGTACTGCATGCGTTATGTCAGGCTTCTCCATAAGTATTCTATGCATGTCTTCTGTCTTCCTCCATCTGAAGCCTAAGCCTCGAACTATCTTGCTTAATGTTCGTACGCCACCTTTAAAATTTATAACCTCAACCAGTTTCCTACGGATCTTTTCCAGCGTTGGCCTCTCACCTTTGCTATAGTGAAAATTATGAATCGTATGCCTTACCACGCATTTATCAAAATCGTCTAACTTACACTTCTTGGCAGATTTTGGTCTTCTCTTTCCAGGCGTTGAAAATGAATCCACTTCACCACTTTCAATTCTTTTGGCGCCTTGTATTATATTCCGCACCGACCTTTCCGACACACCTGATGCTTCAGCCACTTTATTTTGAATTGCGTATAAGTTCCCAGCGAGATGTGTTTCCTTTTTCATGAATTTATACACATTATAAATAACTTCACTAGTTCGACTGTGTAAAGTTTTGGCACTCCCTAATTTAAAGCGAAACGGTGGCATTGTGGTACACTGAATATTATACACAAATTTCAAGGCTTCAGGTATTCAACAAACACACTTTCAGCTACGTAATATACATAAAATAGTAATAATACACACATGTGATGCCTCCTGCACTCTACGCTTGGTTTAAAGCTGTAGACCGTGTCTTGGAGCGAGCCGCATTGTTGATGAATGGAGTGAGCAGTGAGCCCAGTAATCAGCATTCGGGGGACACACAGGAGCCCCGCAATGAGCATTGAAATACGCCAATTGATATTGGTCTCTGCTCATCGTTGAGTTTCGGCAAGCTCTTCTTGCGTCTGCTCTACTATTGTCATCGCACCAGGAGATGGAAGTTCAACACACTGTGACGGGGTGTGTGGGGGTCTTGCAGTACGTATGCGCGGCCCGCTTATTCTAAACCTAAATATATCGGCTTCCCGCATGCCAATGGTTATCACAGCAGATGACTCGCAGCCAGTGAAAAAGGAATGTGCTGTGTGAGTGAAGCAAGTAGTGGCCAACTTAATGTTTTTGGAATGTGCGATGCGCAGTGAGCGGGAAGACATCTGCAGTTCAATCCCAACTGCCATCTCCTGGCACGATATCAAAACCGTTCGCCTTGCGAATATAGTTTGCACGACTGTGCGGATAGCGGATAATATTTAGAGTAAATTTGCGGATAGATTTTAGAATACAATGTTGAACTGGATTTTTAGTTCTTACTAAGAACTGCGTCTTTCACGTTTCTTGTTATTTCCCTATTTGCTTTCGGTTGGGTTGTACGAGAATGAGAAGTGAGAGAAGCCAGTCATGGAAATACCCTCAGTTACCACAAAAAAAAAAAAAAAGCTTTATACCTGCGCTTGCCTGCGTGGGTATATCCGATGACTAAGTAAATGCTATAATTAGCCACCCGCTGTTCCACTTACCATTGCTCAGAGGGACAAAACTCGGTCGAAGGTGGATGAGAAAGTGGGTTGTGCTTACGTTATTGATGGTGCAAATACCAAGATCTCTTTGCCAGAGGCCTGTAGTGTGTTTACTGCGGAGCTCGTTGCCATCTATGAAGCTCTGCAGTTTGCACTACAGGATGCATGAATCCACTTTCTCGTGTGCACCGACTCTTTGAGTTCGTTGCAGTCAATTGCTACTTGATTCCTGCAACACCCCCTAGTGCAGCGAATCCACGACTTACTAGCCGGGCTGTGTCACGCTGACACTCGAATCACCTTTCTGTGGCTTTCAAGCCACATGGGAATTGCGGGAAATGAGTTAGCGGATCAAGCTGCAAAAGAGGCGGGATCACTACCACCTCGAACAATGGAGGTACCCGCTAGAGATATTCGCTCTCAGTTACGCCTACAAGTTCTGGTATTTTGGGAGAGTCAGTGGATAGCTGACCCACTGCCCAGTAAACTGAGAACGATCAAGGGAACTACATCGTGGCCCACATTTTAACCGAGTGTGTGGATCTTACTGACTTACGAAGAAACCTTGGTTTGCAGATGACACTCAAACTTATATTAGCCGATGACGCGGTGGCTGTTGATCGCGTTATCCGCTTTATAAGCCAGAGTGGGTTAGGGCCAGCAATCTAAATTTTCCAGTGAATATTGACTCAACGACTTGTTCGTTTTTGAATGATAATTTTTTGTTTTTTCATAATTTTTGTTTATTTTTATAATTATTATTTTTATTTAATATTTTGTTTTATTAAATTTAGGTCTTTTCAAATTTAGGTGTCCACCTCTAAATTTTAAATTCAATTCCAAATTTGTATTCATTAATCTGTGTTAAGAGGGGCACATAACCTCGTAGTTCCACCCCTTAAAACACACGGGCAATTGAGTATTCCATAACCCAGGCCTCGCCAACTCAGGTGCTTAGCGAGCACTGGCCGGCAACTGGAAAAGCACGGTGCTCTGCTGTAAGAGAGGAACTTGTAGTAGCAGCGCTTAGCGAGGCGAGAGTCGTGTTGTTTATTTGTAAATTGGGAGAATTGTCCCAATTTCCTTCTTGAAGCTGACTTTTAAAAAGCACAAGCTGCAATTTGAAACTTTCAATACGGTCACACATAGTACTGATTAATTTATTTTTGCTTTGCAACGAGTTATTTAAATACCCCGTGATGTATTTCATGAAAGCGAGGTCAGTGATCCATTGCTCATCATCCAAGTCTGACTGTGGAGAAAGAGGGGTGGGAAGGGAAAAGCACCGGGGCGCGCAAGCACCAAGTGCTCGGGTTGGCATGGCGCATGCACAGTTGAGTATTTTATAGACTTTTAATATATTGGTTGTGCGTCGGCTCTGAGAAGCTTGAGTCCCACAAACTAAGTACAGTAGGCCTACACTCTGATTGTGACCTGACAAAAAATTCTGTATGCTTTGTTTTTAGAATTCTCACTAACATTTACACTCCACGCATGAATGAAATGTACAAAGTAGTCAGTAAAATCAAAATCCCCTTCCCTACGCCTTACAACTGTAGGAACATAAAAGCGCTACCATGGTACTCGAGAGTTTATCCAGGAATTATTTTCACCAACATAGATAGAGTCCCTTCTGTATAAATTTCTTGCCATTGTTGTGGTCTAGAAGTATGTATTGAGATTGTTTGATTCCCAGCTCTGGAATATCATATAATGAGCTTCATAAGGACAACTGAGAAGAGGTTGGTATGATTCTTATTACAGTTAAGTACAGAATTTAGTGGCAGTGTATTCTGAGTGGGTCATGGCATCCTTGTTCATATCGCATAATACCATAATTACAAGAACTTCAGCACATAACAGTCAGGGCCAAAATAAATATGTATAATTGGAGTGAATATGAATAGAGTACACACAGTGGGAGGAACGGAAGACAAATGAAACTATTTGTATACTTAGTTAAAATGCACCTTAGAGAAAGAAAATAGGCTAGTGTCCATATTATTTTTCATGAGAAACATAACAGAATTTGTTACCACCCGGCCAAGTACAGATATTAGTTACCATGCTGAGGTAGGGCCTATGTACACCAACAACAAAAATGGGGGAAAATGTTTGTAGACCGAAGACATAACATGCAGTATTTTTTCGTAACGACGTACTGTAAGTAAGATGCATTCACAAATCTGCGACTTCTTATGGAGTATGGTATAATAGTAAGGGTTTTCCACCATAGTTGGCCTACATAGCACAGAACATAACCAAATAAATTTAATCATCAATTCAATACTCGTGTGATTACGACTTTCAAAGCAATACTACGTCTTCGTAGGCTTGATCCTACTTTATCAAACTTGATATTCGGTCATACACACATGTACAACAACACTTTAAAGAAAATCACACATTCCAGAAAATCTTGCAGGATAAGAACGTATTCAATTGGAGCCATTTTGATTATCGAAGCAACGCAGCAAAGCAAAGTAGCAAAGTAAAACTACGCTGCACGAAGGGGTAAATCGCAGCCAGCAGCAGAGAGTGCAGCATGAATAAAAGAACGCGCTGCGCGCGACACTGCTGAATCGCTGCGCGTTCCGCTTAAAAAAAAAACGCACCCTTTATGTCGTGCTTGCTGTAAACAATATTGGCCGTATATTAATATTTTATAATAAGCTAATGTTGTGTTCTTTCTCATCTTTCTTTCATCAAATCGTCTTCTTGGTAATGAGAAGTGAACAGTTCTTCTTCTGCTACGCCAAGTAAGTACGCTTATTTTAAGAGTTTAAGTGAAAACTTGTTTCTGTAGTGCCTGTGAAAAATATACCGTACCGGTAGCCTAGTTTTGAATTGTCTACTTGACATATTAATATTAATTACACTTTCACTATTATTTATTCCACAGGTAGGCCTACCAAATTCTGTGAACAAACAAATCGTAAATTGCTGTTCTCGAAATAGCAGATGAATGTGGCAATTTGGCCTACTTTCCTGAGAAATTACCAGGTAAGAGTCTATGTTACCGTAATGTTTTCAACTTGATTACATCTTGCAGAGATACATACAGTACCATGAGCCTATTGCATATGTGTACTCAAGTTCTTGAGGAGTGTTAATAATTCATTTTACATTGCGGTAGATTAAAAATGTCATGGCTCATGGCAACGTGTCTAAGCTTTAATATTTTCCCCTTCCTTGAATTTCAAATTATTGGTACCGTATTCAAAAAAGATCAGTTCTTGCACATGTTAGTTACTGGTACAGTGGCAAGTATTCAGTTGGTCGAATATGTAGTAATGCCATTACTGATGTAGAACTGTCATTACAGATTCTAAAATCTTAACACACACTGGTCCTATGGGTGGCTGTGTGCTCTTGTTCTGTGGAGCAAAGTCCAACATTAAAATTTATTTCAGAGGTCTACATTTTGGTCCAAATATACAAATGAACGAAGCACCAAATGGTGAACGCATTTGTACTCTGAATTTGAAGCATATTAAGTTCATCAGAATGGTTTCATTTTATGCGTATGTTATTTTAGAATAGGCTATATTTATTTTTCTTCCCATCATTCCATAATTATTTTTAGAAAATTCAGCAGCTACAGCACTGTATTCATGCGTTGCAAAACTATTTCTCCTCTGGCAGAGGATTAAGAATAGAATTAGAAACGATGAGACATCTTTCAGAAGGGTGATACCTGCAGAAGCAGTAACAAAACCACTCACCAGACACATCAAAAATCTAGAAGATATGCTGGAGTTACCCTTAATTGTTGTGTAATAGAAACACACGTGTATTAGTTACATTAATCGCAGAATTAAAATTTTAGTTATTTTCTGAAAGGTGAGAGAGGCAATCTTATGGGTTTCATCAATAATAGATGTCTATTACATTAATAAATAAGCTTCTGTGTCCAACTAAAATAAATCCTCATCAGTTTTGATGTGGTTTTAACTCATAAAACAGTGTAAAGAAGATAGGTTAATATGTTTATGTTCGACACTGGCGAAATGTAAATATTATGTCAGAAAACTGTACTATAATGAGGCTCATTATAGTACAAGTTTTCATTATGATACAGTTTCTCCCACCAATCAGAGCTCAAGAAACAGTTGTGTGACCAATTAGGTGAGGATAGCATCGCACCTGCGCTCACTTCCATGGCCCCCTATTTTAAATTTCACTGCGTGGCGAGTGTCATAGTGAGGTATTCCAGGAAGCCATGGTCAAATACAAGGTATTCTCTGCATCCCATGCGCTCTGTTCAGTATATAAAACTGGTGAAATCTCGACAGATATTTATGAATATTTATGTTCGAACATAAAATAGTTATAATTATCGTCGAACATAAACAGTCGTATGCAACTCGTCTATAATTGTAATTAAGACACTCGTATGAAAATTATAAAACTCGTGTCTTAATTATTGTCATTATAGGCTCGTTGCATAATGTACTATTAAGTTACAAGGTGCACATATAATAAGCCACTACAACAGAGATCTGAGTGAAATCACATGAAATTTTATTAACAAATAGGTGCAGGCTAGAACTATTACCACTGTGTTGTATTGTTTCTTCCAGTATCACAGTAAACAATTTGTTTTGAAGGACTCTTCACCTTGTATTATGTTATATCGTGGGATAGATAGATACAAGATAAATATAATTCATTTATTATATGCCAATGTAATGGTTGACATACCTATAGGTAGTATTTTATTCCTACACGTTACTTACAATATTTTTCAACACGTAGGATGCTAATGTCTAAGCCAGTCACAGCTCGTGCTCAGTAGCGGCTGGTGTAGAAAATTAGTTGTGTGTAGAGATGGGCAGCAGTCAACTGAAAACAGTCGAATTAGTCGATAGTTAAAACAATCGACTTATTCAACTGCTTTTAAAAAACAGTCGAATGAATTCAACGACTACTCACCGTATCATAAACAAGTCGTTTGCAAACGACTGATCTCAAAACAATCGTTGGAAATCATTGGAATGAAACAAGTCATTGGCAAACGACTAATTCCAAGCGAATGGAATCATTCGAATTGAAGTAGTCGTTTTAAACGACTGATCCCAAAGCAATCGTCGGAAATCATTGGAATGAAACAAGTCGTTGGCAAACGACTAATTCCAAGCGAATGGAATCATTCGAATTTAAGTAGTCGTTCTAATCAAACGACTTCTTCAGGATAACTTCATGCTATTGGCAACTCCAGCTATCTGATATGACATCTAGCGGTAAAAATGAGAAACTTACCAAGTAGGGTACATTTGTCACGTGGTGACTGTTTGTATATGGTTTCTTGTATTGGTAAACAGATCGTGGTAAATTGTTCGTGTCTTTATACATAAGTAATAAGTTTTACTCGTTGATAGAGTGAAAAATGAGTAAAAGCAAAGTGTATTGCTCAGTTTACGGCTGTAAGTCGATGTATAAAAGAGCTGCGGATATACGTTTTCATCACTTTCCAAAAGATGCAAATAGCAATAGCCGAAATGTGATGATACCTAATAATACCTAATACCTAATAATAATACCTTTCCACCCCGGGAAGGATCTAACACTTGTCGAGGTAGACAGACAGAAGACCTGCGACGTAAAGCCAGCGAAGGTTATTCAGTTTAAAAACAGCTGTTACGATGGGCGCGCTGGTAAGATTGAAGTTACTTGAATAATTAATTAAATAATTAATTATTGGCTGCTTGGTAGGGAGAAGGGATGAGTTTAACTTGTATTAAAACTCGGGGGGCGACAGGAATTGCTTGATTTGGATGGTTAAAAGGTGGGTTTGGTGTTGAATATTTGAATGGTAGCGGAATCACTCATTCTACAGTGCCCACGGGGAGGCAAATTAGGCCTATATGACTCGTAGTGGAATAGCTCGAATATCGAAGAACTTAGCGATTACGAGGTGTAGGCTTGGCGGAAAGGCTGGCGGATCATCAGTTTGACATCAATTCACGATATAAGACGGTGCTTGGAACAGTGGCGTCTGGTTTGCGTGGATGCGAGTCTCGGAATGATAAAAGTAGCTCAGCTTCGGTGTGTTATTTATTTGTTTATGTACCGTATTTCTCTATTTGAATGTCCTCGGCGTTGACTCAGGATCGACATTTACATTATATTGCGCATAATAGTACCGAAATAATGTCCGAAGTGTAGCCCTGTGTAAATTTGAATCAGCTGATCTACATCACCCATAAAAACTGATGCTTGATAATATGCAAATGACACCAAAAATCCAGTGGAACACACAAATTAGATCACGTGTATCGCACAGTTATACATATATACAATTAAAAATAACACTGTCATTACTTTAGAGACCATATTTACTGATTATAACCGAAAAATAAAAAGTGTTCCATATCAAACGCGTGTTATTGAGTATTTTAAACCCTACTTATTCAGACCGACCGCAGCGCCCCAAGTGTTAGTTTGAGTTGCCAATACAATTCATTGTGCTGTATGTTTATTGTAGAGCTTTAATTAATAAGTTAAGTATACCTGTAGGTGCCTATAGTTTTATACAGTTCGTTGATTCTTTCAATGAAATAGCCTAAATCCAGTTGTCCAAGTTATTGGAAATGTTAAGCATTCAACATTTAGGTTATGCTTGAACTCCCGGTTTTCTGGCCCATCATCCCAGGCAAGCCTCCCAGTCAGATGGATCATTTGGCTGTAATTTTGAATTAGAGTAAGGTTGTAGTATGCGTGGTCAGATTTAGACAATAGCCTACTCCATGAAGGGGTCATGGTTACGCCTTCTATGTTTGTTTATTGAATAGAGTAACTGAAATGAGGGATGTATACTGATTTTAAGATTTGTGGAATAAGTTTATGAATTTTTAATAGAATTTAATGAAGTCTTCAGTAAAGTTGAAGGAGACATGATCGTGTTTAGACAATAGCCTACTCCATGAAGGGGTCATGACTATGCTTTCTATGTCTGTTTAAGGTGTAGTGTGGCTGAAATGAGGGAGGTTTACTGATTTTGGTGTTTGTGGAGTAGTTTTTTCGTTTATAATTTAGGTTTTGTGAAGATCGTTGCGGAGTTGTTTTATGGATTTTATTGCTCTGCAAATGAAGTGTATTAGGGGGTTCTGGGTTTGGTTTAGCTGTAGTTTACAGGGTTATGGCTGAGAGTTGTTGTAGCAGGCCTAACAACTGTGTCAGAGCAGTGGCGTGCTGTGTGGGAGGGGGGGTTAGTGGCAAAGACATGAGGGCAGGGATGGAAGAGTTAATGTGTTCCCTCACAGTTGGCGCACTTAGGCTTATCTCGAGGTACCGTACAGATAGAGTGGTGATGTAAATCTCCAGCGGGTACTGTGAGGACAGCTTGACGGCTGTAGGTGCCTATAGTTTTATACAGTTTCTTGTTCGTAGATTCTTTCAATGAAATAGCCTACGTCCAGTTGTCCAAATACAGGGTCTTTCATATAAAGTAAGAACGCCAAGCGGCGGGTTTGTTATCCGCTAGTGTGGTGGCCTTGACCGAGCTTGTGGCGAAACGTGGCCCCCTGCTCTAAGCGTGGGTACAATCCTCTATGAAATATTACCTTATAAAAGTTGCTGGAAGTGTCGTCCTTCCTGGGTTATAGAGGCATTGTATCTGGAAACCACATTTTGGCTGACGAGAGTGAGTCATGCCACTGTATTTTTTATTTTGTGTTTTTTATTGAGACTGAACCAGTAGTGTCAAAGTTATTTACAATTACGTGAATCTGTGCTAGTGAAGGTGGCACTTCATCAGGAAATTGCTGAACAAATGCATCACGTACCCGCTGAGTCGAATCTTAATTAAAATAAATTTTACATACAAAAATACGATGTTGCAATGATAACTGTCTCAACATGTTAGCAGCTGTGGTTCAGACTGGCGACTGACAACACCTGCATGCTTATTGCAAGGTCAAGTTTGTACTATGCGCGCGCCTTCAATACTACAGCAGGGGGCGTGGCGCGTCACAAGCTCGGCCAAGCCGGCTTCAGCAGCGAATGACAAAACCGCCGGTCGCCGTTCTTACTTTATATGAAAGACCCTGTATATATGTATGTCATTTCATTGGAAATGTTAAGCATTCAATATTTAGGTTATGTTTGAACTCCTTAACACAGTCTATACACTTTTAATGAGAATTGGGTGCATTCTTGAATTATTACACGACTTGAACATGGGCTTACCAATTATGGCTTAGAGTTCTATTTATTTTATGATTGAATTTCATTCATTTATTCTACCACGTGATAAATGAATTACAAGAAAATTATTATGAAATTCTCCCCATAGCGTGATGGTAATAATCGATGCAAACATAGAATAGATTTTCCAGGAAAATTAAATCAGAAATTATTTTATATTGGGATCCAATATTAATAGCATTTTAGCAAGTCGGAGGGTGTGTAAGCTCAAATTGATTCTGGTTGTCAATTGGTTTGTAGAGATGGGCATCAGCAGTCGACTGACAAAAGTTAAAACCATAGACTTGTTTGACTGCTTTTAGAAAACAGTCGAATGAATTCAACGACTACTCACCGTAACATAAACAAGTCGTTTGCAAACGACTGAACTGATCCCAATTGTTTTAACATGCTCTGAGCGCTGGCATAGTTTTACGTTCTGGTCATAAATTGTTTGTATTCACATGGTTGCCAACATCTCCACTGAAAGTTCGCTCTCGTTACTGTTCTAAAGTGCTCTATTGTCGTGTCTCGTGTGTATTTAATCTAGGCTGTCGTGTTCTTGTTCAAGTTGTATTTCAACTCTACACTCTTAGTACGGTATTTTCTGCAAAACAACTAAGAAATAAAAGGCACATCACAATTTTGGCTATGGAATTGTTACCGGTACTTTCAGTTCTAGTAATTTAATTAAGTATTGCTCTGTTGCTTCACTTATTCAGAGTACATACAGGTAATGTGTCCTATACCAATATCGGGGAACATTTACTCATTGCAACATTGGATATAATGGCTGCACTATACACAACGCCGCAACCTCCATTCGAAGCACAGTAAAAATAAATAACTTGGATCAATTTCAATTTCTTTTTAGTACATATTATTCTTAAAAATAAATGAGACCAACCAGGTGGTATAGTTCTTGGTTGACACTTCTGGGGTCCATGTTTGATTGCTGAATGTCAAGAAATCTAATTCTAGTCTGAGGGTAAGAACAGGGTACACACAGCCTAGTGAGGTAAACCGGGAAATGTTGGGTTTGATTCTCCGCTTAGCCACCCAGCAAGTGGTTTATCATGGGTTCCCACACATACAGATAACATACACATAACAGCAAATTCAAGTTCTCCATTTCAAGCATTACACATTTATTAAGTTAACTGTTTCAACATACAAACTTGCATGTGTTGTAGGAATTTGCGGTTCATCGGTGTCAGCCATGGCGTCAAGGAGGTAATAGGTCCATTATCATGTGCTGTAGCCTACCGTTATACCTTGGCAAGAAAGAAGAACATGCCTCAACACATACTTTTAAAAGGACCAGATTTGATTACTGTATTTTTGCTAAGTTTGATTTTGGCTCTCCCTGTTATTTTTTCTTAGTTGACAAACTTTTTAAATAAAACATGATGATTTCTAGCAGTATTGAGTGTGTTTCTTGTTTTTCATTGAAAGTCCTATTTCTCCTTTCCCCTTCACAGCATGTCATAGAATTTACTGTATTAGTGTGCCAAGAAATTTGTTTATGTACATGTACTTACTGTATTTCACCCTTCAAAATTGGTGGACTGGATATATTTTAAAGGGAATATCAAATGAACTATTGTATATAAATTTTGTGATATCCAATTATTTTTCTGAAACTAATGAATTTGGCATTAATTACACTAACAATTTTAGTGTGATGAGGATCAGGTTACACCACCTATTTCCTTAGTATTCTCTCTTAAAATTTTCCTGTTATTGCGAACAGCATCAAGCATTTTAAGATATGAATATTCTCCCTTCCCAGTACTTTTCCTTTCTAGTTTAATCTCGGAACTAATCGGTTATAATTGGGCCTACAGTGGTTAATCGGAAGGGACCATTTTTTTAAATTGAGTAATAATATGCTGCAGACCTTATAGTAGCCTAATTCTTGTCAATGCAATATGCTCCAATTGCAACTGAAAGAAATGTAAACATGTAAATTATTGATGAGGTCATGTCCTAAATGCTGTGATTGCTCATTTCAGAGTTCCGGAATTCACAATTTCCCACTTTGGTATTATTAAAAAAAAACTGTTATTGCTATTTTGAATGTGATTTATTTCGTGTAGATCATATTATTATCTCCACACTTAAACACGTGTGCTATAAGTATTGGGAAGATTGTGATTTTCGGAACATTGAAGTGGGCAGAGCAGTTAGGTCGAGAATATTTAGCGGAACGAGAGGAAGGGGTGGGGTAGGCTACCCGCACGGCCGTGCTCAACTAGTACCGCGGTCATACACCAGGCAGCGCTGAAGTCTTAGGTGCCAAGAATTAGCATGGCTGTCGGCTATCTGTAGTAGTAGGTAATCTGTGTCTGTGCGCAGAGCTGAGATTCCACGATCCAGTTCAAGTTGGCATTGATCATCAGCCCCGTGTACTTTGTGTGTGTGTAGAATCTGTCTGATCATCATCATCATCTTGCACAGTTTCCAGCCACTGGCTGGGTTTGTTTGGAACACAAGCCTCTCCAACGTCTTCTGTCTTCCCACCATCTCTCAGCCTCCACCCTTGACCAGTCTTCTCCTCTCTTCTTTCCGCTTTCTTCCAACCCATCGTCCACGGCACAAAGTAGGGGATCGCCTGTAGGGGCGAAGTACAGTGGGGACTTCGTGTGCCCCGGGACCGTTACGGTAGCTGTGAAGGTCCTACAGGAACCCTGAAAAGTGACGGCTAATGGGGCTCTGGTGAAGCTACGATAGGCCCAGCAAGCCAGTAGTGGATGAAACCAAATGCTTTCAAAAATGGAATCTGTCTGATAACCGGTGTTAATTGTCATGGCTGTATTAGTGTGTGTTATCTGTAAAATTCAGGTAAGGACTGCAGACATTCGATTTTCAAGTACTGTAGTTCCTACTTTTGCTACCAAACGCTACCGTCAACGACAACTAGTTGTGAACTTGGTTACTAGATGCCACCACAGTCGGCTGCTGGTGACGGACGTTGGAACCTAAGAGCGTTAGTCAAAGATAACTTATAATTTAGCTTCACACAAGTGTAGTAAGTGGAAGGTTCTTTTACAGGCCATAAATCGATGACATGGGCTCGCCGGCTTTACTTCACCTCTGAAGGAAGGCATACTGAGTGATTTTAACCCTCTTAAAAATCCAACGACTTCGGCTGGGTTTGAACCCGTGACCTTGGGCATAGAAGCTCAGCATGCTACCAATTACGCCACCGAAGCCGCCCCCTGTGTACTTCGAATTGTCTGATAACCTGTGTTTCTCTGGTGACTGTAGTGTTTGTCAACCCATTATTAGTATTATTATTATTATTACCGCACCTGAATTATTATTATTATTATTATTATTATTATTATTATTTTTATTAACCAGCCACGATGGCTCACTCACTACATCGTGCCTCGCTGGCATCAGGAGAGCGTGGGTTCGAATCCCACCTCGGGCATCCAGAAATGCGTTTTCGTGGTTTGTCATTTTCACCCCCAGGCAAATGCTACGATGGTTCCTTTCAACAGATCCACGGCCGACAACCTTCTAAAATCCCTTCTCTGACCTTTTCTTAATTAGACCCAAGTTAGCGGTCGCCTGTCACCATCCCCAGTTGTATCTACTGACAAAATGTGTTCAGCTCCCAGACTCCGCCCATGCTACGGTAGAGGAATGATCCCTCGCAGAGTTCATGGGTGAAGCCGAGCTGGGGGAGCAAGTGTTATTTTTTTAAAATATATTATTATTATTTTTAGTCGTTTAACCCTCCAGGGACTCAGCGAGGGATCCCACCTCTGCCGCCAGTGTCCTGGAGCTTGAACCATCGGGTTGGGGATACAACTGGGGAGGTTGTACAAGCACCCCGCCCAGATTGCCTCACCTGAAAAGTGAACAAGGGCGTTATGAGGGATGGTAAGAGTGGGAGGGATAGGCAAAGAAGAGGGAAGGAGGCGGCCGTTCCTCACGTTAGGTATCATCCTGGCATTTGCCTGGAGTAGAAGTGGGAAACCATGGAAAACCATTTCCAAAATGGCTGAGTAGGGAATCGACCCCTCCTCTTCTCAGTTTTGCATCACGAGGCTGAGTGTACCCCGTTTCAGCCCTCAGACCAGAATTAAAATTTCTAGGTAGTGCTGGGAATCGAACCGCGCTATAACGAGGTTTTCATATAGTACGGTAATAGTCTAATATTATTTTTAGCCTAGTTTCATTTATGAAACAATTAGTTTCGTGAAGAACTATGCAGCCTATTTTCATATATCCTATTTATATAAATCGCCTCTATCGACATATAAAATTTCACTTTAATAGCTATCATAGATTAGTAGATATTGATAACCGTCTAAATATTTCGGTCGGTCGCCATGTTGGATATTTATATATGTAGGCCATAGAGTTATGTAGACTAATATTAGATGACGATTTTTGCGTAGGTTCATTATTCAAACGTTCACTTCGATCGCATAATTAATATACAAGAAATAAAAACTCAATTTTAAAATTTCGCACAGCCGCCATCATGAGGTTATGCGAACAATTGAACTACATGAGATGCCAGTGCATTACATTGTGTATAAACATTTACTGTACCACATTTCACTGCGCTCAAACGGTTAAATCACGAGAAAAGTCTATTCAAATGTTAGCGGCTTCTGTGGAGTAGTAGGTAGCATGCTGAACTGCTGTGCCCAAGACAGCGGGTTCAAACCCGGCCGAAGTCGTTGGATTTTTTAAGAGCGTTAAAAATCCTTCAGTATGCCTTCCTTCGGAGGGGAAGAAAAGCCGGCGGTCCCATGTCATAGATTTATGGCATGTAAAAGATCCTTCCACAGACTAAACTTGTGTGAAGCTAAATTGTTAGGTTATATTTTGTCAGAACGCTCTAGCAAAGTTCCAACGTTCACCACTAGCTACCATTGATAACTGGTAGCGAAAGTTGGAACTACTTGAAATTGAACGGAACTTGCAGCTCACCCTAAGGGTGTCCGCTGGAAGCAGCTACAGACACTGGCGAGCCGAACATGTCCTCGGACACTCCCGGCACTTTTTTTTTTGTCGTGTAGCCTCCTGAGAGGCCGAGTGCAGGTCTTTCTAGTCGACGCCCGTGGGCGACCTGCGCGTCGGGATGAGAGATGGAATGGATGAAGATGAATGAAACTGGGCAAGGATGTGGAAGGAAGCGGCCGTGGCCTGTCAGAAGGTACTGTCCCAGCATTTGCCTGGTGTTGAAAATGGGAAACCACGGAAAACCATTTCAAGGACAGCCGACGGTGGGGCTCGAACCCACGCATCTACCGAGTCAGCAGAGAGCTTGGCCCCTTGACCTAACGGAGCGCTTTTAGCCCGCGTAGCCACTACTGTCGGTACTCCCGGCACTAAAAGCCATACGATAAATAAATATTAAATATTAAAATGTTTCACCTTCGCTTGGCCGCCATGTTCGTTTTGTATTTTACAGGTTTTAAGAAGTCTTATAGCTGAGCTTCTAGTAGGCCTACTCTTTATCACCGTACAAAATTTAAGAGGGATGCCAGTAATGGTTTCGGAGATAAAGAATGCCAGTGACAGAGTTCCCATGGCCGCCATCTTGAGGTTATGTAAACAATTGAACTAAATTAGATGCCACTACATTAAATGTGTATAAACATTTGCTGTACGAAGTTTCATTGCGTTTGGATAGTTAAATCACGAGGAAAATCTATTTAAAAGTATAAATTTTGCTTTGCCGCCATGTTCGTTTTGTAGTTAACAGGTTTTTTAAAGTATCATAGGTGGCCTTTTAGTAGTGCCCATTATCACCGTGCAAAATTTCAGGGTGATATCGGTAATAGTTTCGGAGATATAGAATGCCGGTGAAATATTTTGCACAGCCGCCATGTTGGATCGGTGAGACGTAATAAAATTTGAAGGACACTGTCTGGTTCGGCCAAAATAGTGCTATGACCTTACCGAGTTTCAGTGAAATTGCCCCAGCCGTTTAGAAGTTATTAGGGGGACACACACACATCCAGACACACATACGCACACACACACGGACAAAAGGTGATCTCACAAGCCTATATTTTTCATAAAATGAAAATAGGCTAAAAATAGGCTTATGAGATCACCTTTTGTCCGTGTGTGTGTTTGTGTGTGTGTGTGTCTGGATGTGTGTGTGTTTGTCTGTGTGTCCCTCCCTAATAACTTCTAAGCGGCTGGAGCGATTTCAATGAAACTCGGTAAGGTCATAGCACCATTTTGACCGACCCCGACCTTCAAGTTGTATTACATCCCACCAATCCAACATGGCGACTGTGCGAAATATTCACCGGCATTCTATATCTCCGAAACTCTTACCGTTATCACCATGGAATTTTGTACGGTGATAAAGTGCACTACTACAAGTTCTCCTATGAGACTTTCAAAAACCTGTTAACTACAAAACCAACATGGCGGCCAAGCGAAGTTGAAACTTTTAAATAGACTTTTTTCGCGATTTAACCATCTGAGCGCAGTGAAATATGTCACAGTAAATATTTATATACATTGTAATGCATTGGCACCTAATTTAGTTCAATTGTTTACGTAACTTCAAGATGGCAGCTGTGCGAAATTTTAAAATAAAATTGTTATATCTTGTGTCGTAATCATGCGATGGAAGTTAAAGTTTAAATAATGATCCCACGCAATTATTTTCATTTAATGGTACATAACTAGATGGCGTATACATTTAACAGTCCAACATGGCGACAATCCGAAATTTTTAGACGGTTCTCAATATCAATTAATCTATGACAGCAATCAAACTGAAATTTTGTATGTTGATAGAGGCTATGCACATAAGCTCACCTATGGAACATTCAGTAACCTAGTGAGCACAAAACATGGCGGCGACGCGAAATATACATATTTAAATTGATGTTTCTCACGATTTAACCATCCAAGTGCGGTGAAACTTGGTATGGTAAATGTTTATACAAATATTGATCCACTGGCATCTAATTTATTTCGATTGTTTTCACAACCATAAGATGGCGGCTGTGAGAAATTTTAAAATTTCGATTTAATTGCTTGTGTCCTAATTATGCGGTTGAAGTTTGAATAATACACCTACACAATAATCTTCATGTAATATTACATTACTCTAAGACTTACAATACATATATAAAAATCCAACATGGCGACCATCCGAAATATTTAGACGGTTCTCAATATCTTGGAATCTATTACAGCAATCAAACTGAAACTTCGTATGTTGATAGAGGCAGTTAACATAAGTTGGGTAGATTATTGGCTGAGGAATAACCCACCCACCAAGGGAAGATGATTAAGAGAAGGAAGTAGATTTGGGATTGGAAAAGAAGGATAGAAAAATAGGAGGAGAGTCCCACAAAATTAATTAATTTAGCTTTAAACACACTTAAAGGTGGTTGCCACCGAAAGTCCGCTTTCGGATACCTAAAATGAGTAAGGACTTGGTCCAAGCTGACGAGAAACACAGATAGAACTTGGGCGATTTGCAAGAGAGTGGCTTTCGTATAATCCCTCTCAAGCATATATAAAACTACTATGGGGAAGAGTGATGGTCTGGCAAGACTGAGAGGAACAAATTTTCTGTATGTCTTCTCAAAGAAATTGGGTTTTTCAAAATAATTCGAAGAATGCCAATGATTTAACTCAGGTTTGGTATTTTCAATTTCCAAAATTATGGAGTTCCTGTAAGGGCGACCAAGTGTCTCTAAGAAGGAAAATGATAAAGGATTATGCCTTATTGGGTAATCTTGGTAAATGAACCAATGGTTGCATTGGAAAATGGCTAAGACTATACTCAGCGAGGAGCCGGCTAAAAGTTTAGACAAAAAGAAACACTTGTCTTTTAGAAAACTGACCATAAGTTTTCGGAGAGGATCTCCACAAGCAGGTAGCTGGCTTAGCGAGCTTTACTTGCCTTACTGGCCAATTAGAATTAGCTATTAAAGCTAAAAAGAACTTTAGTGAGGTGAAAATTAAGAGTTCTTGCTCAAATGCAACAAATGGTGAAAGCCCTATTAATGATTTAAATGTCATTGAGTGAGGAGAGTCAAAGAGGACAGGATTTTGCCTAAACTTTGTATTCGTAAATGAAAAAGCGAAGGGAAACGATTCATTTATTTTACAATTGGAAGACGTTTGAGGAAATTAACAATTATGCAATATAATTTTGACAAACATAGTTCATTTGAACTTTTTAACAAATGGGGTCGCAGACCTCTCAACATTAAACGTTTGCTCCAGGCAATTGACAATTTACAAGGTTTCAAACCAACAAATTTCTAAAATCTTTATAAGATTTAAACAAATAAACACTGAAACAATTAAAGTTTGAACGTGAATTGGAATACAAAGAGTGTACCTTAAGAAATTCTTGAGAGAATGTTCTAGAGAAAGTGACAACTTCGAAATTAACAATAATAAAAACATGAAAAATAAGATAGAAGTTCCTACAACTTCTTATATTTATACAGAATTACTATATGAGAATTATACAAAAAAGAGCAGGTCACTTACTGTGAAACCTGGAGAAAGTGAAAATGAAGATTCTAGACTTCCCAAGTTTGAGCAGGAATCACTAACCAAATGGGACAGTTTCCATTTAGTGAAACCTGAACATGACTCGCTCAAGAGTTTAAGGAATTGTTTTCCCTGATTATAGGAAAGGAACAACGTGATTTGAAACTTGTATCACACAAGCAATTATGCAGAAATTAATTAATGTTAAACTAGCAAAGTTGGAAGGGCACCTCGTGAGTGACACCTTATAGAAAGTTACAATTTTATTAATATGGGTGGTTAGTAGAAGGTTGAGGAAAGATCATTAGGATATAGGATCAATGTTCATGGCCGTATTTAACATAACCGGACGATCGCGACGCGGTAGAAACGTGGAACAAGCACTGGTTATAACTGTAGTCTATGAAGATAGATGCAAAGTTCACTGTAGAAACACTCAAGTTTATGAAAAAGAAAGTTATTGCAATTATGGAAATAACTGATTGCACTATATAGGTGAGAGTCTATTTCTTGAAAAAGTTGTGATTTACAATTAAATGCGCCATAGAATGTTCCAGAGGTTCCAGCGGTGGAAGAAAGTTAGCTATTGCAAAAATTTGTAAGGAAGATTCCTCATTTTAAATATCATTGTCCCAAGTGAGCGAAAAACACTTGACGGCAAGACTCGCAGATAGAGTACAAGATCTCGAAGGTTCCAGAACGACCTTAGCAGAAAAATGGGGTTGAGAAAATCCAGCGGAGGAACTAGCTTTATAATTATAGACAGCGGGTATTAGATAATATCCCACGTAGCGAGAGGATTTCTCATTTGAATAGCTTAAGAAAAGCTCTTTTTTAGTAAGGTTGGCTTATACAAGCAAAAGCTCAACATGGCAAATCCCACGAAGAATGATTACAGCCCCACAAGTAATCTCACGCTGTCTATAAAATAATCTATAAAAGCATGTAGATAAAATGATGAAGATGAGGTTAAAACCTTTAAAATGGTACTTATCTTGATTTCATGTTGAAGTCGAAGTTTCCGTTGATGACTACCTAGCCACCATGGCGTAGAAGAGTGTGTGCCTCTTGGTTTGAGGAAGCTAGCTCGAGGGGAGCTTTAACTGATCGAGTCAACTGCCGACTGAGAAGTGAGAGCTGCTCAACGGAGCACGGAGGGACCGAGGAAGGGGAAAAGAGTGGGGGGTAGGGAGACAAAAGGAGAACATATAAGTATTGCCAATATTGTAACAAAAAAATGATCTCTTGCTGAGCTGGTCTTCAAAGAGTTGATAACAGTTGATACTAGCGCAGCATGGTGAGTAAAGAAGTGGACGTAGTCCTCTTGCTCAAGGAGAAAATAGCTGGCGATGATAACAGGATCTGGTGGCCAAATGGACAAGTAAGTCCTCTAGCACCAGGAAGAATTGAGGAGCTTCAGAGATTCGCTGCGAGGTGACGCTAGGTGGGTCACAGAAGTTATATATCTAGAACAGACTTATGAAGACATAAGAGATTTGCCTATCAAGGAGAAAACAAAAGATCACTGTTGGTGTTTGACAAAGAGAAAGGAAGAAATGAACATGCAAGGAGCAATAAAAATTATATCTCAGGTACCGTGTATTCAAAGAATACACCATAAGTAGGATAAATGCAAATATGCTTTAGTTCTTCACGGAGGGAATTGGAAAACCTTGCATAAGACTTTGAGAAGGGTCCGCATTTCTCAAGCATGTGGGATTCTTATCCACTAAGAACCACACCCTGACCTCTTGACAAAGATCCATCCCGGGACAACTTTCGTATTTTTTTTTTGCTTCGAGGGCGTGGTGTTGGAGCGGTCAATCTGATGGCCTCTCACCAAGGTGGACTGGGTTCAATTCCCGGTCAATGCATGTGAGACTTTCGAAGTGAAATACCATGTTCTGTGGTTCGGATTCGACGTAAAAAGGAGGTCCCGTGGCTCATCATCACGGTCACATAAAACTACAAGCTTCCTTCCTTCCATTTCTTTGCTTCACAATTATGCCTACTTACTTCTCAGTTCATAGTCCGCGGATCGCAGACTTAATCATCTAAATCGTGCAAGTCCCTATTCGTCACCTCAACGAAGAAAGCGACCGTATCCCAACTGAGCTCGATCCTCAGCATAATTCCAACTATAATAATAATAATATCGTATGTCCTCGGGTGTCGGGTGCAAGTTTTGTTATTTGACGCCCAGGAGGCAGCTTACATGTCGAATTTTATCGTTCCTTGGAGCGCTATGAAGGTTAGATATCTAAGCTCCTTGACACTAGAGCGCTTTGTAATAGAGAAAGGAGGAACTTTGTGTTGGCGGAAAAATCCCGAGATTACTTTTGCCATAATGAACACGGCCTCCTGAATTCAAATGGGTTCTTTAACATGCCAACAACGTATGACATTCGCGCCGAAATTTTTGTTGCCTTTCAAAAATCACTTCCACGGCCAGAAGCGAACCTGCAAGCTTGGGGTTGGTAGTCCGACGCGATAATCACTCACTCTCCGTGGTAAGCAATTCCAACTATATTGTTCGGCGTTATTGGACCAACCTCAGCTTCAAGTCGTCGTTTTTCCGCTGCCCAACGAGCGCAGACGAAGAACGTATGATATACGTCATCTCGTTCGTTCTCGCAGTGAATACATACTGAGCTCCTTACTTTGGCCATGCGATAAAGGTAACACCGAATGTAGCCGTGACCTGTCAACATATGAGTCAGAAAGTAATTAATCTCCCTATGTTTTCTACTTGTCCCCCCAGGGGCTCACATCTAGTGGGACGTGGGTTGGCGACCACGGGGCCCCAGCTGAGTCTGGCATTGCTTCCACTTACTTGTGCCGGCCTCCTCTCTGTCTTCTTTCCTTTCGACCTCACTTGGTCAACTCTTGTTCTCTTCCGACCCCGACGGTATTAGGGTATCCGAGCCCTAGGGAGTCTCTTCATTTCCCGCCTTAATTGGCCCTTGTCTCATCTTTTCTGATTCCCTCCTTCTGCGAGGGGTCAGCCTTCTTTTTCTTTTCAATGTTATCTCCTGCCTTCTGCTCAAGGCCCTTAAGGAGGCCGGGTGTATGTAGCCCCACCACTTCTGGTGCACTCTAGATATTGCTACACCCTCAAGGGCTCACGGCTAGTGAGTTCAGGAGTTGGTGACCCCGAGGGATTCCTGAGCTGGGTCCGTTTTCCCCTTTTGTCCCTTACCTGTGGGACCCTTTCCTCTTTCACTTTCCTATCTGCCTTTCATGGCTCTCCTTCCTTCCAAGTCCCTCAATCCGCATTCTTCGAGGTTGAGGGCATTTCTCTTCCTCCTGTCCTTTATTTGCCTTATTCTCCTTTAGTTTTCCCTTTCTTCTTCTAGTATGTAGGTTAGTAGTTAGTTTTAAGTTTGCATTTCATTTTCATCATTACGATCACCAAACCACCAGGGGCCGATAACCTAGATGTTAGGCCCCTTAAAACAACAATTATCATCATCATCATTTTCTACTTGTGCACTCAACCAGACTCGGTATCGGTCGAGCTGTCCATCTTCCTCTGAGATCGTCATTCCACCTCTGCTGCCCAAGTTCCATCTAGGGTGCGATGGCAATAATAATGAGGCAATCCGACAGAATGGTAGACCTCGTAGTCCCGCCCCTTAAAACAACAATAACTAAGTAAGAATGGTCTGGAACAATAAGCCATCAATGACAGGATCTGGAAAATAAACCGGGCGTTCCATCTGACGAAACATATCTATAAAACACTGGCGTGCATTTGGATGAAGCAATGGAAGCATGGCTTCAGTGCCCGAAATTCCCCTTAAATTTAGTTATTTTCTATGAGTCATTTGCTACATTTCCTCTTGTTTCAGCGCTCAGTTATTTTCTCGTCCGTGAGGAGAAATACCTTTTGTAGTGATGAATAATAATTGTGGAAATAGATGTTTTCTTCTCCCACCCACCTTCCCCTTTTCGGATCACGGCTTATAATTATAGTAAAATTCCAGTTGTGTCCGCCATAATACACGTGAATTATGGGACAAACGGAACATTGCCAACCCCGCACATATGGTAAATAATCTTTATCCAGACCAATAATTTTAGTCTAGACCACGGTCGACTCTAGACAGGTCAGAGGGCTAAGACTTGGCAACATAGGCCTACCTTTGTTAGGCGGGAAAACGAAGGAAACGTTCAGTCTGGCAGGTGTTCTTGTTTATCTCATAGGGATATTTCCTTCTATATTTTTTTGTTTCTTACGCTTTGTACGTTTATATGCTTTATAGTATCGTTTATTCTACCCTTCCAGGAGAGTATTTTCAGCCTACTTTTCACATTTTGCAAAAATGAGGAAAAAGTAGACTTATGAGATCGATCCGGAAAAATGTCTGTCTGTGTGTGGATGCCCCCCCCCCACACACTATCAACTCCTAAACGGCTGCAGCAATCGAACCAAATGTAGTATGAGTAAAGATGTATACCGGAATATCTCAAGCCCATATTTGAAAATGATGTCAGTGCTACCAACTGCTGAAAAATCGCAAGAAAAATTTGAGCTACATGTTGGATATCATGGAAGGTATGCATGGGACCTATTCCAAAATTGGCTCACATATAGATAATACTATTTCAGTTTAATTTCCAGGAGGCCATACATGACAGTGTTGCCAAAATCATTTTAAGCCTTCTGATAGGTCCGATTTTTAAATGCATATAACTTCTACACTATCAACTGGATTTCAATCAAATTTTGTATGTAATATGTGTACATAAACATATATGACTGAGTGTATTCTTAAGAGCCACCAGGGCTGCCAACTGTTAATAATTGCTCTCTATTTTCTTCTTCCAAATACCAATTTATCTGAAAGTATGCAAGCCGACAGCTCTATACTTTGCACACGTATAGCACCTGACACTCTAGATTAATTTGGAGTAATTAATATAAGTCAGTGCTGCCAACATGATTCTATGCTTGCTGATAGGTCCAATTTTAAAATACATGTAACATCTATACTAACAAGTGGATCACATCCAAAATTGGCACAACAAGATATCATAATATTTCCGATTATTTCTAACCAGCACGCCCAAGACATTGTTGCCAACGTGCTTTTACGCGTGCTGTTAGATCCAATGTCTAACTGCATGTAACGTCCATTGGACTTCAACCAAATTTTGTATTCTGTACCTTAAGAGATGGAACTAAGAATAAATTCAGTCACCAGGGCTGTCAACTGTAGTGCTCTATTAGGCTACATTATACCAGGAATATTTCGAACTAATTGGACATTTCGATATTACCAACTTAATTTCGTCATTATTATAGATAGGTTCATATACTGTAGAATAATCATTGGCATGAAAAGTAGGCTCTTTAGTTCGTCACGGAACTTCTTGCTTCAACTGCAATCCCTAATCGAGAACACACTGACGAGTGTGCTTTGTATCTGACAAATATGGTACCGGTATTTTTAAATACAGTACAAGGAATTATCACAAATGTCGTACTTCATGTTTCAAATTTTGATTTTCTAGGAATGTTTCGGCACCGTAACAGTGCCAGATAAATGTTGTGTCGCCAACTGTAACGCAAATTATCCAAGTAAGGGAGGCTTCACACCAGTGTTCAGGTTCCCAAGTGACGAAAATCTGCGCCAGGCCTGGATTAGGGAACCTTCGAAATAGTCTGTAGTTTGCATAAATCATTTTTACGAAGGTGATATTATTAAAGCAGAGAAATATAAGGACTCATCTGGAGAATGGAACGAGTGCCCGATGGATAGATTGAAATTGGAGCCGTGCCTACAATTTTTTTCATATTTGCCGTCATACTTGTCTATTCCTGAAACCAAGAAGTGAAGGGATCCTTAGGACAGAAGAGTCAAGCACGATGAAGCTCTTGAATTGAAAGCACAATAATGTTTGGTAAAGGACATTACCTTCATTTGCTGCTAGCATTCACAATAAACCACAGCTGTTCAAGGATTGGTGTATTTATACCAGTGTAGTAATTTATCTGCATTTGTCAGTTGGCACAGGCTAGAGTAAAAGGTGGCTTTTCACCGATGTCTCAGTCTCACTCATGGCTGTGATTATATGGAAGCTACTGAGGTATGGGTGGTGCTTAGTAATGGCATTCAGGGCACAGTCAGTGCCTGTGAATGCTGTGAAAGGTTCTACTCATAGGGTTTGGACTACTGTTCTGACTCTGTGAGGAAAGCAATGGCAAACTACCTCACTCCTCTTCTTGCCTAGAACGCCTCAATATAGCGCTGCCTTGGGTTTTTGTGGGTATCTACTCACATAACGTAACGGCGGTGCTTTTGAGGATCCAACCAGTCTTCGGGCTGACTACCTAACAGACAGTAATTTATCAGTGCAACTTTCAAAAGATTCCACAGATAAGAGTGAGTGTTAAGATACACAATGACATGACTTGTGAAGTATGTGTGAATCAGAACAAATATTTTTGACTTTCAAGTTGACACTTCCTGTCATCTGTATGTATTCCAGGTCTCCTCAAAGCTAGAATGTTCACTTTGTGTTGATTGTTTAGTAGCCCAGTCGAATGGTAGTTTTGACAAAAAAAAAATAGGGTAGAAGGTTTCTCGACGGATTCTTATGTTTTTCGGTGTGCTGAATCCGAATCTGAAGTTTGCCAAAAAAAAAATGGCAGCTTCTGTGAAAATAGCAAAAAAATCTAAAAATTTCGGACTATTTTCACAACATCGCTTGTAAGTTGAAAAGTATGCATCCTAGTGAATTTCTCACTATTTACAAAATTAAAGTAGCCAAAATTTCCTTCAGAATTCACAGGTCACTTTTAATTTTTGAGTGCAGGGCACCGCCGCTAGAGCGCGCTGAAAAAGAGCAACGTTTTGGCACTCAGGCAAAAACGAGAGAACTCAGCCCTAACTAGCCCCAGACGCTTTCCTATCGTGTTTCCTCCATGAATACGTGTATTATTCATGTTCTATGGTGGTTACAAGAATACGGAGCCCTTGAAAATCAATGCCCACGGAGTGGTAGGAATTCATAAAGGACCGATCAAGCCGTTTTATTATTTATTTCAAAAATTAAATGAAATGAATATAATGAAAAGGAATGTAATAGCAATTAACTATTAATACATTACAATTAATTTCAATTCTTTAATTGAGCTTCCTCCTTTTTGGCCTCGATGGACCAGCCTCCGGTTGCCCAGCAGAAGGCCCTGGTTGATCGCTATCGGTCGGTAACTCCACTGGAAAAGGAATTGTACAAATTATTGTACACAAAACTTTCAGGTGTCTAGTTGGAAAACTGTTCAAAACCCGTGAAATAGGGAGTATTACAAACATGCAGTTTACCTTCTGCTGAAGTCTCCGCTATCGTCGTTGGTGATTCGACCGGGATGGAATCGTCAGGATTCTCGGACACCTCTAAAAAGGAAATCGTACGAATACATTAGAGGGTGAAGTAAGCAAACCCCATTGGAATAAGGTAGTGTATAAAACATGCTATTTACCTTGTGCTGATGTCTCCAGGATTGTAGGTGGTGACTCAACCGGAGGAGGGTCATCAGGGTCACCTTCATTGTCGATGTCGCATGAGTTGTCAACGTTCAGACAGTTTCCCTCGCAGATGGTACAAAGCCTAGAGCAATATAGACCCGCACGTCGACAACCGCAGCTTCCTCGACAGTCGCCTTTGCATTTGCAAGAGACCTTGCGGAGAAGCTTGTCAGGAGCTGGGGCCTAAGCTGTTCTCGAGGCCGTTCCTCGACGACTTCCACCCCCCACTGTTCTGGGTTGAGCCGAATGTCCAGCCACTGCTGGATCTGGTGGTAAACTCGCAGAAAGTGCTCACGGGCTGCAGCTTCAGTGGGAGGGATCGAGGCCATGTTTCCGGTGAATTTATATGCTGTACTGAGGTACAGCTTGTACCTCAGTTCGTTTAGACGAGTGGTATGGTGGTCACCACCATATAAGGCCACTAGAAATTTTTCGCCAGCATTCACTAGCTCCTCGACTTGTGCTGTGGGGTCCATGTAATGCTCATGATAGTTCACAAGATCTGGGTTCTTCTTGAGGGTCTTCAAGAATTTCGTCTTACCCTGGTTGAACATGGCGGATGTGGAGTCACAACCACTGACAGCGTGGAGGAATAAAATATGGTGGCTCAGAGGCTCCTCTAGCGAGCTGCCAGAGCTATATAGCGTCAGTGGTACTTTTCCTTTTCCTGGTTTCAGGAAGAACACGTTAGGAGAAGTGCCGATGCCTATCGTGTTGACGAGAAGGTCAACATCTTCTCCCACCACTGCAACTGTGCCATGCAGGGAAGCTATGGATTGAGCCGTTCTTATGATGAGGGCATCAGCATCATCAATGGCTTGTCGTGATTCAATCCCTGCCTCACTCAGTCTACTCCTAAGGATCTCTATGAATCTACTCTTGTTTTTGTCGTTTGAAAGAAAGCTTTCCTGCGACATTGTCGGCGCCATAGTTGGTGAAAACTGAACTTCCACTGAGTGCTTCCCTTTCGACCTTCTTAACCGTTCCATTGATTTAGTGCCGTCCGGGCCTTCTGGGTACCCATCGAAAACAACTACACACCCTCCACCGTACTTGGTCTGAACAAAGCGGATGTAGGCATTGCAGATGTCTGTGAATGATTGCCCCTTTGTCCAGACATCCCGATGCAGCAGAAACCCACCATCTATAACGTATCTCGTATTTTTGTCCAATTTGGCGTCGGCCATTGGCTGAAATGCCTTGTATAAGGTCGATTTGGTTCCTTTTCTTAGCATCCCGTAGCCATCAAAGAGTGCCAGGGGACACAGCGTTAGCTCATACGTCATAAATTCTTTCAGTTCGTCTTCTGACTGTTTTGCAACGCACATCCTCTGGAACAGTGTGTCCGGGTTATCTATCTCTTTAGGAATGTGTGAGATATGTGTGACATGGTGAGATGTTGAGTGAAAAATCACAAAAACTGTTTTACATTACTCACCTCATGACGTTCACACTTTAACATTAGGTGGATAAGTACAGATGGACATACTCCACCTTAACTTGAATATATTAATTTATCTTTTTTTTTCTAGCGAACTTTCAATCATGTTACCACCATAGAACATGAATAAAACAAAGGAAGCTTGTAGTTTAACGTGACCATTAATCTCGCGATTAAGCCACGGGACCTCCGTTTTACGTGGAATCCGAACCACAGGACGTGGCATTTCACTTCGAAAATCTCACATGCATTGACCGGGAATCGAACCCGGTCCACCTTGGTGAGAGGCATACAGCTTGATCGCTGCGCCACCACGCCCCCCCCCCATGCATAAAACACGTATTCATGGAGGAAACACGATTGAAAATTGTCTGGGGCTAGTTAGGGCTGAGTATCTCTCGTTTTTGCCTAAGTGCCAAAACGTCGCTTTTCTTCAGCGCGCTCTAGCGGCGATACCCTGTGATCAAAAACTAAAAGTGCCCAGTGCATTTTGAAAGAAATTTTGTTTACTTTAATTTTGTAAATAATGAGAAATTTACTAGGTTGCATATTTTTAACTTATAAGCGATTTTGTGAAAAAAGTCCGATATTTTTAAGATTTTTGTGCGATTTTCACTATGAAGTCGTCATTTTGTTGTTGTTGGAAAACTTCAGATTCGGATTCAGCACACCGAAAAACATAAGAATCCGTCGAGAAACCTTCTACCCTAATTTGTTTTTGAAACAGGCACTTCTGAGCACCAAATGACTGGGCTATAGTAGGAAAAGAAGCCTCTACCAATGATACTTACTTTGACACCCTCAACAGAGGTGGTCTACTGTTCCATCAGACCTAGTGTACCACATTGCTGACATGGTAGCTGTGTCCTAGGTGCATTGATCTCCAATGATGCTAATGAAGGCATGTGCTTAAAGTGTCAAGATCAAAAGAGGTTGGTTGGTTTCTCAGTTTAGGGGCTGCGACAACGCGTTCATATAGCCCCGTGTACTTTGGGTGTGGGTAGAAATTGTCTGATAACCGGTGTTAATTGTGATGACAGTATTAGTGTGTGTTATCTGTGATTCAGGTAGAAGTAGTTCCTACTTTTGCTACCGAATGCTACCGTCCACGACACCTAGCTGCGAACGTGGCTTCTAAATGCCATCGCAGTCAGCACCTGGCGGAGAACGTTGAAACTAATATAGCGTTATCAAACTAAACTACAAATTTTAGCTTCCACAAGTGTAGTTAGTGGAAGGTTCTTTTTCATGCCATAAATATGTGACATGGGGACGCCGGCTTTACTTCCCCTCCGAAGGAAGGCATACTGAGGGAGTTTTAACGCTCTTAAAAAAATCCGACGACTTCAGCCGGGTTTGAACCCGCGATCTTGGGCATAGAAGCTCAGCATGCTACCAACTACGCCATCGAAGCCGCTATTAAAAGCGGGTGTTAGTAGTTGTGTCTAAAACAATTTTGTTTGGTGATCCTGGTTCCCCAAATGATGTGTGCCTTTGTGAAGTGGAAATTAGTCTATTAAGTGAAAAAATACTTTCAGTGGTGTTGCCAATGTGTTGCTAAACAATTATTCACAGGCAGGGAATGATGCTGTTGATGTCAGGAAACTTGGTTATGGGAAGAGAAAGTTGCAGACACTCCAGGAAGGAAACAGAAGTAATCTGATACATTTATGAAATACCAGCAGCAAAAGAGTATTTCTATAATGGTAGTAAATTATCTACATACATGTGTGGCGGAATTGAGGGTTTATAGGCCTACAGTGTAAAGATATTATGGGAGATAGCCCGCATTTTTGGGTTAAACTACTGAAATTAACGAATTCACCTGAATCAACACTCGGGAAAATATCTGGAGATGATGTAGTCAATAGATGTTTACTCCTCCGCTGTTTGAGACCCACCCAGCCATCCCAAATAGGATCACGACTTATATAGTTGAAATTGCGACTTTGGCATCCATCTTTTTCAAGGAGTCAGTAATGCCAACCACACGCATTCGGTACTATATCGCATCCGGCAGACCAATGGTTTTGCCTAGACCAATATTTTCGTCCAGCCCAATGGTGGATTGAGCTAATAGATAACACCCCTGGTTTTTGTCACGCAATGTGGGGGAAGTCACGCATCAATAATCTTTATCCAGGCCAATAGTTTTGCCTTTTATTTCATGTCGTGTGGTGTACTTTGTATTGGACATGTTGGCAACATTGACAACGGGTATGACGTAGCGTGTGACGTGAATGTATGATGGTGCGGAATCTCGTAAGAATTAACTGTTATCGGTAGTAAAATTATTTCCAGTGCAGCAATGCCGATGCAAATCGAAAATGAACTCCCATAAGCTCCCAGAAGGTATGTCAATCAAATTATATAAATTCAATATTTAGCCTTGTGAAAGTGATATAAAGCAAGGAAACCCTCTCGTAAAGAATTAATCATTTTTGCACCAAAAAACCCTCAATTGCATCTACTTACACCATATTATTATTATTATAATAACACCGCCAACTTTTTATTACCGTACTTCAGAGTAGTAAAATACGAAAAGAAACATAAAAGAATTTTCTTTATTGCACTAAACACTTTTATGTTGGTAAATTATTTCCGTGTCAGCTGCTTGGCTCTTACAACTTTTCACGATCATATACACGTTATTAATTTATTTCTGATTGTAACACTGGTCATATGTAAATAAAAGTAAACATATGTTTTGCTAAACATGTACATATGTTTGTCCAATATTAATTCCGTAGTTTTTGTCGCCTCCCTTACTAGCAAACAGCTGTTCAGGCACTCGCGACGAAGTATGACTGACCAAACTGACTCACAATAGACGCACCGTAGCTACAGTGATATCAGGTCGAACCTTCCGACCTGCCTAGAGTTATAATGTCAGTAATTGAGGTCCGTATTGACCAACTATAAATTAGAAAGAAAATAAAGGGATTCTGCCTTTCCAATACTTATATTGAACCTACTCACAGGTACATGTTTCGAAGGTAAAACTCCTTCTTCCTCAGCCTGTACATAAAAATAAAAAAGATAAATTACCTTTATAAGAACATACGTTACAAGAATAAAGATTTGTGAAATAAATAATATGAAGTTCAATTGTTTCCGTTTCTCCTTGGAAGATCTTCCAATTGGATATCCAGGCCTGGGTGCATTAAAAAGCCGCTGAGTCAGGCCGGTGTTGTGAGTCGCTATTTGGTTGCGTCATCGTTTTTCGAACTAGTCTCTATGCTGTCCTTGGAGAACATCATGGCAAAAAATCAACATAATCCCTGTAGTAGTGCCATGTCCCGCTGTATGTAGTGTGTTTGGGTGTGAACAACAGCAGACAAATATCACTCCTTTGCTTGTCCAAAGACATACTAGGTGAGAAGGGGAAAGGAAATAGAGGACGGGAATAAAAATTAAGGAAAAAATAAATGTGGAATGTTTATGAAGTGCCGATAGCTGTTGTTTTGGGGTGGAAACTCAAACAGCTTTTGAAAAACACCATATTCATCCTTGATGATAAACTAAGGAGCAAAATGGTCAACATGAACCCGAAATTACCAACATTAAGAGTACTACTTAAAATTCATAAAATTAATATACCCATGAGACCAATAGTTAATTTCAGATATAGTCTGACATACAAACTCGCCCAATTTGCCCATTCATTTCTCAAATTACATATTCAAGGCCAATGCTTCCTTCAAAAATTCAATACATTTCTGTGAATTAACAAGTAAACTAAAACTTACTGTAACCCATTCTTTATACACAATTGACATAAAAGATATGTACACAAGCATACCGATTTCTGTCACCATCGATGTTATCGAGAAGAATTTGAAGAACAACAGTGATTTATCGCAAGTTGAAATCTCTGAATTTTTAAACATCTTAACATTTGTCTTAAATAACAACCAATTCAGCTTCAATGAGAAAATCTGTAAACAAAAAGAAGGCCTGGTCATGGGTTCTCCTTTACCAGGAATCATAGCAAACATATTCTTAGACAATCTGGAACACGAATTAATCTTAAACAAAAATGGTGTTTTTTTGGGGGGGGAAGATATGTTGATGACGTTTTCATAATCCTTGACAACTCTAAAACCAGAATCGAACAATTTTTGCTACATTTGAACCAATTAAACAGTAACATTAAATTCACGTCAGAGAATGAAATTAACAGTTCCATAAATTACCTGGATATACTAGTCAAACGTGAAAACAATCTCCTGAGCTAGCAAATATTCAGAAAACCAACTCAAACCAGCACTGTTATCAGACAAGATTCTAACCACCCCGCATCCCATAAAAGAGCAGCCTTCACATGTTTTATTAACAGAGCTTTGAACATCCCACTGTCTGACATAGAATATCTTAAAGAAATTTCAATAATTCACCAAATTGCCGAAGCTAATGGTTTCAATAGAAAATATGTTAACAGTATTATTAACAAAATCAAGAACAAACCTGCTTCCAGATTAGCAAAAGAGGATAAAGAACCTTCCACTTATGCAATGTTCACCTTTGGGAATCAATCCACCAACAATGTTACTAGTGTACTAAAAAAAATATAAAGAAAAAGTAGCTTTCAGAACCAACAACACTAATCACAATAAATTTTTCAACTCGCATAATCTCAATAAAACAAACAAATATAATAATTCTGGCATCTACAGAATCAAATGTAATGATTGTGACGCGGATTACGTGGGACAAACAGGAAGAGGGTTCAACACCAGATTTTTGGAACATGTTAATGCCTCTAAACATAATAAATTTTCGGCGATAGGCAAACATATGGTAGAAACCGGGCACAAATTCACAACCATAGAGAACGATTTAGTTATTTTACATCAAGAATACAAAGGCACACTCATGAATATTCTGGAACAAATAGAGATTGACAAAGCACAGAGATTTAACCCTTACCAAAATCTTAATGAAATAGTTTTTAAAACCAGTATTTTATACAGAACACTAATAGAGGCATTATATAGTAATAGATAAATTGATCAGCTGTATTCCGCCATTCATACCATTTATTTTCCAAATTCAATAATGATTATATCTCTCTTTTTTTCGCATTCATCCACCCCAAAACAACAGCTATCGGCACTTCATAAACATTCCACATTTATTTTTTCCTTAATTTTTATTCCCGTCTTCTATTTCCTTTCCCCTTCTCACCTAGTATGTCTTTGGACAAGCAAAGGAGTGATATTTGTTTGAGACACGTTTTTTGATCTGCTGCTGTTCACGCCCAAACACACTACATACAGCGGGACATGGCACTACTACAGGGATTATGTTGATTTCTTTGCCATGATGTTCTCCAAGGGCAGCATAGAGACTAGTTCGAAAAACGGTGACGTAACCAAATAGCGACACACAACACCGGCCTGACTCAGCGGCTTTTTAATGCAGCCAGGCCTGGATATCCAATTGGAAGATCTTCCAAGGAGAAACGGAAACAATTGAACTTCATATTATTTATTTCACAAATCTTTATTCTTGTAACGTATGTTCTTATAAAGGTAATTTATCTTTGTTATTTTTATGTACAGGCAGAGGAAGAAGGAGTTTTACCTTCGAAACATGTACCTGTGAGTAGGTTCAATACAAGTATTGGAAAGGCAGAATCCCTTTATTTTCTTTCTGTCTAGAGTTAACCGTGGTCGAACTGAAGCATCATCTCGTTTCTAAGACCTCCTAGTTCCTTTCATCTCTAACAGATAGCAGCAGGCTTAGTCTGAGCGCGAGAATTGCACTGAATAGAGGGTGAAGAAACGTTTACTTCGAACCCCACGAATAGCCCGCTCCAGAAGACAGAGGTTAACATCTTTATATACAAAAATGAATGTTACGTAATAGTTTGTCTGTGTGTACGTCAGGTTGGTTGGTTCCTCAGTTTAGGGGCTGCGACAACTCGGTCATGTAGCCCCGTGTATTTTGGGTGTGTGTAGAATCTGTCTGATAACTGGTGTTAATTGTGATGGCTGTATTAGTCTGTGTTATCTGTCTTTAATTCAAGTAAGGAGTGCATACATTGGATTTTCAAGTAGCTCCAACTTTTGATACCAAACGTCACCTTCAACGATCAACTAGTTATGCACTTTGTTACAAGATGCCACCGCAGTCGGCTCCTGGCGACGAACGTTGAAACCGAAGAGCGTTACTAAAAAATAACCTATAATTTAGCTTCTCACAGGTGTAATTAGAGGAAAGTTCTTTATCATGCCATAAATCTATGACATGGGACCGCCGGCTTTACATCCCCTCCGAAGGAAGGCATACTGAGGGATTTTTAACGCTCTTAAAACATCCGAAGACTTCGGTCGGGTTTGAACCCACGACCTTGGGCATAGAAGCTCAGCATCCTACCAACTACCCCACCGAAGCCGCCAAAGTGTGTGTATATCTCTTATGCATTCATATACCATTCATCCGATTGCGATGAAACTTTGGAGAGTTGTTGTGTACACTCCTGCGAAGGTTTAAGAATTACTAAATCCATTCTGAAAGAGGTGGCGCACAAGTAGATTCAACAAATGAGTGACGGCGTGCGAATCATTTCAACTAAGTCCCGTATGCGTTCTCAGACCATCTATCCGATTCTGGTGAAAATTTGGCGACTTTTTGCGTACACTCCTGGAAAGGTTTCTGACTTAGTAAATCCATTTTACAATAATTTAGAGTCAGTTAACGGAAAAAGAAAGAATATATTGTGTATCCAAAAGCACTTCAACAAACAAAATTATAACGCCTACACTTTCTTTGATTGGCATTGCAACGCATGCCGGGTACAGCTTGTGTTATGATAAAATGTCATCTATATATATATATATATATATATATATATATATATATATTGGATGTCAACAGGAGATAGCATATTCCACATGGAAATAGTTTTATAATATGTTTAATGCAGCCAAAAATGTTACAATGCCAATTTACATTACTGATCTCTCTCACATCTTGGCATATTCACTTATTGATAGACTTCTCATATTTCTAAGTGATAGCGTTAACAGGTTGTTTACATAGTTTACACTTGCTCTTTTCATTTGGGTCGTGTTGTGTTTTCATTTGGAAAAGTGTTAGGAGCCTGGTATGGAGTAAGGATGTCCCTCAAAACAGCAAAAGGTTTATATATAGGACTTACTACGATCCAATCCTGACGTATGCCTCAGAGACCTGGGTTATGAAAGGAAGCGAGCGAAGCAGAATACAGGCTAGTGAGATGAAATTCTTGGGAAACAGTGAAGATCAGAGAATTAGTCAGGGAGGGAGCATTACAGGATAGGCTAGAGGAATCAAGGCTTAAATGGTACGGGCATGTTAAGCCAATGGATGGGAGAAGAATACCCAGGAAGATACGCGAGATGAAAATAAGAGGGGAAAAGACCAAGAGGAATGCCAAGAAATAAGGACTGCGTGCGAAAGAAAGGAGAAGACTGGACCAAGGTTGTGACGGAGAGATGGTGGGAGGACAGAAGATGATGGAGAAGCTTGTGTTCCAAACAGACTCGGCCAGTGGCTGGAAACTGTGCAAGATGATGATGATGATGATGATGATTTGGGTCGTGAAAGGATGTAATGTCACAGATAAGGTGGAGGAAGTCATGAACAACAAGTCTCGTGAAGACATGTCTCGTTTCGAAATTTTATTTTGTCCAAGTTCGGTTAATCATGGCAAATGCCATATAAGTCTTAGCATATTTTTTCTCTTTGATAGTAAGTTTTCTGATGCTCTGGTGTCAGTAAAGTCCTCAAGTCCTCTATGAGGAAGATCTCTTTCACTTCATACTAATCTTGATCGTGTAGTCTTTGCGACTCCTATCGCCTTCTTCACTCTTTCTAGAGTGGAGAAGTTCCTAACTGTAAGATGTCTATTCCATAAGTAATAATTGGTAACATTTGTCTTTGTATAATGTTACTGCTGTCTCCAGACTAAGGGATTGGATGAATCTTATTTCATGCCTAACCATTATTGCTTGGGATGATGAAAAACACGGGATCTTCAACTCGGTACGTCGCACAGTGGGGCCGAAAGGGAAAAAGATGGCAAAAATTATATGAACGGTATATTAGTAATGTAAGTGACAGAAACACATTATTATAACAAAATAACAGCTTAATTTATTGTACGGTACATACCTAATTAACACTGCATATGGATGCTTTTAGTCAGAATCTGAACGGTTACCACTTGACTCACTTCCACACTCAAGAGTTCACGTTTGGTGGCAGCAACATATCTAAAACGTCTTTATAGAAAGATGTATTTCTTGTCCATGCTTGAGATGTATGGGTCAGATGCAATCAGGAGCCTATCTTGATTCGTCTTCGCGCGGCACATTTTTCTTGGGAAACGTTCTCTATACCTTTTGAACACTTTATTGCTGGCTTAAAGAAAGTATTATACAGCAGAGATACCCAAATAGTCGCAAACTTTTACTGATGTTATTATAATATGACTATCTTGAGTAGCAGAAAAAGTTAAAATTATAGCCTGGACATGCCCAGAACCTTACTGAAATCATAGGAATGTAACTATGAACTATATTACAGAGCATGCCTCCAGGTGACGATTCCATTGTGGTTACTACAGTAATTCTGATGGTAACAACTTGAAAACACAGCGCTCTCTCCGCTTACCAACTATTGTCATCGCGCCAGGAAATGACATTTCAGCACGTTGCGACGGGGTGCGGGGGGACTTGCAGTACGCATGCGCTGCCGACCTATTCCAAACCTAAATATATCGGCTTCCCGCATGCCAATGGTTGTTATCACAGCAGACGACACACAGTCAGTGAAAGAAGGAATATGCTGAGTGAGTGAAGCAAGTAGTGAGCAACTTAATGTTTTTGGAATGCGCAATACGCAGTCATTTCGTAAACATAGTGACATGATTATCCCTGCTTCTTATATTAAGCTAATCTATATTATTTTCAACTTTTCAACTTGATAAGTTATTTTCACTTACCTCAGTGTTATTGCCAACATTTCTACTGGTTGAATACAATTCCTCATTTTGGTATTTTAGCGCTGAACGGTATCTTTCAACCAGCTATGCAATTCGTCAAAGGAAGTCATCGACATTCTGAAATAATTGAAACATTTCGTGTCATCCTGCCTCAACTCTTCAAATAATGTATAGAAAGTGCCAACCTTATCTCTCCTTTCATAATTGAATGAACGCAAATCAGTCGATTTTTTCTTCTCCTTTTAATTCGACGACGGAATAACATAACGCTAGAAGCTGCTCTCTGTTCATTTCAAACTACACAAGCAATACATAATTTGAACATCTGAGGAAGTGAGTTGGTTTCAGAAACTACACTGCAACTACTCGTACGACGGCGACGGAAAATTTTCTGCCGTGTTTGTAACCGGCGACCTATGGAAACGGAACAGTTGACTAGAAAGTCCGGGATTAGATTTTTGGACTTTTTGCCAGCTTTTCCCTACAAGGGCCCCACTGTTCGTCGGTAGGATGAGTGCCTTAATGCAGACGGCGTTCTGGACTGTAAGGCCGTCAAACGGAAACTTTTTGATCATAACAGGAGTCTTCACAGTTGATTATTCGAGTCATTACTCTACACAGAAATTTGGTTTCCTATTGTTCAGTGTTTCCACACTCCTAATTGTCTTCACAGATTTGGTGGGTTTTGATGAAAGGACCTGTTGCCAACTTGTGCTGATCCAGCTTCTCTCGGATCTCCGCCACCACTTCCAGTCCTGGGTTCTTATCTCGAGTCAGTACCCAGGCGAACTCTGATAAAAAGAAGAAAGAAATAATTTTATTAGACAATAGCACTCTTTTGACTGGTCATAACTGTTGAGTAAGACTTGAAAATGAGACCGGAATCTGAACCCCTATCTCGGACATTTGGGAAGGCGCGTTTGGCCGCTTAGACAACCAGAAACTCGCCACCACCACTCACTCATTTCAACTCATGCAAGGGAGGGGGGACAAATTTATTTTCACTGAAAATGATATTGCTATCCCAATTTCTAAAACAAACAAAAAAGTAAATTTAAAAGATAATTTGTTTATGAAACCTTTTGAAAACTATAGAATCTTACTCACACTAATGCGTAGCCTACCGGCTGAAACAAATAACAAAGACCCTGATTTGAAGTATCCTGACAAATTGAATGCTTGCCATGGGCGCCTGAATACCTAGATATGCCTCTGGTGACAGTGAAAAAGCGAATCAATCAAGAAACACAACTTCTCAGTAGAGAATAACTGCTTGTTACATCATTTTCAGTACCGTACATATAAAATATGTATTATTGGGTCGGTGTATAAGGCCGTGCCGTTCTTATTAGAATATAATTCAGTACATTACATTAGCAAGACTGATACACAACGTCATAATCAATCAATGAATCAGTCACTGACCGCCTGCTTGCGTCGTATTGTTACGGCTGTGAGTTTGTTTCGTCGCCTCGCCGCGTGCTGCCCCAGGCTGTGCTCTGCCTCAGTGTATTACCTGCGCCTTACGCAACGGGCCGAGGATAAAGGACGTGACGTACGAAGTTACGTAACCCTAGCGAGGCTGATTCTCCAGACAGCGAGGCAGCGTAAATCATACGGAGGGACTGAGTTTTGAGGAGTGTGTACTTACCTAGTGCGACAGAGATATTGTGGTGAATTGCGAAAACGCAGGGGAGGCTGTTCCCTAGCCAGCGGACAGCGAAGCAGTGTGTAGTGGTGAGTGACTGGCTATCGTAAATAACTATAGTTTGTGTACAAGGCAGAGTTGCAGGTATTAATAGCGAGGCTAAGTGTGGAAGCTATAGTGACTAGTAGTGTCGTATGAAGTGAGGTTCAGTGCTTATTGTGTGGTGTATTTTTTTTCCCTTGCCTGCAATAAAGCTAATATTTCGTTAAAGAAACAATTGTGTTGTGCTTTCACCCACCGTAATCCAGTTAACGAACTTGCCACTAGGGGTGGCACGTAGCAGTATGATCGCATTCCAAAATGTGTGCCATTCCCACGTTGTTTGGCGAGGATTATTGCGAACCAAGTGATTTAGGCTTTTGGGTTTAGAAGGTTAATATTGTCGAGATCCATAAATATGTTTATTGAAACACAAGGAACAGCTTTTACTTAGAAGAAATGTAACAATCGACAAAAGTCAAAGACATACTGCATGTGTACTCCAATACCTATTGTTCTGTGAGACAACATCGTAGATGAACCCAGGCCTCATCAGAAAAGAAAATTAAATGAGGATCCACACTACCGATCACAATACTTTGTTACATCCAATTACAAAACTGAACTCGTTTTTCATCCTCTGTAGGCCGTAATTATTGATGCACGATATATGGTTTTTATTTTAGAAGTCTGGTGGCAGTAAAATCAGATGTTTTTGAAACACGACTTCCTGTGAAACACGTCTTAGAAATTTATTCGGAGAGTGTGTGAATGATGAACTGATTTCACCAATTTCGTTATCGGTTAGGAATCGAAGCATTTAGCGATCCTCTTGTCCTTCTTCTTCTATTCATGGGGCCTCTTGTTTCCAAGTTCCTGTTTAGCGTCGACCTCCAAGATCTTTTGCTACCATGTGTTTCCTTCATTCCCACCTGGATATCCCTGCTCCCTTCACGAAGCTGCAGATCAATCTTATTGGGTCTTCTAGGATTTTCTCTCTTTCTTCACCCGGTAGCCATCTTATATTTCCTCTGCTAAGTTGTAGTAGTTCTTTAGTGTGCTTCTTGTTTATCAGTTCCTTTGCAAGTCTGCAACCTGGAGTCTTTTTCCAGTTTTCCATTTGCTTCTTTGGTATCCATTTACCTATTACATGTCGGGCTTGTCTGTAAGAGATCCCACATACAGGTTCTGGGCCTACAAAATGTATCTCTGCTCTTTTTCTGGCCAGTTCATCTGCCCTTTCATTACCTTCTATACCTGCATGCCCTGGTACCCATATTATTTTAACTGTGTTGTACTCTGAGAGCTTCAGGAGAACTGAGTGGCAGTATCATACTAATTTGGATGTCCTCTTGTCCTTAGTTTGTTAAGAAGTCGTCTAACAGTTTGTCTGCCCAGAATTGGAGCACACGGATATTTCACTGCAAATTGTCTGCGCACCTCTCTACATGACACTGTACATCGTACATAAAAAGTGTCTGTTCAAGCGGGTATTTTGCCTTCTGCATTTTTAACCACTGCGTTACACACGGGCTACACAGCAGGCTGGATTACAATTACAACTGACTGTCGTCTTCTCGGCCTTGACTGGCGAGCGCGCACTTCCCCGCCACGCAAGCGAGGCTTCTCCGGCCCCACCCGTAAGCGAATGCACTGTCATAAGAAACTCTAACAGTCTTTAAGTATGAAAAGTTGCGTGTTTCACTTATTATTAATGAAAATGCACACAATGTGCCAATACAGAAAACTGAGTACATTACTCTAATGCTAGTTGCTTTAGTGACATTAGTCTTTCTCTGCAATGCTTTGCATGATATCTGTCACATTATTTACTGCAAAGTTCACATAGACAGTCCTCATCCGGCTGGTGGAATCTCTTGTTTTGACAGAACTCGTGGTGAAAACCACGTGTTGCGTATCGTGTTATTACATGTCGGATGTCTTAGTTCGCCTGTTTCCATTCTTCCGTCACCATGGCGTCAGTTAGGTAGAAGTCGTTCCAGATAGGTTTGTTTTTAGCCTACTTTCGATTTTTGCAAAAAATGAAAGAAGACTTATGAGATCTACACAGGGCCAAAACTTGTGTGTCTCTCTGTGTGTCTGTGTGTGAGTGTGTGTACTCTGAATGTCTGTCCCCCCGCTATCAATTCGAATACGGTGAGACCGAATAGAACTAAATTTGATACAGAGGTAGAACTAGCAAAGGACACCTCAGTGTCATGTTTTTTATCGCCGCCATCTTGACGGAAACGTAATGGCGGCCACCCTAATGTTCAAAGCCTAAATAAAATTACGACTAACCTAATCATCCGATCTCTACCAAAGTTTGCAACATTACACCCTTATGTATGATGAATCGTTTGACCAAACTACAAGGTCATCAGCTCAATAATTTGCGGATGGCGGCCAGGCATGTGTGCAAATCGATTCCCCCTATCTATTCAAACACGGTAAAACCGAATTGAACACAATTTGGTACAGAGGTAGCACTAGCGAAGGGCACCTCAGTGTCATGTTTTATATTGCCGCCATCTTGACGGAAACGTAATGGCGGCCACCCAAATGTTAAAAGCTTAAATCGAATTACGACAAACCTAATAATCTGATGTCTACCAAATTTTGCAACAACATACCTTTATGTGAGAAGCATATTCTGACCAAACTACAAGATCATCAGCCCAATAGTTTGCAGATGGCGGCCATGAATGTGTGAAAATCGATTCCCCCTATCATTTCAAACACGGTGAAACCGAATTGAATGACAATTTTTTACAGAGGTAGCGCACCTCATATTCGTGTTTAATATCCGTATAACAAGTTGTATTTCAACAAACTACTACAGCCAGCATTCAATTATACTCCTTGAAAAGGACAAAGAGTTATAACAATACCCATGCATTTGGGAGAAAGTATGCTATATGTTCCTTACCTAACATCTTGTTTCCTTTGAGTATCTGATGTGCACTGTCGTAGGCCATGGTGTTCGGCAGTAGCATCTGTATTCTAATGAAGAAAGTTTCTCTCGTTAAGGTGTAAGTCAGTCTTGATAGCGCCGTCTTCCCGATACCCAAGATTCGTTCCATATAGCGGACTTTACTTTTTCAAGTATTATGAGGTCTTTTACTTTTAGTTTGTCGAAGATTATGTGAACTCCGTAGGTTGCGATTGGTGCTATGGCCGCTTTAAATAATGTCATTGCCGTTTGTACTGAAAGTTGTGGGGGCTGTTGAATGTTATGAATTGCTTTATGTCGAAAAGTAAACATTATGTGTCAGAAAACTGCATCATAATGAGGCTCATTATAACACTATTTTTCATTATGAAACAGTTTCTCCCACCAATCAGAGCTCAAGAAACAGTTGTGTGACCAATTAGGTAAGGATAACTTCGCGCATGCGCTCTGTTCAATCAGTAAAGCCAGCGCGCCCTGTTCACTAACTGAATCCCACAGATATTTATGAATATTTATGTTAAAACATATAATAAAGTTATAATTATCGTCGAACATAAACAGTCGTATGCAACTCGCCTATATATGGTAATTAAGCCACTCGTATGGAAATTATAAAACTCGCTTACACTCATTTTATAAACATACTCGTGTCTTAATTATTGCCATTATAGGCTCGTTGCATAATGCACTCTTTACTGCTGCTGTTGCTGTGAATGAATGGATAAAAGGATACATTAGGGGTTAATATCATAATGTTCTGTATTTACGAGTAGTATCCTAAGTGAAAGCACATGTGTCATTAGACTTACGGGCGTTTGCTCCCAGCAGTCCGCTACAGGACCACACGATGGCGTATTTGGTGTAATCCGTCTCTAGAATCCAGTATGGCGCGGCGAAGTTTCCTGGAAAATAAATGAATGGTCATTAACTCGTTATGGGATAGTGGTCTCCATAGTAACCACCTGTCACGAGGACAGTTTATGCTTTCAGAGATGCTGATAGTTGAATCTTTCAGCCAAACGTCGGTAAATTTTCATGCCGAAGTGCTAGTATTTCTAAAAATTAAATATTATATAGCCTACGTATCTACTTGACATAACGTGTTGCATGAAATTTAAAAACAAATAAAACTAAAAACATTAACCAATTGAAGTGTAAAAATAAAATATAGGCTAAATGTAGAAATAACAAGTAGTTCCATGAAGAACTATACAGCCTATTTTCATATATCCTACTTATGTTAATTGCCAATATCAACATACACAGTTTCAGTTTGATTGCTGTAATAGATTCGTAGATATTGAGAACCGACTAAATATTTCGGATGGTCGCCATGTTGAATTTTATATATGTAGGTCCTAGAGTTATGTACTGTTACATGCAGATTATTTTGAACGTGTAGTATTCAAACTTCAATCGCATATTTAGGACACAAGAAGTAACAAGGAGATTTTAAAATGTTTCACAGCTGCCATCTTGAGGTTATGGAAACAATTGAAATAAATTAGATGCCAGTGGATTAACATTCGTATAAGGATTTACTGTACCAAGTTTCACGGCACGCGGATGGTTAAATTGCGAGAAACGTCCATGTGAATATTTATAATTCGCGTCGCCGCCATGTTGGATTTGTGATCACCAGGTTATTTAAAGTCCTATAGGTGAACTTAAGTTCATAGCCCCTATGGACATTAAAAATGCAGTTTGATTGCTAAAATAGATTCGTAGATATTCAGTATCGTCTTAATATTTCGGATGGTCGCCATGTTGGATTGTTAAATGTATAGGCCATAGAGTCATGTACCATTAAAAGAAAATTATTGCGTAGGTTCATTATTCAAACTTTCACTTCGATCGCATGACTACATCACAAGAAATAAAAAAAATAATTTTAAAATTCGCACTGCCGCCATCTTGAGGTTATGTAAACAATTGAACTAAATTAGATACCAGTGGATTACAATGTGTATAAATATTTCCTGTACCAGGTTTCAGTGCGCTTGGAACATTAAATCGCGAGAAAGGTCTATTTAAAATTTTCAAATTCGCTTGGCCGCCATCTTCGTTTTGTAGTTAACCGGTTTTTAAAAGTCTTATAGATGGACTTCCAGTTGTGCCCTTTATCTCCGTACAAAATTCTAGGGAGATACCGCTAATAGTTTCAGAGATATAGAATGCCGGTGAAATATTTCGCACATCCGCCATCTTGTTATTATGTAAACAATTGAACGAATTTAGATGTCTGTGCATTAAAATGTATATAAACATTTACTGTACCAAGTTTCATTGCGTTTGGTTGGCCAAATCGCGAGAAACGTCTATTTAAAAGTCGCAAATTCGCTTGGCCGCCATGTTGGTTTTGTAGTTATCAGGTTTTCAAAGGTCACATAAGTGAACTTATAGTAGTTCCCTCTATCACCATAGAAAATGTCAGGGTAATATCGGTAATAGTTTCGGAGATATTGAATGCTGGTGAAATATTTCGCACAGCCACCATTTTGGATTGGTGAGTCGTAACAAAATTTGAAGGGCACGGTCGAGGTCGCCCGGAATAGTGCTATGAACTTTCCGAGTTTCATTGAAATCGCTCCTGCCGTTTAGATTCTATTAGGGGGGGGGGGACACACACACGAATCACACACATACACACACACGCACACGCACACACACACGGACAAAAGGTGATCTCATAAGCCTATTTTTTCAAAATTGAAAATAGGCTAAAAATAAAATTTCAATAATAAAATGAATAAAAAAAATTAAAATATTAAACATAACTATAAAAAGAATATGAAAATAATTGTAAACATTATTTCAAAATTAGTTTGTTAATTAATTCAATAAAAATATCAAAATTAAATCTATAAGAACATAAATTGAAAATTAGAAATACATTAAAATTAGACAAACAAAAAATACATTATTAATAATTATAATAACTAAAATAAATGAAAATGTAGAAACACATAAAAGTAAAAAATAGTTTTTCCCTATCAAGGGTTAAGGGGGAAAATGACGAGGTCATCTGCCACTAATGATAAGGATGATAATGAGAATATACAGGGTGTAATTAAATATGTGGGAAAGCTCCGAGGATTCGATAGTGGACCTGACAACAAGCAAAACATGTCCTGTAAACATAAGGTGTATTTGCATTCGTTACCGTGTTACAAGCAGTGTTTGTGGTGTACATAACACAGACTGGGTTATGTGTGATGGAGCACCGCATCATTTTGCTCTTTCTGCTAGAAAAATTTCACATCAGCCATTCCCAAACAAATGGATAGGGCGTCAGGGACCAACACCGTGGCCTACTCGTTCTCCCGATCTCAACCCATTAGACTTCTACTTATGGGGTCATTTAAAGGTCATTGTGTATGCCACACTAACGTGGACATGCTCCGTCAGCGAATAGAGCAAGGATGTCAGCAGATACGACAGACGCCGGGAATATGGGAGCGTGTATCAGACAGTCAATGATGCGGCGCATACACACCTGCATTAAGCTGGGTTTTCCTAGCTCCGCATTTTGTGCAGAGCGCACTGCGCAATCCGCAATGCGGAGCCTATTCAACAACATGGAACCAGACGACATCGTTTTCCTACACCCCTCCGCAGTGCGCAGTGCGCTCTGCACAACTGGACGACTCCTTTTAAGAGCAGTCAGGTGCGGACTGCGCTACGCCAATGCCGTTTTCTCTTGTGTACTGTCGATTTCTTTCTTTGCCCCAAGTTCTAAGCTAAGTTCAGTAACTTTGTCCAAAGAAACTACATTCTTTACCAATTTTATATTTTTTTAAATTTCACTATCGATTTTTATTAAATAAAGAAATATTTTCAACAATGTTTCGCTATATTAACTATTTTTCATAGATACTTCGTCGTCGAGCAAATGTCTGTGGATTCAAAGTTTAAACACTCCTTCTTGCTCTCTAGATGTGTACACGGAACTGACAGATTTCCGCACTTTATAAAGACAACCAACAATGAAGTAAATTTCATCTTCGATCTCTTCTTCCTCTTCTAATAACATCTTGCTCAGAGGACGAGAGCTCATGTTCACTCACTTCTCAAACAAATGAAAACTTGACATAGACGCAGCGCATTGGGATGTGAGGAGAGAGGTCCGTAGTGCGCAGTGCGCTCCGCACAAAATGCGGAGCTAGGAAAACCCTGCTTTACAGCTCGTGGTAGCCATTTTGAGCACATTCTGTAGAGAACTGTAAGTAGTAACGTACACTTTGTCAACACAAATGACCAACCTGCATAGTGAAGTTCTGCTTAGATATGGCACGATTTCAGAAAATTGTAAATACGGATAACACGTATTAAAATGAATGAAATCAATAGTTATGAAACATTTCTCCAAGAAGCTTTCCTAGGGTTCACACCTAGTGGGACGTGGGTCGGCGACCACGGGGTTCTAGCTCATCAAGTAAACCTGTCGGACCTCAAGTCAAACTTTGACTTGCAGAGTTCTCTGTTGGCGAAAGGAAGAATTGCTACGTGTTGTTTCTACAGTTAAATACATTGTCCCATTTGGAGAAGCACGATCGTAAATAATCTTCAAACATAATTATTTTGTAATAATAATAATAATAATAATAATAATAATAATAATATCGTATGGCCTCGGGTGCTGGGTGGAAGCTTTGTTATTTGACACCCAGAGGGTAGCTTGCATGTCGAATTTCGTTGTTCCTTGAAGCACTATGAAATTCAAAGAGGTTAGATATCTAAGTTCCTTGAACACTATAGGGCTTTCTAGTAGAGAAATGAGGAACTTTGTGTTGGCGGAAACTTCCGAGATTAATTTTGCCATTATGAACACGGCCTACTGAATTCAAATGGGTTCTTTGACATGCCAACATGGTATGACATGTGTGTCGTAATTTTTCCGCCTTTCAAAAATAACTCACCGCGGCCAGGAGCGAACCTGCAAGCTTGGGGGTTAGTAGACCGACACGTTAACCACTCACTCAATGTGGCAAGTTATTTTGTAGTAAATTGACGGGAAAAAATTCAACATTTAGAGACGACGAGTGTTGTACTGCGACACAACGTTAATTGACTTTTGCATCGTTAATACTGAAGGAAGAAACACAAGTAGAGTTTTCTTGTTGCACGCAGCTGAAGATCATATCAGTCTCGATTGAGTTGACAACTTTTATTTTTCCTAACAGGGGCGTAAAACACGAGGAGGGCAGGGGTGGCATTGCCCCCCCCCCCCCCCTCCTCATGTTTTAGGTGCAAGACAAAATTTGTAAGTACGCTTTAAAAATAAATGTAAAATAATCCGAAACACATCTACAAATGGTTTAATACTACGTTAGGCGGAAATATCGGAAAAACCATCTTGCCTTGCTTTGTCATAATTTCGTTATTCTACCGAACCAACGGTCTGTTTTTCCCCCTGTCTTCCGTTTTCCGCCGAGACGCCAATTGAGCCGAGGCGATTTGAACTTTGTCCCCTAACAACGACGATCCGAAAAGGTGAATTTTCAAATAATTATTACTGAGCCCCGATTTGAAACTGAAGTAAGATACTGTGACACACAACACACAGCATCATTACTCCTGCCGGGGCTTGAATTTTTCTGACTTTGACATTTGGTGCTACGCTTGTGTCGTGTTTACGCAAATCGGTGGAGCTCCAGCATTTCATCATTTTATGTCTTGTATTCATATTCTGGTTATATATTTTTATTTTAAATAGAAAAAATGGATAAAAATCATATTTTTAAAATATATCGTTATCCAGAAAGCATACAAACTTACATGGTCACATTATAATAAGAAAAGCATATCAAGACAGGCCAAACTTAGACACTACAAAACAGTTGTATCACCAGAAGCATTGTATGCGTCAGAAACGACCACAATTGGAGCATCTGGCATCATAGAAACAGAAAAAATTGAACGTAAAATTCTGAGAAAAATATTTGGAACAGTACACAGAGATGGGATATGGATGAAAAGACCTACCAAAGAGCTATATGAACACACAGACAGACTCACAGATATCATTAGAAAACGCAGACTAACTTTCTACGGGCACATACAGAGAATGAACAATAAACGACTTACAAAGAAAATCTTTGATGTAGTCAACAGTTCAAAAAGGAAAACAAATTGGTATCATGAAATAGAAGACGACTTAAAGCAATTAGGGATCAACAAGCAAATGATAGAAAACAGAGAAAATTTCAGAAACAAAATTAAGAACGCCAAATTTTTAGTAAGTGAAAGGAAGAAGATAGGAACATTGTGGACGGAACAAAGGAAACAGGAACACAGTCAAAGGATGAAGAGATTTTGGGAAGAGAAGAAGGGAAAGAAGTGAAAATTGTGACATCATGAGATATTTAAGTTCATACAGTGTCCATAAGGGCAAAAATGATGTAATAATAATAATATCGTTATGTCTACATAACCGTGTTATTTCAAGCTTTAAAGTCTTAAACTAAGAAGGAAGGAACCGCAGTTTATAAATTTGATCTTCCCACGTTTGTGAGGAGTTTTACGCCCCTGTTCATAGTTCAGTTACACTCAAGCAAAATTGTAGTACACAGATCCCACTGCTTCCATTACTTGACTGCTAAACCCTAAGGGGAGACTCAACCGCAAAACTTCACTTGTTTTCAAATAATGTTATTGGCTATTTCACACCCTTGGAGTGTTTTCTCCTTAGATCCCAGAAAGATTTGGTTCCAATCGAATTATAAATAAGTCTAAATAATATTTGATATATGGACTGCATTAGGAGGGCGTGGCTCACTGACAGCGGTAAAGATAGTATTTGATGTTATCTCCAACAAACACGACCATCTTCTCACCAATCGGACAATTTTTGTTCCAAAGTTGGCTCTTTGCTTTTCATTCAAATGTAGCGATTCCTGGTGATAAAAAGCTAAGCTGATAATATCAAAACATATTTTAAAATCCATTTTCCTGAAAATTTGATTTTCTAACTTCAATACCAACTTTTTTTAATCCTAAATATTAACCAATCTCAGTGCAATTTTTGCAAGAAGTAATCATGAGGTATTTGCATACTTCTGTGCATTAATATTAAATTAAATGCAGTTTCAATGATTTGTATGACATTTATATACCGTAAACCGTGGCAACTTTGTGACAGCGGGTGCTACTTTGTGACACCTGCGTATTGCGCCATATGTTCGAATATCGCGGGAGTTCTGTGGTGCTTCTCACCACCAGGTTGCGTGGCCTGCATGCGTGATTAGTGCTGCCATCTCCACGAACAACTGGAACCACTACGCTCAACTACAAATAGTATTACTTGACCACTTTGTGTAGCGCTCTGAAGGCCAGTTCATAGCATTCTGCCGATACTTTGTTCTCGTGACCGAGAAATCTGCATATCAGTGTACTGGGGGTAAGTTGAAATTAAAGTATTATAAGTTGTGATAATATTTTAAAGATATCGTAGATATAATCCATTTATACGTGTACCTTTTTTATGTTATACTGTAATTGTGTAGAAACAGGGTACAACTTTGGGCCAAAAATGGCGCTGTCACAATGTTGTCCCGTAGTAATATAAATCACAGCAATTGATAGATTTATTTACAATTCTGGCTATATTCGAATTTTCAGATTATAGAATGTCTCCTAAGTGTAGGAGGAAAGTCGGCTCACGCCCATATCGCAATTATTCTTCTGAAACTCTGACTGAAGCACTTCATGAAATTAAGTCAACCAAGTTATCCATTCGGAAAGCAGCAGAAAAGTAAGTTTATTAAAGTTAGTATTTTGTCTTTTGCTGTTATATCGATAATAATATTTGTTGGATCATGGTATAAACAGGCGTGTTTTTAATTTTTAGGTATGGTATACACAGAAATACACTATGGATGAAACTGAAAGAAAAACATGAATTGACTCCTGGACATCCCACTGTATTTTCAAAAATAGAGGAGGACACGTTTGTGTCGCACTGCCTAATGATGTCCGATTATGGATTTCCTGTGACGGGATTCGACCTGAGGTGTATTGTTAAGGCATATCTCGACCGTGTGGGAAGAACAGTAAGCTGTTTTAGGAATAATTTCCCTGGAATTGACTGGCAAAACTCATTTATGTCTCGCCATAGAATGTTGACTCAGAGATTTGCGCAGAACATATCAATTGCTAGGGCAGCTGTTAATGAGGATGTGGTCAACAAGTATTTTGATCATCTCTACCCTGAAATCGAAGGCGTTCCAAGTTCCAATATATGGAACTATGATGAAACCAATCTCGTGGATGATCCTGGATCAATTAAAATAATAACGAAGAGGGGCACAAAATACCCAGAGAAAGTGAGGAACTCCACTAAGGCCTGCACTTCCATTATGTTCTGTGGTAAAGCAGATGGCGAGCTTGCTCCAGTTTACATCAACTACAAATCCAAGCATTTGTGGAGCACTTGGACTGAGGGCGGCCCTTCAGGTGCTCGGTACAACAATACGAAATCAGGATGGTTCGACTACAATATATTTGAAGACTTCTTTACTAACACAATGCTTCCTATTCTCCGAAGGCAAGAAGGGTCAAAAGTATTGATTGGTGATAACTTGAGTTCACACCTGAACATTGAAGTTATTCGACAGTGCCAGGAACATAATATCAGGTTCATTGCTCTGCCACCAAATGCTACACACTTGTTGCAACCATTAGATGTGGCATTCTTCCGACCCCTCAAGAGAAACTGGAAGGCAATTTTGACAGACTGGAAAAAGTCTGCTGTTGGCATGAGGTGTGCAACAATTCCCAAACAGGAATTCCCGGGTTTAGTTAAGAAGCTCGTGGACAAAGTTGAAGAAAATAAGGGACACAATCTGCGTGCAGGATTTAAGAAGTGTGGAATTCATCCTCCATGCAGAGAAGAAGTCTTATCTAGATTATGCGGCCGCATAAACCAAGAAGAAAATGAAGGGGTACGAAACAACGTAAGTGACAGCTTCGTAGAGCACCTAGTTCAGAAAAGAGCCGAAGTGACTGAGAGAAAGCAGATCAGGAAGAAACGAGTCAATGTCACACCTGGCAAAAGCATTTCTGTCCTAGATCTGCAAAGCTCACAAGCTGCGTGTGTCCCTGCAGCTCCCTCAAACGGATCCTCAAGTGATTCAACAAAATTGAAATCGAAGTCAGCTCAGCCCACAAATGAAAGTTCTGGTGAAAGTGATGAAGACAGTGTAGAGTATGCTGAATCAGATGACAGTTGCCTTAAATGTTCAGACTCTGAATCTGATGTCAGGGAGGAATTTGAGGCCTTCAAGGAAGAAGATAAAGTTGTGGGGAACTATGTGGTTGTTAGATATGAAGAAGAACATATCCAGGCATAATAACGAAATTTTGTAAGGGACGTGCACTTGTTAACGTTATGCAGTCTGTAGGAAAGCATTGGAAGTGGCCGGAAGCAAAAGACGAGATCTGGTACGATGATGTGGAGATAGTTCGTAAAATAAATGTTCCGAGGCAAAGAGGAAAACGAGAGATTTTTGATGTCCCCGAAATGACTGGGTTCTGAGGTTTGTTCATATGTTACAGATTATAGTTTCACAGCTGTTAGAGCTAGTGTCCAATAGTTTTGTAAAAATGTATTAATAAAGATTCTTTATAGCATTTTCTCTCTCAACAATATGTCTAATTTACTTCAAATAGTATTTACCTGTCCTAAAGAAGACCTCCACAAGTACAAATTTGTGACAGTCATTAAATATGTGGGCTGGTGCTATTAGAATCATGTGTCACAAAGTTGACCTACAAATACGGTCTAAATAACATTGCATTTAATAGGTAAAAGGTAATTACATCCTAAAAAGCAGTCAACATTATCAAAATTGTGTATTTGGATAGATTTATTTTCTAAAAACCATAAAAAGTGTCACAAAGTTTACGGTACAAATTATTTGAAGATTTTTTTTTTTGAAAAATGAACTAAGGGTAAATAAACAAACATTCTCATACAATAAATGCACAGAACTCTTAAACTATGTCCTGTTACTGTGTAAGAAGAAATTGAAATGTAAAATTGGTACCAACTGAGTACCAAAAGTTGGTTTTCAAAAATACCATTAAAAACCAAATTGAAAATTAATAAATCAAAAACCATTGAAGTTATGGCTTTCAAACCTTAGACATTGCTACATGATATATATGATCACAAAATTAATTTGAAATCGATGCAGTAGGAGAGAAGTTAAATTTTTCAGTGGAGTCTCCCCTCGGTTAAGCACAATAAAGTGAAGGTGGTGCGTTACACGGCAAGAAATCGAACGAAAGAAAGTGGTCCACAGGCAGCAGTAACATTGCGGCCGCCATACTTGACCCAAGCGCACAGTTCCTTGGAATTGCTGGAATAGGGAGACATTTTGACGAATGTTTCTGTGCACATTGCAGTGTAGCAGTGGTGGCTGGTGATAATTCTCTTGGTGGGACCAGAAATATCAAAATTTGGAATTATATCGTTGAAATGTTGCACGTAGGCTACATAATGTGCATATTTTATAATATAAGTTTCAAAATCACAGTATTTTACAGTGCAATACAACTTTGACAAAATTGCATCTGCCACCGTGAAATAAACAAGTGGGATAAAATTATAAAGATGCCCTACCGTCAAGAGTACCGTACATACAGATAAAAACTTGATAAGAATATCCTTAGCGGATATAATTCAACGACGCTTTTCTTAAACATCTGCCATGCCACCAGAAAAGTTCACAAACCTGAGAATAGGTATTTACGTTCTGGTAGGCGTAACTGTGTCACCAACTTAAAATAACGAAACAAAGCAAAACTCACCGCAAAAAGACCAGATTGTTACGTTACAAATAGAGAAATATTTTCCTGCCACCAATATCAGTGTATTAAGTCGCTGTTTAACAAGAAACATTTTGTGTATATTTAATAGTCCACATATAAAGTGACAAATCATAAAATTGGCAACCCTGGTGCAGCGTCCTCTGCATTATGCTACACTCTACAGAATGCACCACGCGGCTGTTGGCTCTACCTCAGCGATATACATCACATGCAAACCCAAGCCAAGCCTTTAATACCGAGATTTTCGGAGGTGGTGCCCGTGAGATCTGGCACACTCATTCAGTAGAGCGCCGCCAGAGCGCATGTCTGTTTGTGCGCTCGTTCAAATGAATGCAGAATAAGATATGCTAGCTATTTCCTTAACATTAAAATATAACACCAACTGTAATTTAGAGGGCATATTCATTGGTGGTGCCATGACACACCGGCACCACCTCACAGGCCACCCCTGCTGTGCAGTACGTGTATTCCATGTACTATCGCGTGCATAAATAACGGGCCACCTTGCCGTGCGGGGGTTGAGTTTTCGAGCTATCAGTTTGCTATCACTTGCTGTGTTCTCGGGAGGGGAATGCTCAGAGCCGTGATTGGGCAGCTGTCCTTGTAGGCAAGGGGGACGAGGAGGGGGAGTGTGGTATCACCTGTTAATCACAAGAGGCTGACAGTGGCTCAGTAACACGACAGCGAACTCGATTTTGAGGTCCGTGACCTTTAATATGAACAACCGTTTGGTGAGGAGAGGGCTGATGGTAGGGCTCTATGAAGCTGGCGTCGGAATAAGAGAAATATTATTAGTTTAGGACGTTTGCGATTTCATCTTTTTCTTCTTATTAAACTGCGTTTAGTCCCTAACGTTGAAAACTCGATTCTCAAAAGAATTCACACACAGTAAAACTCAACAGTGCCTTTCTAACGAGATTTAACAATTAATGGGTTACTTGACATTTCAATTTAGATTTATTAAAACCGTCTCGTTATCTGTAACAATCTTCCAAGCGCGAAACTAAAGACAATCAAAGTTGGCGCTGCGCTCCTCGACCTGCCCCCCCCCCCCCTTGCCTACAAGAACAGGTGTCCAACCACGGCTCTGAGCATTCCCCTACCGCGAACACCCCAAGTGATGGCAACCTGATATCTCGAAAACTCAACTCCCGTTCGGCAATGTGGCCCGTTATTTATGCACGCGATAGTACAGGAAAGCAATATTTTACCCTACATTACGAGGAAATTGGACGAAATCAAACATCACATTTCGATAATCATGCTGGGGACTGATACCACGTTACTTACCAACAGATCGGAAGACGACTTTGAGCTTGGCCTCCCCATCCTTACCAGCAAGCGTTGCCTCTCCCTTGATACCAGACTTCCTCTTAGTCCTGGAAACAAGGAACAGTCATAAATGGACTACGTTCTAAACACCCAGTTTTACGATCAAAAAGACTCTCTGGTCTAAATTCACACGAAAACTAGAATAAAGTACGGTAATCAAAACAAAACGTGAGGCATTCTGCATTTCATTTTAGTGGAAAATGTAAAGAATAGTTTACTCTCAGATGCTTTTAAACAATGTTAAATCTGTTGATTAATAGTATATTATGCAACGAGCCTATAATGGCTATAATTAAGACACGAGTATTTTTTTATAAAACGAGCGTATACGAGTTTTATAATTTCCATACGAGTGTCTTAACTACCATTATAGGCGAGTTGCATACGACTGTTTATGTTCGACGATAATTATAATTTTACTATATGTTTTAACATAAATATTCATAAATATCTGTTGAGAGTCAGCCACAAGAATTTTGTTATCGGAGAGCGAGCGCGAGACATCTCTCTGTCTTTCAAGATCTTTGAACGACCGACGCATGCGCTCTGTGTGCTTGCAATGCCATATGCAAGCCATATGCAAGCCATATGTTTACATCTGCCGTCCCTCAGTAATATTGTCACCGGAGTCATTTGAATGCGCTGTGTAGAAATTAGTGTTGGTGATTTTAAGGTACAGTGCTATTTCTTGTTTCATATTCGACAGTTTATTTACGCGAACATATGGACGGTGCGTATTCCATGTCGGTAATTTATTATAGTTCGATGTTGTGTTTATGTCCGACATGTTGGATTTTGAGCGCATGCGCGAAGGTATCGTTACCTAATTGGTCAATGAACGAGCTCTGATTGGCTGGAGAAACTGTATCATAATGAAAATAATGACCATCATTATGACACCGTTTTCTGACACATAATAGTGAGGGTCGAACATAAAAATTTGAAATAATTTCAGCGCCTTACAAAATATTTCCACTGACGTACAAAGTAAATGTTGGAAAACTGATGATGATGATGATGATAATTGTTGTTTTAAGGGGCCTAACATCTAGGTTATCGGCCCCTAATGACCTGGGTGATAGCGAAAGTGACTATGGAAAGGAAATCATAACGAAAATTAAGTGATATTGAAAATACTTACAAAAATTGAACTCAGTTTGAAACAACTCACAAAATGTAGAGTGGAAATACTTACAAAATGCAATTGAAATTCAAAATACTTACAAAATGCAAATGAGATCGAAAATACTTACAAAATGCAATTGAAATTGAAACTGCTTACAAAATGTAATTTAGATTCAAAATACTGACAAAATGCAATTGACAATCAAAATACTTACAAAATGCCCAACATACAAAATGCAATTTAGATTGAAAATGCTTGCAAAATGCAATTTAGGTTGAAAATACAAAATGCAATTGAAATTCAAAATACTCACTAAAATGTCCTGATCCTACATTGAAAGACTTACTAAAAAGCAATTTAGATTGCCAATCCCTACAAAATGCAATTGAGGTTCAAAGTAGTCGCAAAATGCAATTTAGATCAAAAAAGAATCACAAAATGCAACTTTGATTGAAGATATCGACAGAATGTAGTGTATTTTTAAAAAATTCGCAGATAATTTGGATACACGGGAGGCCAATTAACAAATACAGTGCGGGAATCTGAAAGAAAAAAGGAAATATAATGAAAAGAAAACAAGAGGTTTAAGAAGGAGGGATCAGTAAATATAAGACAATGGCCAATTAAGGCGGGAAAGTGAAAGACTCCCTAGGCCTCGGATACCCTAATGCCGTCGGGGTCGGAAAAGAACAAGAGTTGACCAAGGGAGGTCGACAGGAAAGAAGACGGAGAGGAGCCCGGCACAAGTATGTGGAAGCAATGCCGGACTCAGTTGGGGTCCCGTGGTCGCCAACCAAAGTCCCACTAGATGTGAGTCCGTGGGGGATATTGGAAAACTGCCATCGAGTCTAATAATTTGCACAACTCTGTAACTACTGAGGCTGTTATAGACGCCGGGATGCCGGCATTTTGTCCCGATGGGGATCTTTAACGTGCTAGTAAATTTACTGACACGGCTCCCTCGCATTTGCGCACCCTCAAATGCCAACTGACTGCGCCAGGATTTAATCCTGCAAACTTGGGCCCAGCAAGCGAGAACGTTATCGGTGCGCCATGGAGCTAGTACAACAAACTGAATAAGAGGTGGTTTCATGAGGTAGGAAAGTTCGGTACTTACAAGAGGTTGGTCATCTGGTTATCAACTACCACCACTCCATTTCCCTCGTCAGTGTACGTGGCAGTCACACAATTCGCTCCCAGCTCAAAGATGGCGAAGTAGCGTTCTTGCTCGTACCATTTACCAAGGTACTGAAACATAGCACACAGCAACTCTAGTATCGGTAAAACATTAATGTTGCACTATCTCTATAAAAATGAATGTTACATGATAGTTTGTCTGTATGTGTGGGTGTATGTCCCGTATGCGTTCATATACCATTCACCGATTGCGATGAAACTTGTGTGAGATGTTCAGTACACTCAGAGGAAGGTGTCTGGCTTAGTAAATCCATATTACAATAGGTAGCGCACGAGTAGATTCAACAAATGAGCGATGGCGTGCGAATCGTTTCAATAAAGTCCCGTACGGTATGCGTTCATATACCATTCATCCGATTGCGATGACACTTTGGTGAATTGTTGTTTACACTCCAGGAAAGGTTTCTGGCTTAGTAAATCCATTTTACAATACGTAGCGCACGAGTAGATTCAACAAATGAATGATGGCGCGCGAATCGTTTCAACTAAGTCCCGTATGCCTTCATATACCATTCATCAGATTGCAATGAAACTTTGTTGAATCGTTGTGTACACTCCAGGGAAGGTTTCAGGCTTAGTAAATCCATTCTACAATAGGTAGCGCACGCGTAGATTCAACAAATGAGTGACAGCGCAGGAATTGTTTAAACAAAATCCCGTATGCACTCCCATGCACTCATATGCCATTCATCCGATTACGATGAAACTTTGGTGTGTTATTGTGCACGCTCCCACGAATGTTTCTAAATGAGTAAATCCATTTTAGAGGCAGTTAACGGAAATTGAAAAAAATAGTGTATCCAAAAGCACTTCAAGAAACAAAATGACAACGCCAACACTTTCTTTGATTGGCATTGCAACGCATGCCGAGTACAGATTGTTATAGATAAAATTATCTTTCTGTCGATACGTTATTAATCTTCAACAGAAACTCGGTATTTATCTCGGACGTTACTGCCACAGACGTGGTACAATTGGTTTCAAGACACTCTAAATGTGGTAATAGTAGTTCCTCACAAATGTTCATGCAGTCCTTAACCCCTGAGGGAACCAATGCCATAAGGATAAAGGTACTGTTGGTTGTATCCTTGAACATTTTCTTTTGGAAGCGTTCATATTTAATAGCAATACATTGTAACGTGTTTTCGTGGGGTTTTTATGCAACTGGCATAAGTCAGTAGGAAGCCATTCTATATTTATTTACGCGGCAAATTGTTCAGCCAAGAGAATTTTTCATGTTAATTTATTATTATTATTAATTTATTATAATTATTATTTAGATATTTTCGGAGCATTTTATAAAAATGATTAGCATTCAGATAGGTTTTCTATGTCTTAGAAAACGCTATCATGCAAATTATTACGAACGACGATATCATAGAAAATTATCTGATTACGGAATTTTACGGAGTTTTTGTCAGTTAGGGTATTTGAGAGAGATGACTCACTGGGAATTCAAATACAAGCTGATTCCTGTCGAGAAGTATTACGCAAGCGGGCTCGCATCGTCCAGGAAAGGCGAATTGTTGGAACGGAAATCGACTTCTCCCTCCCGCGGAGTGTAATGAGGAAGGAGTGGGGATCTAGCGCGTAGGGTGCAGCCAATCAGTGGCGACGACGTAAGCTAGTAGACGGCTCCGGAGTGGGGGAGCCGACAGGTGAATATATCGTTCGACGCGCCGTGGAACGTGGACTATCTGTATAGAATTTAACGAGTACGGTTGTACGCGGGAATCGCTCCGATGTTCCGTGGAGTGGAAGACTAACTTTGGTAAAACTTAACCAGTGTGGTTATACGAGTGTTTGGGTCCGATGTACGGACCATAGAATTATCTAATCTACCAGAATATCATCAAATAACGAAGAAGATGGCGACGTCCAGGAGACTGTGGGAAGCACACACCATCATCCAGTACGAGGGAAAGGCTTCGGGCATTTCCAGTGGTAAGCGCCAATGACGCAGAAATACGCAATCTCTCATTTTCTTTGTTTTACATTTCATATTTCAGTAACTTCATAGCTTGGAAATAAGAGTAAAATCAATTTATCAAACTCCGTTTTCACGTAATTTTCTATCGGGAATATTAAAATCGCAACGCTCCAATTTAAATTTTATACTTATTATTATTAATTTTGCTATACTTGTTTTATATAATAAATTCATTTCTTTTACAATGCAATCTTTGCTTTCAGTAGGTAGCATTAGATATAGACCAATTCCTTCTCCTGATACAATTGTTTGTTGGGTTAATGATCAAATCATACCACGATCTGAGTGAATAGAGTCTTGAATGTGTTCTGCCAGAGCTAGACGTTGTTAAATACAAATTTAGATTTCAACATTGCATTGAGGTCTTGGCGCCCATTAAAACAACATAGCTTAGGCAAAGGTAAACAGTTACATTTCTCACCCAACAGTTAGGAGCTAGCAAAACGTTTCAACATGACATACACAATATTATCACTTGCAACAACCATGAAACTCCTTGAGGCCAAAATACTACCTATCTTCACATACGGGATACAAATAATATGAAATGACCTTAGCTACAGTGACTTTCAAACCATGGAAAGAGTGAAAGCTAGGTTCCTTAAAGCCGCACTAGGGATTTCGAAATATAGTGTACCCATCTAGACTTGCATATGAATTGACACGCGAAACTTTCCTCATGGAAGATCTACGAACTAGGTTCTTGCTGCCATCTACTCAACAAGGATCGCAATTAAAGCAGAAGAGACAAGAAATACCGACCGAATTTTACGCAACCAATGCGATGATCAACCGGACATGGACATTACCAAACGACAAGATCCGCAGCGTAGTGGCAAGACTGGCGGTACATGGATACCACCATAAACAGACTATCCCGACCCTTCACCAGAATGCGTGTGTACATTATGTGACAAACCTTGTGCAAGATACTATTTTATTGACTGCCTCAGGAGAACAAAATCGCTGCTGGAATACAGCAGAGACCAAGATTGATGTTACAGAGGTGGCCAAAAATTATTATGAGAAAATTGAATAGAACCAAATTCTTAATTGAAAATTAAGATACAATCCATAAAAATGGCAGATTTTGTTTGAGTCCGAGTCTCCGTTGCAGGACATGTTTTTGGTTGTATTTTGCCATGAATTCACCAAACATGCTACACGAGATCTTTTACGAACCAAGATCATGTGCATTTACACATTTTTTACTCTTTTAACTTGAAAGCGCTCTTATCATATTTTGTTTTCTATTAAACAACAGACACTAAAAAGCCAATCAGCAAGGAAGCAAAACGGTGTTGCGTCAAAACTTACCCTGTTCCAAAATTAAATCTGTCGTCGTTTCTTCTTTTGTTACGAGTAGTGAATGGCATACATTAATAGAATATAATTAAACTGAAGGAATTATTTCACAGGAAATTGCTGGAAATCATTAATTTAATTAATTTCCAGCTGCGTTAGCTTAAATGGCGGCCAAGACTGTTCTTGTGAGGATTCCATATTCTCTTCATCAGGATGTAGGAAATCTATTCTTGTTGAACATTTTGTGAGCCAATTAGCAATAATGAATTTGGTTATAATTAGCTTTACCATAATGATTTGGCCACCTGTGTAGTAACTACATTAAGTTATATTTTATGGCCATTGTCTGCATTAAACTCTTCTTCTTCTTCTTCTTCTTCTTCTTCTTCTTCTTCTTCTTCTTCTTCTTCTTCTGTCGTTTAGTCCGACTGTGGACCACGTTAATTGGATTCCTGCTGCTTCTGGATCTTTACTTTTGCCCATTACTCCTTCATTGTATAGCTCTGCATTCTCCTCCTTTCTTCAGTCCATGGTGTCAGGATCCGTGTAGGATGTAGGATGACTCTTAAAACCAGTGAAATTCTTCATTTTTGCATTGTATGCTTCCCTGTTGCTGATTTCAGCTTCTGATGTTGCCATGTCTTCTACGTCCTTCTTCACCTCCTGATACCAGCGAGCTGTGGTTTTCCTCGTCGCATTAAACTATTATTATAACCTTAATTAAGAATGTAACCCGTGTTTTTATAAGTTTGATTTTAGTCACTCATGAGTGTAACATTTCTATATTTCACACTGTTTAAATAATATTTTATGGAATTATTTTGAGCACAAAAGCAGTTCGTTCTACCCCATTGTTTTGTAAAATTTATCACACTTCCTCCTTCAAAATCTAAACATTTTTCTTAAAAAACCACTCGACATATCACTCTTTAGAAAGAAGCAATTATATGCAACATTAATAATATATTAATAATCACAATCCAATTACAGTGCTTGCTCAAAGTTTAGGGACAGGTCTAAGTAAGAGCATTTCAGTAATTGTTTTACAAGATGTTATTAGGCATCTATATGAGGGGTTTACATTTAACATTTCGCTGCTCAAGCTCTAATACTTTTGGAGATGGAATGTTTTAAGTTTTTTAACAGCGCAAAAAACTGCCTTTCCTACTAATATGTTTTTCCCTCAAAAACTGCTAGTCCTACAGCTATGATTTCTTACTGCAGTTTTACTACAACATATCAATCATAAAAATAACAAGACGTTCCGTGACGAACTAAAGAGCCTACTTTTCTTAAAGTTTAAGATTCTTGCCAATGACTAATCTATATGGATCTATCTGGAATAATGACGAAATTAAGTTGGTGATATCGAAATTTCTAATTAGTTCGAAATACTGTATACCTGGCATAATGTAGCCTAATAGAGAACTACAATTGGCAGCCCTGGTGACTGAATATATTACTAGTTCCATCTTTTAAGGTACAGAATACAACATTTGGTTGAAGTCCAATGGATAGCATGGACGTTACATGCAGTTAAACATTGGATCTAACAGCGCGCGTAAAATCATGTTGGCAACAATGACATATATGTATTCGTCAGAAAAAATCTGAAATAATATGATCTATTGTTATGTCAATTTTGAATGAAATCCATTAGTTAGTATAGAAGTTACATGCATTTTAAAATTGTGCCCATCAGCAGGCTTAGAATCATGTTGGCAGCACTGGCGTAGGCCTATATTAGTTACTCCAAATTAATCTAGAATGCCAGGTACTATACGTGTGCAAAGTTCAGAGCTATTGCATACTTTCTGATATATTGATATTAGGTTAAAAAAAACATAGAGACAGTATTTATTAACACTTGGCAGCCCTGGTTACTCTTAAGAATCGGCATAGTCATATCTGTTATGGTACACATAGCACACACGAAATTTGGTTAAATTCCAAATGATAGTATAGAAGTTACATGTATTTAAAGTTGGACCTCTCAGCAGGCTTAGAATCATGTTGGTAGTACTGACGTATATAAGTTACTCCAAATTAATATAGCATGTCAGGTATGCATAGTTTAAAGCTGTCGGCTTGCATACTTTCTGACATATGGGTGTTTGGATTTTTAAAAAATGAGAGCATTTATTAACAGTTGGCAGCCCTGGTGGCTCTTAAGAATACGCTCAGTCATATCTGTTTATATACACATAGCACATACGAAATTTGGTTGAAACCCAATTGATAAAGTAGAAGTTATGTGAATTTAAAATTTGGACCTATCAGCAGGCTTATAATCATTTTGGCAACACTGCCATGTATGGCCTCCTGGAAATTAAACTGCAATATTAGTATCTATACGTGTGCCAATTTTGAAATAGCTCCCATTCATACCTTCCAAGATATCCAACATGGAGCTCAAATTTCAATTGCGATTTTTCAGCAGTTGGTAGCACTGACATCATTTTCAAATATGGCCCTGAGATATTCAGGTATAGATCTTTACTCCTACCAAATTATGTTTCGATTGCTGCAGCCGTTTAGGAGGTGATAGGGGGGACACACACACAGCCAGACAGACAGACACACATTTGCCCGATCTCATAAGTCTACTTTTTCCTCATTTTTGCAAAATGTGAAAAGTAGGCTAAAAATAATAAAATACAACCTGGGGAAGAAAATTACTACTCATTTGGTCGCCTCTCAAACAAACTTACTTACCCGGTAATTTTGGCGGTAAAATTGGTCAATTTCGTTCCGCGATAACTTCCGATTGGCAATACTTCGAGCTATTCTGACTGCGCAGTTGTTTGCTCAATGTCTTGTTTGAGATGGGTCCGCTGTGGACGCTTTCCCTGTTTAAAAAGGTAAAACATTCCATCTCCAAAAGTGTTAGATCCGGAACAGTGAAATTTTAAATGAAAATCCCCCATATAGATGTCTAATAACATAATGTGAAACTGTAATCAATTGCGAGCGATTATATGGCAGGCACTTGTAAGAATGGTGTAATCTAGCGCAGAGCTGTGGACAACTTACTGCGCTGACGTTGAAGTTCTGCACTACCTCCATGTGAGGGCAAGCTCCCAGGAACGGGATTTGAGCTCGACCCATTGTGATCGTGACGATCACAAGTACTGACAGAGTAGACCACATCGTCTTCATCTGTAAACACAACGTAACAACACTGTCATCCAGTACACAGGTTCTCAAACTTTCTCTGCCGCGCCCCCTTCTCTCAAACATGAAATATCTATTATAGAGAATCTAATTTCGCCAAATAACCGACAAACTCACCATGTTTATCCAAACTTTATTATGAGCTACGTGTCGATCGGCAGATCATTATCAAGCTACAACACATATCACAGAGATGTTGTTTTCAACCATGGTCAATTACACTTGTACCAAACTTAACCTAAAAAACATATACAGTCTCTTTGGCACGTTAGTCAATCTGCAGCCTCAAACATAACTTTAAAATATATACAGTCTCTTTGGCACGTTAGTCAATCTGCAGCCTAACAGACAAGTACTGGATTGTAAGTTCCGTGCAACCTTTCGGTGTCCGTCTGCGCGTTAACACAATTTGAATTGCTCTTTATGTACGACATTTCAGCTATCAATCCCAATTAAAGTCATGTTTGTTGGCAATTTTATGCTGTCTCAACACAGTGCTTTCTTCCGTGTCCTTTTCGCTTCTCTTTTTATGCTCTCTTATTCTCGTAGACCATTTCCTCTTTGTTTGACCTATATAAATGTTGTTACAGTTATCATTTTTCATTCAAGTTGATAAATGACATTAGTCTGATCTTCACTCTTGGTTTTATCTTTCCCCTTAACAATAATACTACTTGTCTGTTAGGCTGCAGATTGACTAACGTGCCAAAGAGACTGTATATGTATTTTTTAGGTTATGTTTGGTACAAGTGTAATTGACCATGGTTGAAAACAACATCTCTGTGATATGTGTTGTAGCTTGATAATGATCTGCCGATCGGAACGTAGCTCATAATAAAGTTTGGATAAACAAGGTGAGTTTGTCGGTTATTTGGCGAAATTAGATTCTCAATAATAATTATCTACATACCGACGATATTAAATTCATTTAATTAATTTTAATGAAATATCTAGCCCCCATCCCCTTATTCTTCTTTCGCACAAAAAAAGAAGGTGAAGAAGAAGAAGAGTTTATTATTCTTGAATAGTCGTGGCAGCTTCCTGCCTGTGATAAGTTCATGGATATGAGGGTAGCAATATTTGTTATAGAATCCGCTTGGGATGTCAGAAAAGTATAACGTTATAGCTATTATGTTAAAGTATATACTGTATATCTATATATCTGTAATGTACGTGACAATGATGGGAGTTAACAATGATTCTATCTGTAATGTACGTGACAATGACGGGAGTTAACAATGATTCTTTCTGTAATGTACGTGACAATGATGGGAGTTAACAATGATCCTTTCTGTAATGTACGTGGCAATGACGGGAGTTAACAATGATTCTATTTGCAACAATGACTTCCGCGAGACAACGCAGTAGTACAGTTCATAGTGCAATCACCAGATGTCAGGTACAGAGCGGTACACGTTAGCGCGCACTCAGTGGTGTTACAGAGTTGAGTGAAGATGGTGGTTACACCAAAACAACGTGCTCAGTGTGTCGTGTGGTATGCCAAATTTTCTAGTGTAGTGAAGACCCAGCGAGCTTTCAGACGTCAGTACAACGTTAGGGATGCCCCATCACATCGGGACATTGTTAAATGGTACAACATGATTTTGCTGATGCCTCACACAGGTGGAAGGCGGCGTGATAGCAACAAGGAGGAAGATATTCGGCAAGCCATGACGCAGAGTCCACGAAGGTCACTCAGCCGCTTATCAACAGAGCAGAATACACCATACACAACATGTCACAGGATTGTTAGGCGTTATCTTCACATGCGTCCATACCGTATGCAGCGCCTTCAACATTGACACAGCTGAATTACGGAGCTCGACTCAGTTTTGTTACGACGATGGGTGAGCGGCAGGAAGGTGACGATCCATGGTTAAAACGATGGATGTTCACGGACGAAGCCACATTCCATGTGAGTGGCCGAGTCAACACGCATAACTGCATCATTTGGGGAACAGAAAATCTACATGTCTCATACGAGCTCGAAAGAGACAGCCCTAAAGTGAATGTGTGGTGCGGAGTGACCTCTGAGAAAGTCTACGGACCATTCTTTTTTTGCGGAGGAGACTGTTCGTGCCGTCAATTATCTTGACATGATCGAGCAGTATGTGGTCCCTCAATTACAGCAATATGGGATACTGGATATGATTATCTATCAACAGGATGGTGCTCCACCGCATTGGGCTATCATGGTGAGGGAACAATTACACCTCATATTCAACGATCGCTGGTGTGGCCGTGATGGACCTATCCCATGGCCTCCTAATAGCCCTGACCAAACTCCTGGATAGTGGGCATGTTGAGTGCTAATGTGCTGTGACACAAACTCCAGACTCTCCTTAACACGTATGTACCGTTAACAAGCAATGCATGTGCATAGTTTCTTGTGTATAGCGTTTTACTTTCCTGATATCCCAAACCGACCCTGTATATAATTTTCAATCAGAGCCGGAACCCCCCTCTGCCCCCCCCCCCCCCTACTGTGAAGACCTCTGGCGGTGGTTTCAACCATCAACTAGAGTCATGAAGACTTTGGATCATAATAGGTATTGTGGGGTCGGAAAAGATACCACAAGATATAATCACAAATACCTATTATTTCAACTTGTGAAGAAAATATACATAGGCCTATATTAGCTTGCCATGGTGGGTGAGTGGATAGCGTGTCGGCCTACTAACCCCCAAGATTGCAGGTTCGCTCCTGGCCGTGGTAAGTGATTTTTGAAAGGCGGAAAAAATACGACACGCATGTCATACGATGTTGGCATGTCAAAGAACCCATTTGAATTCAGTAGGCCGTGTTTATAATGGCAAAATTAATCTCGGGAGTTTCCGCCACCACAAAGTTCCTCATTTCTCTACTAGAAACCGCTATAGTGTTCAAGGAGCTTAGATATCTAACCTCCTTGACTTTCATAGTGATTCAAGGAACAACGAAATTCGACATGCAAGCTACCCTCTGGGTATCAAATTACGAAGCTTGCACCCGGCACCCGAGGCCATACGATATTGTTATTATTATAGGCCTATATTCACATTTTTAAGTTTTGCAACATTAAAATATCTAGTTCTTGTTTCGGGTGCTTAATGGCTTAATATTTATCGGTGGCGTAGTTGGTAACATGCTGAACTGCTGTGCCCCCGGGTTCATACCCAGCCGAAGTAGTCGGATTTTTTAAGAGCGTTAAAATCCTTCATTATGCCTTCCTTCCTTTGGAGGGGAAGTAAAGCCGGCGGTCCCATGCCATAGATTTATGGCATGTAAAAGATCCTTCCACTAACTAAACATGTGTGAAGCTGAATTTCAAAGTTAGATTTCGTTGAAACGCGCTATCAAAGTTCCAACGTTCACCACATGGTGTCAGTGACGTCTGGTAGCGAAAGTTGGCACTACTTCAAATTGGACGGAACTTGTAGTTCACCCCATGGGTGCCCGCTTGAAGTAGCTACAACCTCTGGCGAGCCGAACATGTCCTCGGACACACCCGGCACTAAAAGCCATACGATAAATAAATACATCACTTACTAAGTTTCCTGACAGATTCTTTATTTATGGAATGTCACTGTAGGTTTGGTAGGGTTTTATAGAGTCTTATGTCTTGGAGATCCGATGATGCTCACCTGACGAGCGAAACATGTCATCCCTTAAGTTTTCTCCCTCTTCAAAAGCCCACAACAACTACTCTACCTGCCAGTTGGCCTCGAATTGATTGAGCACTACACGGGAGGTTGAGGGATGGAAATACATTTGAACGGAGCGCTAGAGGTGCACTGTTGCACTGGGATCTTTAAACAAGGTGACAGTCAGTCTGAAAGACTAGACTTTGTATCATTTTAAATGCTACAAATGCTGAAAAATGCTAGAAAGGCTGGAGGCTTTCGCTCGAAGCCAAAAACTCTTGACATGTTAGAAAATTATCTGCATAATACTTATCTTGTTTCAAATTACTCGCGAACGGCAAGTGCAAAGCAAGGGCAAAGCAAGGTCAAGCGCGCGGGGACGTGCCCCTTCCATCCAGTCTAAAAACACTTATAGTGGGCGATGTATTGAAGATAGAGATATGCTCTCGCGGACCTTTTTGTAGAACTTTTCATGCTGACCAATTCTTACGCTCATAGAATATTTAACGGTTTGCCCAGCGTAAGCTTAAGAAGCGCACGGACGCCAAGTTTGTCATCGACTTTTTCACAGAAATCGTTACTGCTTGGCTTCCTTTGATCATACATAAATTATTTTCAACAGAATCTTTCCTCGAGATATACTTTACAGAATGGTGAAAACCGCGTCAAAAATCCATCCAGTGGTTCTCGAGATTACCCGTGACATCCAAGAATCGGGGATTTTTGTCTTATACGAGTACGGACGAAGTAGAGATTGTCGGGGGGAACACATGCACCAAGCGATACTATGACGTCACACACCTCAGTACATCTGGGTACATTTCGTCCCGTCACCGTAACGTAACGCCAGAGCCCAGCGTAACGACTAAGTCGACAAGATCATTTAAAATGATAAAACCCCAACAATGGATGAGTGAATGGTCACTCATATTGCTTAATCAGTCTATAATAAACCAAATGCATAATTTTTACGATCATAACTGTAAATTAAGACTTACAATAACCCAAGTACGCCGCTGTTTTCGGCAACACAAAGTTCCTCATTTCCCTACTAGAGAGCGCTATAGTGTTCAAGGAACGTAGATATCTAACCTCCTTGACTTTCATGGTGCTTCAGGATACAACGAAATTCGACATGCAAGCTACCCTCTGGGTGTCAAATAACAAAGTTTGCACCCGGCACCGAGGCCATACGATATTATTATTATTACCGCTGTATCTGTTACGAGCCTTGGGGGTGTGGTCAATGCTTGAACTCACAGCAACCTAGGACCAGACCAAGTTAGTATCTAGGACGTTACTCACATGTTCAGCTGTCCAGGAAGCCCGCTACACACTGGCTGTGTTAGGTGGCCATGGAACTGTACTGATAATGAGCGACTCAATACTTGACTGCCTTGAGTTATAGCTGGAGGACACGCCATCAAATACTGTGCATGACACTGCATTTAGCTCTATGTTAGACCAGGTTATAATCGAGTTCTGTCAAGACTTCCATAGGTACGTGCCTGGAAAGAACTTGCCTCGAACCCGGGCCATGATGACTTTCGGCGGTGTGGTCTAGCTCAGAGAAAGCGAGGTAAATAGCAGAGGAAAACTGTGCGGCGGTGTACAGTTCCGTATTAAACCACTGTAGCTATAGGGCATCCAGCGTTTAGAAAAGACTGTGCAGCCTTATGGCGACAGTGTCGCTAACTCTAGGTAGAAGTAGCGCTGACGTCATACGTTATGTTCACCCACTTCGAGTACTGTCCTCTCATAAGTTAGCGAGACAACACAACCCCAGCAGCTACCTGAAGTAGAACACGCACAGGAAGGAGCAGTTTTGCAGGTGTTAACAGATAGGACCAGTATTAAGGATACCGTACGCGAAGAGAACCAATAACGACATTCATTTCGTTGTGATATGACGCATTAATGATTGACAGATGTCGAGAGCACACGCCTGCCTTCCTTCCTTCTCGGATGTATGCTGACGATGTTAACAATTTTTACGTCAGCAATACTGTTGATCATCACTTGTTTTTTTGGTTATTAGTTAGGCTATAATTTAGTTTCTTTCAATTCTATTCTTGTTGTTGTTTTGTTTAGATTAATATTTATAATATAGTAGTGAGTTAGGGGAGCGCAGCTGTGAGCTTGCATTCGGGACATAGTCGCAGCCCTGTTCGAACAGAAAATAAAAGACACACAACAATAACACGAATGGCGGATAGTGCTTCAGAACTTATGTTGCCGACGGAACTGAGCACAGCACGTGCTCCACTCCGGGGCGAGCATGCAGCACTGGACGAGGCTCTTCTTTGCAGCGTGCTAACCTCGAAAATGTTTAAATCACTAAGACGTAAAATAAACGAAACTTTTATGCAATAACGAAGGTAATCAATCAATTGACAGATAATTGTAGGAAGCTATTATAACGAAAAATATATATGTTCAGAATTCCTTCATGATAAAAGGTGAGGTAACAAACCCAGTGTAGGGAGGGTTTCCGTTAAAAGTAAAAGCCCCTAAGACCCACAGTCTTTTCTAAACGCTGGATGCTCTATAGAGGTATCAGCTTCGCGGTGGTGAGGGATGCTGTTGGTTTAAGGGGCGGAACAGTAAGGTCACGTGCCCTATGATTACTTTGTTGATAGCGTCTTCGGTGACGTAGTCGGTAGCATGCTGAACAGCTGTGCCCAAGATAGCAGGCTCAAATCCGGCCGAAGTCGTGGGATTTTTAAGAGCGTTAAAATATTTCAGTATGCCTTCCTTCGGAGGGGAAGTAAAGACGGCAGTCCCATGTCATAGATGTACTGTATGGCATGTAAAAGATCCTACCACAGACTAAACTTGTGTGAAGCCAAATTTCTAGATTAGATTTCGATGGAACACTCTATGAAAGTTCCAACGTTCACCACTAGGTAACAGTGACATCTCGTAGCGAATGTTGGAACTACTTGAAATTGAACGGAACTTGTAGCTCACCCTATGGGTGTCCGCTTGAAGCAGTTACAGCTTCAGACAAGCCGAACATGTGCTCTGACACTCCCGACACTAAAACACTTTCACTTCACTTAATTCCTGTCGCTCCTTCCGGAGCATAGGGCCTTGGCGAAATTTCTCCACGCAGTACGGTTCCTGGCCATTCTCTTCACTTGACTCCAGTTCTTGTCCACCTCTGCAATTTCAGTTTCGATCGTCCTCTTCCAGGTCTTCTTAGGTCGACCTCGTTTCCTGGCGCCTTGAGGATTCCAGTCTAGCGCCGCCCTCTCAACAGCTCCGTCCGGCTTCCTTAGTGTGTGACCAATCCAGCGCCATTTCCTCTCCTTGGTCTGGATGCTAATCGGTTGTTGATTGGTGATGGTCCAAAGATCTTCATTTGAGATTATGTCCGGCCACCTCACATTCATGATGCGACGCAGACATCTGTTAATGAACACCTGTAGCTGGTTGTTGATCGGTTTTGTGACTTTCCATGTTTCACAGCCGTAGAGAAGAATCGACTTTACGTTGCTATTGAAAAGGCGGATCTTGGTCTTCCTGGATATGTTTCTATTTCTCCAGATGGGATAGAGCTGGACAAAGGCACCATTTGCCTTCCTGATACGGCTTCGAACATCTTCCTCTGCTCCCCCATCATTTGTGACTATACTTCCAAGGTAGAGGAAGGACTCAACTCTCTCAATTTCCTATCCGTTGACTGTCAAGCTAGTCGTGACGTCAGAATTTATCCTCATCGCCTTGGTCTTGTTGGTGTTGATCATCAGTCCTGCACGTTCTGCTTCTCTCTGCAACCTCCCCAGCTTATTTTCTATGTCTCGGTACCGTTGTGCCATAAGACAAATGTCGTCTGCGAAATCCAGATCTTCAAGCCTGTCATTAATACCCCCATTGAATACCCCTCTTCCGTCCTCCCATTACCTTCTTCATCACACAATCCAGCACCAACAGGAACAGAGTGGGGGAAAGGACACACCCCTGTCTCACTCCGGAACTGACATTTATCTTTTCTGTTAATTTGCCTTCGTGAAGAACCTGGCACTCATACCCTTCGTACATCTCTTCCATGATTCTGATGATCTTTGTTGGAATTTTATATTCCTCGAGGGTCTTCCACATGATTCTTTGATTTACGGAGTCGAAGGCTTTCTCGAAGTCAACAAATGTGAGGTAAAGGGTATTCCGCCACTCCACACTCTGCTCCAGGATGATTCGGAGGGTGTTGATGAGATCCACACAGCTGCCATGTTGTCGAAATCCAGCCTGTTCCTTCCGAAGCCTCTTTTCTACGCAGTCTTTTATACGGTTTAGGATGACTCTCGCCAGCACTTTGCTTGGAATGGACAGCAAAGTGATACCCCTCCAGTTGTTATAGTTTGTGGTGTCCCCTTTCTTCGGTAACTTGACTATCAACCCCTTCTTCCAATCGGTTGGTATTTTCTCCTCCTTAAAAATCTTCTCCAACAGCGGGTGCAGCAGATTGATCGTAATATCCAGGTCTGCTTTCAGTACTTCAGCTGGGATATTATCCAGACCTGGTGCCTTCCCACACTTCATCTGCTTCAACGCTGTCCGTATTTCGCCCCGAGTTGGGGAGTCAAGGTTGATGCTTGGGTCACTTTCTGCTTCCTCTTCATCTTCTCCTCGCTGCTTACTTTCTGGTCCTCTATCTCTATTAAGAACCTCCGCCAAGTGTTCTCTCCATCTACTCAGCTGCAGTTCACACGTCGTGAGGACCTCGCCCGTCTTGCTCTTCACAGGCCTAGTTTTATTAAAACCTTTCTTCGAAAGCATCTTTGTGATGCCATAGAGCTCCTTAACGTCCTCCCTTCTTGCCGTTTCTTCTGCTTTCCCCGCCTGCTCATCAATCCACCTCCTATGATCCTTCCGCACACTCCTCTTTACCTCCCTGTTTGCTGTTGAATACTTTGCTTGTGTGTGAGCCTTCTGCTGCCTAGTCTTGCAGGTGTTGAGCTTGGCCTTAATCTCCTTTCTATAATTTATCTTGTCCCAGGTCTGATCGGATATCCATTCTTTCCGCAGGTAGTTCTTGTACCCGAGTTGCATCTCACTGGTTTCCACGAAGATATTCTTTACCTCGCTCCACACAGTCTCCAGATCGTTCTCTGTCTCGGAATCCAACACCTGGAATTTATTTCTGAGCTCCAGTTTAAATTGGTCCAATCTCTGCTGGTTCTTTAGCTGGCCCACATCAAACTTGTTGTGCCGAGTGTTAAACTTTCGGCGGACTGCCACGATCTTCATGCGGAAGTTGGCAACCACAAGATGATGGTCACTACCAACGTCTGCTCCTCTCTTGTTCCTAACATCTTCCAATCTTCTTCTGAACCTCCTGCTCACCACGAAGTGATCAATTTGATTTTCTGTGACTTGATCAGGAGACACCCAGGCGACCTTGTGGCACCGCCTATGAGGAAACACCGTGCCACCCATCACCAAATCCTGACTCGCGCAATATTCTGCAAATTTCTCCCCATTGTCATTCATCTCACCAAGGCCATGTTTACCTATGATCTGCTCCAACCCCTCATTGTTTGAGCCCACCTTCGCGTTGAAGTCTCCCATAACAATGAGAATGTCCTTCTGACTTGTTTGTCTTGCGACATCTTGCAGCATTTGGTAGAATTCTTCCTTCTTCTCTGGCTCCGATTGTTCTGTAGTCGCATAGCATTGGATGATGATCACATTCTTGATCTTTGTCTTGAACCTAGCAATCATGAGCCTACTAGAAATTGGCTTCCACTCCATAAGGCTTCTCTTTGCATTTCTGTTGAGCAGCAACCCCACTCCATCCCTGTGTTCATCATAATCGCCCCCAGAATAGAGAAATGTAATTCCGTCTGTTTTCTGTATTTCACCAAATCCTGGCCACCTCACCTCACTCAATCCTAGGATATCCAGCCCATAGTTCTTCATCTCCCGTGTCACTTGTTTCAGTCTGGTTTTCTCCATCAAGGTCCTCACATTCCAGAAACCGATTTTCGTAGTCCTCTTCATGCCAAAAGTCGTCGTCAGGTTATCCGTCCGGTTTTGTAATTTCGCTTCAGTTTCCGTAATCAGTTTATTTAAGAGGAGCGAGTGATTAACCCACTGCCTGTGAGTGCCTTGGAGGGGCTGCCACCTTAAGCCTGAGGCACCAGGCTGATTTTCTGTCAGGGTTTCTTCCCTTAGCATTTGAAGAACCAACTCCAACCTACAAGGCAGCAGTTGTTTCACCAGAGCCCCGTTAGCCGTAATTTCTTCAGGGTTCCTGTAGGGCCTTCACAGCTACCGTAGCGGTCTTGAGGCACACAAGGTCCCCACTGTACTTCACCCCTACAGACAATCCCCTACTTAATTACGTTGCCCATCTCCCACGACGAGGACGAGGGGTTGGATTTGTGGGAGACCCCGGCACTAAAAGCCATACGATAAATAAATAAACTTTGTTGTTGTTGTTTCACTAGGGGTGCTTGGGCATCGTGGTCAAAATGTTTCAGTTGCTAATGTTGCTGCAGTAATAATAATATCGTATGGCGTCGAGTGGCGGGTGCAAGCTTTGTTATTTGCGCCCAGAGGGCAGCTTGCATGTTGCATTTAGTTGTTCCTTGGAACGCTATGAAAGTCAAGAAGGTTAGATAAGTAAGCTCCTTGACACTAGGGCGCTTTCTAGTAGAGAAAGGAGGAACTTTTTGTGTTGGTGGAAAATCCTGAGATTAATTTTGCCATTATGAACACGGCCCACTGAATTCAAAAGGGTTCTTCAACATGCCAACAATGTATGACATGCGTATCGTGATTTTTAGCAAAAAAAATCACTTACTACGGCCAGGAGCGAACCTGTAAGCTTGGGGTTGGTAGTCCGACACGATAACTACTCGCCTACCGTCGCAAGCTGCAGTGATACCCCGATCGTTGAATGTCGAACAAGAAGCACACCGGATGATGATAATTGTTTTAAGGGGCCTAACATCTAGGTTATCGGCCCCTAATGGTTTGGGTGGTGAAGATGATAACGAAATGTGAACTATAACTAAACCTAACTACTAACTTATATACTAGAAGAAATGGAAAACAAAAAGGGAATAAGGCAAATAAAGGACAGGAAGAAAAGAAATACCCTCAACCCTCGAAGAATACGGATTGAGGGACTTGGAAGGAAGGAGAGCCATAAAAGGCAGATAGGAAAGTGAAAGAGGAGAGGGTCCTCCCCACAGGTAATGGATAAAAGGAGGAAAACAAGACCCAGCTCAGGAATCCCTTAGGGTCGCCAACTCCCGAACTTACCAGCCGTGAGCCCTTGAGGGTGTAGCAATATCGAGGGTGCACCAGAAGTGGTGGGGCTACATACACCCTGTCTCCTTGAGGGCCTTGAGCAGAAGGCAAGAGATAACAGGAAAAAAAAGAAGGCTGGCCCCTCGCAGAAGGAGGTTATCAGAAAAGATGAGACAAAGGCCAATTTAGGCGGGAAAGGAAGAGACTCCCTAGGCCTCGGATACCCTAATACCGTCGGGGTCGGAAGAGAACAAGAGTTGACCAAGTGAGGTCGACAGGAAAGAAGACGGAGAGGAGCCCGGCACAAGTAAGTGGAAGCAATGCCGGAGTCAGCTGGGGTCCCGTGGTCGCCAACCCACGTCCCACTAGATGTGAGCCCCTGGGGGGCCACATCACTGGGAACCGGTATCGAAAGCGTCGACGATGCAGTGTTGTCATTCATCGTCCCCTCGTCCAATCCAGTTGTTTATTATCGGGACCCATTGCTTATTTATTTCAAGGAACCTGGTGTCTCCATCACTGTACTGCGCAACACTGGAGACATTACAGCGTGCAATTGAGGCGAAACGTCCGGGAAAACTGTGACAAGGGGTGCTGTTTCGTGATAACGCACGTCCCCATACCGCAGAGGTTGTAACTCAGAAGGTACGTCAACTCAAGCGGGATACATTCGAGCAGTCGCCCTATAGTCCTGATCTCTCCCCATGCTACTATCATGCCTTCGCTCCCTGAACCCTTTATGGGATAGTGGTCTATATATTACCATCGTCATCTTAGCCAACACGCCTGAGAATTTGAATGAGTTTTTGAATAGTATGGACTCCGTCTTACGGAATGAATACATGATGAAAATTAATAAATGTAAAACAAAAATACTGGAATGCAGCCGCAATAAATCAGAAACCTCTATGGACATCAAATTGGCAGGTGAAAAGCTGAAGGAAGTAGGAGACTTCTGTTACTTAGGAAGCAAAATAACCAGTGATGGACGAAGCAAAGAGGATATAACAAGTAGGTTGGCTCAGGCAAGGAAAGCCTTTCTACAAAAAAGGAATCTGTTGACATCGAATATAGATTTAGGTATTAGGAAGTCATTTTTGAAAACCTTTGTCTGGAGCGTGGCGCTCTATGGAAGTGAAACTTGGACTATTGGTGCAGCAGAAAAGAGGATAATTGAAGCATTTGAAATGTGGTGTTACAGGAGAATGATGAAGATCAGATGGGTAGATAGGGTTACAAACGAAGAGGTATTAAGACGAGTGGGAGAGGAGAGATGTTTCTGGCGACTGCTAATGAAGATAAGAGATAGGTTGGTAGGACACATACTAAGACACCCAGGAATAGCAAGCTTAGTTATAAAAGGAAGGGTTGAGGACAAGAACTGTAGGGGTAAACCAAGGTTAGAATATGTTAAACAGATTGCTTCGGATGTAGGGTGTGGTAGGTATGTAGAGATGAAACGATTAGCTCAAGACAGGGAGATATGGAAAGCTGCATCAAACCAGTCAAAAGACTGAAGACTCAAACAACAACAACATATTAACCACCTACTATAACAAGAGTTTGTAGTCTATTATCAAAGGTGCTAATAGTTGAAGCTTTCTGGCAAATTACAAAACAATTTCTTGTAGAAGTAATATTTCTGATAAGCAAATATTATACCTGTCTAGTTTGATGGTGCTGGATAAAATTTCAAGTAGAAAATATAATCATAAATATTAAAATTAAACATAAATGACACTAAATTAAAAAAACACACTAAAGAATAAAATAAAATTAAGATTATAAAATTAAAATTAATAAATAAATAGATAATTTTTAAAATTTAATAAAAAATAATATTGAATATTTAAAATGAAAATACAAATTAGAGCTGAAATTTAAATTTAAAAAACTAAAGAAAAATTTAGAAACAAAAGTCATCATCATCATCATCATCTTCATTTCCCCTTTTCCAGCTGACACTGGGTGGGGGCAAATATGGTTCCTCTCCACTTTGTTCTGTCGTTCCACCATTCCTCTTCCGACACGGTGTTCCAATCCAGGTTCCCTTTACTTATGCTATACTTCACCGAGTCCATCCAAGGCATTCTTGGTCTTCCTCGTCCTCTCTTCCCTGTCATCCGTCGTTCCAGTGCTCGTCTTGGTAGCCTTCCTTCATTCATCCGTTTGACATGTCCAAACCATTGCTCCAGTTTGTCATTTAGTTTCAATACTCCCAGTTCTTCCCGTATATCTTCATTTCTCACTCTGTCTCTCCTCGTTTTCTGGACCATACTTCTCAGGAATCTCATCTCAGCTGCTTGTACTCTGCTTTCGTCCCTCTTAGTCATTGTCCAAGTTTCTGCTGCATATGGCAGTATCTCTCTCTGTGGTTAACAGCCGTGAGGCTGGCTGGCAGCAGCTCGCCATTCTTCCCGTCTCTCAGTCTTCCTCTTCAGTTCACAGTATGAGCCACAACCCATATCTTGCAGTATTTGACTCATGTACTCCAGTCTGGGTCTTCCTCTACAATTCTTGCCGTCTACTGTTCCCTCGGTTATAAGCTTAATCAGTCCATTGTGTCGCAGTATGTGGCCCACGAGGTGATTCCTTCTTCTTTTTAAATATTTAAGGAAGCATCTTCTCTCTCCCACTCTTCTAAACACTTCCTCATTTGTGACCATTTCTTTCCAACTGATTTTCATAATCCTTCCATAGCACCAGGATTCAAATGCCAGTAGTCTTTTCCTCTCTCTCTCTCTCCTATTGTCCAAGATTCGCTGCCATACAGCGCGACGCTCCATACATAGGTCTTCAACATTAGTTTCCTCACATCAAGACTTATGTTCCTTGCAGTAAATAGGTTCTTCTTTTTATAGAAAGCGTTCTTGGCTTGGGCAATCCTACTTAATATCTCTCTGTTGCTTCTTCCATCATTCGTTATTTTACTTCCCAGATAATTAAACTCATTCACTTCTTGTATCTTTTCATTTCTTAACTCTATTGATGTCTGGTTTTCGCCATTTCTACTGCAGACCAATATTTTTGTTTTATTTGTGTTTATTCTCATATTAAATGCTTCCTCCATTATTTTGTCCATCTTGCTCAGGATCTTTTGTAAGTCTTCTTCACTTTCTGCAATTAGCGCTATGTCATCAGCAAACCTTATCATGTCAACTTTTTCTCCATGAATATTCACTCCTGTGGCAAATTCTTCTCTTACTTGGTCGATCGCTTTTTGTACATATATATTGAATAGATATGGGGAAAGGGAACAACCCTGCCGTACACCCTTTCTGATGTGTGCTGTTTCTTCCTTGCTACCACAACAAACTATTCCAACTTCTTGCTTATAGATATTGTAGATGAGTCTTCTGTCTCTAAAGTTGATACCTGTTTGATGAAGAATGCTGAATAGAACATTCCAGTTCACATTGTCAAACGCCTTTTCAAGGTCGACGATCGCTAAGAAGGTAGGTTTGCCTTTCTTCATCTGCTTCTCTATCACTTGCCTCAATGCTAAGATTGCTTCTCTTGTTCCTACTCCTTTCCTAAAACCAAATTGATCATTAGATAGGTTTTCATCGATTTGTTTTTCTATTCTCTTCATAATAATTCTGGTGACTATTTTTGATGCATGACACACCAGACTCAATGTTCTGTATAGTTTACATGACCTTGCATTTGATTTTTTAGGTATAGGTACTATTATGCATTTCACAAAGTCTTCAGGCAATTCTCCAGTCTTGTAAATAGTACATATTAAGTTGTACAGTTCCTTTTTTAACTTGTCACCTGATTGTTTCAATAGTTCTCCTGGTATGTTATCAACTCCAAGAGCTTTCTTTCCTTTGAGGTCCTGCAACGCCTTCTCAAACTCTTCTTCCATAATAGGTGCCCCCATGTCATCCTCTGTTATTTCATATTCTTTCTCAATGGGCAAGTTAACACAGTTTCCACTGTATAGTTGTTCCAAATATTCTTTCCATCTTTTTACTATCATTTCGTCATCATATATTAACTTCCCATCTTTGTCCTCAATGCTCATTGTTTTTGGCTTCCTTGTTTCAAAGAACCTCTTAATATCTTTATAGGCCATATCTATTTGTCCAGATTTCATGTTGTTATTTATGCCTGCACAGATTCCCATTAAATGCTGTTCCTTGTCTTGTTTTGCCCTCTTATTTATCTTGTTTCTTAAGGTCTTGTATTTTTGTTTTTCATCATCATTTGAGTTTTTATACTGTCTTCTTTCCCTTATCATATCCACAACTTCTTGACTTATCCACTCTTTCCTATTTTCTTTTTCTTTTTTTCCTAAAACAGTTTCTGTTGAGTCTAAAATGCTCTTCTTTATTTTGATCCACTTCTCTTCTACTGCCAAGTGTTCTTCAATGTCTCTTATGTTATTGTTTGTTTCATCCACATAGAGTATTTGAGTGGACCCATCTTTAAGCTTAGAAATATCCCAATGTTTATTTTCTTTCTTCTTTAATCTTTTGAACTTTAATTCACAGCGTATGACGACTGGGTTATGGTCGCTGTCGACATCAGCTCCAGGGTAACTTCTACTATCTTTCACCTGGTTCTTAAATCTTTCCTTTACTAATATGTAGTCTATTTGGGCCCTTCTTATGTCTCCCGGAGCTTTCCAAGTTTATCTCCTCCTTGGATGGTGTTGGAATATAGTATTCGTTACAACTAATTTATGCTGTATACAAAACTCTACAAGTTTCTCGCCTCTCTCATTTCTTCTCCCCAATCCGTATTTACCAACAACATTTCCTTCAGTTCCTTCTCCGACAATTGCATTCCAGTCACCAAGTAAAATAAGGTTTTCTTCCCCCTTTATTTCAGCTATAAGTTCACTTAGATCTTCATAACATTTCTCTACCTCTTCATCAACCTCTTGTGTTGTCAGCATATAAACTTGGACTATCACAGTATCCTTTGGTTTAGTTTCGATCCGTACTAAAATTAATCGTTCATTATATTGCACGAATCCCTTTAATCTGTTTCCTAGTTCTTTATGCAATATAATGCCTACTCCACCATATCCTGGTTTATTATTTGCTGTACCAGAATGAATTATCCTATAATTTCCACTCCAAAAGTCTCCTGCATGTGGCCATCTCATTTCTGCTATACTCAATACATGTAAATCCATCCTTTCCATCTCCATGATCAAGTTCTTTAACTTTCCAGTCTGGAGTAAGGTCCGTACATTCCAGGTACCGATTCTTCTCTGCTTATTTCTTAAATTGGCTTCTTTATCTGTACCCCTCCGGAGATCCGAGTGGGGGATTATTTTACCTCAGGAAAAATTTACTGTAGTAGAAGCTAACATCATCTTGAACTGCTGATACTTGGGATATCCTAATAGATCTTTAATGAAGTGGTTTCCCTTTGCCTTCTTCATCCTATGCCGTTGGCCAACTAGTGGCTCATCCGCCTTTAGGGGAAGTTTCCTGCCCCAAGGGCTTGAGAGAGCCTTGGACCTCTACCCGCTCATCCGCTCTCTAAAGAGACCGTTGGCACTTCGTAGAAGGGGACTCCTTATTCCGGGAGTCACTCGGTGGGACATAATAATAAAGGATATATATTTTAAAAAAATCTTCATATAAAATGTTATATCAATACAAAACATAATTCAAAGGTAGGAATCACCAGCTACATAACCTAAAATGGTTATTGATTGATTGTCAAGTGTAAAGATCGGACACCTCACATAAACGTGTGGGTTGTCTTGGGCATTACGTAGAAGGCGGTGTAGGCCCGAGTGTTCTCCATCATCGACGTTATGCGGCTTTGGAATTGCAAGGCATGACCCTGTTGAAGCAAGGAACTACAAAAGAAAATATCCAATCAACGCTTCATCAACAACATGGCAGCTATCCAAGACATCGCAGTACATTCTACAAATTGATTAAAATTATCTAAAAAGATATCACCAATCCTGAAGAAAATATGCACACACGCTAGAAAAACATTAATGATCATTGAATAGACTTGATGTTCCCTATAAAACAGCATAAAAACCAATTATAAAAACAAATATGTTGCACCAGATCGCAAACTGCGTCCTATCATGGCCTCCTTCACCGTTAATAATGGCATTATAGGAACATAATATGCTTTGTACATAACTTCTTTAGCCTTAATTGGTATATCCTTGTTCCATACTAGTCCCCGTACCTGTTGGTAGAAACCACTCCCGAGTTGTATTCTTCTGCTAATTTCCAAATCTAGTCTTCCATCTTCAGTCAGTTCACTTCCCAAGTATTTGAAGTGTTTCACCACTTCCAATTCCTTATCTCCTAATTTCAATACTCCTTTTCCTTCTTTCTTACCACTGTTTTACTCTTCTCCACAATTATCTTCAATCCCCATTGCTCAATCTTTTTATTTATTACGTCTAACTGTTCTTGTACCTCCATCTCATCCTCGCCCCAGATCAATAGTCTGCCCTATAAAAGGTTAAAGAAGGCCATGAGGGTTGACGATTCCTGTCGGACGAGGATGTGCAGCAGAACACAGTGTTTTACCACACGAGGATCTTCAGCCTGGCGCCTCGGCGGGATGAGTGACTGTACAGACTTCAAACGGAAACTTTTTGATCACGCCTTTTAAATGGAAAACTACTTGTCTCAGGGTAATGAAACTTTTTATACATGGGTTGGTTTTTTAGTTTAGGCACCTTAGTCTGGATTAATAACTCACTTAGATGGTTCCAAGTTTCACAGGCCCTCGATGTAGTCCCCACCGTTGCGTACAACGTGTTCCCAGCGATGCGGAAGTCGTTGGATCCCGTTGGCACTGCCCAATCTATTGATGGTACGAAGAGAGCGCTCGGCAGCTTGCTTAACGTCTTCAATGGTATGGAAGCGCTGCCATACTGTTCCCCGAGGGCAAACCGTTAATGCGGCGTACTATTGTTCGTTTCTGCAAGACCATCTCCGAGGAGCTCTGAGAAGGAAACGGCGCCACCACATGGTTACACCGCCCATCGTTCTGCATGACAATGCTAGGGCACACACAGCAGGCGTTGTGTCGGCATTGTTGGATCGCTGGGGCTGGGAGGTCCTCTATCACCCCCCATATTCTCCCGACATCAGTCCCTGCGACTATGATCTAATCCCGAAGATGAAGATGACAATGACGTTAAGCAGGCTGCCAATCGCTCTCTTCGTATCATCAATAGATTGGGCAGTGCCAACGGGATACAACGACTTCCGCATCGCTGGGAACACGTTGTACGCAACGGTGGGGACTACATCGAGGGCCTGTGAAATTTGGAACCACCTAAGTGAGTTATTAATCCAGTTATAACTCTGGTGCCAAAACTAAAAAACCAACCTATGTATGCTACTAGCAACCCGCCCCGGCTTCACCCGGAAACAGTTATGAATTCATTACGTGCTAGCTCGTAAACTGTCGCCTCAGCACCGTAATTTAATGGAGAAGGTTGGAAGAAATGAAAACGTAAAAACACTTATAGTAGGCGATGGATTGAAGATAGAGATATGTTCTCACGGACTTTTTTGTGGAAGTTTTCATGCTGAACAATTCTTACACTCACAGTATATTGATATTTTAACGGTTAGCCCAGCGTAAGTTTAAAAAGCGCACGGACGTCAGTTTTTTTTCGACTTTTCCACTGAAATCGTTACTTCTAGGCTTCCTTTGATTATAAATAAATTATATTCTACAGAAACCTTCCTCGAGATATCCTTGACAGAATGGTGAAAACCGCATCAAAAGAATCCATCCATTGATTCTCGAGATTACCCGTGACATACAAGAATCGGGGACTTGGTTTTATACTAAGTAGAGATAGGCACAAGTATTGGCAGTTTAATACTGATTTCCCCCCCAGGGGATCACATCTAGTGGAACGTGGGTTGGCAACCACGGGGCCCCAGCTGAGTCCGGCATTGCTTCCACTTACTTGTGCCGGGCTCCTCTCAGTCTTCTTTCCTGTCAACCTCCCTTGGTCAACTCTTGTTCTCTTCGAACTCAGACGGTATTAGGGTATCCGAGGCCTAGGGAGTCTCTTCCTTTCCCGCCTTAATTGGTCATTCTCTCATCTTTCCTGATCTCTCATTCTTTTAGCAATCAGCCTTCTTTTTCTTTTCATTATATTTCCCTTTCTCTTCAAGATTCCCGCACTGTTTTTGTGAATTGGCTCTCCGTGTATCTGAATTATATTTTGTGAATTTCTTGAATCTATGCTACATTTTGTAAGTACTTTCAATCTAAATTGCATTTAGTAACAATTTTCAATCTAAATCGCTTTTTGCGAGTAGGCCTATTTTCAACATGAATTGCTTTTTAGTAAGTCATTGAATGTATTTTGAATTTCAATTGCATTTTCTAAGGATTTTCAATCTAAACAACATTTTGCAAGTATTTTCAATCTAAATTGCATTTTGTAAGTATTGTCAATCCAAATTGCATTTTGTAGGTATTTTGAATCTAAATTTCACTTTGTTAATTTCTTTTTACTCTAATCTGCATTTTGTGCATATTTTCAATCTAAATTACTTTTGTACACATTTTCAATCTAAATTGCTTTTGTGCATATTTTCAATCTAAATTACTTTTGTGCATATTTTCAATCTAAATTGCTTTTGTGCATATTTTCAATCTAAATTGCTTTTGTGCATATTTTCAATCTAAATTACTTTTGTACATATTTTCAATCTAAATTACTTTTGTGCATATTTTCAATATACATTGCTTTTGTGCATATTTTCAATCTAAATTGCGTTTGTGCATATTTTCAATCTAAATTGATTTTGTGCATATTTTCAATCTAAATTACTTTTGTGCATATTTTCAATCTAAATTGATTTTGTGCATATTTTCAATCTAAATTACTTTTGTGCATATTTTCAATCTAAATTGCTTTTGTGCATATTTTCAATCTAAATTGCTTCTGTGCATATATTCAATCTAAATTGTTTTGTGCATATTTTCAATCTAAATTGATTTTGTGCATATTTCCAATCTAAATTGCTTTTGTGCATATTTTCAATCTAAATTGCTTTGTGATTTTCAATCTAAATTGATTCTGTGCATATTTTCAATCTAAATTACTTTTGTGCATATTTTCAATGTAAATTGCTTTTGTGCATATGTTCAATCTAAATTGCTTTTGTGCATATTTTCAATCTAAATTACTTTTGTGCATATTTTCAGTCTAAATTGCTTTTGTGCATATTTTCAATCTAAATTGCTTTTTGTGTGACTTTTCAATCTTTTGTCAGTATTTTCAATCTCCGTTAGTGTTCGTTATGGTTTCCGCCTTATTGCCATTTGCGCTATCACCCAGACCATTAAGGGCCGTTAACCCAAATGTTAGGCCCCTTAAAACAACAATTATCGTCATCATCAATACTCATTTTATTTTCAACTATCCAATTAGAAGTTCTTATTTCTCTTAAGTAATTGTTCCTCGGTCCAGGACAGTACCTTTACTTGACATTGGGCGGACTCAAGGTTACGCGGTGTTATATAAAGTTGAAGAAGGTGCTTAGCATAGCTCAGGGCTAGTGTGTCGGTGTACCTGAGATGGCTTGAAAACTTGGCTGATTACTCCTGTAATTTTAATATATTTTAACATTTGGACTGCCATATCTTTTCATCTAGGAATGATAGGTTGTAACCAAGATAGTTAAAAGATAATAATAATAATAATAAACCAATGAAGACAGAATTACTAAGCTCCAGAAGGCTTACAGGCTAACGTGGGCCCAATACAAAAATAAATGCATTTCGACGAACGCCAAATTACGACATTATGAAACAGTTATTCTTCCAGTAGCAACATATGTTGCTGAAACAATAGTAATCGATGGTCATTCCAAGATTAGGGAACTGGAAAAGCAGGAGCAAAAAATTCTCCGGAAGATCTACGGAGCAATCAACAGAAACGACATTTGGATGAAGAGATCCCAGTACAGAACTCTTATCAGAAGACCAATACGATAACAGACGAAGTTAGAAAACGCAGAGCCAAATTTTATACTCACATCCACAGGATGGCCAAAGAAACTACTGAGTTCCAGACGAAAATTGCGAATGTTAAGTTTGAACCGATCACATTACGACAACCTGGGAAAAATTGGACGGTTGAGAGGAAGAGGGAACATTCCACGAGAATGAAGAGACTTTGGGAGGAGCGGAGGAGACACACCTCCAAATGACACCATGCTATCAAGTTTAATCACTCTCTTGTAGGGGAATTTTCGCTTAAATAAATAAATAAATAAATAAAAATAATAACATCATTATCCCTAAATGTCAAGCTTCTAAATTACTGCACAGTCATTCGACCGGAAGCCTTATATGCTGCAGAGTGCCTTAAGATGCACAGAAATGGTCTTATGGAGAAACTTGAAACCAAAGAAAAATCTTGGACCCAGTCAAGGAAAACGGTTGTGGGAATCTATATGTTAGTATTCCACAATTAACGCAAGACTGTCTCTGAAAACTCTTTTTTATTTTTAGCCTATTTTCAATTTTGAAAAAATAGGCTTATGAGATCACCTTTTGTCCGTGTGTGTGTGCGTGTGTGTGTGTGTGTGTGTGTGATTCGTGTGTGTGTCCCCCCCTAATAAAATCTAAACGGCTGGAGCGATTTCAATGAAACTCGGTATGTTCATAGCACTATTCCCGGCGACCTCGACCGTGCCCTTCAAATTTTGTTACGTCTCAGCAATCCAACATGGCGGCTGTGCGAAATATTTCACTAGCATTCAATATCTCCGAAACTATTACCGATATCGCCCTGAAATTGGGTACGGTGATAAAGGGTACTACTAGAAGTTCACCTATGAGACTTTCAAAAACCTGGTGACTACAAAACCAACATGGCGGTCAAGCGAAGTTGAGACTTTTAAATAGACTTTTCTCGTGATTTAACTATCCAAACGTAGTCAAACTTGGTACAGCAAATGTTTATACACATTGTAATGCACTGGAGTCTAATTTAGTTCAATTGTTTACATATCTTCAAAATGGCGGCTGTGCGAATTATTTCACTGACATTCTATATCTCCGAAACTATTACAGATATCACCCTGCAATTTAGTACGGTGATAAAGGGTACTGATACAAGTTTACCTATGTATATTTCATAAGTTTGTAAAGTAGAAAACGAACATGGCCACCAAGCGAAGTTGAGACTTTTAAATAGACTTTTCTCACGATTTAACCATCCAAACGTAATGAAACTAGTTACAGCAAGTGTTTATACACATAGTAATGCACTGGAGTCTAATTTAGTTCAATTGTTTACATAACCTCAAAATGGCGGCTGTGCGAAATATTTCACTGACATTCTATATCTCCGAAACTATTACAGATATTACCCTGCAATTTTGTACGGTGATAAAGGGTACTGGTACAAGTTTATCTATGTATATTTCATAAACTTGTAAAGTAAAAAAACGAACATGGCGACCAAGCGAACTTGAAATATTTTAATAGACTTTTCTCGTGATTTAACTCTCTGAGCGCAGTGAAATGTGGTACAGTAAATGATTTTGCAGATTGTAATGCATTGCCATCTAATTTAAATCAATTGTTTACATAACCTCAATATGGCGGCTGTGCGAAATTTTAAAATTAAGTTTTTATTTCTTGTGTCGTAATCATGCGATCGAAGTTAAAGTTTGAATAATGAACCTAGGCAATAATTGTCATTGAATGGTACATAATTCTATGGCCTATACATATAACAATCCTAAATGGCGATCTTCCGAAATATTTAGACGGATCTCAATATCTATGAATCTTTTACAGCAACCAAACTGATTTTTTTATGTTCATAGAGACTATGAACATATGTTCACTTATAGGACTTTCATTAACCTGGTGAGCACAAATCCAACATGGCGGCGACGCGAAGTATAAATATTTAAATGGACGATTCTCGCGAATTAACTATCCGAGTGCTGTGAAACGTTGCACGTTAAATGCTTATACAAATGTTGTTCGCACTGGCATCTAATTTATTTCAATTGTTTGCATAATCACAAGATGGCTGCTGTGCGTAATTTTAAAATCTCGTTTTTACTTCTTGTGTTCTAATCATGCGATTGAAGTTTGAATACCACACGTACACAATAATCTTAATGTAATAGTACAAAAATAAAAATCCAACCTGGCGACAATCTGAAATATTTAGACGGTTCTCAATATCTACGAATCTGTTACAGCAATTAAACTGAAATTTTGTATGTTGTTAGAAGAAATTAACGTGAGCAGGATATATGAAAATAGGCTGTATAGTTCTTTACGGAACTACTTGTTTATTTTTATAGCAACTAGGCAGGAAAAAGAACATGAAAAATATAAAAACAAACAAAGGTAGCATATTCATTTTTCCATGACATAAGACACGTAGGCAATGTTATGACCGCACATCTTAGGTTGGATGGAACACTCCCCCCCCCCCCTAAATAACCGCAAGTGAGTCCACGAATCAACTCCGCCATAGCCGGTCCCAAGACCGGTTGAGAAAGGAGGAGGGTGAATGGCTGGTTATTGGGCCTCGGTGGGGACACCAATGCTGAGTACGTGTCTCTGGTAAATACTGAGAAATGCCCTAGCTGGGAGGCTCTGCCTAGCAATGCAACCAGCAAATCGTAGACCGTAAGGAAGGGGTGAGGGCGAGTTTCCGGCGCCTTAAAACGGGATATGCTCAGATAAGGGGGAACAACCCTGACAGAAAAGTCCAGTAGGCACAGATGCTGTGAGGAGGCTGCCCCTCCACTGTGCTAGCTCGCGTAGGGGTGATTACCCACGTCCGGTGAAGCTTTTCAATTTCAGAGAACAAAAGGAAGAGCCGGACGGATAAACATGTTACGACCCTGCGAGAAAAGGACAGAGATGGGCTACATGGAATCTAACTTCTCTGACAGGAAAGGAAGTAGAAATAATAAATGAAACGCAGAAGAGGCAAAGCCTGAAGGCACTCGAAGAAGAGGTGGTCCAAGGAATGAATGGATCCAATATGTCGGAGAGGTGGCCGAGAAGAAGGGAAGGACTCTGCAGCAAACCAGGACACTCGCAGTGAATAGGAATGAATACAGAAAGTGGCTGGCAGACCCGCCGAGAGGCAAAAGGGATAGATGAAGAAGAAGAAGAAGAAGAAGAAGAAGAAGAAGAGCCCACGAATCTGCTGGGAAAATGAACTGTTTGACCAGAACTAGTTTTTCGCATAGGTCTTTCAGCTGCTACGGGTACAGGAGTTATCGGTGAGTAATCTGTTTTTTGAATTTTGTCTGTATCTGACTGTGGGTGCTGTGTTGTTTTAAGTTTCTCGAGTATGAAGGCTGGTTTCAACCGGTCGATAGTGATCTTCATAACCTTTCCTTTGACCTCGACTTCAAAATACTTGTGGTTGCGCTTCTTCACTTTTTAAGGGCCTGTGTACACTGGCTGCAGTGGTGCTGGTGTAGCGTTCTGATATACAAACACATGGGAGCATGTTGACAGATCCTTGGAGACAAAAACGTTTCTGTTCGCGTGTTTAGATGGAGGAACAGGTTTCAGGAAGAGGATTGTCTCCTGAAGACGTCTCGCGAAGTCTTGTTGGGTGATGTTAGGGGTCTCAGAGAGAAATTCGCCTGGCAGTCGGATGGTAGTGCCATAGACTAGCTCTGCAGTCGGGGAAATAAGTATAGATACTCGAGTTTAGAGGTCAATAAAACCTTTACCCTTAGTCTTACATAAGAACCACCAACACCAAAATTTTCCTTGTTTTATTTGTCGTTTGACGATATAGAGTAAATATTTTCATTGTATCTCGTTAAAATGTTATAGCAGATTGAACAAAAAAAAAGTACCGGTTTTTTCTTAACTAGTTTACGGAGCGCTCACTTAGAAAGATCATTACGTTAAAAGTATTGATCGGATCGTAACGAAACTTTAATACGTCTTAAAGGAACTTATTGTTAACGCGTATATGAAGTTTTAATCTGATCTGACGTTTCTTAAAATAGTAGTTGTGAATTTTGTAAAACAACTTTTTCTCGGGCCTGGGTGGTCGTAGCAGTATGAAATATGGCTTGTTATGAGGCTCATCGTATTGGTACAAATACCTAAGAGGACTATTGTGAGTGACTCCACCCAAGAATGTGATTAGAGCAGGTGACATTTAAGGGCAGCTTTCAATGCCCTGTTGGCGTTCTATGAGTCCATTTGCCTGAGGGTGATAGGCGGTAGTGGTGTTGCTCTGCGAACCTAAATACGTGGCAATTGTCTTGAAAAGGTTGCTCTCGAATTGCCGACCTTGGTCTGTTGTGATACGAGCTGGTATAGGCTACCAAATCTTGAGAACCAACACGAAATTAAGGTTCTGGTAACAGTTTCTGCTGTTTGGTCTTCTATGGGTGCTGCTTTTAGCCAGCGGGAAAACCTGCCCACAACCGTCAATAGATATCGAAATCCTCTGCAAGGTGGTAAGGGACCAACAATGTCCACGTTGATGTGTGAGAACCGTTCATTAGGTATTGCAAAATCTGCTAGAGCTGATTGCGTGTGCTTATTGACCTTACATTTCTGTCATTCCAAACACGTTCGAGACCATACTTTACAATCTTGTCTTATGCTTGGCCAAACGAATTTTTCAGTGACCTTTTGTGTTGTCGTCCGGATTCCAGGGTGAGATAAGCAGTGCATTGCTGAAAACGCTGTTTATCGGAATTTTGGAGTTATGTAAGGGCGAATGTAGCCAGTTGATATGTCGCAGTAGGCCTAGATAAGTTTATTGGAGTTATAGTAAAGCCATAATTACTTCCGACTTGACGTTTCAGTGTTACCCTAGAGTTATCTAGCGGTCAGAAGGAAAATCACTTTAACTAGGCAATCACAGGCAGCCATTCAAATTGATATATCACGACAAATTGAGTTTCGTTCGCGATGTCACGATTTAGCGAGTGAAACTCGAGCCTAGCACTGAAACGTCAAGTCGGAAGTAATGATGGCTCAACTATAGGTATGTGAAGTTTTGTGATCTTCAAGGAGTTACTTTTCTTGAGCACTTCTAGATCGTCGTATTCCTGTTCGTCTGCCATTGCATCATAGCCTAGGGGTGTAGGTGAATAAATGGTGCTTATGCGTGACAGTGCATCTGCAGCCACGTTTTCTATTCCAGAGATGTACCTGATAGCTGTGGTGAACTCGGAAATATATTGTAATTGTCGGTCCCGTCTGGGAGGTGCTTTGCTTAAGTCTTGCTGGAATGCATAAACTAAAGGTTTGTGATCTGTGAATACTGTGAAATAAAATGCTGTCCTAATAAATACCGGAAGTGTTTGATTGAGCTGTACATAGCCTGAAGTTCACGGTCATAGGCACTGTACTTCATTTGTGTCTTGGTTAAGCTTCTGGAGAAGAAATGTAAGGGCTGCTTCACGCCATTGACTTCTTGCCGGAGGACTGCCCCAATAGCACTGTCTGAAGCATCAGTAACCAAAGATAAGGGAGTTCGTTGTTGCTGATGAGCCAATAGAGTCGCGTTGCAAAGGGGCCCTTTCACTGCAGAAAATGCATTTCTTCTTTCGTCAGTCCACTACAGCGCTTTCGTGCTGTTCTTCTTGTGTCCGGTGAACATGGTGGTTAGTGGCCGCTGTATATCTGCACAGTTTGGAACGAATCTATGCTAAAAATTGAACATCCCAAGGAAACGTCTTAACGAAGTGGCTGACTGAGGTTCGGGGAAGTTCTTGATGGCTTCTACTTTTGACGGAAGTGGTTTCAAACCATTTTGATTTATTAAGTAACCCAAGAAGTATATTTCTTCTACTCCAAAATTGCATTTTGCGATGTTAAGGCAGAGACCATACTCATCCAGTCTTTCAAAAACAGTTTGAAGATGACGTTCATGCGTTTCTTTGTCAGGTGAAGCCACGAGTAAGTCATCTAAGTAACAGAAAACGAAATCGAGTCCCATTAACACAGTGTTCATGAACCTTTGAAAGCTTTGGGCAGCATTGTTTAGTCCGAAGGTCATATATGGGAATTCAAATAGCCCAAAATGGAGTGGTGATTGCTGTTTTAGGGATGCCTGCTTCGTGGACAGGTATTTGTTGGTAAGCACGGGTCAAGTCAATGGATGAACAAATCTTGGCTCCTGACAATACATGGCTGCAATCAGTGAGGAAAGGTAAAGGGTACCTATCGGGAACTGTAATACTATTGAGGGCTCTATAATTACCACAGGGTCCGCAATCACCGGACTTCTTTTATTTTGAGATGTAGGGGACTGGACCAGCTACTCTTGGAAGGTGTGCATAAGCCCTGTTTGACCATATATTCCAATTCTTGTCGAGCTGCTTTCAACTCCTCAGCTGTCTCCTTGGTTTGGCAAATAAGAGGGGGACCTATTTTGTGACTTCTAGTTTTTCTGTTTACTATATTGGGGCGTGTTAAGTCTGGAAATGTTCTTCTACTCTAACCTCTTCTGCACTACTTTGGTAAGTTGTGCAATTGGCAACAATAAAGTATTGCCATCGACTAAGCGTTTGCGCTGACTGTCGACCAGCAGGTTATAATGTGAGAGAAAATCCATTCCAATGATGGGTCTACTTACATCAGCTACGATGAAAGGCCACTGGAATTCTCGGCGTAACCAAGATCTAGCTTTAACAACTTCTGGCCATATGTTTTAATTTTAGTGCTATTGGCTGCGAAGAGTTCAAGTTTACTTACAGTTTGCTTTTCATCGTTCGAAGGTGGGACAATTGAAATATCTGCTGCCGTGTCTACCAGGAAAAGGTCTGATGATTCCTTGTCACTAACTTACAGGCGAAGCTCTCATATAAATCAATGGGAGGTAGCGAGTACCGTACATGTTGGAATGGACAGCCCTGACCGCACAAGCACTCAAGGCCGGTGGGAAGGAGCCGCACGCATATACGCCCCGCCTCGCTACTACTCCGAGTGCCGCAGGGATGTCCAGCTCCACCAACCGTCATGCCTGTCTACCAGGATGTCAGGTACCATTTCGGAGCCTTGCAGTTCAATCTGGCGGCTGATATTCCGCTCGGAGTCCTCTTATAGTACAACGATTGTGTCCATAAAGTTTCAAGATAGGTTTCGACCTGTCTCACCCTTGTGAGACCCCCGTCTCTACCACGTGAGATTGGGTGAGTTTCGGCTCGACCCCCACCCCGGCTCTAAACGCCTTACGTGATTAGTGGACGCCCCCTAAATGTGACTGTGAGGCATTGTGACGTGTCTGCCGCACGGCGTTTGGAAATCCGCGTTCTATAGGGATGGTCGTTACTGTATAATAATCCCTCCCTATATTATCCTGCCAAGGTCCCATTCCAGTTTTGTACCGAAAATAAGGGCCCATTAACACCAACCTACACATATGGGGTACCTACAGGTTCAGCACAACCCAATGCGTAAGCGAAACGCACTCACTTACTGTTTAAATGCCTCACAATTAAATAAATACCTTAAAACATGTATATTTACAATGAAATAATGAAAGAATGCAACACGGTAACCATGGCAACAGAATCTCACAGGTCCATCTATTTCTGTAAGACGCAATGCAATTCCAGACGGTTATAAGGTAATCACTGAACCAAATTAAGCTGTAAAATTCATCAATACATACAGTATAATGCGCTTAAGGAGGTCAAGGGGCACTCTAGAATAATTTCACGCAATTTTCACGTGTGAGTGTGGTACGAAAGGTATTTTTCACCCGACTATAAAGGGTCTCCGAAAACCACATTTAAAGGCCCTTAAATTAACAGTGTCTGTGATATTCCCAGAAAACTAACTTCGCTCTGATATACCTATGAAGGAATGACAAACCCCTAACCACTGCACCAGTAGCTGAATTGATAAAGTCTGATTATTCATACCAAGGATAACTCAGTCATAGCATTCATGATTGAGATTTTGCTAAGTGTACTCTTTACAAGTAGAATATTCGCGGGCGAAGCCGCGACGGGTAATGCTAGTAGTAATAAGATCACGGACGCCCCTGGATCCAGAATCACAACACTGTGCGTACCCCCGATACCAGGGAAGGTGGTCACGTGGTACTCTCAAGTAACGGCCATAGCTCGTAAACCTGCAAGCAATAACCTGTACCGTTACCATGTTTTACGATTGCTATTATTAAAGCAATTATCTGTAACGTACACTTGACAACAGAATCGCTTCTAGTCTAGCTTTAGGCAAACCACCTCATGGTGTAGGTCTATTAGCTCTGGGTTCGATTCTCGAAATACCTTACTAAATGATCAGTCCTGGCTGCAGTTCTTTTCATTGAAGCTGTATTTTTCAACAGAACCTATTTTTGAAACAAGACGAATTATTTTCTTGAAGCACATATTTATAGGGGGCTGCGAGGCGCAGTCGGTAGAGGCGCTGAGCTTCTAACTGAAAGGGAGTGGGTTCGATCCCCACCCAGGTAGTGGATTTTAGAAACAAAACTGCCATTTTCGGAAACACAAATAGCCCTGGGGTTCACTCAGCCTACACCAGAAATGAGTACCAGGGTAATTCCTGGGAACAAAGACGGACGGGCGTGGAGCTGACAACTCCATCCCATCTAGTGCTGTTGTCACAAAAAGTGGAAGCCTCTACCTTCCAATACTCCCAGGGCCTACAGGGCCTGTACGGAGTTGGCTTTGTTTTTACACATTTATAGAATTCTTCATACGACATATCTTTGAACTTCACAATTACAGGTAACATTCCTTTCACTGATTCTACCAACACACGGTTCCTTGCTTTTATTCATCATCATACTCTAAATGATAATGCCTTGTCGATACAACCGCACTCTTCTGTCGTGTGCGGTTCGTTTCAGTTCCATGTAATTGTCACATCCCATTCTATTCTTGATGTCTTCCAAATACTTCGTCCTAGGCCGTCCTCTTCCTTTCTTTCCGAGCATTTTCCCTGCAAGAATGTTAACGATGAAAGTGTTGTATCTGATGAAACGTCCAATACATTTTATTTTTCTCTTTCCCATTTCCTTCTTTAATCTTCTCTCTTCTTTGACTTCCCTTTAGTTAACGCTTCTGGAAGAAGAAGGCGGTAACATCTAAAGCTCACCCTCTGTATGGATACAGGCCAGCTACTTCAAGACTCAAATCAAGGAAAAGTTTCCTCAGTACTACCGAGGCTCGTAAGGGGACACCTAAGCAATCCCGAATCAATCTGTGGCGTGCAAGCTGCAATCGCTCCGAAGAATGGCTGACACCAAGTGAAGAACTACCACCTGGTCATATGGAGAAATGGAGTGCCTGGAGATCACTGAACATATTACGGGCAGGCGTGACAAGATGTAAAAGTAACCTGCAGAAGTGGGGTTTCAACATCGAGTCCTCATTGTGTGAATGTGGTGTAATCCAGACCACGTCTCATTTGTGGCAGTGCAGCAGGTGCCCTCAAACATGCACAGTACAAGATTTGCTTCAGGCGAGAGAAAATGCACTGGATGTCGCTAACTTCTGGGCAAAAGTAGTATAGACTCTTGTTTGATTAGTGTGACTTTGCATAAAATGTATTTAATCCAGTAATAGTTTTATTGTATACATATATAGTATTAATGCTTCTGATACGAATACATAAATAAGAGACTTCCCTTAAGACTTTGAGGTTGGTATTTCTTTCCATCCAGTTCGTTCGTTTGTCCATTGGCCATTCATGAATAAAAACACACGTGGTAAAGGAAAACTGGCAAATGTTCAAAAGTTCAGAAAATGCATCAATGATCTGGCACTTATTAAAGAAAACAGACCATTGGTGGTCTAGTGTTGTGTCTGTATCCAAAGTTGAACTTTCAGAATAAGCCCTTACATTGCAGAACTGGTCGAATAATGTTGAATCACCTATTTCTACACCCTTTGACTGTAAATATTGAAGAGATGAAACAATATACTCAAAACTGAGGTTCTTAATGTTTCGAAGTTTTGACCATTTGAAACACTTGAATTGTTCCATAGGATGCATCCATCTATTCAAGTACTCAGTGCAGGTTTCACAGAAACAAGATACATTTCCCATAAACACCCTGCATTCTTTATCCAAACCATCTTCTGAAAATGTATTTAACATCTGTATTTAACCTAAATGCCGGCCCCGTGGTGTTGGGGTAGCGCGCCTGCCTCTCACCCGGAGGCCCCGGGTTCGATCCCCGGCTCCGTCAGGGATTTTAAAACTGACGTGAGGGTTGGAACGGGGTGCACTCAGCCTCGTGAGGACAATTGAGTAGCTGTCTGACAGTGAGACAGTGCCCCGGTCACGAAAACCAAGATTAACGGCCGAGGGGACCCGACGCGCTGACCACGCGTCACCCCAATATCTGCAGGCCAATTGGCTGGGCAGCGGTCGCTTGGTAGGCCTAGGCCCTTCAAGGGCTGTAGTGCCACGGGGTTAGTTATTAAAATTTAACCTAAATGAGCAATCGTGCAACAAAACAAGATGTTCAGTAAAGAACATATATAGCCTACTTTCTCCAAAATGCATGGGTATGGTTTGTCCTTTTCAAGGAGTATAATTGAATGTTGTTTGTAGTAGCTTATTGAAATACAAAGTGCTATACGGATATTAAACATGAATATGAGGTGCACTTTGCTAGTGCTACCTCTGTAAAAATGTCATTCAATTCGGTTTCACCGTGTTTGAATTGATGGGGGGAATCGATTTGCACACATACATGACCGCCATATGCAAACTATTAGACTGATGACCTTGTAGCTTGGTCAAAGAACGCTTCTCACATAAAGGTATGATGTTGCAAAATGTGGTAGAGATCAGATGATTAGGTTGGTCGTAATTTGATTTTAGCTTTTTACATTTGAATGGCTACCATTACGTTTCCGTCAAGATGGCGGCGATATAAAACATGACACTGAGGTGCCCTTTGCAAGTGCTACCTGTGTATCAAATTTCGATCAATTCGGTTTCACCGTGTTTGAATTGAAAAGGGGAATCGATTTACACACATACATGGCCGCCATCTGAAAACTATTGGGCTGATGACCTTGTAGTTTAGTCAAACGACGCTGGCCATATAACTCTATGTTGTTGCAAAATTTGGTAGAGATCATCGGATGATTAGTTTAGTCGTAATTTGATTTAAGCTTTGAACATTTGGGTGGCCGCCATTACGTTTCCGTCAAGATGGTGGCGATATAAAACATGACACTGAGGTTCCCCTTGCTTGTTCTACCTCTGTACCAAATTTCATTCAATTCGGTTTCACCGTGTTCGAATTGATAGGGGGGGGGGGGACAGACATTCAGAGTACACACACTCACACACACAGACTCAAACACAGCCAGACACACATTTTTTGGCCCTGTGTAGATCTCATTTTTTGCAAAAAATAGAAAGTAGGCTAAAATGCCAGACATTTTTGATAAATTAGAAATGTAGGCCGGACATAACCAAAATGAATAAAACCGGTTGGTAACCCTTGGAGGGAGGCAGTAGTCACTGTCCTGCTCTCTGGGGGTAGAATAAGATGCATTACAATGCGGTTTTTTTTTGTAATTTTCAGAACTGAGGAACATTTTCTACCAAACGATTGGTTTCTGCAAATACTTTCACACTGTCACATAAGCCTCTGAAGCGTTTTCTGCCTCCTCTTGACAGTTAAAAGATGGTAGAAAGAGATATCTTGTGCGGAGCTGTAGACAAATCAACATCCTTACACGGCAAAGCCTCGGACAGGTTGTAAGTTATAGACGACGTTTTACGTAATCAACAAGAAGTTCCGTGACGAACTACTCGTAAAAAACCTACTTTACTTAAAATTTAAGATTCATTCCAATAATAATAATAATAATAATAATATCGTATGGCCTCGCGTGCCAGGTGCAAGCTTTGTTATTTGACACCCAGAGGGTAGCTTGCATGTCGAATTTTCGTTGTTCCTTGACTATGAAAGTCAAGGAGGTTAGATGTTAGATATCTAAGCTCCTTGAACACTATAGCGCTTTCTAGTAGAGAAATGAGGAACTTAGTGTTGGCGGAAACTCCCGAGATTAATTTTGCCATTATGAACTCGGCCTACTGAATTAAAATGGGTTCTTTGACATGCCAACATCGTATGACATGCGTATCGTATTTTTTGCCACCTTTCAAAAATCACTTACCACGGCCAGAGGCGAACCTGCAATCTTGGGGTTAGTAGACCGACACGATATCCATTCACCCACCGAGGCAAGCTTCATTCCAATGATTTATCTATATGAACCTATCTAGAATAAATTAAGTTGGTAATATCAAAATTTGTTGGTCAGAAATAATCTGAAATATTATGATCTATTGTTGTGCCACTTTTGGATGAAATCTATTTGTTAGTATAGAAGTTACATATATTTTAAAATTGGACCTATCAGCAGGCTTAGAATCATGTTGGCAGCACTGACGTATATTAATTACTCTGAATTAATCTAGAATGTCAGGTAGTATGCGTGTGCAAAGTTTAGAGCTGTTGGCTTGCATACTTTCTGATATATTGATATTAGGGTAAAAAATAGAGACAGGACTTATTAACAATTCGCAGCCTTGGTTGCTATTAAGATTACGCATAGTCATATCTGTTTTGGTACACATAGTCTATACGAAATTTGATTGAAATCCAACAGATAGTGTAGAAGTTATATGCATTTAAAAATTGGACCTATCAGCAGGCTTAGAATCATTTTGGACACACTGCCATGTATGGCCTCCTGTAAATTAAACTGAAATATTATTATCTATACGTGTGCCAATTTTGAAATAGCTCCCATTCATACGTTCCAAGATATCCAACATGGAGCTCAAATTTCAATTGCGATTTTTCAGCAGTTGGTAGCACCGACATCATTTTCAAATACGGCATTGAGATATTCAGGTATAGATCTTTACTCCTACCAAAGTTTGTTTCGATTGCTGCAGCCGTTTAGGAGTTGATAGAGGGGGGGGACGACGACGACACACACACAGCCTGACAGACAGAAAGACAGACATTTGCCCGGATCGATCTCATAAGTCTACTCTTTCCTCATTTTTGCAAATTGTGAAAAGTAGGCTAAAAATAGCTACAATAAACTGAAACTTACGTGCACGACTAACGGGCCCTCATTGCCTCTGGGCCCCTGACCCCCTCTCGGCGGCCCTGCCTACTATGTCCTGTAGTTGGAGGGCTGTCACATCATGCAAAGTGAGCTCAAACGTTACTCAATAGCATTAGAGCTCTCTTTTGAGAACGAGGTGACAAGAACTACAAAGAGCAACATGATGATGATGATGATAATTGCTGTTTTAAAGGGTCTAACATCTAGGTTATCGGCCCCTAATGGGTTGGGTGATAGTGAAAGATGAGATGAGAGTGAAAACTATAACTAATACTAACTACAGACTTACAAACTAGAAGAAGAAATGGTAAACAAATAAAGGATAAGGCAAATAAAGGACAGGAAGAAAATAAATGCCCTCAACCCTCGAAGAATGAGGATTGAGGGACTTGGAAGGAAAGAGAGCCATGAAAGGCAGATAGGAAAGTACAAGCGGAGAGGGCCCACCCCAAAGTCAGAGAAAAAGGGGACAAAACGGACCCAGCTCAGGAATCTCTCGGGGTCGCCAACTCCAAAACTCACCAGCCGTGAGCCCTTGAGGTTGTAGGACTATCAGAGGTGCACCAGAAGTGGTGGGGCTACATACACCCGGCCTCCTTAAGGGCCTTGAGCAGAAGGCAGGAGATAACATGAAAAGAAAAAGAAGACTGACCCCTCGCAGAATGAGGGTATCAGAAAAGATGAGTCAAGGGCCAATTAAGGCGGGAAAGTGAAAGACTTCCTAGGCCTCAGATACCCTAATACCATTGGGGTCGAAGAGAACAAGAGTTGACCAAGATAGGTAGACAGGAAAGAAGAGGTAGAGGAGCCCAGCACTAGTAAGTGGAAGCAATATCGAACTCAGCTGGGGTCCCGTGGTCGCCAATCCACGTCCCGCTAGATGTGAGCCCCTGGTGAGGGAGGGGGGAAGAGCAACAGTTCACACAGTGTAGGTAAGGTTATAAATTCTGGTATTTGTATTGGTATTTAGAGTCAGGAAAGGGGAATGGAAGTTGGTGATGTATATTTTGATCATTTACCGCGTGGAGAACTCTAAGGGAATAGTAATTTAGTTTTGAATGTGTTCAGTTCTGCACATAGTCGAATTCTTTAAGCATTTTATGTCCATTTTTAAATAACTTTGACGATCGTATTTTTTTTTTTAACAAGATCGACACATAGACTGTCAAATGAGAATCATTAATGTGTTTGACTGAAGAAGGCTCACAGAGCCGAAACATGTATCTAAGAGTGTAAGGACATTGTATAAAACATTTTTGTATTGTAGAGTGGATATTGGTGTAATATAAATGTGACCGATTTAATATCAATTGAAGTCTCCATGTTGTTAGAATACGTAGTTTAAAATAATTTTTCTGAGCACGTCAACTACGGTAGTGAGCAAAGCAGCAAGACTAGAAAATGTCACACTCTGGGGTATTGAGGTACAATAAAGCATTTTGTTATCACCTTCTGACAGTACATAGCATGATCATATTTATCCTTTATTTGTGACCATGTGTGTGTCGACTTAGCGGACGTTATGAAGTGCTGTATTTTCGGAAACATTTCGCGTCAAAATCTGTGTGTTTACTCAGTGTGAGCAATTACCATGTCCTTCTGTAGGCCTACCAGATGACAGGTGGGCGGCGTTGCCAAGCGTAATGCCACGGCTTTTACGTGTGAAAGGCGATGAAACAGATATGATATTTAAAAAACACTTTTACTCTTCTATTAAGAGATTTCTTTATGATGTTGCAATCGTCCCATTATTTAGGTGATATTGTTCATTGACAAATATATAAAACGTCGTTAATAAATGATTTTTTAAAAGGCATGGGCTCCGTCTTGAGAAACGATTTGATGATGAATATCAATAAATGTAAAACAAAAAGAATGGAATGTAGCCAAAAGAAATCAGAAACCCCCATGGACGTCAATAATTGGAGGGTGAACAGCTAAAGGAAATAGCAGACTTCTGCTACTAAGGAAGCAAAATAATCAATGATGGACGAACCAAAGAGGATATAAAAAGTAGGTTGGCTCAGGCAAGGAAAGCATTTTTTCAGAAGAAATCTGTTGACATCAAATATAGATTTAGGTATTAGAAAGTTCTTTTTTAAAGTCTTTGTCTGGGGCGTGGCGCTCTATGGAAGTGAAACTTGGACTGTTGGTGCAGTAGAAAATATGAGAACTGAAACATTTAAAATTTGGTATTACAGGAGAATGATGAAGATCAGATGGGTAGATAATGAAGAGGTATTAACACGAGCGGGAGAGGAGACTTGTTTATGGCGAATGCTAATGAAGAGAAGAGATAGGTTGTTAGGACACATGTTAGACACCCAGGAATATCAAACTTAGAACTGTAGGGGCAGACCAAGGTTAGAATACGGTAAACAGATGTAAGGTGTGCTACAGGGTCATCAATTTAAGTCTCGCATCCGATACCGATCACGGCGCGGCAAGCTCTCGCGCTGACACCCGCTCGCTGGCCGGTAAAAAGTGCGCGACTTCTCCACACTACTACGCGTCAACATACAATCATTTAATAGCAATTTCTAGTGAAAATAATTATCTACAAACTTACCTGGTTTTACAAGAAATGTTCAAAGTGTTGTCCGTCGGCTCGCAAGCATGCCTGGCACCTCGTAAACAAGTTTCTAAACACACGGCGAATTTCTTCCTGGGTGACGTTCGTTATAACTTGGCGAATATTTTCTTTTTACTCCTCACTTGTGTGAGGATTGTTTGCATATACCTTTCCTTTCAGCATTCCCCGGAGGTAATAATCACATGGATTTAAATCGGGTGATCTGGCGGGATAATTAACTATACGGTCATTGAAAACTTCCCGTATTACTGCCAAGGAGTGATTAGCTGTGTGCGCCGTTGCATTATCTTGCCTGAAGTAACCATTGTTCTTTTCTTCGTCCGTGAGTTCATGAAAGAACTAGCACTTCACAAGCTTGAATACACCGGATATACTGACAGCTTATTACAACATTGCCGATCGCAGCGCACTTGTTCATTGCGGGGAGAACGCCAAGGCCACCTTCACCGGCCTAGCGGCCGCATCTGCCAAGGCCACCTTGACTGGCCTAGCGGCCGCATCTGCCAAGGCCACCTTGACCGGCCTAGCGGCAGCATCTGCCAAGGCCACCTTGACCGACCTAGCGGCAGCATCTGCCAAGGCCACCTTGACCGGCCTAGCGGCAGCATCTGCCAAGGCCACCTTGACCGGCTTAGCGGTGCGTACATGCGGGAAATAAAATGATGACCCGGTAGCTATGTAGATATGAAACGATTAGCTCAGGACAGGGAGGTATGGAGATCTGCATTAGTCAAAAGACTGAAGACTCAAACAATAACAATAAATAAATATATGAATCTCTTCATTTTACGTAAAATTGAAGACATTTTGAACCTGTCTAACCAATACGCCATTAAACACTCTGCTTCCAAACACAAGGCTGATACCTTAGTTTTAGCTGTTAACGAGTGTCTGAGCTATTGGAAGTCAAAAGTAACAAACAAGTAGGCCCAATCCTCATTTTTAACGATCGACTTTAATAGTTAATCATAAGTCAGAATCATTTGCAAGATTCAAACAATCGTTCGACACCAATCCCACTGCATCATCAATTTGAAACCACTTTTGAATTTGTAAAAGTTGTTCGAGACCAGTCATATAAATATGTTCGTTTATTTTTTCTTATTTTTTATTGCTTTATTTATACGTAATTTACCTCACCTCCTAAATCATTCTACATTCTTGTTCCTTATTGAAAAAAAATCTATCTATTCAAAGAATATCTATCACCAATCAAATAAAACAAAAGAATACTTATATACAACATACATATTGAAACTCTTTACAACCCGATATATCTAAATTACACATTTAGAGCGTTTACATTTTTTAGTATTTCCCACAAATATGCCGGTTGGAAATTATTTCATTCCCGAGCGTCTTTTTGAAGATGGCTGAGGTGCGCAAGTCATGATGTATCAACTCCTAATTTCCTCAGGTGTTTTGGGAGATATTCTTGTTTTTTAAGACATAGCTTAAGTCACTGAAAAGACGGTTAATCAGCTACATCATAAGATGTTCAATTTCAATGAAAAATATCTTTGGGTTTGGAAAAAGAAAAAAAACTTGCTAAGTTCAATTTTAAAAGGACAAACGCTATTATGATATCTGTTCAAGGATATTTATTTACAGTGAAACTAAATGAGTAATTATTACTTCAAGTAGCAGTAGAGTTAGGCTGATCATTCCCCTGGTCAGGTTGCACTTGTTCATCTCCATTGGGTTATTGAAGAGCAAGCAAACTAAATGACCTTCTTCTTCAGCAACTGTTATAGGCAACGTACAAAATACACAAACATTTCGAAATGGATTGGCCAGCCTTTGTGAGGGAGAACATTAAACAGTTGAAGAGGTTGTGATTCATATTTCAAGTTAACTAGTTGTCCATTTTATGGTCTAATTTTGGCGTTTTCAATATATTAAGTCTATCGGTTCTCCCCATGCCACAATCTCTCGTCGGGCTTGGCTTGATATATCAGTCAGAGCTAGCAATTGTTGGATCGCTCTCAACTGACAATTCCCACTTAAAAAAACCTTCTTTTTTAAGAACTTGTAAAAAGAAATCCAAAGACAAACTTCTACACGTATAAAAGACTGCGTAGAAAAAAGGCTTCGGAAGGAACAGGCTGGATTTCGACAACATCGCAGCTGCGTGGGTCTCATCAACACCCTCCGAATCATCCTGGAGCAGAGTGTGGAGTGGCGGCATACCCTTTACCTCAAATTTGTTGACTTCGAGAAAGCCTTCGACTCCGTAAATCAAAGAATCACGTGGAAGACCCTCGAGGAATATAAAATTCCAACAAAGATCATCAGAATCATGGGAGAGATGTACGAAGGGTATGAGTGCCAGGTTCTTCACGAAGGCAAATTAACAGAAAAGATAAAGGTCAGTTCCGGAGTGAGACAGGGGTGTGTCCTTTCCCCCACTCTGTTCCTGTTGGTTCTGGATAGTGTGATGAAGAAGGTAATGGGAGGACGGTAGAGGGGTATTCAATGGAGTATAAATGACAGGCTTGAAGATCTGGATTTCGCAGACGACATTTGTCTTATGGCACAACGGTACCGAGACATAGAAGATAAGCTGGGGAGGTTGCAGAGAGAAGCAGAACGTGCAAGACTGATGATCAACACCAACAAGACCAAAGAGATGAGGATAAATTCTGACATCACGACAAGTTTGACAGTCAACGGAAAGGACATTGAGCGAGTTGAGTCCTTCCTCTACCTTGGAAGTATAGTCACAAATGATGGGGGAGCAGAGGAAGATGTTCGAAGCCGTATCAGGAAGGCAAATGGTGCCTTTGTCCAGCTCTACCCCATCTGGAGAAATAGAAACATTTCCAGGAAGACCAAGCTCCGCCTTTTCAATAGCAACGTAAAGTCGATTCTTCTCTACGGCTGTGAAACATGGAAAGTCACAAAACCGATCAACAACCAGCTACAGGTGTTCATTAACAGATGTCTGCGTCGCATCATGAATGTGAGGTGGCCGGACATAATCTCAAATGAAGATCTTTGGACCATCACCAATCAACAACCGATTAGCATCCAGATCAAGGAGAGGAAATGGCGCTGGATTGGTCACACACTAAGGAAGCCGGACGGAGCTATTGAGAGGGCGGCGCTAGACTGGAATCCTCAAGGCGCCAGGAAGCGAGGTCGACCTAAGAAGACCTGGAAGAGGACGATCGAAAATGAAATTGCACAGGTGGACAAGCACTGGAGTCAAGTGAAGAGAATGGCCAGGAACCGTACTGCGTGGAGAAATTTCGCCAAGGCCCTATGCTCCGGAAGGAGCGGCAGGAATTAAGTAAGTACGTAAACTTCTACACAGGCCATGAAGACTCAGAGATGATGGACGGTCGAGACTTCCATTTCCTTTGTGAGATCTGTGTTAAATGGTATGGAGTAGTTAGTTCCATGTCTGGCCGCCTTTGCTCCTAGGAATTACCCTAGCACTTAATTCTGTTATAAACTGAGTTAATCCGAGGGCAATCTGCATTTCTAGAAGTGATAACTTTGTTTCTAAAGTACACTACTAGGAGGGATTAGAACCCACACACTTCCAGTTAGAAGCACAAAACTTCCATTGGGCGGCTTCGATGGCATTCTGAGCTTCTATGCGCAAGGTCGCGGGTTAAAACCCGGCCGAAGTCGTCAAATTTTTTAAGACCGTTAAAAATCCCTTAGTAGGCCTTCCTTCGGAGAGGAAGTAAAGACGGCGGTCCCATGTCATAGATTTCTGGCATGAAAAAGAACTTTCCACTAACTACACTTTTGTGAAGCCAAAATTTGTAGGTTAGAATTGATAACGATATATTAGTTCCAACGTTCACTGCCAGGTGCTGACTGCTATGGCCTCTAGTAGCCAAGTCCGCAAGCTAGATGTCGTGGACGGTAGCAAAAGTAGGAAATACTTAAATTATCATCTGCAGTCCTTACTTGAATTAAAACAGATACCACACACTATTATAGCCATTACCATTAACACCAGTTATCAGACAGATTCTACACACACCCAAAGTACCCGGGGCTACATGACCGCGTTGTCACCACCTCTAAACTAAGGAACCAAGCAAGCAAACTTCCATTGATGAAGCTAGTATAAAGATGTAGTGGAATTAAACAAAATCGAAGTTAAATAATACATCATCATCCTTTCATGTGTTGGCCCTAGAAGAATTGTTACGGTCTACACAAAAGATTTAAATTTTCACGCCATCTTTTCCTGAGGCGACCTAGAGATCTCTTTCCACCGGGGCAGTAGTTGACGACTGCTTTATGGATCCTGCTTCTGTCCATCCTGTTGAGGTGTCTTAGCCAATTTCTTTGGTATTCATGGATGTATTCCAATATAGATCTGCCGTTAAGACCATTCAGCACTTCTGTGTTTCGTTTGTGATCCTACTTAGTGACTCCTGCTGTTCGTCGCATATATTTCATTTCGGCGGTAGTTATTCGTCTCTCATCGCATTTCCTCAGGGTCCACGCTTCGCTACCATAGCAAAGTACTGGTCTTGCGAAGGTTTTGTAAATTCTTGTTCGGGCGTGTTTTTGAACTAATGATGGTCTAAAAACTTTATTGATGATTCCTAAACATCTGTTGAATTTAAAGATTTTCTCGGGTATGTCCATTTCTTCAAGGAAAGACAGTTTGTAACCAAGGTATTTAAAATCGCTTACTCTTTCCAAAATGTTATTATCCAAGCAGATCTTACTTCTTACTGGTTCCGTGACACAGAATGCCATTATCTTAGTTTTCTCTAGAGAAGTGTACAGATGGACGCAATATTATTTGCAGACGACTTAGTGCTGGTTGCCACCTCAGAAGTTAAATAATACAAGAAATATTAAGTTACTGAAATGCACTATGTGTAAAGATTTTGTACTTTTGCATGCACAGGAATTAATAATAAAGGTCTGGACACCATATAATATAGCCTGTAACAATAAGTGGTGCATGCTGTCTGTGTAGTGTAAGTCATCTAAAGCAAGTAGCCTATCTTTAGATGTATAATTATACTAAGAAAGCTTTCCTGTCGGCCAACACAAATAATTGTGCCCAATTACATTAGGCAAGAAAAAAAGTATTTATATTCCCTGACATGAAAAATATTAGATATTTATCTCAAAATAACACGCTTTTATATACAAATATGGGTTTTTTAATTGGTTGACATGTTTTGATCGTGAAGCGGTCATCTTCAACATGGCGTTGAGTCAGCGAACAGCAGCGGAGATAGCCGAATGGTCTTCGTTTTGGCCCCCATTTTGAATTTGATTTTTTTTCCCATCGTGAGCTGTTGGTCACGTTGGTGAGAATGGTCCGCCTTACCTCCTGGCATGAAGTTTGGTCCAGCAGAAGTAATAACTGAACGTTTGATACAGAGTATGACCATTTGCCACAATTTGATCGGGTGATATTCCCCACTGACGTATATTAATAATACTTCAACAAGCTTGGATAAAATCCATTTTAAAAAGGGACCGGTATATTCAAGTTAAAAATTAAATCCCCACCAGATTGTTCAAACATCACATTGTGTGGGTGAGTCTTCATGCGAGTTTCGCGACTTCGATCTCGTGAGAATGTTGTTACAAATCGTACAGACATATGGACGTTCCCCGGCATGTATCCTCAGGTGTCTTTGAACAATAGACATCCTACTGAAAGTCTGAGAACAAATACCACAAGAATGAGCGTGTTGCCTTGCATGGCGCAAAATATGCCTAGTCAACTCACAACGTTGACTAAACGTCATATTGCATTCAGTACAGCAATAAGATTTCTCTCCGCTGTGGATCAATACACGACTCGTAAGATGAGACCGAAGAAGGAAAGTCTTGCCGCAGACTAAGCAAGAATGAGGCCAGTTCCCCATGTGAAAACGCATATGCATACTAAGATGCTACTGCTGAGTGAAAGTACTGCGACAGACAGAACACGAATAAGGCCGTTCCCCTCTATGTGTGATCATGTGTCACTCAAGATTAGATCTCTTTGTGAAAATTTTGCCACAGGCTGTATAGCTGTTAAGAGAAACTCTGTGGTGAGATACAAGATGTGTATGAAGATCGCAACGGAGTGTGCAGGCCTGATCATATTTAGTGCAGCGGTGGAGTGATCTCCTGGCATTAGGCAACTTCTGAGGCCCATCAGAATCAGTCGCTTCTCCAGTGTCAGACTGGATGCTGAAAGCCATGACAGTTTATAATCCAGCAATCAAATACTCGATAACAACGTCAGAGGGAAATATCAATTTTTCATTGTAAATGGAAGCCTTATTTGTCTGCCTCAAATAAACATATATTTCATGACGATATCTGTAAGTACTTAAAAACAATTTTAAGTGGGCTCGTGTGTGTGCACATACATAGTGGGTGTGGCGCCATAGCATCTTACTTGCATCTAAATATTATGGAATTGTCCTGGAAAAGTGCATATTGAAGACACTCACAAGCATTATCACAAAGCGAATATCTAAAGATGTAGAACACAAGATCCCGGAAGAACAATTCGGTTTCCGAAAAGGCAGGAACACTCTGCATGCAATCAACAATTTAATTGATGATATAGAGGACGCATTAAGACATCCCCAAGGGAAATTTCTTGTAATTTTCGTAGATTATACCAAGGCTTTCGATACACTAAACAGACGTATATTAATCACAAAGCTGGAATCACAAAAAACAGATAAACTCACAGGGCTGACCCATAACATGTTGACAGCCAATTTCATTCTGATCACAGATGGCGTAATCACATTGAAAACAATAACTCAAACAAACGGCGTTCTACAGGGGGATCCATTAAGCACCTTGCTCTTCAATGTCGCCACACACGATGTTGTGCAGATGATTAGACAAGAGACGGAAGATGTCAAAATCTACATATATGTGGACGACATGGTCATTGGATCGAACCCCACCGATAACCCACAAAGAGCCACAAACCAACTTGAGAAGTGGGCGCAGGAAAACAAAATGGAAATTAACACCGAAAAAGCCGTACAGATGACATTCCGCAACGGAGGTCAAGAAGCTGTGGAGGACAGGATATATCTAGGACTGAAACCTCTGCTCAGAGTCAGCAGCTTCAAATAACTGGGAGTGACTCTGCAAACCACTGCCAGATCATTCAGAATACACGTGAAATCCCTTGCAGCATCTGCCACAAAAGCAATTTTCGACATCAAAGAAATATCCAAATTATCATTGCAAACTGCTATGGCCCTGTTCAACGCAAAAATAGTTCCAATCGCAATCTACGGAATAGATATCATATGGGAAAAGATGAGTCTATAAGAACTGATGATCTTGGAAGCAGTCAAATCACGATTCTTGAAAGCCACCCTAGGTGTTTCGAAACACACAAAGTCGAGGCTAGTATACGAGCTCAACAAAGAACCCCTCTTTATAGAGGACCTACGTATGAGGCTCCCATTCACCATCAGCTCGAATAAACTTCTCCTTGAAAGAGAAAAGAAGGGAGATATGGTTGGACTATTATACAACAGAAGCCATGATAAATAGATCCTGGGCCGACACGAATCAGGAGCTCCAACATCTGGTGACCTCAATGGCTGTGTATGGATACCACCAGAAGGATGTAAGACGAAGTGTTTTCACGACCCCGGGAATAACTGTGTTTGTGAATTGTGCGATCAGCCGTGTGACCACCTGTAAAAAGCGAGTGAAATCCCTGGGAGACTTTTGCGAACAATAAACAATATATACAAATGCGGGGTACAAAGCGTATAAAACGTACGGTATAACTGAGCGATTACATCAGGCGAACGACGAGTGTGTGATCGCTATCACTTGCTTGCGAGCAAGGAGGGAGCAGGATCAATCAACGAGTGCCGTATTGTTGGGACGCGTGGCTGTTATTGTAATTGATTATTAAAGTGGAACATAGGATCCACAACATTGGGTTGCTTGGAACATGTTCACATACTGTACCTTTATGGCCGTATGGCTGCAATAAATTCTTATGAATATTCCGGAAGAGCAAATAAGATATGAAAATCATGAAAATCACACAAATTAGTTAAGTGCAAGTGTAGGAACCAGATTCATCACTCCCGAAGAATTAGCGCTTTCAAGGGAACCAAGTACCCTTAAATGGGATGAATTTTTATTTTTTTATTTTTTTTCACTTTCATGCTGAGGGATGTCTAATAAATGTAATTCTAGAGTTTCATATCCTAAATCCATCTGGAAATGTCTCATTTTTAACAATTAGTGCATGCTTGTAACCTTGGTGACGCCCCTTTTCATATGAAGTTCACTTTATCAACTTCTATTCCGTTACTTTTTGTGTCAGATTGATGTGCGTACCCTCGTTTTAAAGAGGAATTAACGTAGCTGAAGTTGGTCCTACTGTCTTTATATCACCTTTTGTTTTTACACAGGGAGTTGGTATATTTTGATCCATAACACAGGGAGTTATTTGTTTTGATACAAACCATATTATCTTGTTTGCCGGAGAAAAATGGGTAATGTTAAGAAATTTGGCCGAAGAAAAACTCATGGAAATCAGTATAAGAACAAGAATACATCTTTAAGGAGCAATAAATGTAGTGGTGCAGGTAGTGGAAGTGTAAGAAACAGTGAAGGAAATAATATTCAAAGTGAGGTTAGGCCTACAAGCAACAGTGGGTCCACTCTGACTGTACAGATAGTCCAACAAGTGCATCAAGGAGGAAAATTTCTTCTTCAAGATCTATGTTTAATAAATTTGGCAACAGTAATACAGATGTAAATAAAGTGACCACAGGTTTTCAGTTTGTAGATATTGAACTGCTGTCTGAAGCTTTGAGACAATTTGTAGAGTGTAAGTATTGTAATCATGTGGATTGCATATCTGTGCATGAAAACACTGACAATCGAATGGGCCTTGCTAGTGTCATATGTATAAAATGTGATTATTGGGAAAGAGAGTATCAATAAGAGAAAATGTGCATGACTTGGAAAAGATGAGAAAAGCAGTGTGGTGCACATATTTTCATAAGCTCTCGACAGACAATCAACCTCAACATGGACTCTGCCCAACAGATTCATGGTGTAAGTATAATTCTTCTGAAAGGGCAAACTACAAGCACCAAGGCCTTCCTGAGCCTATTTTACATGCCATAAAACCCATATATCGGGATTTGGCTCACCCAGACCTGCTAAGAAAATGCTTACATGGCAAAATCCAGAACCCGAATGAGTCGTTTAACAACATTATATGGACTATAATACCCAAGAATGTGTTTGTTGGGTATGATACCCTTAAAATTGGGGTGCTGGAAAGTGTTCTGTGCTTCAACATGGGAAACATTGGAAAAGCACAAGTGCTTGCCCACCTAGGGATTGAACCAGGCCTTAACACCATACATCAGCTTCAGAAAATGGATGACGTGCGTGTGAAAAATGCTGATCGACAGGCACAACAGATGACCAAATTAGCAAGAAAGAAAAGGAGAGGAGCCAAACGGAGAAAGGAAGACATGGATGATCCAGAGTATGGAGTTGGAAAGTTCTAAACCACAAAAAGTGCATGTTCTTTTCTAACTTAACTTTGAAGTTAAATATCTGGAAACATTATTTTTTTTTGGTGTGGGGTGCTCATCTTGGAAACTACGAAAGATACAAGGGTAAAACTAATACCACTTTTGAAACTAACACTGATCTCCATGTTAAACACAAATTCATTATAAAATAATTCATACTTTGCTCATAAAAAAATCATGTGCAAGAAAAAAATTAGTTTTTTTTACTTACATGAAAAAAGTAAAATATAAAAGAAAATGGATGAACTAATTTTGTTTAAAATGCATTTAACACAGAGATGAAGGCGACTGTTACAACAATATCAAATTTCACTGCTCTATCTGCAATACTTTGGAAGATGAGCACCCCCAAGTTTTACTAAATTAACATTGTTCGTATAGGGAGTACTTGGTCCCCTCAATATGTCTAACTTAGTTTATTTGGTCATATCAAAAATGTGTAGCTTCATTGTGAGGTTTGAAGCGGACAATCTAAATGAACAAACTTTTATGGAGAGCTCACCCCTGTTCACTCTACTAAAAAGCACACCCTGTCGAAAACAAGACACAACTTAGCGATACAGCCAAGCTAGATAAAAAAAGGGAGGGGGGGGGGGGGGATAGCGGTGGTTAAAGGTAAATGTTATTTGGATCAGGTGTACTATGTACTTTTTTCTGCAATAAACCTAGGCCGGTATGCGCGGCAGTATTAAAGGTGCCGGGACGTCTTTAATAGACCGTGTACCGCTTAGTTGAATGTCTTTTTAGTCTACGCATGGCGAAGAATGTTCCACGGTCTTTAATAGTTGTAGATCTTCCTGTAATCAATAACATACATTCTTATCTAGATTTGGCAACGTCACACAAATAAACATGGCACTGACCTCAGAAAGCACATACGAAACAAAAAGGAGGAGAAAGGGAAAACCCAGTTTCGTCCAGTTAACACAGGACTAAAACTGGTGCCAGAGTGAACACGATACTGCTTGAAGCTCTAGTAAGGAAGACAACCGGATAAGTATCAGCCTGTATTATTACAGTATAACCATAGTTGATTTTGTATAACCATATAATCACCCAAAACAGACAAATTCCGGATTTTTATCACCATTTCAGCATTGCACCTAACATTAGATATACCACATTTAGCATACACCGACAGTTGCATTACCAACACTGCAACTAAATAATTGTACATATTGTAAATATTTTCCCCCTGTATTCTCAAACATAGACGTTATAGCCTAAGTGTAATGGATATGATGATGATCGCTTGACGATCGAAACTGGTCATCCTAGCGTATTTATTAATCTCATGTAATTTATTTCAGGATTAGGGCATTAACCCAGCTCTATTTGGGTACCTTCGTGTTCACCGACTGAAAAGCACCAAACTTTTGTGTGTAGCTTCATTTATGTTATTCTCAGAATTAAAATCTTGAACATTTTATGTCTTTCAAATTAACAAAATCAACATAAGAAATTGACAAAGGAACATTATTGATGCATCAAATTAAAGCTAATGAATGTAGGAATAATGTGAACTAGGGATTTTTGGATACTTAGAAAATTTCAGCCACCTAGTTTAATTTAAGCGATGATAAAATTGCATTTCTCTTTTTGAAAAATAACTCCTACACTCTGTCTGTTGCAGATAAATGCACGATTCTAGTTCATAGCATTGTATGCGTTCCACTTTAAAGAAAGAGTGGCCGCAGCAATAAAAGCCATCTACCGCATCGAACAACCTCAACAAATACCATTGGGTACAGCAATGCTTCTGTTCAGAACAGCCATATCACCAATAGCAACCTATGGGATTAGCATTACCTTGGAAAAACACACACTCAGCGACCTGATGATAATAGAAAAAGTCAAGGCCCGGTATCTTAAGAGGATTTTAGGCATAGGAAAGTCTGCCCCTTCAAGGTTGACATATGTATTAACCAAAGAGGACTATTTCATCGACATCAAAATACAGTTTTACCTACCAAACACCGAAGCCTATGAGAATGCACGCCGAACCTTAAATGAGAAACGAAATGCCATTTGGTCCGACTTTTACTCCACAGATGCCATAATGACGGAAGAGTGGAAACATAATAATTACGACACGTTACGCCACCCATGGATTTCACTATAGATTCTGCAAAACCAAGAATTTCCACCAACCGAATGAAGACTGTGTATGTGACCTGTGCAACGAACATTGTGAAAGGTTCCACACACAAAACTGCAAAATGAGGACAACCTCAATAATAAGACTGGCATTAGCATTATTGATCATTTAAACAAATATGTGTTTGCACATTGTGCGCTTTTCGTTTAATAATAATGCGTTAAATAGAAGATTTTGGTGAAAGAAATTTGATGATTGAATAATATTTAGTAATTTTAGGGCATTTTGAAAAATTGTTCAATTAAATTCTGATTTAAAAAAATTCAGAGAACTGAAAACAGAAAACAAAGTTTTTGATACAAAAATAAATGCTTGGGTTTGATGTGTGATGTGGCCAAAGTTTCAGAGGAATAGCATTTTCTTCCTAATCTTGTATAGATCAGTGGCGAAGCTACATTCATGCAACCGGGTGTTCCAAAGTTCGTACCTTATAGTTTTTGTAGATAAACTCTAGTCGTCGTGTTTTTCGCCCAGCAAAGATATCAATGTTGCGATCTTGGGAGATGTCATCCTTGGAAAGATAGTTCAGCCAACTCTTCTCAATAGCCAAAGAACTCAAACTGCTCAGTCTAGAATCTGACATGCAGTTTATTAACTCTCTACAATGCACTCATATTTCTTTCACTCGCAGTAGAAACAGGAAAAGGAAGACCAAGCTCCGCCTTTTCAATAGCAACGTAAAGTCGATTCTTTTCTACGGCTGTGAAACATGGAAAGTCACAAAACCGATAAACAACCAACTACAGGTGTTCATTAACAGATGTCTGCGTCGCATCATGAATGTGAGGTGGCCGGACATATTCTCAAATGAAGATCTTTGGACCATCACCAAGCAACAACCGATTAGCATCCAGATCAAGGAGAGGAAATGGCGCTGGATTGGTCACACACTAAGGAAGCCGGACGGAGCTATTGAGTGGGCGGCGCTAGACTGGAATCCTCAAGGCGCCAGGAAGCAAGGTCGACCTAAGAAGACCTGGAAGAGGACGTTCGAAAATGAAATTGCAGAGGTGGACAAGAACTGGAGTCAAGTGAAGAGAATGGCCAGGAACCGTACTGCGTGGAGAAATTTCGCCAAGGCCCTATGCTCCGGAAGGAGCGGCAGGAATTAAGTAAGTAAGTAAGTAAGAAACAGGAAAGGTAAGACTCAGTTTTAAGAGGCACACTGTTTCTTGTTAGATACTTTCCAGGCTGTTGTTCACAAATACTCTCTTCATAAGACATGACAACGAAGAAAATGGTCTTGATTTAATACACTAATAAATCACTACACTGATCCATGTTTTATAACTTACAAACGAACATGAACGCTCTGAGAATGCACTGCTTGAAGCCTAGGCTCTCTGCTGACGCATTCAGCTTTCGACATTCCTCTTGGCGCATACGCAATTGCCTTCTCTAATCACAGAGACTTGAGACTGTTTCAAAGCAGACTCACTGACTGCTCAGTCCCACGCTGAGAAGCTGGCGTCAATCCTACCATGGTTACAGAGAATAATACTGAAAACTAGAGATATAATTTGCCTAAGCCAATGAAAAATTTAAATGTGCATATTCCTTGAGAATGACAACGGTATTCTAAGGCTCAAAGATTCCCCTCCAGCTTTGCCACTAGTGGTTGTTGTTTGAGTCATCAGTCTTTTGACTGGTTTGATGCAGCCCTCCATGCTTCCCTGTCCTGAGCTAATCGTTTCATCTTTACATAGCTACCACACCCTACATCCGAGGCAATCTGTTTAACATATTCTAATCTTGGTCTACCCCTACAGTTCTTGTCCTCGACCCTTCCTTCCATAACTTCTAAGCTTGCTATTCCTGGGTGTCTTAGTATGTATCCTACTAACCTATCTCTTCTCTTCATTAGCAGTCGCCAGAAACATCTCTCCTCTCCCACTCTCCTTAAAACCTCTTCGTTTGTAACCCTATCTACCCATCTGACCTTCATCATTCTCCTGTAACACCACATTTCAAATGCTTCAATAGTCATCTTTTCTGCTGCACCAATAGTCCAAGTTTCACTTCCATAGAGCGCCACGCTCCAGACAAAGGCTATCAAAAATGACTTCCTAATACCTAAATCTATATTCGATGTCAACAGATTCCTTTTTTGTAAAAATGCTTTCCTTGCCTGAGCCAACCTACTTTTTATATCCTCTTTGCTTCGTCCATCACTGGTTATTCTGCTTCCTAAGTAACAGAAGTCTCCTACATCCTTCAGCTCTTCACCTGCCAATTTGATCTCCATAGAGGTTTCTGATTTATTTCGGCTGCATTCAAGTATTTTTGTTTTACATTTATTAATTTTCATCATGAATTCTTTCCGTAAGACGGAGTCCCATTCAAAAACTCATTCAAATCCTCAGGCATGTCGGCCAAGATGACGATGTCAGGCTTCAGCAAATCTCAGAGTTGAAATTATTTCTTCTTGAATCTTCACTCCCACTTTAATTTTTTCTCCAATTTCCTTCATTGCTTGTTCAATGTAAAGATTGAAAAGTAAGGGTGATAAGTTGCAGCCTTGCCTTACACCTTTCTGAATACCAGCTTCTCTCTCATGTCCTTCAGCTCGAATGACTGCTGTCTGGTTTCTGTATAGATTGTATATCACCCTCCTATCCCTGTACTTTATTCCAATCGATTTCAAAACGTCAAACAATTTAGTCCAATCAACGTTATCAAAAGCCTTTTCCAAGTCTACAAATGCCATGAACGTTCTCTTATCTTTCCTTATTCGACCTTCCAAAATCAGTCTAAGACTTAGTACAGCTTCCCTTGTTCCTACATTTCTCCTGAAACCAAACTGGTCTTCACCCAACTCCGTTTCTATCTGGCATTCAATCCTCTGGTAAATTATTCTAGACAGGATCTTTGAAGCATGAGTAATCAAGCTGATTGTACGGTAATCTTCACATCTGTCAGCTCACACTTTCTTTGGTATAGGGATGATCACATTCTTCTTGAAATCAGGGGGTACCTTACCTGTCTCATAAATCCTACACACCAAGTGAAATAACCTGATCAGACCTTCATCCCCTATGCAGCGTAGCAACTCAATCGGTATATCATCTATGCCTGGTGCTTTGTTCCTGCGTAAGTCCTCGAATGCTCTGTCAAATTCTGATATCAATATTAAATCTTCTTTAGCATCCTCATCAATTTCCTCCGCTTTTTCCATTACATGATTCTCAATCTCCTTTCCCTTATACAAGCACTCTACGTAAGCTTTCCATCTCTCAACATTTTGTTCCCGATCTGTTAGAGGCTTTCCATTTGTGTCCTTAATATTACAGCACTTAGTCTTCTTTTCCCCAAAAGTATGCTTAATCCTTCGATAAGCTGTGTCTACTTTTCCTAATTTCAGACAATTTTCTATACCTGCACATTTCTCTTTCAACCATTCTTCTTTCGCTTCCTTGCACTTCTTGTTAACCTCATTTCTCAGACGTCTGTATTCTGCTTTCCCCTTTTCATCTCTTAGATTCTTGTGTTTCCGCCTTTCATCCATCAATTCTAGTATATCCTGAGTGATCCACGGTTTTCTACCTATTCTTTCTATCCTACCAATGTTTTCTTCTGCGAATTTTGTTATTTCATTCTTCCAAGTGCCCATTCGTCTGCAATTGAAGTTTGTTTAGGGGTTTTCGTTAGTCCTTCCTTTATACTTTTCTTGGATCTTTCGTTTACATCCTTTACTTTCAGTCTGTCTATTGCCCACCTTTTTGGCTTTTGACTTTTCTTCAGTTTCTTCAACTTTAATCTGCATTTTATTACAACCAGATTGTGGTCAGAGTTTATGTCAGCACCAGGATATGCTTTACAATCCAAAATCTGGTTTCGAAACCTCTGCTTGACCATAATGAAGTCGATTTGGTAACGCCCTGTATCTCCTGGTCTCATCCATGTGTATATTCTTCTGTTGTGGTTATTGAATAAGGCGTTAGCTATGACCAACTCATGTTCGGTGCAGAATTCCATCAGCCTGCTTCCCCGATCATTACATTCACCTAATCCAAAATCTCCTACTATCTTCCCTTCTCTCCCTTTTCCTACCACAGCATTCCAATCTCACATTACTATAACATTTTCATCACCTTTGATATACCTCAGAATTTCATCTATTTCTTCGTAGATAGTGATGTAAAATATAACATTTTCATCACCTTTGATATACCTCAGAATTTCATCTATTTCTTCGTAGATAGTGATGTAAAATGTCTAGGCATTTATAAGTCGGGACAAATGTCCAGGATATATACCCGGGCAAATGCCCAAAACCCATAAATGCCCAGGCATTTTGGGCATTTACCTCTTTTAAAAACATATTCATAATGCAACGCTTATATAAATATTGCTTTAGCCATATATGTATTCTATATATTTATCCATAAAAACACGAGTTGAGGCCAAAATAGACTGCGGAAGTTGTTGTAGGAATTCCCTGAAAGAACTTGATTTTGGTTCTGAGGCTGAGCTTGTGCTTGGTACTGCAGATTTGTTGTTGAAATCATCCGCTTCAATTAGTAAAGGTTCATAAGGGCGTTTTCTTTCGAAAAGGTTTTTCAACCACTGTAATTGTACCTAACTGAAGCACTTTTTTTAAAGATCCTGAGGGCACTTAAAACACTTATTTATGTGCTTTTCTATTTTGTTACAATGTGACTGTTAATAGTCCTTATTACAATATTTAGAAGATACTCCTTTCCATTTCAAATTAAAAAAGTTCCGAATAGGTAGTTTTTTCCTAAACATTTTGTAATAATTTAATCTAACACTTAAAAATATAAATAGCCTAAGAAAGAAGTGAGGTTATCTGAGACTCAACCCCTCAACAGACAGCTCTACTTCACAACTAACTGGGCAGGGCTGCTGGTGGTAGAATGCCTCGCCAATCTCAAGGCCACAACCACCCTACCCCCCCCCCCCCCCATTCCAAGATCATAGCACAATGGCTGCCCAGGGCCTAGCCCATCGACCCTCCTCCCAAAGTCACTATTCACACCGTAATCAAACTCCTACCTAATTTTCCTAAATAGAAATGAGTAGGCCTGCAAGCCTAACTCAGTAATACAATGTTTTATTCAAACCAGATATACATAATTCCCATTTAGATGTTATTGACAACATTGGCACAGGATAATTAAATTATTATTAGCAATATTCAGGCATTACTAGTTTATAATGTCGATTATTCAGGTCCGTATTGACGTAACTATAACTTTGAAAGAATATTACAATTTCCGCCTTTCAATACTATTTATTGCTAATTACTTACAGGGACATGTTTCGTAAGTAATTAGCAATAAATAGTATTGAAAGGCGGAAATTGTAATATTCTTACAAAATTACTAGTTTATCCATGAAATGTACCTTTGATTAATGGTTTTTATTATGTTTTAGATGCTCTAGTAACAATCATAAGTAGTAAAAAGTAAAAAAAAAAAGAAGTTTTCTTAAATGCCCAGATTTTGGGCGCTTAAAACTGCTTTGGGCAAATGTCCATTTATAGATGTCCTGCCCACTGGGCATTTGCCCGGCTCACATCACTATTCGTAGACCTTTTCAACATCCTCATCATCAGCTTGACTGGTAGGCATATAGACTTGTACCACTGTGGTGCACGTAGGTTTAGTATTGACTTTTGCTACACTAATCCGTTCACTATATTGCTCATAATATTCCACCCGCTGTCCAAGTTTCCTACTCAATATGAGACCAAACCCTGCTTGACCATTGTTTGATTTAGTGCTAATGAACCTATAGCCTCCTGACCAAAAGTCCTGTTCTTCCTGCAAGCGCATTTCACTAATCCCAACCAAATCCAACCTCAACCTATCCATTTCCCTTTCTAAGCTTTCTAACCTTCCACTTCCTAGCAGACTTCTAAAATTCCACTTCCTAGCAGACTTCTAAAATTCCACGCTCCGATCCGTAGAATGTCAGATTTCCTCTTTGTCTCTTCTGTGATGTTAACCCCCTCTCGAGTAGTCCCCACCCGGAGATCCGAACGGGGGACTAGTTCACCTCCGGATTGAAAGTTTACAAGGGAGGAGGCCATCATCAAATGTAATTATGCATAGAGGGGTGCATATCCTCGGAAATAGCATTACGGCTGTAGTTTCCCGTTGCTTTCAGCCGTGCAGCAGAACGCAGTGTAACCATTAGTTGGCGTATATTATCAATATCTCAACCGTCTATAAGACTAGTAAAGAATTGATATATTCTGAATCGCTGCTACTCCCTTTCAGAATAAGTAAAGAGCAATTCTACTAACAAAAATACTAACCTTCTACTAACAATTAAATACCAAAATTCTACTAACGAAAAAAAAAAATACTACAGTTCCACCAACAACAAATACAACCACTAAAACAGTCTGTCACCAGGCACACTCACATGCACCCTCACACATCACAGTCTAATGAAACAATGAACTATAAGTAGTAAACAATGCAACTGCCACCAGACACACTCATACACCACAGCCTAATAGAACAATAACATATATCTAATAAACAAACTAACTACATACTTACAACTAAGGAGAAATGTAGGAACAAGGGAAGCGGTACTAAATCTTAGGCTGATTTTGGAAGGTAGAATAAGGAAAGATAAGAGAACGTTCATGGCATTTGTAGACTTAGAAAAGGCTTTAGATAACGTTGATTGGACTAAATTGTTTGACATTTTGAAATCTATTGGAATAAAGCACAGGGATAGGAGGGTGATATACAATCTATACAGAAACCAGACAGCAGTCATTCGAGCTGAAGGACATGAGAGAGAAGCTGGTATTCAGAAAGGGGTAAGGCAAGGCTGCAACTTACCACCCATACTTTTCAGTCTTTACATTGAACAAGCAATGAAGGAAATTGGAGAAAAAATTTAAAGTGGGAGTGAAGATTCAAGGAGAATTAATTTCAACTCGGAGATTTGCTGAAGACATCGTCATCTTGGCCGACAAGCCTGACATCGTCATCTTGGCCGACACGCCTGAGGATTTGAATGAGTTTTTGAATGGTATGGACTCCGTCTTACGGAAAGAATACATGATGAAAATTAATAAATGTAAAACAAAAATACTGGAATGCAGCCGAAATAAATCAGAAACCTCTATGGACATAAAATTGGCAGGTGAAAAGCTGAAGGAAGTAGGAGACTTCTGTTACTTAGGAAGCAAAATAACCAGTGATGGACGAAGCAAAGAGGATATACAAAGTAGGTTTGCTCAGGCAAGGAAAGCATTTCTACAAAAAAAAATCAGTTGACATCGAATATAGATTTAGGTATTAGAAAGTCATTTTTGAAAACCTTTGTCTGGAGCGTGGCGCTCTATGGAAGTGAAACTTGGACTATCGGTGCAGCAGAAAAGATGAGTATTGAAGCATTTGAAATGTGGTGTTACAGGAGAATGATGAAGATCAGAAGGGTAGATAAGGTTACAAATGAAGAGGTATTAAGACGAGTGGGAGAGAAGAGATGTTTCTGGCGACTGCTAATGAAGAGAAGAGAGAGGTTGGTAGGACACATACTAAGACACCCAGGAATAGCAAGCTTAGTGATGGAAGGGTTGAGGACAAGAACTGTAGGGGTTGACCAAAGTTAGAATATGTTAAACAGATTGCCTCGGGTGTAGGGTGTGGTAGCTATGTAGAGATGAAACGGTTAGCACAGGACAGGGAGGCATGGAGGGCTGCATCAAACCAGTCAAAAGACTGAAGACTCAAACAACAACAACAACTAAAACTAACTACATACTTACTGTACTGTCATTTGAATTGACAATATTTACAAAATGCAATTTAGATAGAAAATACTTACAAAATGTAATTTAGATTCAAGCCCTGTTACCAACCTAAAATATTATTATGTTATTAATAATATTAATGTAACTGGTAGTTGAAATCCTAGACAGTAGCATACACAGTAGATCTTGTGTGATCTTTTTTTGTGGGAAGTAGCCTATGAAAAGTGCAAAGAAAGGAAATGAGAATAGGGGGGGGGCTAGATATTTCATGTTTCAGAAGGGGGGCATGAAAAAAAAGTTTGAGAACCCTTATGTAAACATTCATAATACCTTCAAAAATTTTGCATATAATAAATGTTAGGCTGACAGGTCTGTAGCTATCACTCTCCCCACTTTTCCCTCTCCCTTTATATGCCACTGGTATAGATACCTTAAAATGAGTGATGGATGACTTCTCCCATAATGAGCCATACTTGCCTAAATGGACAGAGCATTGTGTCATACACTACAGTGAGATACCATCGGTTAATATCCAGAGGATGGCTGATGATCATTTGCAATTATTAAATTTTTCATTAAAATTTATTGATTTTCTATTTCTAAGAGTTTTATTTACTTGAATGTGAATACAATGTGTCACAGTTTTTTGTTCAGTCAAAATTCAGTTCCTAACATCTTGTATTTGCATTTATTTTGTTCTTCCTCATTAGTAACGTTGTGCTTTCTTATGATTCCACATTAAGCTTTGCACTTTGATAACTCTGTAGCACATTGTTATATTTATGAATACAAAGCCAGAGATGAACAGCCAGAGGTGTGAGTTTAAAAAATAATGCTTGGAGCATTTTAATGCAGAGTGAACCTAACAATAAGGAAATAAACTTGGAGATAATAAGATATTATTAAAACGCACAGAAACCTAAGAAAAAAAATATATGCTTATTATCATCTCCCTTTACATTTTCAGAAACTCGTGAATAACATCTATAGAGCTTCCACGAGTTAAAATGGCACAGAAGCTTATGCATAGCGAACCTCCGGTCCGCGAATCCCCATGTGATTTGCATTGGCAATGAATCGTCTGTGATTATTTTCATTGTTATTTCGGATTGTAGTTTTGTGTTTAGGAGTTCAACTTATGAAATAAGAACTAGTGGGTTGGCGTTTCTTGAATATTCCAAACACAAGTGTCTCCTGAAAGAGTAGTTAGTAAAACTTTGCAAGAGAAAGGACCAACACACAGCGTGACTATAAAGTGAGCGATTTGCACATTTCAAACGGCAGTGGACTATAATTGCATTGTAAAAGTTGGTGCATATTAAATATGTTATAGGCTATGAGAGAATATTATAATCAGTTGCTATTGGGTTGTTATATTGGTATATTATGAGTTAACTTGACCCGTTTAAGTGCTAAGATGAGACTAAAGCTTCGAGTATAGGCTATACGTCATACCACAAGCATTTACCAACAACTCATCCATTCATCTTTAATATTTTGTTTAAAGCGATATTTCATAGCACAAGCGATTCCATCTTAAAATCCAACTGTGCCTAGTTTCCAGTATGGAAAACATGAAAAATTATAACTTACTAGACCAAAATTATGGCAACAAAATAAAAAAATGCTCATTTACAATTTCAACCTAGCCTACCTAAAGTATCATACTGTAATCCCCGAAAGGAATGGGGGGGGGGTTATGGCCTCAATTAAGACTACCGAACCTCATTTAGCTTGAATTATGGAACCCGAAACATTCCTAATGGACGTATCTTAAGAAATAGTCTTTAGAAATATTTTGGTTAATAATTTAAGACAAGTTGCCAGATAACATAATACATAAAGCTGCGTACCTACTAACGTGTAAAGTTCTTCTGTGAAGAAAACAACCTTGCCAAGATTATACTACGTGTATACAGTTAAATACAATCTTCCATTTGGAGAAACACTTTCGTCGTCAAAATCTGAAAAAAATTCAAATTGACGGACAAATGTGCAACATTTCGAGACTATGAGTGTTGTATGCGGCACAACGTTAGCTGACATTTCACATCATTGACACATAAGGAATAAACACATGCAGAGCTTTATCGTTGTAGAGCTGATGATCATATCATTCTTGGTGCATTTTACAACGTTAATTTCTCCTAACACCAATAGTTTACTTAGTTACATGCAAGCAAAATTGTACTACACAGTTCCCATTGCTTCCATTACCCGACTACTAAACTGGAAACTGGTTATGCATAACCATACGCTGAACCGGTGGCGCATCCTATGGCAAGTGAATGAACGAAAGAATGCTCTATAGGCATAATTTCGATAGTTGCTGCCTGAGGCGAAGTTGAAAACGCAAAAAACAGCTGAATAAAATAAAATTAAGTTATATCACTGGCAGACAGACAATTCATAGAATGTTTCGAATATATTGGAGAGTATGTGGGAAGATCATGTAGTGAAATGGTGATTCAATACCTAAGTTGCCAGAGACTACTTCCTGAAATTATGACGATAAACACAACTGGCACTCAGTGAGACATTGAGTAGGTCGAACTATCTACTGTTTTGTGTAGAGGATACATTTTATCTTTGTGTATGGTTCTGTATGTTATCTAGGGTAAGTTGTATTTGTTCACATGTATTATGTTTATGTAAAGAAAAAATCCCATTAAGATAGCTGCCCTATACCAACCGATTCATTCAACGGCACAAAGGATTAATATTAAGAATGAGCAACTTTGAAACCATTTCTGATAACAAGGGTAACAATCTTCTTCATTTGTGAGTTAGCTATATGTGATCATCAGTGTACCACAAAATAACTTTCTTTCTTAAGTATGTATATGACATAAGTAATGTTATCGGTAATGTGAGGAACACAAAAAATTGCATCCATTCGAGCTACGTTATGATAGCACCGTTGAACTCCAGGTAAATACATATAAGAAGGTTGGTCCGGCAATAGTAAAACGGAACGTTGTGCTACAATGGATGGTTTTTATTTTGAAGAAAAAAATCTGTCAATAAGTAATGTTTCACGGGACTTGGGGAAAAAAAATTGCACTGGAAAGGAGCGAAATATGCAAGTCAAGAGTTAAGAACCACTAAATTGTCCAAATTTCGCACTGTGTGTCCTCATATGAGTTTTCAGAGTACCTCGTTGAGAAAACGCTCTGTTACAAATCGTACAGACATGTGACCGTTCTCCAGTATGTGTCAGCAGGTGTCTTTTAAGATGCGGTCTCTGAGTGAAAGATCTATAACAGATATCACAAGAGTGGAGGCGTTGTCCTGAATGGCCGTCAATGTGCCTCATTAAAGCAGAGCGATGATTGAACGTCTTACCACACATAGTACAGCAATGGGGTCTCTCTTCACTGTGTGTTAACAAATGACTTGTCAAATGGGACCGACGAATAAAAGACTTTCCGCAATCTGAACACGAATGCGGTCTTGGTCTCATTTCCGTGTGAGATAGCTTATGGGAGTTCAAATTCTCACGCTGAGTGAAAGTACTTGGACAGAGCGAACAAGCATAAGGTCGTTCTCCTGTATGAGTGATCATATGCCTCTTCAGATGCGAGCTTAACGTGAATGCTTTCCCGCAGGTCGTACAGCTGTACGGTGCAACTCCGTTGTGCATTAGGAGATGTGCGCGGAGATTGCCACGGCGAGTGAAAGCCTTATTGCATTTAGTGCAGCAATGGAGTGATTTCCTGCCTTCGAGTAACTTCTGATCAGATTCAGTCGCTTCTTCAGTGTCAGAATGGATACTGAAAAATGACAAATTTTGAATTGCCTCTATTAAGACATTTTGATCAAATAAATGGCAATGGCAAAGTAGGCTTTCATAATATACCTACGTGTACTGCACAAATGTACAAGCTACTTAAATGCAAGGCATGGATTAAAATCTGGCAACACATGAGGGACTCGAATCTAGAACCTCCAGCTCAGAATGCAGTGGTCTACCACTGAGCAAATGTTCATGGTGAAGTAGCAACCCTGACACTGGGCTATTACACGGTTATTATATTTTAAGTCCCTTTTAACAACTGCGGATTTCAGAAACGGCGAGGTGCAGGAATCTTGCCCCGAAGGGGATCTTAAACATGCCAGTAAATCTACTGACATGGCTCCCTCACATTTGTGAACCCTCAAATACCCACTAGCTGCACGAGGATTCGATCCTGCAACCTTGGACACAGCAAACAAGAACGTTACCACTGAGCCACGCAGCCAGCCACATGGTTATTATATCCCACTGGTTATGTTCTGCATGCATTGGATATTTTAGTTTTCTACCTTCCATCTAAAATGTTCGTTCAAGTTGTACTATAGTAGTATACGAACCTGCTTGCTAAATATCAGTGCATCGACAAGGTAATCCGAAACAAGAGCTAGGTCATCAGACACCAGTGCGAGCTAACACGAGAGATGCCAGCAGTGTTAGCGTGATCTGCGGTTGACCTTGGACCGCTTGAAGCGATTGTTATACAAATTAATGGGTGTTGACGTCATTGGGTTGTTTACTAGGATGGTGGCGTAAAAGACATTGAACTTATATAGCTTTGTATAATTGACGTCAATGGATAAGAATTTAAACTTTGACTTCTTTAAGCGATAGTGATAAAAATTAATGAGATGTTTACGTCATAAGCTTGTTTGCTGGATATGGTTTCTTGAGTGTAGGTGGGGGAGGAAGGATTTATAAATGGACGAGTGCGTTGATGAGTTTAACTTTTACTTTTGCCAGAAGAGAGAGAGAGAGAGAGTGTGTGAAAGAGATAAAGAAAGTCAACGACGAGGTACAAATTGTGTAATGGATATTATAACGAAATTGAATAAGGTAGCCAGTTCGGCACAGTATTCCAATAAGAAACTATCTGAATTAGTAATCGAATTACCATATGTGGTCCAATCTCTCGAGGCTGTGAAGACAAGATTTGGGAGAAAAATAGTGGTTGACATTGTCGATGAAGATGAAATAACAAGTGTATTTTTAGCACAAAAATTTGCAAAACTAAGCGAGTTGGAGGTCAATGGAATAAACTTAAATGCCGTGGGACGATGGTGTATTTAGGATTGAAAAATGGCTCACATCAAGTTGTCTTTGAACAGTAAATTTTTTGTGAGTCATCATCATTTCCCCTTATCCAGCTCCTGCCGGGTCGGGGTATTTATGGCACTTCTCCACTTTCCTCTTTCCTTCCACCATTCTTCTTCCACGATCTTGTCCCAGTCCAGATTTCTTTTTCTTACGCTGTTCTTAACTGAATCTATCCACTTGTTCTAGGTCTTCCTCTTGCTCTCTTACCCTTGCACTTTGCCTCCAGCATCTGTCTTGGTATTCTATTTTCCTCCATCCTCTTTACATGTCCAAACCATCTTAGTTTATTCTTCTCAATTCTCTCATTTAGTTTTCCCATCCCAACTTCCTTCCTAACATCTTCATTCCTCACTCTGTCTTTCCTATCATACTTTTTAGGAATTTCATTTCACTGGCTTGGATTCTACTCTCTTGCCTGCTTGTCAGGGTCCAAGTCTCAGCTGCATAAGTTAATATGGGAACATAGTACACTTTATACATTACCTCCTTGCTTTTCCTTGGTACTTCCTTATCCCAAACAAGTTTTCTTACACTTTGATAGAATGCATTGCTCTGCTGTACCCTGCTGCCAATCTCCATGTCCAACCTACCAGTTTGCATCAATTCACTTCCTAGGTATTTGAACGTGTCCACAATTTCCAAACTCTGACTTCCAATTTTCACAGTGCCCTTTCCTTGTCTTTCCCCTCTTGTCATCACCATGGTCTTGCTTTTCTCTATACTGATTTTCAGGCCGTACTTCTGAATATTTTCGTTCAGTGCATCTAGTTATTTTTGCACTTCTTCGGTGTTCCTTCCCCAGACCACAATATCATCTGCAAATAACAGTAACTTCATTTCTTTATGTTCATATGCTTCCTTTGTTTCCTTTACAATTTCATCCATCACCATTATGAACAAGAAAGGTGACAGCACACTCCCCTGTCTTAGTCCAGTCTCGTTCCTAAACCAATTTGTCTTGCCAACTGGGGTCAGTACCCTGCTAACACAGTTGTTGTACATTGCTTGCACCGTTTCCAACATTTCTCTTCCCAGTCTCTTCTTAACCATGGTTTCCCATACCTTCTCTCTGGGGACACTATCATATGCCTTTTCTAGATCTATGAAAGTCATGATCAAATCCTCTCCATATTCCCAGTTCTTTTCCATCACCTGCCTCAAGCTAAAGATTGGGTCCACTGAGGATCTTCCACTCAGAAGCCATACTGTTCCTCTTGCAACTCTCCTTCCACCTTTCTTCTCATTCTTCTTTCTAATATCCTTTCCAGTATTTTTACTATCTGTGATATGAGGGTGATCCCTCTATAGATATCACACACCTTCTTGTCCTCCTTCTTAAACACTGGTATTATTAGCCCTTTCTCCCAGTCTTCTGGTACACATTTCCGTTTCCACACACACTTTAGCAGTCGATACAACCATTGCATACCTACAGGTCCAGCAGCCTTTATCATTTCTACACTGATTTCATCCACCCCTGTTGCTTTTCCCATCTTCTTTTTCTGTACTGCTAATTCCACCTCCAGCATTGTTATATCATCTTCTGTTATAGAGTCCTTAGGTTGTGTCACTTCCATCTCACCAGTACAATTGCTCACATTCAATAGCTTATCGAAATACTCCTTCCATCATCCCTTTATCTCTTCTGGGTGTGTTAACAACTCTCCATCTTCCTTTTTCACTAGCTTTGTAGTAACTCTTTCTTTCCTCTTACTTCTTAGAAGTCCATACAGCATCCTTTTACTGCCACTTACATCAGTTTCCATTCTTCGTGTAAATTCTTCCCAACTTTTCTTCTTTTCTTCTCCACCACTTTCTTACACCTCCGTTTGCTGTCGTGATACTTCCTTTCGCTTTCTTCCGTTTGATCTCGGTTCCATACTTTCCATGCAGACTTCTTTTCATTCACTGCTTTCCTCACTTCCTCATTCCACCACGGTGTCTCTTCTTTCACTCTTGTCGACGTCCTACCACAAGCACTCTCTTCTGCACCAACAAATGCCTTTTTAAAGTGGGACCATTCCTCTTCTATGTTTTCCACTTCAGTAACTGGGATTTGTTGCTTCAATCTCTCCTGAAAATCTTCCTGTACAGTTTTGTCTTTCAATTTCCATACTTTTATTTTACTTTCTCTGATCTCCTTTAGGTTTTCCAATTTTTCCCATCTAAATTTTGCCACCACAGCTCTATGGTCCCCATCAAATGCTTCTCCTGGTAAAGCTGTCACATCTATCAGTTTTCTGCGATTAGTCCTTTCCACAAGAAAGTAGTCAATTACTGACTTTGTTCTTCTATCACCCCAACCATATCTCGTAATTTTCCTGCTGTTTTTCTTCCGAAACCATGAATTACCCACTATCAGTCCATTCCTTTCACAAAAGTTTACAAGTTCCTCTCCTTCCCGGTTCTTTTTCCCATATCCATATGGTCCAATGACTTCTTCCTTTCCTTGTCTCTCGTTTCCGACTTGTGCATTCATATCTCCCATGATCACCACTTCTACATCTGAAATTACTCTTTCTACATCCTCCAGGAATACTTCAATATCTTCTTCTCTGTTTCCAGTCTGTGGTGCATACCCTTGTATGAAGTCCATCACGTCATTTTTGATCTTCATTCTAATTTTCATTATTCTGTCACTCACACACTCGACCACTTCAACATACTCCTCCAGTTGTTTTGAAGTTATCAGTCCCACGCCATTTTTTGCCTCTTGGCCACCACTGCAGTATAATGTATATCCTTTCCTAATTTCTTCCTTCCTTTACCTTTCCATTTCACTTCACTCAGAACCATCATTCCAACCATCTCCCTCTCCATGAAGTCTACCACCTCCTCCACCTTGCCTGTCAGAGTCATGACATTCATGATTCCCACTTTCATTTCGGTTACTGGTTGCCCATTTCTCACAGTTCCCCCAGTACCAAAAGAACTGCGCGTCGCCTGCAGGGTACGCCCCAACCTTCTCCGAATCATTTGAAGTGCCATTTCCATTTTAGGCTATTATTACGATGGGGTCGCCACTCCCAAAGGCATTTTATGAAGCTACTGCCAGTTATTATACAGGCCGCCCCTAACATGGGAAACAGACGCCCTTGCAGCCGCCCCTAACCTGGGAAACAGACGCTGCCGATTGATGCTGTACTCATACTATTCCCTGAGTACTGGGTTGCCTCTTCCCCAATCTCCACCGTTCCGAAGTCCATCTTCTCCGCTGCAGATTGTGAGTATATATATGTATATATATGATTGATTGATATAACGATTGATATATAGTTGTTAATTAATTCTTAAATTGTTTATTTTTCAGACCATCTAAAAATAATGAAGGAACAGCGAGAATGAAGTGGAAAACCGTTAATTTTCTGAGTGGAACGGAACATTGATTCCATCCAATAATAGAGTATCGTGTATGCTTTGAACACTTAGAAGAAGATGATAATGATATTGATGGGAGTCATAATGAGAATGAAGCATGTTTAAACAAATGGAGGTCATCGAGTGGAATTTCATAATTTTCAGTCTATGTTACTAATGTTAGCAAATCAGATGATAGTCAGCGAGAGGTGACAGAAACAGTTATAAGAATTAAAAGAATTATGTGAAGATGAACATTTTATTTCTTTTCTCGGATATAATACATTCCGTGAACTTGACAAAATTGAATTTTCTTTTACATGTTATGATATAACAAAATTAAACGAGTATAGAAACAAATTGCTTGGTAAACTTCAAGAGAAATTTCCTTTTTAAGCAGTTCATTGTACATTGGAGATTATAGGCAGTAATTCATCTCAATGGCTTGAATATACTTTGGTAGATTGTAGGCTTTTGGTAAACCGATGCTTTTTTTTGTCAGCTCACTAAAAAATTACAAACTCAAGAAATAACATTTTTATGAATGCACTTACACCCTATGCAGAAGAACAGCATATTCAACTCACGCAGACAAACAGCATCTTCAATTCTCAACAGTTTGGTGGAAAAAGAAATACTTACCACTTAAAGAACGAAGATCTTTACATTTTCACTAATTTGTATTATATATATAATGTAAACCACAAAATATAGAAAATAAATGTATATTTGTTCTTAAATATTATTTACAAATAGGTCTATATATTAAATTGTCTCTCTCTACAACACATCATTATTTTCCTCCTCTTCTTCCTCTTCCTGAACCTCCTCCTCTTGTCGTCTTTCAAGAGAGATTTGCTCCGCTACTATGCCATAATCTCGAACGTGACGTATCATATACGTTAACATATCTATACTCAGTTCGTTGAACACAAAATCGCTAGCGTATCTTGTGTCCGACACTAACGTAGTTAATTCTGTGCGCACGATATCTCTCTCTTCGATGGTGAAACTGTTGAAGACTACTTCTTCTTCCACCTTAACAGCAGAGGCTATAAAATTTAATTTTAAAGTCTTAGCTCTCTCCCCAATCACCTTTACCTCCCTTATACGCTCAAACTTCTCGACGACATATAGGAAATCTGAATGCATGATGGATAGTAACTATGGCTTACTAAACCATGCCACTCTTATATACTAAGAGGATAATATTGAAGACAGCAAAAAAGTTTTTAATCTTTTCAAATGAACCTTTGAGAACTGAAACTCTATCATGTCATCTCATTAAAATTACAGAGCCGAATGACGTCAAATAGCAATCCAGAAAAATAAGCCTATTACATCAACACTTATTCACCCAGTCAAGGGTTAAGGTGGTGTCATATAACACAAATTAACCAAATGAGATAAACTAGCAAGCCAGTAAAAAAAAGGTTGACATCATTAATCATTAATCTTCATTAAAATGAATGGGGAGTCCGCTGTCGTTGGGGTAAATCTGAGATTTGTCTCATATAAAATTGTCGCTTACAGTCACATCGGACAAGAGTGTAAACTCTCAAAGATTGCCACGCAAGTGGAAAAAGCAGCGCATCAATGCGGTTCTCAACCATAGAAAAAATTAAAATGAAACAAACATACTGCGTCACCGACAACTTATTTATCGCCAACACAATAACAGCTTAACGTCACGAGTTGGATACAAGTGGATGAACATTGTAAAAAAATGTGTTGGATCACGCTAACACTGCTGGCATCTCACGTGTTTGCTCGAACTGGTGTCTGATAATCTAGCCCTTGTGTGGGATTACCTTGTCGTTGCAATGATATTTCGAAAGCAGGTTCCTATACTACTTTCTTTACACAACCTTATAGCTGAAAGCTTCAGTTCATTATCAGTGCGATGGTGGAATCCAATTTTGGGAATAAAAATAATGGTTCTGTATTTCTACCCCTTCTGATTTGCTTCTACAGACTCGGGAATGAAGCGAGATGAGTTTGCTGAGCGATATATGATCTTTATTTATTGCCAGATATTAATAATCATGAAGATAAAGCAATAATAACGTTAAGAGTTAAGCATTCTTTTGAACTGTTATGACTGAAAAGACGTGCCAGAATGCTGTCCAAAGGGGATCCTTAGTGTGTCAGCAAAGCAAACAATATTCTCATTCACTTATGCACCCACAAATGCGAACTGACAGTGCCCGGATTCTATTTTACAACCTTCGGAAAAGCAGGCGAGAACTTCAGTAGTCTCCTCAATTTAATATTAGGGTATTTGATTTTATAAGTGTATTTATCTGCAATTTAGACACAACAACTAGATGGTAAGATCTACAACTACATACGTATTTAAATTGAACTCGGCTTAAAATTAGAAAGTAAATTCAAATTTACTACTGTGATATACCCAGGGCGCCAGAAAACTTACTGTTTCCAATAAATATACAGAGAACGAAATATCTTCTTTCTCAGGGTCATGAGACAGTAATATGTGCTGATCATAACAACTAACTTTTGACTAAAACTATAAGAGGTAAAGGGTATGATTAACTTTTATTTTACAATGATATTCTCCTTTCATACATCCATAAAATCCCAACATGGCCGACTATACAGATCAACAACCATATCCGTGGTTACCTATCTCAAAGACCTCATACCATGAAAAAGAAAACACTGACACACAATGCAAAGAACATGATACAACTATACACTGGAACACGTCCATATTACACTACATGCCCATTTCTGACCAAGAAGAACGAAAACCAAATAAGGATTTTGACTGTGTTACTTACTTATCTACATGATCTCCAATGATGTCAACTTCTTCATTGTATGTGTAGTTCAACACATCCTGCGGAAAAAGAAAGAAAGATAATAATAATATTCATCAGCATGATTGTCTTATCTCCAGAGTTTAATAATGTGAGACATGTAGATACTAAAGAGGAAATAAAACTGCAATTGAATAATCAATTTGACATAAACACATTGTTTGCATTTTACAGTGTAAGCTGCTTCCTGTATGAGACACAATCAACAATTAAAATTCACACTTTTCTCCATGCAATAACAATATTATACAATAGTAATCAAGTTCACACATTTATTGCCTGCACCTCCTTCAAGTTTTATACTCAAATAGGCTTCCACAAGAATTTACTGCCTCAAAAACCTATCGTAAATTACTTACAATGCGAAAATATTAGGGCAAAGATTGGTTCCAGAAGAACATTCTTTAGAAAGTCATTCTATCATACAGACTACAGTGAGCTATAGTGCTGTGTATCAATACAGAATGTTGTGTTCGAGTCTTCAGTCCTCCTACTGTATTGCAGCAGCTGTACATATCATCGTCCTGACCTAATCGTTTCATCTCTACATAGCTACCACACCTTACATCCAAGACAATCAGTTTAACATATTCTAACCATGGTCTATCCCTACGGTTCTTGTCCTCTTTCCACAACCAAGTTTGCTATAGTTGAGTGCTATAGAATGTGCTCTACTAACCTCTCTTCTTTTAATTAGCACTCGCCAAAAAATCTCTCCTCCCCCTCTCGTCTTAATACCTCTGCATTTGTTACTCTATCTACATCATTCTCCAGTAACATCACATTTCAAGTTTTCCTATTGTACTCATTTCTGCTGAACTGACAGTTTAAGTTTAAATAGCATGCCACAATCCAGACAAAAGTTTTCAAAAGTTACTTTCCAAAACCTATATCTATATTTGAAGTCAACAGATTATTTTTCTGTAGCCTGTGCTAATTTAGATTTTATATTCTCTTCGCTTCCCAGTAGCAATTCATTAGAAAATCATTTTTCAAAATTCATCTCTGGAGAGTGGCGCTCTATATAAGTAAAACTGGGAACGGTTAGAAAAGCAGAAATGACAAGAATGGAGGCATTTAACATGTGGTGTTGCAGGAGAATGAAGAACGTGTGCACTGCATTTTTGTCTTCCTTGGTTAATGATTTAGCAACTTTCTTCTTCTCTATTAATTGAAAACAACATGCATATTGCCATGTAATTGTCACATCTTCTTCTGTAATACATAACCACAAACTGCAATGATAACATTCAATACAGTCAAATCAAAACTAAATGATTCATCGAAACTCCTTACCAAAACATTGAATACACAAACCCAAGAGAAGGCACAATGGGCTATTCACAACCCTGACAATGAAGCAAAACTGAACCTTAATTAAATCAAGAGCACTTTTCACATGGGTGCAATTTACCTTGTGAGGTAATTCAAGGTCACACTGACCTTCAACCATCCTGTGGCTGAGAATGAGGGATGTTATCTGTGAGAAAGCTTACATTTCACAAGGGGTGGACAAAGAATACTTTCAGAGTTAGAAAAAATTTGATCGTACATGGAATCGGCTACATTTCTGACAAGACAAATGAGATATTTCAGAGTGGCCAGTTCAGAAAGGAATTTTATCTCCAGGTTTCTCCAAAGCCCTAAATTTTATTGGCAACAAGTGCATATTGCTGAAGTCTTTCAATTTTAGATGTTCTCCAACCCATTCAAATGAGGATTTATTCACAAGGAACATGTTTTGTTGTTAATTCATTTAAGGGGAGGTATGACTGAATATTTCAACTTTCACAGTTTTCATCATAACATTACCAAATTTTAACCACTTGCATAGAGAGTTGCTGGCATCCATTTTTTCTAATTTATAATTAAGTAGCTGTAGTAACTTTTGAGTTATTGAACATTAGTGTATTAAAAAAGTGGTACCATAAGAAAAGTCCCTTGCAACAAAGTTTTTGTTTAACCAAGCTGATTTTTTTCTACAAGTAGTTTAGATGTACAGAAACAATAATTGCTCTGGGGTTTGGTGTCAGCTCAGATAAGATACTCTTCTTTCCAGAAATGTTCAAACTTTTGTTTTAAATGTTTTTGAAAATTCAGCATTATTAATTTAAATCTACCTACCAAAATTTATATTAAAACTCAAAGCAGTTCAAAACACAAAGAAAATTTACATTACTGTACCTTAAGAAACTATCTTACCAAGTTACAACAATAACTGATAAGAATTGCACCATAAGGAGCATTTTGTACACAGCAAAACATTGAAAACTAACTATGCGAGAAAGAGGCAAGTTACAGTAATATTTACTCACTCAGAACTGCCCTCCTCCATATGTTTCCCCTTAACAACTCCTCGCTTTTTCTATCTTAGATATTTTCTGCCATTTGTAAATAATTCCTAGCCATTTTCTCCTGACCACGGCCCCTCTTCTGTATTATTATTGTTATAAACACATCTCAAATGTTTAAATGTCATGTGGGCTCATATTAAATGGCCTCTACAAACTTAAAAATAGCCGGAATGACTAAAATAAAATCATTTTATGAAAGAGAGAGTATTGGGCTATTTTTGTATGAATAAAACAAAACAAAAACGAGTTTATGCCTCAAAATCCGAAAAATTCAGTCATACCTCCCCTTAAGGAGTTTGGAACATAGTCGTCATTTAACCCCGTGTACTCTGGTATGTGTATAGAATTTGCCTGTTAACCAGTGTTATTGTGGTGTCTGTAAGTGTGTGTGTATATCTGTAATGCAGGTGAAGATTGGGAAGGAGGTGGTCGTGGCCTAATGTTAGGAACCGCCCCAGCATTTGCCTCGAGTAGAAGTGGTGAAACCACGGAAAACCACAAACTACTTCCAGGATGATTGAGGTAGGAATCGGACCCACCTCTTCTTAGTTTCGACTCACGAAGCTCAGTGGACCCCGTTTCCGCCCTCAGACCAGATTTAAATTTCTTGGCAGAGCTGGGAATTGCACCATGATCTCTGGGGCAACAGCCAAAAATGCTAGCAAATACACAAAGAAATGGGCACAACAAGTAATATGCAGTGCTCAAGTTGGTAAACATACAAATACAGTAACCTGTAGAAAATATTCTAAGAAATTTGGCATGGTGAAAATGACAAATTGAAAACTCTCATTATTGCACTTTTTAAATTAAAGGCCCCTACTACAACCCAATGCTTGCCACGGTGGGTGAGTGGTTATAGTGTCTGACTACCAACCCCCAAGCTTGCAGGTTCGCTCCTGGCCGTGGTAATGATTTTTTAAAGGTGGCAAAAATGACGGCACGCATGTCATATGTTCTTGGCATGCTAAAGAACCAATTTGAATTCTGTAGGCCATGTTCATAATGGCAAAATTAATCCCGGGATTTTCCGTCTCCATGAAAGTTCCTCCTTTCTCTACTAGAGAGCGCTATAGTGACAAGGAGCTTAGACATCTAACCTCCTTGACTTTCATAGTGCTCCAAGGAACGACAGAATTCGTCATGCAAGCTGCCCTCTGGGCGCAAATAACAAAGCTTGCACCCGGGATCTGAGGCCATAGGATATTATTATTACTACAACCCAAGATTAAACAAAGGTAATGTTGACAGCAGAAGAAGTTGTGCTGTTAATTCAACATGAAAAGTGTCTCCAGATTTCATTTCTAAGTTCAAGGTTTTGGAAGTAGTATAGATCGTGATACCTTGCACATCAAAATTCCCCTGGCCACATGGACGACACTAAAGATGTAAACAATGCATACATTATACATTCTGTGTGTTAAAAAGGCTTTACATACAAACACAAACCTATACTGGGACTTATGCCCCAGGCCCTCCTTGCTTGTAGTACAAACAGTAATGTTTGTCTAAACAGCCATCAAACCTAGTAGTGGCCAGTGGTGTCATCAAGACAGTGGTCTAACCTAGTAGTGACAAAAGGTTTCGCCCACACAGTCGCCTAACCTAGTAGTGACCAAAGGTTTCGCCCACACAGTCGCCTAACCTAGTAGTGACCAAAGGTTTCGCCCCCACAGTCGCCTAACCTAGTAGTGACCAAAGGTTTCGCCCACACAGTCGCCTAACCTAGTAGTGACCAAAGGCTTTAGAAGAGTGCAGTGCAACTTTTCAATATATGAACATTCCTAACTCACCAGCAACCCTCGCACTTGAACGGATCTGATTGCATTTGCATGTAATGATAAAATGTTTGAAACCTCATATAGCCGAGTAATACGGCGCCGATTAAAGCTACGACTTCAAATAAACGAAAGCTAAATGTATGGGTCATTCAAAAAATCAAACCAGATTTGTCTCTTGAAGCAATGATAAGAAGATTACAGCTGTCATATTTTGGACACATTATGCGACGTTTTGATTAGTTGGAAAAGGCAATTATGCTTGGAAAGGTGGAAGGGTCTCGGAGACGAGGGCGGCCAGCATTGAGATGGATTAACTCCATCAATGGTAATGAACCTGAGAGGGACTAAGGAGAAGAAAGGGACTGAGAACCAGGAAAGACGTATAAGGATATGGAAACTGAAAGGAGATAGAAGGGTCGAGTACCTCAAAATGGTAAAGAAAGGAATTCCAAAAGATGAAGAAAGAGGGGTGGAAGAGGAATGGGCTAGATTTAATAAGACACTAGTAGGTGCAGCAGAAGCAGTATGTGGGAGGACAAGTAGTAAAAAGAGGTGGAAGGAAACACCATGGTGGAATGAGAAGACAAAAGATATAGTAAGGGAAAAGAATAGAGCCTTTAGGAGGTGGTATCAAATTAGGACGGTAGAAACAACGGAAGAGTACCAGGAATGAAAGAAGGAGGCAAAGAGAGTAGTGGCTGAGGAGAGAAGAAAGTGGATGGAAGAGTGGACAAAGATGATGAAGGAGGATAGTGAAGGTACAAAAAAGGTCCTCTACGGGATGGTAAAAAATAAGATGCCAAAGGATCCTACGGATTATGTTAGAATGGTGAACAAAAGGGGACAAGAGATTTATTTGCGCACAACAGGATTTTCATAGGGAAGAAGTGAAGAACATGAGGAAAGAATATTTTGAAGAACTTCTGAACCCAAATGGAAACTACGGCGAGGAGGAAGAAATCGGGGAAGAGGAAGATGGACTGCAAACAGAAAAGGACTTAACATGGAAAGAAGTGTAAAATGCAGTGAGGAAGATGAGAGGAGGGAAGGCACCAGGTGTGGATGAGTTGAGTGTGGAGATGGTGAGAGCAGCAGGAGAGGTGGGGATACAATGGTTGTACCGAGTGATGAAGACAGCATGGAAGGAAAGGAAGACCCCAGAGGACTGGAAAAAGGGAATAATTGTCCCGATCTTCAAGAAAGGTAGTAGAACAGAATGCAGAAACTATCGAGGAATAACACTGATGAGTCATTGTGCAAAGATGTTTGAGAAAGTTTTGGAAAGGAGAATTTGGACAAGGATAGAAGGAGGGATGAGGGAAGAACAACATGGCTTCAGAGCAGGAAGGTCCAAAGTGGATTTCATTTTTGCTGTAAGGCAGTTACAAGAACAGCACTATGAGTATGGAACAGATCTACTGATGGCCTTCCTGGACATTGAGGAAGCATATGACAGTGTATGCAGAAACAAAGTATGGAAGTCCCTGGAGGATAGAAGAGTAGAAAAATGGACTATAAGGAGGATAAAGGAGATGTTCAAGGGAAGCGTGAGCTGTGTTAAAGTGGGAGGAGAGAGATCGGACTGGTTGGAACAGAGAAATGGCTTGAAACAAGGAAGTGCACTGTAACCGTTACTTTTCATTGTGGTGATGGATGACATAATGACCCGAGTGGCACAAGTAATTGGGGAAGGAAAGATGAAAGCAATGGTGTTTGCAGATGATTTGATGATTTGGGGAAACAAGGAGGAGGAGGTACAGGAACAGTTGGACGAGTGGGAAGGAATAATACAAGGATATAGGATGAAATTTAGCATAAATAAGAGTGAGATGGTGATCACAACAAGGAAGAAGGAAAGAACCACAACGGGAATAACAATTGGTGGGAACAGCTGAAGAAAGTGGAGAGTTTCAGGTATCTGGGAAGCTTGATACAAGATGATGGAAGAAAGGATAGAGAAATAAATGAGCGGGGGAGACAGGCAGAAGCATTCCGGAGGAGTGTGAGAAGCATGTTATGGAGCAAGGATGACCCTCAGAACAGCAAAAAAGATCATATATCGGACGTACTATGTCCCTATCCTGACGTATGCCTCGGAGACCTGGGTTATGAAAGAAAGGGAGAAGAGCAAAATACAGGCCAGTGAGATGAGGTTCTTGAGAAGCAGTATTGGAGCTACAAAGATGGACAGAATAAGAAATGAGAGGACCAGAGAATTAATGAAGGAGGAACCATTACAGGATGGTATAGAGAAATCTAGACTTAGATGGTATGGACATGTAAAACGAATGGATGAGAAGAGGATACCCAGGAGGATACACGACACGAAGTGGGAAGGAAAGAGACCGAAGGGAAGACCGAGAGACAGGTGGCTGAAGGGGGTGGAAGAAAGTGTGAAGAAGAGAGGAGAAGACTGGACAAGGGTGGAGGCTGAGAGATGGTGGGTAGACAGAAGACGTTGGAGAGGCTTGCGTTCCAAACAGACCCGGCCAGTGGCTGGAAACTGTGCAAGATGATGATGATGAACTCCATCAAATCCAACATGAATATCTCATTGTAGGATCTGAAGTATATCGCTGAAGACCGAATCATATGGAGAGTGTCCATCCATGCAGTCGCTAGAGTCGACACCGACTTGTTGGCACCTGATCATCATCTTTCCAGGAAAAATGCAAGATGTCGTTTTAAGGTACTCGCATTCAAATTATGTTATTAAGCATAATTAATGCTGCGAACTGACAAGGGTTGCAATTCTGGCTGTATAACATTCATTTTAAACATAACAAATGAAATACATAGCAGGGGAACGACTTTCTCTTAAAAAAAGTTGCTTTAATACTTGATGCTTCATCTAATAAATTAAAAGTAAAATTTTTTCAGCGGATTCGGATAACAGTCACGCGGATGCGGATGACGTTTCGTGTGGATGCGGATGACGTTTTGTTTATCCGTGCAGGAAAATTTTATGGGAATCCTATAGGAAATTTTTGTAATTTCCTTGGTGGCTTGTCCTGTATACTACAAGAGTTCCAGACGGACAAAGGAAAAGGACAATTTCCAAAGCTGGACTCACCTGAGTGTTGCTTTCTTCTATTTTTGGGTTAGGAGGCGGCTCACCTTTCACCTCCACAAGATCAATCTCAGCTGGTCCCTGGAACACAAGAGCCCTGTTACTAATGGTGTCAAGTCCCTAGAGTGCTAATAAGTTATATCAAACGTGACCAGCAATATTTTCGGGAGGGGATTTAGTCTAACCTGGGATTACCAACTAGAGCAACCTATCCACTCATAAATACTCATGGGACCTACAGATAACACTCAATTATCTGGGCGCGGATTATCTGGTTTGTGGACGAACCATGTGTGGTTTGGCAAAAAAAATAATTCTGTGCTAGTTCAAAAGAAATTACCACCTGGTAATAGCTTACAGTTTAAACAGTGCCAACGAATTCACTCTGTCCTACAAAAACCCCATCAGAAAACTTAGTACATGTGGTAATTATTACTGATAAATATTAAGGCATTAACCCTCCGTCAGGCGCAGCTGGCCTGTCAGATGCCGCAAATCTCTTCTTGCTCCCCTGTCCTCCCCAAGAGTGCCTATGTGCCTGTCCCTTTTAATACCTTCCTATCTCTAGGTCCCATTCCAAATGTTCCCAGATAGTTTTCTCGCCGTCAGCGTTAAGTGCAAAAATTACCCTCCAGGGCTGTGAGGTGCATTGCGCCCAAAATCGTTCAACTTTGGAAGGTTCGTATTTCCTTATTATTCCAATGCAATATGCTTATTTTACTCATTTTATGAATAAGAAATACATAGATTGTGGTTATTTTGTGGAATAAACGGTACAAAAGATGTCGAACTATGAATGCTATGAATGTCACAAAGCAATGTGCCTGCCCCATACAGATACAGTATGACTTGCCAACCTTGCACTTTACTGGGCCAATGTATCTTTACTGCTGAGCATTCCAACAGTGATTCCAAGTAAGAATGACTCTATTGTGCTGTATTTTAGTTCGTAATAAAAACATTATTTAAGTTTTGATCGTAATTTTAATGTTTGCGTGAATTTTTCTAATGAAAGCTGGACATAATTTGGTGGTGCATTGTAAATGTGAGCTATTTTTTAAAGTTTGATTGTGAGCAGTAAATTATAGTAAGATTTTAAAAACCTGATGTTGAATAAACTCCCTACGAATACCACTTATCACCTAAAAAACAATTGCGTTAATGACGTCTTTGCAACAGGCGCCCAAACTTGGGAGTCGCAGAGGTGCGGGTTAAGCACCCGTAAAAAGAACTATTTATTTTAATGTTGCAAAACTTAGAAAAAACGATCCCATCAACAAACAGTCATCCTCCCCCCAACTAATCTGCAGGGTCATTATCTTTGTGCGTCCCAGTAAACACGGCAAGCTAAGCCGGCGTTGACTGGTGCTGATCGCAGGTGCACGTACACAGCTCAGTCGGTGGTGGCGAGCTCATTTACACTTTTAGCAAACATGTTCAATAATGTGTACTTACAGTGCTCATAGTCGATGCTGAAAATGTCCTCCCTCTCTTGTAACACACACCTGACATCTTCTAATGAAAGAATGGACAACAATCTCATCTAATGTTTGTTCTGTAAGAACCCAACGTTGTCTGTTAACTTTATTTAATTATTTACGGAGCCTGTTTTCTTGAATCGTTTAGCGAGCCTCCCAATTGTACTGGCATTAGGCACAGGTCTTCCTGGAAACTTGATTCGAAATTTTCGTATAGTTTCAGAACAAGACTTTCTGCTTTTCATATACGAATTATGGATATACAGTACACATGTTCGTGCAATGTGAATCGGTGTCTAGGCATGACCGACAATCACAGTAATCACAATACTCACTTAACGTGCAACACTAACGTCTAAGCTTTGCAGATACACATCCATATGAATGACAAAACACGTGTGAACTAACAATATGAGTCAGGGGAGCGGGGTATTGCGAGGTCCACGCGCTCCGCACCTGGCCAGCCAAATTATGCCATAGTTTGCCGCGATTACCGGGGCACACATAGATAATGACCCTGTATGAAGGTGTAGCTACTATTGCTGGGTTAGACTAAACTACAGTAGAATTGTAAACTAATATGCGGAAATGACCTACAAGTACTCTGTTGTGATGATGGTAAAAAGCTATAACTACAACATACAAAATACACCTAGTGGCCAAAAGTCACGGGAAGGATAATCACATGAGAAAATGTCGGCTAGGGAAGCCTATGCGGTGCAGGTAGAAATGGGTTCCTGACTCCCAACATTCAAATGGGTGGTGATCTTAGAGCTTCTACCGCCCCGTGCTGTTCTGCTGAGGCGACGTGATGTCCGTTCGTCAAAACCTGTGGCGGTTTATGTGGATGGTAACATTATCTCTGTGATATTGAAGATCCACACTCGACACTGTTGACTCCAGAATCCCGAATGTGCATGTAATCGCCGAAATGCCATGACCCGTGCGCCGATGATCATCCCACCTTCAGAGTAGGTTCACTCCCGACATGTGGCCATCTTCACAACACTCGTGTCTGTGACAGACTGCTCACTTCCGCAGCGCTCAGCAGTCATACACGGTATATTTTCTCATGGGATGACCCTTCCCGTGACTTTTGACAACTCAGTTTAGTGTTTGTCTACTATTAATGTGTTGAAAAATTTGATGTGGATGCTTAACTGAAATTGTGGAATATCTACAACCACATTTTGATTATAATAAAATCTGTTAAAACTATTACTCCGGCGATTAATTCTTTGAATTTGAGTAAACTTTATAAAAGCAGTTATATCTTGAGAAGTTTTCAGATTATGTTGACTGACGCAGATTATAGTGGTTTGGACACGTCATGAGAATGGACAGAAATAGAACACCAAGAAATTATTTTCACAAAGAAGTGTAAGGGAGGAGACCGGTAAGAAGGATGGATAGACACAGTGAAGTCTGATGTCAATAAATGGAATGTGAAATGGGAAGACATAGAAGAACAGCAACTTTATTCCGACAGAAAGAAATGGCGAGTGCTTGTATACCACACCCAGGAAACTGGAGTTGGAAAATGGTGATAATGATACACGAGTGATTCTCTGTAAAACAAGTTTCACTCAAACCAAAACTATGTTTCTTGAGCTAAGCAAGTTATACTTGCATCGGAGTTGAAAATGAATGCTATTGTTTTGACGTTGAATTGTATCTTGAGAATCAGCTGTTATTGGAGTTTTTGCAATGAATGGTGTAGACTTATCATTAGGGACCCAGATCTATAGTAGTATAAAAGGCTCCAAAGCGGTGAAATAAAAGGCTTTAAAGCGGTGAAATAAAGATAATGATGATAATTGTTGTTTTAAGGGGCCTAACATCTAGGTTATCGGCCCCTAATGGGCTGGGTGATAGCGAAAATGACAATGAAATGGAATTAGAACGAAAATTAAGTGAGACTGAAAATACTTACAAAATGGAACTCAGAGTGTAACGACTCACAAAAAGTAGAGTGGAAATACAAAAGATAATTTAGAAGGAAAATACGCACAAAAGGAATAGATTGAAAAAAGAAAGAAAAAAAAAACACGCACAAAATGTAGTCGAGGTTCAAAATACGTACAGAATGCAATGTGGATTCGAAATACCGGTACTTACAAAACGCAATTCAAATTCAAAATTCTTACAAAAAGCAAATGAGATTGAAGATACGTACAAAATGTAATTTAGATTGAAAATACTCATTTGGATTGACAATACTTACAAAATGCAATTTAGATTGAAAATTCGTACAAAATGTAATTTAGATTCAAAATACTCACAAAATGCAATTGAGAATCAAAATACTTACAACAAATGCCCACCACACAAAATGCAATTTACATTGAAAATACTTGCAAAATGTGGTTTAGGTTGACAATACTTACAAAATGCAATTGAAATTCAAAATACTCACAAAAGTGCCACCCCCTACATTGAAAGAGTTACTAAAAAGTAAGTTTGATTGTCAATCCTTACAAAATGCAATTGAGGTTGAAAATACTCACAAAATGCAATTTAGATCGATAATATTACAAAATTGAATTTAGAGGGAACATACGCAAGAAAACTGTTTCCGAGACCTCGATTCACTTTCACTCATTTTATAGGCTATTAGTACGATGGGCTCGCCACACCCAAAGGCATTTTATACCTACTGCCTACTACTCAATGTATTACACACCAATTTTGACATGTGCAGCAGGTTCTTGGACCACAGCAAGTTGCATATTCGCGATGAAAGCCGAATCGCAGCTGAGATGAAGTTCCTTAGAGGAATAATTGGGAAGATACGGAGGGGTAAATCAGAAATGAGGACATTAGGGAGAGAACTGGGTTCTCAAAACTGCAAGAAAAGGTAGAGACCAGTAAGCTGAAGTGGTACGGACATATGATGAGAATATAGAGTACCAAAATGAATATTTATGGAAAAAATACCAGGAAGAAGACCACGAGGAAGGCCCAGAAAGAGGTGGATAGATACGGTGAAGGAAAGCATAGAGAAGAGAGGAGTAAAAGAAAAAGAAGTATTGAAAGAAGGAAATGAATGGTGGAGGGATAGACAACTGTGTGGGTCCTTGATTCGCAACCAGATCCACGGAACTCGAAACAGGAAATAGAAGTAGAAAAGGCTCCAAAGCGGTGAAATAAAATATCCATAGCAGTGAAATAAAGAAGTGATTGTTGAGTGGTTAAATAATGAACACAAATATTTTAAGGAATAACAAACAATTTTCTGTGTTTAAGTCCTATCCTAACATTAGCTACAACAAACACTCCACGACTATCATAGTCCTTTATTGACTAACTCGTAAAATGCAGAGCATTGTTTCCATGATTTCAGGGTGCAGATTTGTACGGCTATCTAAGACAAAAAAAAGCCTCTTTCGTTGTCTTATCTTATAAAACATTTATATGTAAGATTTATTATTTCCATCCAACGACACATAGTAGAACTACTTCATTTAATTATAAAGTACTGTAAATATTTGAAACAACAAAATGCTTATTACCAGTATTTCATTGGTATTTTGCATTTTTAAGTGAAAGTAACACATTTCGCGATATCTCGCAGCTTCAATATCGACAAAAATGGCACATTTGGGTAAATATATTGTTGTGATAACACATATTTGTTTGCTGAAATATTTCGCGGATATCGTTAGAAACAAATATCCGGGACTCTACTTATCATGTTATATGTACAGGGTGGTCGAGAAGTCCCTTTATATATTATAGCATAGGGCAATAAATTTAGACATGTATTATAAATATTTATTATTAACATTATTTACATATGCTTGAGATAACAATTTCCCGCCGTGAGCCAAGTCTCGTACTTGACACGTTCACTTCGGTTAGTGTGGGAAAGACGTGTCAGGTGGTTCGCTACGTAGCTCACTGCGCAGTTAGCTGCCTTCAGTCGAAAGAGTTCAACCATGACGGATACAAGTGTTTTCACTGTTAAGGAGCGTTTGGTGACTTCTGTTTGGGTTCACGAACGTCAGAATACGAAGAAGACAATGTCAGACATTTTGAAGGACTTTGCTGTGAGGTTTAGAAAACCACCGCCATCACGACCAACATTATTCGCGTGGGAGAAGAAAACCTTTGTGACAGGAAGTGTTCTCGATGCACCACGTAGCGGAAGGCCTACGACTCGTATCGAAACTTGTGCCGCTGTGGCGGAATCAATTGAACGATCGCCGGTGAAGTCAACCCGTAAGCAGACTGTGGAATTAGCCGTCCCGTGATCGACGATGAACGACAATATGCACAAAGACTTGAAAATTTTATGTTTTCGGCCATCCTCAGTGAACGAGTTGAGTGATCGTGACTTGGAGCAACGTGTGTATGCATGTGAAATGCTGCTCGCATGCAGATGATAAAATAAAAGTTATATTCTCTGATGAGTGTGCGATTTATCGTAGCTCACGAAGTCGTAATGTCTTTATTTGGGCAAAAAGCAATCCGCACTTTTATGAGGAAATTGAGTGCAATCCGCCGCATGTTATGCTTTGGGCAGGGTTATCAGCAGACCATCTGCTTGGACCGTATTTCTTTGATGGTCCTGTGAACCAGCACAGCTACCTGCAAATGATTAACACGTGGTTGCTTCCACAATTAAGGGCTAAAGGTATAAGTGACATCATGGCACTTCAACAAGATGGTGCTCCACCAAATTTTGCTGTGAGTGTCCACAACCGGCTAAATGAACTTTTTCTAAACCGCTGGATTGGGCGTGGATCATGAGACCTTCCAGCACCACTGCCATGGCCTCCATGATCATGAGCCCTTCCAGCACCACTGCCAAGGCCTCCACGAAGTCCAGACCTCAGCACACCGGACAACGCACTATGGGGAATAATAAAGAAAACGTTCGTAAACGACAATACGTGAACAACGATCAACTGAAAGATGGAGTTTGCATGGCATTTGAAACCATCACCCACTGAATGCTGCAGCGGATGCATACAAGAACATGGCGACGGATCAACGTCTGCTTCAAACATGGAGGAATACATACTGACGTTGTTGATCGATGAATGGAATTGTTAATTGTAACCAGACATTGTTTACTTCAAATAAATGTTGAAATTAAAAAATCCTGTTTTATTCATAACAATGTTTCCATGTCTAACTGTCCTATGCTGTAACATGTAAAGGGACTTCTCAACCACCCTGTACTTACAAATAAAGCACATGTTTGTTGTATCATTTAGATGTGACTGGTAAATTATTGAGAGCTTTACAAACTCATATGGACCCTATACTGTTATCAGAAAGCAATGATCTCAATAATTGTTTAGGTGGAATCAATACATATATAGTAAAGCCCCGATTATCCGCAGAATTGGGTGGCAAGGGCACCGGGTATTGCAAAAATCACGGACAACATGGAAAAAATAAAAATACTCTTATGTTCCCTTCGTCGACATTCTCCCTGCCCTAAACAGATGTCACTAGGTCAACAAGTGTAGCGGTTGGCATGACTTCATTCTCTTCTTCACAAATGTTCTATTGACATTTGTTACGATATGCGGAAGGAGTTTTCTCCAAGATTTAACAAGTGTTGAGGGTTTGATGCAATCCCAGGCAGATGCAATTTTGTAAATGCTATCCAAAATTGTTTAAGAACGTAACCTTGTTCGATTTTTAACACCAATAACTATGTTCTGTATGTTTTCTTCACGGTTGCAATGACTCTCTGGTCAATAGGTTCTATCAGCGCAGTAACATCTGGGGGCAAACACTTTGTAAAGATTTCCCCGTCAGAAGATTTAAGCACACTTGCAGCTGGGTGTGAAGGTGCATTGTCGATTAACAAAACCACCTTCATAATCCAATTCTATTTTTCGCTGCACTCGTTGCAAATAATCCGCACCACGGATCACCCGCTCGTGGATAATCGGGGCCTTACTGTATCTTGAATTGCTGGTTGGTTCAAATTTTTAGGGCCTGCAACAACACGGTCATGTAGCCCCATGTACTTTGGGTGTGTGTAGAATTGTCTGATAAACAGGTGTTAATTGTGATTATCAATTAATATGGTAATTGTGATGGCTGTATTAGTGTGTGTTATCTGTAATTTAGGTAAGGACTGCCGACAATTAATTTTTTTTCAAGTAGTTCCTACTTTTGCTACCAAATACTACCATCCACGATACCTAGCTGCGGACGTGGCTACTGAATGGCATCGCAGTCAGCACCTGGCGGCAAACGTTGGAACTAATATTGTGTCATCAAACTAACCTACACATTTTAGCTTCCACAAGTGTAGTAAGTGGACCACTGGCTTTACTTCCCCTCCGAAGGCAGGCATACCGAGGGATTTTTAGCCCTCTTAAAAATCTTGAATTGATCATCAGGATTTTACGCAAAGGACATACTCAACAAATTTGGGCCCACCGTATGCTGGCTAATTTAAAAAAATCTTCCCAATACTTAGAACAGAGGTCTACAGTACTTACAAAATTTGGTGTTTCTTCATAATCCAACACCCATTCTGGCTCACATTTCACAAAGTGTGGCTCTTCCATGACTTACAAGGATCTAAAACAGGCAAAAATGTATCATCATGAAAATGGCATTTAGCATATAGCAACTTTCTGTATTTTGTATGAAAAATGTATTGGGAGCAGAAGGATGGGGTAGCAGGAATGAAGAAGGGAGAAAGTTGCTGGATTTTTGCAAGAGAAATGGTTTAGTGGTAGGCAACTCCTGGTTCCGGAAGAAAGAAAGCCACAAGATAACGTGGTACAGCAGTGATTTAACAAAGAAATCTTTGGTAGATTACATGCTGTACGACTGGGAAATGATGAGAAGTGTCAGAGATATAAAGGTAATACCATCAGAGGCCTTAGATAGCGACCACAGAATACTTGTAATGAACCTGGGAGTTGTTAAGGATAGCAAGAGGACAGAGTACCAGGAAAGGAGAATCAAAGTATGGAAACTCAAGGAAAAGGAAGTCAAGGAAGAATTCCAGAAGATAATAAGGGAAAGGATGCCAACAGACAATCCTAAAACAGGGGAAGAGGAATGGAAGCAATTCAAAAACACAATGGTGGAAGCTGCAGTGGCAGTATGTGGAAGAACAAGCAACAGAAAGCGGTGTAAAGAGACACCATGGTGGAATGAGAGAGTAAAAGAAGCTGTGGGAAGGAAGAACAAGGCTTTCAGAGTGTGGTTCCAGGAAAGAACTGATCTGGCAAGGGAAGATTATAAGATAAAGAAGAAAGAAGCAAACAAGATTGTCGCAGAGGAGAGGAAGAAGTGGATGGTAAAGTGGACAGAAATGATGGAGGAAGACAGCAGAGGAAATAAGAAAGTACTTTATGGGATGGTCAAAAGTAAGAGAAGAGGTCTGCGAGAGGATGTGGTAATGATGGACAAAAACGGAAATGAGGTACACAACAAAGAGACACTCAAGACAGTGTGGAAAGAGTACTTTGAGGATTTGCTGAATCCAAATGGTCATAGGGAGGAAGACAATGTATTGGAAGATGGAGAAGACAACACAGGAATGGAAAAGGACCTGACTTGGAGAGAACTGGAAATGGCTATAGACAAGATGAAAGGAGGAAGGGCACCAGGTGTGGATGAAGTGAGTGTTGAAATGGTGAAGGCAGCAGGGGAGGTTGGGAAACAGTGGCTGTACCGTGTGATGAGGGTGATATGGAAGGAGAAAAAGACCCCAGAAGATTGGAAGAAAGGATTAATTGTCCCAATATTTAACCCGTTAAGTGGGGAGCGAATTCTTCCACATGACCACTACGGTGGGGAGATGTTTTCATATTTTTTTAATGTTTAAATAATTGGATTCACGCAGCTCGACATGTATCTGTTTAGTATTGCATGTATATTGTGACAATAAGACACATTAATTTCATTACTGCAACGAATATTTACGAAATAGAATGATTTTTAAGCGAATCATATCTTAGTGCAACAAAGGCATAAGTCTCATATTACTAATTTTTCTCTGATAAGCATTGTAATCGTTACTTTCCGAAACTTGTACGTAAGCAATAAGTTTTTACATATCCAATAAGATAAGATTTTTTCGAGTGACCTCCTGAGAGGCCTGGTGCAGGTCTTTCTAGTCGACACCCGTGGGCAACCTACGCGTCGGGATAGGCAAGGATGTGGTAGGAAGAGGCCGTGGCCAGTCAGTAGGTACTGTCCTAGCATTTGCCTGGTGTTGAAAATGAGACAACCACGGCAAACCATTTCAGGGACGGCCGATGGAGGGGCTCGAACTCACGCATATATCGAGTCAGGAGATAGCGGGCCCTACGACCTAACGCTACGCTTTAGCGAGCACAGCCACTGCTGTCGATAATAAAAGATAGATGTAGCATAACGAATAGAATATAAAGTGTGATCTCTTCTCCCTCAATAGCATGTAATGAATACGGATCGGGTTGGCACTCGCCGCTACGCAGCGCTACAGTCGACTTGAGATTGTAGATTTCCACATAAGTTTATGTGTTTCTGTGCGATATATTAAGTATTTAATCGGTCGGAGTGTTTTGGTGGTGTTCTGTGCAAACGTTTATTGATATACAAGTGCTTACACTATTACTTCATAGTATTAATACCTGAAATGCTATCGTAGGAAGCATTAACTGAAATGGAATTTAATTTTTTGTCGTGTGTTGATGTTATCTTCGTGTGTTAATTGTATTGTTATTTAATATAAGTAAACAGCAGTTTAGCCCTTACATTTTCATGAGTGCTTAATGTGAGTAGTGAAGATGCCTTGCTCTTTTGTACCAGGATGCAGACTGTAAAGAGGTCAGACGGTTTTTCAAACCTCCTAAAGATAAGGAACGTTTTATCAAGGGCAAAGGGGCCATACTAGGGAAGGATAGGGAACTTACTGAAAAGTCCTACACCTGTGATGCTCACTTTTCAGAAGATTTAATTGTTAAATTTGACAAATTTGTGATAGAAGGGAAGGAAGTAGTAGGCCTACTTCTCCCAAGAACCAACTGGCGATTGAAAGACTATTCTGTTCCACATATATTTCCTAATTTGCCTAAGTAGCCTATTTGTCCAGTATGGTGTACATGAAAATACTCTTGATGCCATTAAAGACTACTTCTGTGAAGAAAGGGATGAGAATAAAAAGACAATGAGTTAAAAAATATATATGTACCGTAATGCTGAAGGAGGCGTGATCAGTTTTAGGCAATAGCCTACTCTAAGAAGGGGTCATGACTGTGCCTTCTATGTCTGTTAAATGTTAAGCGCTTCTGAAATGACGGTAGTTTATTGAGTCTGGTGTTTGTGGGGTGAAATTTATGGGTATAATTGATTTTTGTAACATTCTAAATAAAGTTGAAGGAGCCGTGATCGGGTTTAGGCAATAGCCTACTCTATGAAGGGGTCATGACTATTCCTTCTATGTCTGTTTAATGTTAAGTTCTTCTGAAATTATCGTAGTTTACTGATTTTGGTGTTTGTGGAGTGAAATTTATGGTTATTATTGAATTTTATAATAATCTACGGTAAAGTTGAAAGTTGCGTTCGTACGGCTTTTTTTTTTGCTGTGTTGCAAGTCTGTTAAGGGAATGTAAAATGTGTAACAATGTGAAGAAATCCTTTCTGATAGCGAGGTTAATTTTTCCGTTCTTTTTTTTAATTTACCGATAGCTGGCAAAAATCATTGCATTTTGAACTTGCTCTCTGTCTTCGCTTATTGTCGAAACTGGACTATTACAGGAGACGACTTATTAAATTATAATTGGGCACAGTAAAGTAAGTGGAGATGTCGAACTTATTAGCGCCTATGAGGATATCATGCGGTGTTTTAACATGTAAAACAGGTCGCAAGGTTTTAAAAGTCTCGTAAGCGCCAATACTAACTTACATCACAGATCGGAGCCAGCGCTGCGGCGGACCAGGCATACTAGGCCAGTGATATCACTTCTTATTCTATTCGTTATGGATGTAGTCCCACAAGCGCTATAAATTTATTTCACACTATAATTACACTATTGAAGAATACGATAATGACCAGATAACAATGTACTCACCTAATATGTACTTTCTTCTCTTGTTGTGAATATGCAACTGCCGAGCCATTAATTATTCCGTTCAGAGGTTTTCTCTATATATTATTTACACACACACACGAATTTACACAACAATGACAATCACTATTTACAATACACGAGGAATGGACACCTGTCAGTTCAATCTTTTGCGGTGTGATACATTCCAAAGCAAGGAGCTGGGCACAGTGCTACAGCGCACATTTTGCAGCAGTGCTGTGTCTCCTTTCTTTTATTGTTTGCTTTGCAGACAGTACTTCTCTTGCTTGCAATGGGTTTCGTCTTTGATGGAGGATTGAAATCCGGAAAATGCCTTCCCGAGCATCGATCTGAAGGATCATTTGATAGTGACACCACTGATCTGACTAGCTGGGCTTCAGTGGGGGTTGATTTACCATACTTGTCAAAAAGCTTCTGAATAATGTGCAAACGAAATTGTAAGTGAGTGAATTTTCCTCCATGATTCTGATAAATAACGAAGGAATTGAACATTGTTATGTCCAACAAGTGCCTGAAAATCTTTTGGTAGAACTTCTTTATTCGCTTTCTGGCTGTATTGTACGGAACAATGCACCGATCAGATAAGTCGACCCCACCCATTGAATCATTGTAATTTATACACATGACAGGATTTACTATTGTGTCCCCTTTTCTGTTTTTTCACAGTGCGCATTTCGGCATCATGTATGCTACTTAGCATACACACATCCCTCTTGTCTCTCCACTTGAGAGCAATGAGTTTGTTACGATAAGCACACACAATTTCACCCTTTTTTAGTTTTTTTGCCATAACATTTTTGGGAGATTTTTTCTGTTAGATCTTACGGTGCCTACAGCATCTGTTTGTAGATCATTGAGCAGGTCAAACAGCTCCGGACTACTGTAGTAATTATCCACAGTTATTAGGTAGCCCTTATTCAGGAGATCTTCGGCCAGCGTAAAGAGAACTTTGGAAGGCTTAGTGTACTCAGAAATATCAATTCCGCAAACTTCGTTTAGGAGATTAGTTTCCTTCCCAGTTTACCATAAGATGTTCCACACATACCCAGTCTTAGCTTCACATTTCTTATATGACTCCATACCAAAGCACGACCTTTTCTTTGGTATGTATACTTTCCATCCCAGTCTACCTTTCCACAATAAGAGGCTCTCATCTATAGATAAGCTATCGTCTGGAATATATGCAGTTCTGAATTTTGATACAAGAATGTCTAGAACTGGCTTCACTTTATACAATTTGGGGTGGACCTGCCTGTTATAAGCTTCATTGTCTGCAAAATGTAAACATTTCAGCAAAAGGAAAAATCGCTTCTCAGACATACCGGTAATTTCATAAAATACGGGAGTAGCTAGCAGTTTATTTCGAGAGAAGTAATGGGCTAGGTTCGGCTTCTGAACAATGCCCTGCAGTAATAAAATTCCTAAAAATAGTTTTATTTAATTTTTGTTAGTGGGTACCAAGTCTCTCTCACGACTCCTTCTTTTCACTTTCGCCATCAACGAATTCGAACTGATTGTTTGCTGTGCATACAGAGTTGTTTGCTGTGCAGTAAGCTCACAAAATCCGTCGTCTATAAAAAAATCGAAAATTTCTTCCGGGTCCTTCTTATCTAAAAGTTCACCCTGTATTCCAGCATTGTAGTTAGCTGGAAATCTTCCCCGCCTACAACCCCGTACGTCCCATTCACCGTGTACAGCAGGAGGATTACCATCATTCGCGATTTCAGTGTCACTGCTGTCACTAGAACTCGAACTCCGTACCGATACACTGTGTCTTGGAACCCCACTAAAAAAGCTAGTCCCTGGTGTATTTACTAATAACGGAGTTTCTTCGTCACTTTCTGAACTGGACTCACTACAACTATCATCATCGCTATGTTCGCGCATATCACGAATAGCACATTCACTTGGAATATCTCTCGAACGTTTAGATATACTGCAGTACAATATAAAACAACATAAATCTCTTACACATTCTAAAAACCGCAATAGGAACACATCAAAGCTTCTGTATCTCGCGAACTTAGTACCGTGTACGAACCATACGGGCTACTAAAGACGCACGGCGCACGAGTTGAGTATGACGCAGCGTTTGAGCGGTTATTGCTTTGAGAAAATACGTGCCAAATAGCAAGGGGATTCCCTATCATAAAACCATAGTAGCTACGTAGTTAAAAAATATCGTAGAGATGGCAGCACCTCCCAGAGCCTGTGAGGAAAGTCTCAAGCCTGGCGCGTAATTATAAAGGCAAGAAAAAAAATAAAACCCGACGCGCATCTGGAGACGCAAAACCCACCCAAGCGCAAAGCTGCAATCGCGGATGGAGCCGCGAGCCCCGCTCTACGGGTTAAGAAAGGAAGCAGAAAGGAGTGCAGAAATTACAGGGGAGTCACACTCATACCTCACTGTGCCAAGAGATATGAAAAGATATTAGAAAGTAGAATACGAGCCAAAGTGGAGAGAAAATTGAGAGAGGAGCAGTATGAATTCAGACCTGGGAGATCAATAGTGGATCTCATATTTTCAGCGAGACAGCTCCAGGAACACCACTACGAATTTGGAGAGGATCTGTTGATGGCCTTCCTGGACATCGAAAAGGCCTATGATAGTGTGTGTAGGGCGAAGGTTTGGAAAGCAATGGAAAACATGGGAGTGGAAAAAGAGACTGTAGGCAGAGTGAAGGAGATGTATTGTGGAAGTGTGAGTTGTGTGAAAGTTGGAGGGGAAAGAACAGACTGGTTCAGACAAATGAGTGGCCTGAAACAGGGTAGTGCGCTGTCACCCCTTCTCTTTATTGTGGTTATGGACGAGGTAATGACACGGATAGCAGGAAAGATAGGAGAAGATAAGATGAAAGCAATGGTGTTTGGAGATGATCTCATGGTCTGGGGAAACAAGGGGGAGGAAATTCAGGAGCAACTGAAGGCTTGGGAAGAAACAGTGGGAGAGTACGGATGGAAGTTCAACATTAGTAAATGTGAGATCCTGTTAACGACCAGGAAAAAGGACAGACCAATGAGTGGGATAACACTTGGAGGTGGACAGCTGAAGAAGGTGGAAAGTCTCAAGTACTTGGGAAGTATAGTGGAGGAAAATGGGAGAAATGACAAAGAGATTATGGAACGTGGCAGACAGGCAGAAGCATTTCTGAGAAGCATTAGGAGCTTAGTGTGGAATAAAGATATCCCACAAAAAAGCAAGGAAGTGTTATACAGAAGCTACTATATCCCGATACTGACCTATGCTTCAGAAACATGGACAATGAAGAAAAGAGACATAAGCAGAATACAGGCAGGTGAAATGAAGTTCCTGCAAAGTAGGATCGGAGTAACAAGAAGAGACAGGGTGAGGAATGAAAAGGTCAGGGAAATGGTGAAAGAGGAGCCCTTGCAAGGTAGGATTGAGACATCAAGACTGAGGTGGTATGGACACTTGAAGAGAATGGATGAGAAGAAGATTCCCAAGAAGATACATGAGATGCAGATGCAGAAGAAACGACCAAGGGGAAGACCAAGAGATAGATGGCTGAAAGGAGTGGAGGAATGTGTCAAGAAGAGAGGCGAGGACTGGACCAGAGTGACAGCGGAGAGGTGGTGGGAAGAAAGAACTAAGTGGCGAGGCTTATGTTCCAAACAGACCCAGCCTGGGGCTGGAAACTGTACAAGATGATGATGATGATGTATTTTGTAAAGGCTTCAAAACTTTACACTACAAATATCAGTCAGGCAAACCATGAAGCTAAAAGGTTCAAATCACCGATCATAAAAATCATGAATTTTGCTAAATGATTTGGTTCAATAAAAAATGCCTAGAATTAAATTTAACACCTAATTACATACGTATTATGAACAACCCGCGGCAATATCTAATAAACCAACTAGTTCAATAAGCATATAAGAACGAATTAAAATTTGCATATGTTAGGAAACAAGAAATAAATCACCAAAAAAATGTACAATGCAGTAATATTAATAAATTACAAATGGCCTATTGCTGGACGAAGAACACTTACACAAGAAGTGCTTATCTCGTAACTTGAAATTGAAACATTATAAGTCAGTCATAAGGCCAGAAGCCTTATAGGCCATGGAGTGTCTTTCTTTAAACCGAAGTGGGTCTGATAGAGAAGATCGAAATTAGAAAGAGGAGAATTCTCCGGAAGATCCTCAATCCTGATAAAGTAGATGAACAATTTCGTAGGTGACATAACTCAGAGCTCTACGAACATATAGAGAAACTCAATGATTGTGCAAGAGAATAGCTTTTTATGGCCATATAGAGAGATTACCTCCTACAAGATTGACCACTCGTTTGCTCAGTTTCTGGCACAAAAAGAAGGTTCGTACCACATGGTTGACGGAAACTGAGGAGGACATTAACAAACTGGAAATATCAGACCTGCATGACAGACAGGCTGTGAGGCGTGCTTTGAAGGAAGTCCTTGGTTTACAGGAGAAACCGCGGAGGAAGAGTACTCTCTGGACTACTGAAAGAAAGGAATTACACCGGCAGAAAATGCGTCAATACTGGGCGAAGATCAAGACCATCCAGTTGAATAAACGTAGTCCTAAGTAGGCCAATTCGAGAGAAGAAGAAGAATATTGTTCATGGTTTTACATACCTTATATCTACTGCGGCTGTTAGAGACCCTGGGAAGCTGGAATTTTGCCCCAAAGGGGATTTTTAACGTACCAGTAAAGCTACTGACACGCCTCCTTCACATTTGCGCACCCTCAAATGGCAGCTGACTGCAACCTTGGGCACAGCAGGCTGAGCCACTCAGCCAGTCGACTACAGCTCAGTAACTTCTGGCACTACGTTCAATGGGAATCATCCTTAAACAATTTACATGGCAAAGTTAAATTGCAAGCAATCAAAAGGCAGAATGCATTGGAAACCAAAATTGAAATATTAATGAAAACAAAATGAATAAAAACATAACAAAAAAGAAAACACAAAAAGTGTCCATTTAACAATAAAGGGGGAAAAAAATCATGTTGACTGACTGAAGAGCTACAAAATACAGTTTGTATATAGGCAACACTGAATGAATGGCTTCGAAACTTTACATATAGGCCTACCAACTTAAACGAGGCAATTTTAATGGGTTGTATGAAATATCTGAATATCTTTAGATGGTGCATCATCTGACAACCTGTAATTTCAATCTGCCTTAATAAAAGTTAATCTTGAGATTGGTGATTTGCAAATAGTTCCACATACAGATTATTTATTAAAACGGCACGGGAGAAGAACCTGCCTTTCGACACTCGAACTTGGTTAATATGGGTAATACAGTACATGAGGCGCCTAGAATCAAAACTCGCCAAGTCCACAAAACAAAATTTGTGGGAAAATTAGGAACACTGTTAACATATGAAAAAACATCTTTGGAATATGAACATTTCGTTTATTAATTACTGGACAGGTCAATGACGTACAAAACTCGCATAAAGAACCTAGCAGCTAAAATCAAAACGCGGAACAACATACTCCAGAAACTAACAGGGACCTCCTGGGGTGCCAACGCAACAGTTCTGAGATCCACAGCCCAAGCTCTTACATACTCAGTTGCAGAATATTGCTGCTCTACCTGGCTTAACAGTGCCCACATCAAAATTTTGACACACAACTCAATCAAGCAATGCGCCTCATCACAGGATGCATGTGATCCACAAACACACATTGGCTTCCGGTTCTAAGTAACATTCCACCTCCACCCGTGAGAAGACTTCAATCATTGCTGAACACATGGAAGAGAATTGAAAACAACCCATCGCTGCCAATACACTCTGAGCTCGCAGTACCTTTACCGCAGCGACTGAAGTCCAGACAACCATCATGGCGAACAGCAGTCAACCTGCAGGATAATCACTTCAACATTCTAGAAGCCTGGAACAATCAATGGCAGGAACAAACTTCCCTGACACATCACCACCTAATTGTGACTCCTTGGGAACGACCTGCAGGTTTTAGTTTACCTCGACGTCAATGGTGCACACTGAACCGGATAAGAACGGGCCAAGGCAGGTGTGCAGTGATACTGAATCAATGGGGCTGGAAGTCCTCCCCTGAATGTGACTGTGGAGAAGATCTGCAAACTATGGACCACGTAGCTTTCGAATGTCCTCTCAGAGCATTCAAAGGGACAATACAAGAACTCCACCAGCTTAATCAAGAAGCCATCGATTGGATTCAACAACTTAAAATTGAACTCTAATTTTACAAACATGAGATCATGTGTATCTTGTTGTATATATTTTTGTACATATTCCTCCTTTCATCATACGATAAATAAAATAAATAATAAATAATTACTTTGTCATCAAACGATGCATTCCAACAAATTACAGGATTGTCCCTTTATGGAAAGTAACACAATAATTAAGATTAATTAGTAGTTAACTGGTTTTGAAAGTGAAATGTACATATGGACGATTTTTAAAGTAAGAAAAGCAGATCTAAGAATGAAAACAAAGGAAGAAGGAAAGCATGTGACCATGAACCATCCAAATCAAGCATGAAATGGAAACCAGACCTGAATTATGATTATGCATTTACAGTAGAGCGCCGTTTATCCGGACGTCAAACAACCAGAACGTCGACAATCCGGACGAGCCAAAAAGAAATGATGGAGCAGCGCGTGCTTACTGTCGTTACGCGGAAGTGCGCGCTGCCTACAATAGTGAGTCGGTCTTAGGTTTGAAATGTTGTCTCTGATGTCTCCTACCGTTTGTTTACTCTAAATGTCTCAACGTGTTACAATGTGTGAGTGTGCTTATTTTACTGTATTACGTTGTGAAGATAGCTTCTACAAGTGGCAAAAAGGAGAAACGAAATTGCAATATTTTACCAATTGAGAAGAAGGTGGAGATCATTAATAAACTGGATAAAGGCGAGAGTGTGCAGTGTCGAATGAAAACTTACAGTGTTGAAAAATCAACAATGATTTTAAGAGCCGAAAAGGTGAAATTCTGAATTATGCATCGAAGTTGGATTGTGAACAAGGGTCTAAAACAGAGAAAAACCATGAGATCAGCTACGGAAGCAAAATTGATTTATTCAGACAAGAAGTAAAGGAGATCCCATTTCTGAAACTTTGTTAAGTGAGAAAGCGTTGCTGCTAAATGAGAAGCTTGGTGGTTATCACTATTATGTACTGTGCATGTTTCTTTTTCCTATGAAATAAACGCATGTTTGAAAGTTTGATTATCCGGAACACTTTCGGTCCCAATTAGTCCGGATAAACGACGTTCTACTGTATTTAAAATTTAACAAACACTTAACCACACATTACAAAACACAGCTGATGGCAGTGTGAAGGAATCCTGGGTAATGCAATTCTATGTGCTGATTGGCTGAAAAAGACTTAGTGGATTTTGAAACCAACAATGGCGGAAGTTCAATTGAATCTAGTGGATTTTGAAATTAACCCTAAGTTTTGTTCGCCATTTTCATAGGGAAATAGCATCTTTTGAAGGAAAATAATGTCACCATCGAGTTGCACGCGTGAGAGTTCAAATAAAGGCAACTTCATCTCATTTTTTCAAGTTCGAAAGACGTGGCGGGTTTTGATTCTATGCGCCTCATATGGCTTTCATACCTTGTTTCATATTGTGGGGGACATTACCTACTGAATTTACTGTCCATTATCACTAATGCACTGGATATATGTGCTAAATTACATAAAGAGGTGTGCAAATCATTAGAATCAAATAGAGAATTTAAATCAGTCAGAATTTTTTAATTCAAAATCATTTTATTGAACAACGGCTGACACTTTTATCACCATACTTAGTAAAGATTTTCCCCCTGTAGATTCATAACTTTCCCCATAAGGAATTGCGACTAAATACTTTTAGAATTGGGCATTCCGAGGGATACCTGAGCTGGGTCCGTTTTCTCTTGTTTCATTGACTTAGGAATGGGTCCCCTAAATCAGGTGATTTCAATCCATGGTCTACGAACAGTGGATGATCAGTATAAAAGACTTTGAATTCCTCAGCTCTAAATTCATACGAAAAGTAGAATATTGTAATCAAAACAAACCATGTGGTATTCTGTATTAACGAGCCCCTCTTTTAGTGGAAATCATATAATAGTACATTATGCAACGAGCCTATAATGGCTATAATTAAGACACGAGTATTTTTATAAAACGAGCGTATGCGAGTTTTATAATTTCCATACGAGTGTCTTAATTACCATTATAGGTGAGTTGCATACGACTGTTTATGTTCGAGGATAATTATAACTTTATTATATATTTTAACATTCTGTTGAGAGTCAGCCACTTGAATTTTGTGATCGCAGAGCGATGGGTGTGATATCTCTGTCTTTCAAGATCTCTGAACGACCCACGCATGCGCTCTGTGTGCTTGCAATGCCATATTTTGCAGGTCATATGTTAACATCTGCCGTCCCTCAGTAATATTGTCACCGGAGTCGTTTGAAGGCAATGCGCTGTGTAGAAATTAAGGTTGGTGATATTAAGGTACAGTGCTATTTCTTGTCTCATATTCGCCAGTTTATTTACGCGAACATATGGTATTCCATGTCGGTAATTAATTATAGTTCGATGTTGTGTTTATGTCCGACATGCTGGATTTTGAGCGGATCCGCGAAGGTATCGTTACCTAATTGGTCAATGAACGAGCTCTGATTGGCTGGAGAAACTGTATCGTAATGAAAAACAGTGTTATAATGACCATCATTATGATACAGTTTTCTGACACATAATAGTGAGGGTCAAACATAAAATCATTTTACGAACTATACATTTCTTAAAATAAAATGTAATAAAATTAAGACTAATGGTTAAATATTGAAATAACTTCAGCACATTGTAAATATATCGCCGTGCCAGTGCAAGACCACGCACGATAAGTGCAAATTTTTCAATTTTTATTTTTTTACGGCAATTAGTGTATTTTAATGTGATCTTCAATGTAAAAGTGCAAAAATTGTAAAATTTATATAATTGGGCCCTTGAAGTAAAATGAATTGGTTTTGCATTGGAGTATTTTTTATAAGATGTTCCGTGCAAAACAGCGTCATCTGCAGATGCATCGGTTTTACACTGGAAATTGAAAGAGAATTCATTTACCTTCAGTGCAAGACCACGATATCTGCAATGACTATATTCCTGATACCAGTAGTTCAGAAGAGGAAGATAACTATGATGATAACAAAACAGACAAGATGAGTATACAAGACAAAGAACTACCATCAACTAGCAAAGAACTCAAAAGCTCTAAAACTTCAGCATTTCCTTTGAAGGAAAGTTTCGTTAACGAAACATCAGACATCTGTGTTCCTTCGGAAAATGCCAACTTAGTGAGCAACTGTGAAGGATCAGGCTCAACAACAACAGCAGCAGCAGCAGCATCACCACCTCAGAAAGACAGACGCCCGAAGAAGCGTCGTCGTCAAGAACATAAATAGGCTCCAGTGTTCTACTGTGCTTTAACTCGACACTGTCATTAGTATTATCCCGTGTACCTCCAACTTAAAGTAAATACAGGACAGTTAGTAAACTACAATAATGGTACCTGTAGGAAGGATAAAACATTAAAGAAAGGATGCCAAGGAAACTGCAATTTTAAATGTCCACTTTCAGAGGAGGACAGGATTTCAATCATTAAGAGCTTCTGGGATCTTGGAGACCTGAACAGGCAGAGACAATTTATTAGTCATATCATGACGCAAGTAAAGCCGAAATATCTAAGAATCGTTCCTGGAGGTGGAAGGTCTTGCAACATGAATTAGGTACAGTTTAACCATAAGAGGAGATAGAATAAAGGTTTGCAAGAAGATGTTCATGGGTACCCTTGGCGTGGGAAACACCATGATTTCTACAGTAATTTCCAAGAACAAGGATGGTTTTTTTGAAGAAGAAAGAAGGGGGAAAGTGTGGAAAGCAAAAGAAGCTACCCCCAATGATAAGGGAAGGAGTGAGGCAACACATCAATTCAATTCCAAGAATGGAGTCCCATTACATTCGAGCTGATACAACACGAGAGTATTTTGAAGGTTCGTTGGATATATCCACATTAATGTAAGTTAGAAAATTAACCGATTGCAAAGAAGCACGTACACGAAACAATATTTAATACGGAATTCAACATCGGGTTTCATAGACCTAAGAAGGATCTGTGAAGAATATAAGAATTCTACTCAAGAAGAAAAGCGAAAACTTAAGACCAATATGAAAGACATCATGCAGAGAAAGAAACAATGAGACGGGAAAAAAAATGATATTCATCAGGCCACTGAGGAAAACCGTGGAGTGGTGGCTGTGTTTGATTTTCAAGCTGTTACACCTTGCCAAGTGGTGAAATATCAAGCTTTTATTATAAAAGGAAACTTAATTTATTTAAATTCACTATTTACGAAGCAGTCTCTAAAATTGGAAGATGCTGCATGTGGCACGAAGGTCAAGCTGGAAGAGGGGCAAATGAAGTTGGTAGCTGCATAATATAGTCTCTCAAAGAATACCCAAATCAAGAAGTGAACAACAAATTCGTGTTATCTGCATACTTTAACGCTGTTCTAAAGTTAGAAATTCCGTCTATTCAACATAAATTTTTGGTAATAGGACATACACAAAATGAGGGAGACGCTATGAACTCTCGCATAGTATATGAGAAGAAAAGAGCTTTGAAATCCGGTCCTATTTACGTTCCCCCTCAGGTTGCTACTATCGCAAGTCTTGCAAAAAGGACTGAGAAACCTTACCTTGTAAGAAAAATGGAAACAACTGACTTCATAGATTGCAAGTCATTATGCAATGATCTCGGCAACAATTTTTCCATCAATGAGGATGGGGAGAAGGTAGCGTGGAATGCTGTCACTGAGATAATGGTGAAGAAGAATTCCCCTGGGTGTTCTTTTATAAAACTTCCAACCACGAAAAGCAATATAAACTAGTGCATATTAACAGAAAGACAAAGAGGAGCAGTCCACATCAACATCCCGAAACTCTCAAACTCAAACCAGCTTATAGAAAGTCTCCAAAAATATCTGCTAGCAAGAAGAAAGACCTTATTTCACTCTGTGCAAAAAATCTAATACCGAAGACGCATCACCCATTCTTCATTACTTTGGAAGCGGAAAAGGACTGAGGTTCTGACTATTGAAGCAAATGACGTGCTCATGCTGAACTTGTGAACTATTATCCAACATTCATTCCATCTTTGGCCTCAGTGTGCCTATTTTCAATAACAAGTGATTTTTTTTTCAAATTATTATTGTATATAGAATTGTGTATAGAATGTTCAAATATAGCAGTAAACTAGGGAAAAAAATGAAACTGAAGTGTTGGTATTGATTCATTGTCTAACAATTTTCACAGAACAGTCAGTGCGAGACCACGACATCTGCATTTTAGCCCTTTTTGTGGGCCTTAATTACAAAATTTATAATTTTAATTAAAAGGACATGGTACACTATGCAATCAACCGAAACATATCCAAAATTCTCTTTAGATTTTTACACTGTCGAAAGGCTAATACAAAGTTATAGAAAACTTCAAACCCGTTTTTCTCAATAAAATGATTTTTGCAGATATCGTAGTCTTGCACTGGCACGGCGATATGTAGTGCATTAAATCATCTCTCTCTCTCTCTGTGGTTAACAGCTGTGTGGCTGGATGGCAGAAGCTCGCCATTCTTCCCGTCTCTCCGCCTTCCTCTTCAGTGCAAAGTATGAGCCACAACTCATATCTTCCAATATTTGACTCATGTACCCCAGTCTGGGTCTTCCTCTATAATTCTTGCTGTCTACTGATCCCTCGATTATAAGCTTAAGCAGTCCAATGTGTCGCAGTATGTGGCTCAAAAGGTGATTCAGTCTTCTTTTTAAATATTTAAGGAAGCATCTTCTCTCTCCCATTCTTCTAAAGCCTTCCTCATTTGTGAACATTTCCTTCCAGCTGATTTTCATAATCCTTCTATAGCACCAGGTTTCAAATGCTAGTATTCTTTTGATCTCTCTCTCCCCTATTGTCCAAGAATCGCTGCCATATAGAGTGATGCTCCATACATAGGACTTAAACATTTGTTTCCTCACGTCAAGACATGTTCATTGCAGTAAATGGGTTCTTCTTTTTATAGGAAGTGTTCTTGGCTTGGGCAATCTTAATTAATATCTCTCTGCTGCTTCATCCATCATTCGTTATTTTACTTCCCAGATAATTAAACTCATTCACTTCTTGTATCGTTTCATTTCTTAACTCTATTGCTGTCTGGTGTTCGCCATTACTACTGCAGACCAAAATTTTTGTTTTGTTTGTATTTGTTCTCATATTAAATTCTTCCTCCATTATTTTATCCATCTTACTCAGGATCTTTTGTAAGTCTTCTTCATTTTCTGCAATTAGTGCTATGTAATCTTATCATGTCAACTTTATCTCCATGAATATTCACTCCTGTGACAAATTCTTCTCTTACTAGGTCGAATGCCTTTTGTACATATATAAGGTGCGTTCAAAAAGTAACGAGCCGGAGGCATAATTACAGAAACCAGAATCTGTATGTTAGAAGTATTGGAAAAAGGAAGCTTGTAGTTTAACGTGACCGCCAATCTTGAGATCATGAGCCACGGGACCTCCTTTTTACGTGGAATCCGAACCACAGGACATGGCATTTCACTTCGAAAATCTAGAAGTATTGGCCCTGGCTGTTGAGGCACTTGTCCCACTGTGACACGAGGCAGTGAATAGCTGTCTCATAAATTCCCTGGGCTGCGATGTGAACCAGTTCCGCACGTACAGCTGAACGTTGGCGTCCGAGGTGAATCGTTGGCCCCGCAGAGCCCTTTTCAGGGGACCAACCATGGCGTAATCACAGGGAGAGAGGTCTGGACTGTATGGAGGGTAGCCGAGAACCTCCCATTTGAATTTCTGCAGGAGTGCCGCGATTTTGTTGGCCGTATGAGGTCGTGCATTTTCGTGGAGCGACCACGGTGGCTATGGCGTTCACTGTCACTCGGCGGTCCTGGGTAATGAGTGCATCAACCAGCTGGACGTTGTCATCGGTAATACAGGGGGGTGCCCCAGACCGGGTATCATCGGCTAACGACACCCGTCCTTCCCTGAAACGCTTGTGCCACGCCTTGACCCTTGCAAGGGACATGCAGTGTTCGCCGTACAATTGTGACATTCGGCGATGAATGTCCATTCCCCTTACTCCTTCCGCTGTCAGAAACCAAACAACACCCCTTTGCTCTTTGGTTGACATCTCCATGTCACTGTTTGCAATGCAAGTGGCAGCGTTGGACGATTGATACATGCTGCTGCTCGCTTTGTATCGTCACTGGCGTGCACGCGTGCCCTCTAGCGACGGGCTGTGACCTTCCACGCTCTGGTCAGAACCGCACCTCGTTACATACGCCACGATTAGCCGATGTAGTCACCGGTTTGCGAATTCCAACCTCCGGCTCGTTACTTTTTGAATGCACCTTATATATTGAATAGGTATGGGGATAGGGAACAACCCTGCCGTACACCCTTTCTGATGTGTGCCGTTTCTTCTTTGCTACCACAACAAACTATTCCAGTTTCTTGCTTATAGATCATTTCCTTAAATCATGAAAAGTATGAATGAAATTATGGAAAAACTGGCGTTGAGTCTGATAATTTGCACACCTCTGTAAACATCCGTTTTTGTTTCTTGCTCTTTCAACAATGGCAGGTGCACAAGGTCACTTCAACTCTTACAGAGATGCACACCATGTAGTCACTTAACTGTTGCTAACATGTGGGATACCAAAATGATTGGTCAGGATAAAGATTATTGATGAGCGAGTACTCCCACTGTACGTGACATAAACCAGGGGTGTATATATTGGCTAATGCGGCCCTGGTGAACGGTGACAGCTGCCATCCGCTTGTAAGGTGAGGTGTGGAGAGGAGAAATGCGGGGTAACGGTCTACATGGCAACAGTGGGCGGTGTTGCAATGTATTCAGGGACAGCGGCCAGCACGTGGTTTGAAGCAGTGTTCTACTGTGCTTTAACTCGACACTGTCATTAGTATTATCCCGTGTACCTATTGAAGTAGCACTGACCGCCAGGTAGGGGAGCTAACTCCCCCAGTATTTGTGTCTCCTTCTAAGCCTCTTGGAATGTTATGAGTAGTGACCTTTCCAAATGGCAATGCAGAATTTCCTCACGTGCCAGCTTTGACAGAAGTCAGTGTACTTCATTCGTAATACATATTACTGTATAGCAATTATTGGTCCAGGTAAAAACCATTGGTCTGGATAATACCAGCTATATTGTAGTACCGTAAGCATGGGGGTGGCAATACTGTATTTTTGCATATTTCATGTGCATTATGGTGGACTCAGTTGGAATTTCATCTGTATAAGTCGTTAGCTAAAAGGGGGATGATGGGCACGTTATAGACATCAGAGGAGTAAACATAAATGATCACATCATAACCAGATTTCTTTTTCATCTTTACTAATTGGTTAATTCTGAATGAGACCAGAATGTGGCTTTTACACTTGCATCAGACATCATCGTGGCTTTTACATACCTTGTTTCAACATCTGGGGGATATTTCGTATTCAAATTAGTAACCCTGGTCACTTCTCCACCTGAAACATGTGCTAAATCACGTAAATATTTGTTTTTATTTATTGCTCCTTTATAGTTCATCTACTGTAAGTTTGCACTTTTTTGACAGTTCTCACGGGAACATGTAGTCCAACAGAACATATCAATCCGCCGATATCACGTGCATTCCAGCCAATGAGCCATCACCCACATGGCAGCCAGCAATGGCCGTTGTATTCCGTCAAGGGGTGAACAGCTGTTACGAGTTGTCTAAACCTACATTCATCTCGCAATATCAGTTCATTGCCCTTTTTAAAGGAAACTTGTATTTATTTGTGGCATTTATCAAATAATCGTTCTAACAGCGCACCTAAAACCGACTGACGGCTCGCTGACAGAATGTTACATCATTGTGCGCGCTATGACACAGCGCTGATAACTTAAATGTTAGAGTGTAATTATTTTTAGGCTCATCATTTCACAGCCCAAGGAAAATGCTTATAAAGGTATGGTGTAAGATGTCTGTAAGACGATAAAATCATTACTTGACCTGTTGGATTGATATTAAAATAAAACATACGAAACAATTCACCATGTAAGTTAACTTTTAGGCCTACACAACAACTCATATTCTAGGCCTAATTTTTTGCACAAATATATATGAAAATTATTCACCAGGGCAATGTCCTTGTGGAAATCAATAGTTCTGCTGCCGTTTCTTTTACCTTCAAAAAGAGAGAAATAAAATATATATCTTGAACAAGAAATTCCGTATCTGCTCCTTGATAGTCAAACAGAGATGTCCGACCTGGAGACCTCTCAGACTACATATTTACCCAACATTTAAGATAACCACTATAAATTTATCTGAAAAGTGAACACGCGTTCAAATGGAAATAATACTTTCAGACAACTTAGCGCAATTTTAACAATTATAATTATTTAATATAATTATCACGTTATTTGCCCGGGCGGAAGAACACAGTAAAGCGTCCATTACCAACCACACACCCATGCCACGAGCACGTGGTAGTTCAGTTTGATAATGCAACTTTTCAGTCTGGCCGACAGAATATGTTGCCAATATATTCACAATTACTGGGACAAGCAAAAAAATAACCTGAAAACTTACATGTGATTAAAACATGTGTATATTTGTTATAGACTACAGGTTATAAATTGAGTCATTCCTTATGAAGGTTGGTAACCTTGCTGTCAAAAAAGTGCAAACTTACAGTAGATGAAATAACAGTGCAGCCAAGTTTGAAACAGTATTTAGTACGGTATGTTAAAATCGAATGTTCCCGAAGGAAAACATGATGTTAGTTTGTCCGTTTGAACTAATATATTATAACAAAATATGATAAAATAGTCCAGCTAGCTCAAAACAAATTGCCAGCGTTCCGCCCCAGTGTACCATTGGGCTCGTCAGTTGGTATGGTACACCTCACTAAGACGTGTGGCTAGTACATACTGAGAAAGTCACTGCAAGGCACCAACTACTTGTAGTATTGACGCCACGAGCGCCGGACCATTTTACCATATTTTGCTAAAATATATTAGCTCAAACGGACAATCTAACATCATGTTTTCCTTCGGGAACATTCGATTTCAATATCGATACCAAGGTTATGTAATATCGATTTGTGAAAGGGAGCTTGACTCTCGTAGTGCATTAGCATTGCTCGTGGCGTCAATACTAAAAGTATTTTGTGTCTTGCTGTGGCCTTCTCAGCATGCACTAGCCACGCATTTTGGTGAGGTGTACCATACCAACTGACGAGTCCAATGGTACACTGGGGTGAAACACTAGCAATTTGTTTTGAACTAGCCGGACCATTTATCATATTCCGTTAAAATTTAGTATGTTAAACTACCGCCAAAGCGCCTACAATGAGGCACACATTTACGCCATCACATCCTATCACTGTTGCCAACATGTCCAATACAAAATACACCACACGGCACAAGTTACTTTGTAATTATGTGAAAATAGAAATAGGCAAAACCATTGGCCTGGATAAACATTATTGATGCGCCACTAACCCCAATGTGTGAGAGAAAAACTTGACACCGTTCTTTTGTTGTACGATACCGCATACAAAATGTATCAAAAGTCAATGTTCTTAATTCGTAATACAAATTACTGTATAGCAAGTATTGGTCTAGGTAAAAACCATTGGTCTGGACAATAACGGCTATACTGTATGCGTGGGGTTGGCAATACTGAATTTCTGCATATTTCATGTGCATTATGGTGGACTCAGTTGGAATTTCATTTATATAAGACGTTATCTAAAAAGGGGATGAAGGGCGTGTTATAGACATCAGAGGAGTAAACATCTATGATCGTATCCAGATTTCTTTTTCATCTTTACTGAGGGCTTAATTCTGAAAGAGACCAGAACGTGGCTTTTAAACTTGCATCAGACATCATCGTGGCTTTGCATACCTTGTTTCCTCTTTTGGGAGTAATTTCCTATTCAAATTAACTTAGTAACCCTGGTCACTCCTGCACCTGAAATACGTGCTAAATTACGTAAATATATGTTTTTATTTATTGCTCTCATAACCTATCCACCTGAAAGGAAAAGTTTACAAGACCATGATAAGGCCAGTGGCACTCTATGGCTCAGATTGTTGGCCAGCTTCAACCAAACATGAACAAGCCCTCCATGGTATGGAAATGAAAATGCTGCGTTGGTCCATGGGTATTACAAGACTTGACCATGTCAGAATTGAACAAGTAAGGAAGCAAATGGGAGTTGCAACAATTCAAGACAAAATGAGGGAAGCACTTCCTCGCTGGTATGGACATGTCGCTAGAAGTGATGAGAACTCTGTGATAAAAAAAAGGCCCTCCGATACGATCCAGGAGGGTATCGACCCAGTGGGCCCCAAAGAAACGATGGATGGATAGAATCAGTGAACACCTACTGGTGTGCGGTCTCAAACCTGAAGATGCCCTTGACAGGAAGAAGCAGAGAACAACAACCAAGCAAGCAGACCTTGTGCCAACCTGGGAAATATGCTAGGAAAGAAGAACCCAAGTTCGACACAGTATTTAGTAAGTTAAAATCGAATGTTCCCGAAAGGAAACATGAAGTTAGTTTGTCTGCTCGAGCCAATATATTTTATCAGAAAGTGTTGGAATATATTAGCTCAAACGGACAATCTAACATGTTTTCCTTCGGGAAGATTCGATTTCAATATCGATACTAAGGTTATGTTATATTGTTTTGTGAAAGTGAGCTTGACTCTCGTAGTGCATTAGCATTGCTCGTGGCATCAATACTAAAAGTATTTTGTGTTTTGCTGTGGCCTTCTCAGCATGCACTAGCCACGCATTTTGGTGAGGTGTACCATACCAACTGACGAGTCCAATGGTACAATGGGGTGAAACACTAGCAATTTGTTTTGAACTAGCCGGACCATTTGATCATATTCTTTTAAAATTTACTATGTTGAACTACCGCCAAAGCGCCTACAACGAGGCACACATTTACGCCACATCACATCCTATCACTGTTGCCAACATGTCCGATACAAAATACACCACACGACGCAAGTTATTTTGTAACTATGTGAAAATAGAAATAGGCAAAACCATTGGCCTGGATAAAGATTATTGATGCGCGACTACCCCCAAAGTGCGAGAGAAAATCTTGACAGCGTTCTTTTGTTGTACGATACCGCATACAAAATGGTACCAAATATGTAGGGTTGTTGTTGTTGCTAAATCAGGCGCATAATGGTGGGCCCAGCTGGAATTTTATCCATATAAGTCGTGATCAAGCCTTGGAGGCTGGATTTAGACAGCTCCTTAACCCGGTCCATGAGTCAATCCTAATTGGCTACATGGATAATTCTTGCCAGGCGCGTCCACGTCGCGGGGGTGGGCAACGGTACTGTAATATACCATGGAACTACAGTACCGGCTAAGTTCTGGTGAGGACCCAGTCCTATGGGGTATAACATAGGCCCCGTGCACAGGGTTACGTGCGAAGACCTCAACGGAATCTGCAGCGGAGAAGATGGACTTCGGAACGGTGGAGATTGCGGAAGAGGCAACCCAGTACTCGGGGAATAGTATGAGTACAGCATCAATCGGCAGCGTCTGTTTCCCATGTTAGGGGCAGCTGCAAGGGCGTCTGTTCTCCATGTTAGGGGCGGCCTGAATAATAGCTGGCAGTAGCTTCATAAAATGCCTTTGGGAGTGGCGACCCCATCGTAATAATAGCCTAAAATGGAAATGGCACTTCCAATGATTCGGAAAAGGTTAGGGCGTACCCTGCAGGCGACGCGCAGTTCCTTTGGTACTGGGGGAACTGTGAGAAATGGGCGACCAGTAACCGAAATGAAAGTGGGAATCATGAATGTCATGACCCTGACAGGCAAGGTGGAGGAGGTGGTAGACTTCATGGAGAGGGAGAAGGTTGGAATGATGGGGTTGAGTGAAGTGAAATGGAAAGGTAAAGGAAGGAAGAAATTGAGGAAAGGATATACATTATACTGGAGTGGTGGCCAAGAGGCAAAAAATGGCGTGGGACTGATAACCTCGAAACAACTGGAGGAGTATGTTGAAGTGGTAGAGTGTGTGAGTGACAGAATAATGAAAATTAGAATGAAGATGAAGAATGACGTGATGGACTTCATTCAAGTGTATGCACCACAGACTGGAAACAGAGAAGAAGATATTGAAGTATTCCTGGAGAATGTAGAAAGAGTAATCTCAGATGTAGAAGTGGTGATCATGGGAGATATGAATGCACAAGTCGGAAATGAGAGACAAGGAAAGGAAGAAGTCGTTGGACCATATGGATATGGGAAAAAGAACCGGGAAGGAGAGGAACTTGTAAACTTTTGTGAAAGGAATGGACTGATAGTGGGTAATTCATGGTTTCGGAAGAAAAACAGCAGGAAAATTACGAGATATGGGTGGGGTGATAGAAGAACAAAATCAGTAATTGACTACTTCCTGGTGGAAAGGACAAATCGCAGAAAGCTGTTGGATGTGACAGCTTTACCAGGAGAAGCATTTGATGGGGACCATAGAACTGTGGTGGCAAAATTTAGATGGGGAAAATTGGAAAACCTAAAGGAGATCACAGAAAGTAAAATAAAAGTATGGAAATTGAAAGACAAAGCTGTACAGGAAGATTTTCAGGAGAGATTGAAGCAACAAATCCCAGTTACTGAAGTGGAAAATGTAGAAGAGGAATGGTCCCACTTTAAAAAGGCATTTGCTGGTGCAGCAGAGAGTGCTTGTGGTAGGACGTCAACAAGAGTGAAAGAGAAGGAGACACCGTGGTGGAATGAGGAAGTGAGGAAAGCAGTGAAAGAAAAGAAGTCTGCATGGAAAGAATGGAACCGAGATCAAACAGAAGAAAGCAAAAGGAAGTATCACGACAGCAAACGGAGGTGTAAGAAAGTGGTAGGAGAAGAAAAGAAGAAAAGTTGGGAAGAATTTACACGAAGAATGGAAACAGATGTAAGTGGCAGTAAAAGGATGCTGTATGGGCTTCTAAGAAGTAAGAGGAAAGAAAGGGTTACTACAAAGCTGGTGAAAAAGGAAGATGGAGAGTTGTTAACACACCCGGAAGAGATAAAGGGACGATGGAAGGAGTATTTCGATAAGCTATTGAACGTGAGCAATTGTACTGGTGAGATCGAAGTGACACAGCCTGACGACTCTATAACAGAAGATGATATAACAATGCTGGAGGTGGAATTAGCAGTACAGAAAATGAAGATGGGAAAAGCAACAGGGGTGGATGAAATCAGTGTAGAAATGATAAAGGCTGCTGGACCTGTTGGTATGCAATGGCTGTATCGACTGCTAAAGTGTGTGTGGAAACGGAAATGTGTACCAGAAGACTGGGTGAAAGGGCTAATAATACCAGTGTTTAAGAAAGGGGACAAGAAAGTGTGTGATAACTATAGGGGGATCACCCTCATATCACAGATAGTAAAAATACTGGAAAGGATATTAGAAAGAAGAATGAGAAGAAAGGTGGAAGGAGAGTTGCAAGAGGAACAGTATGGCTTCAGGAGTGGAAGATCCACAGTGGACCCAATCTTTAGCTTGAGGCAGGTGATGGAAAAGAACTGGGAATATGGAGAGGATTTGATCATGACTTTCATAGATCTAGAAAAGGCATATGATAGTGTCCCCAGAGAGAAGGTATGGGAAACCATGGTTAAGAAGAGACTGGGAAGAGAAATGTTGGAAATGGTGCAAGCAATGTACAACAACTGTGTTAGCAGGGTTCTGACCCCTGTTGGAAAGACAGATTGGTTTAGGAACAAGACTGGACTAAGACAGGGGAGTGTGCTGTCACCTCTTTTATTCATAATGGTAATGGATGAAATTGTAAAGGAAACAAAGGAAGCATATGGACATAAAGAAATGAAGTTACTATTATTTGCAGACGATATTGTGGTCTGGGGAAGGAACACCGAAGAAGTGCAAAAACAACTAGATGCACTGAACGAAAATATTCAGAAGTATGGTCTGAAAATCAGTACAGAGAAAAGCAAGACCATGGTGATGACAAGAGGGGAAAGACAAGGAAAGGGCACTGTGAAAATTGGAAGTCAGAGTTTGGAAATTGTGGACACGTTCAAATACCTAGGAAGTGAATTGATGCAAACTGGTAGGTTGGACATGGAGATTGGCAGGAGGGTACAGCAGAGCAATGCATTCTATCAAAGTGTAAGAAAACTTGTTTGGGATAAGGAAGTACCAAGGAAAAGCAAGGAGGTAATGTATAAAATGTACTATGTACCCATATTAACGTATGCAGCTGAGACTTGGACCCTGACGAGCAGGCAAGAGAGTAGAATCCAAACCAGTGAAATGAAATTCCTAAGAAGTATGATAGGTAAGACAAGGAAAGACAGAGTGAGGAATGAAGATGTTAGGAAAGAAGTTGGGATGGGAAAACTAAATGAGAGAATTGAGAAGAATAAACTAAGGTGGTTTGGACATGTAAAGAGGATGGAGGAAAATAGAATACCAAGACAGATGCTGGAGGCAAAGTGCAAGGGTAAGAGAGCAAGGGGAAGACCTAGAAAAAGGTGGATTGATTCAGTGAAGAACAGCGTGAGAAAAAGAAATCTGGACTGGGACAAGATCGTGGAAGAAGAATGGTGGAAGGAAAGAGGAAAGTGGAGAAGTGCCATAAATACCCCGACCCGGCAGGAGCTGGATAAGGGGAAATGATGATGATGATGATGATGAAGTCGTGATCAAATTTGGGACGGCGAATGCGTTATAAACAGTGGAAGAGTAAACATCTATTACTACAAAAATCTCGGCACGCATGTCAAACGTTGTTGGCATGTTAAAGAACCCATTTGAATTCAGTAGGCCGTGTTCATAATGGTAAAATTAATCTCGGGATTTTCCGCCAACACAAAGTTTCTCCTTTCTCAACTAGAAAGCCCTATAGTGTCAAGGAACTTACATATCTAACCTCCTTGACTTTCATAGCACTCCAAGGAATGACAAAAATTTGACATGCAAGGTGCCCTCTCGGCGCAAATAACGAAGCTTACCATACGATATTATTATTATTACATCATCTCCAGATTTATTCCCCGACCATTACCACAGGTATTTTGGCTAGTATCAGTAGTTTAAGAATTTTTTCCCAAGGACTAGCTAATGTCAAGTTCTACCAAAATGTTTTAAAATATGGCTCAATGGAGAATCTGATGGATTTTTTCCTTTATAAAAACCCTATTAAATCTATGGTGTGCAGCCACAGCTGTAATTTTGACTATATAAGTCGTGATACTATTTGGGATGGCTGAGTGGGTCACAGACGGAGGAGGAGGAGGAAATATCTATTAAAACATCATTTCGTGATTTATTTCTCATCGTTTGATAAGGTATTTTGGCTAATTCATGTACAGGGTCATCGAAAAATGATGCCAACATTTAAAAAAATGATAGCACCGAAACCCTTTATGTTAAACGTGTAATTCTTTCACTGAACACCAGCTGGTTAAAGTAAGTTTTGTTTTGGAGGGGACGTGACCTAGCTATGCAAACATTAGATGAGCAGTAGCCAAGGTCGGCCGGGGGCGCGCGCGTCAATGACTGCACCGCCCGACAAACTGCACCTGATTAGAAAGCTGTCATTCGATGGTTTAATCAGTTTAAGGAAACAGGGACTGTAGAGAAAAAAATCTAGGCCAGGCCGACCACCAACATCAGCATTGAAAGCACGCTTTCCCAATGGCTGGATTGGTATGTGCAATCATTTCAGGAGTAACTGTCAAGATGGCGGCAGAAATTCGCTCCCGCAGGTGCTCCAAATCCCGATTTTTTTCTTCATACACAATGTTTTTAATGTACCCCCAGAAAAAAAAATCCAAAGTGGTGAGGACAGGATTTCATTGGCGCGCGCGCCCCCAGCCGACCTTGGCTACTGTGCGTGTAGTATGCGCATAGCAAGGTCACGTCCCCTACAAAACAAATCTTACTTTAACCAGCTGGCGTTCAGTGAAAGAATTACACGTTTAACATAAAGGGTTTCGGTGCTATCATTTTTTTAAATGTTGGCATTATTTTTCGATGACCCTGTAGTATAGAGAATGTTATCACTCGTTCTACTTTCATTCAGTGCTACCAACGTTTTCAATTCCACTGTCGATAACCCACCCACCATCCCCTTCTTAGATTGTATTGTATTGTATTGTATTTTTTATTCATCCATTCAATCATATAATGTACATTGTACAATGATATAGGACACGTCAATTCACAAATTATACTAATACTAATTTACAATCACAATAATAACAAGGATAACCCTACATCATTTAGTCCTATGAATACATAAACATAACTATTGATATTCTAAAAACTCTTTAACTGAGTAGAAGCAGTGCTCCAGCAAGAACTCTTTAGTTTTTATTTTGAACTTTATGTAATTTGCTGTACTTTTAATATTATTTGGCAAATGATTATACAGCGTTATAGCTGCATGGAATACACCATTTTTACATAGTGTTGTATTTGCAGCATGTACATGAAGATTGTTCTTTTGCCTGGTCTGGTAGTTATGTATATTTGAATTCATCTCAAAGATATCCTCATTTCCTAAGCTTTGTTTGACAAATAATAGAAGTTCAAAGATGTAAATACATGGCAAAGGTAAAATTTTCAGTTGTTTAAACAGAGGCTTACATGTATGCAATCTAGTAGTCCCTTTCATTGTTCTAATTATTCTTTTCTGGATAATAAAGATTTGGTGAGCAGCAGGTGAATTTCCCCAAAATATGATTCCATATTTCATAAGCGAATAGCAATAAGCAAAATAAGTACTAAGAACAGTTCTCCAGCTAGTCGATTGTCTTAATACTCTTAATGCATAACAACTTGAGCTTAGTTTCTTGGCAAGTTTAGTGGTATGAGAGTTCCATTTTAGGTCATCCTGCAACCAAAGGCCTAAGAATTTAGTAGAAGAGGCGTTACCAATTTTAAGGTCATTTAAGATTATGGAGGGAGAATTAATACTTTTATTCTGAGCTGTGTGAAAGTTAAGAACCACTGTTTTACTAGTGTTGATAAGGAATCCATTATTGTTGAACCATAAGGACAGCTGACCTGTTACTTCCTCTACTGATTTTTGAAGTTCAGTGTCATTTTCACCCCTCATCAAAACACTTGTATCATCTGCGAATAGTACAGTTTTAAATGCAGGTATCTGAGATGGCAAGTCATTTACGTAAAGGAGAAAAAGTAGTGGCCCTAGAACGGACCCCTGCGGAATGCCATACTTCAAAAACATAGGATCTGAGTGGTAATATTTAAATACGTTTGTGGTATTTTCTAAACTTTTTTGTTCGACGATCTGTTGGCGATTATTTAAATATGACTGAAACCACTTACTAGCGATACCCCTGATACCATATTGATGGAGTTTATCAATTAGTATCTGATGATTTATCACATCAAAAGCTTTAGACAGGTCCAAAAACAGGCCACATACTCTCTTCCTTTCATCAAGTGACTCAAAAGCAGGATTTAAAAATTCATAAATTGCGGACATTGTTGATTTTCCTTCTCTAAAGCCATGTTGAGAGTCAGTTAACAATTTATATTTGTTTATGAAGCTAATTAGACGGTTGTACATTATCTTCTCTAAAATTTTTGAAAATATCGACAATAAAGAAATAGGTCTATAATTGGTTACGTTTTCTCTATCTCCCCCTTTAAATAATGGAATTACTTTTGCAATTTTAAAGATATCTGGAAATATTCCTGACATGAGAGATTGGTTACAGAGGTGTGTTAAGGGGGTAATTATATTTTGGATACATTTTTTAATTAGTATATCAGGAATGTTATCAACTCCTGAGCAATGTTTATTCTGTAGGTTCTTTACAATATTGAGGATTTCTGCTTCTGTAACATTTTCAACAAACATTGATTTTCCATTAAATGTTATATTCGCGAGTGTTGATTTTATTGCCTGTATATTGTTTACATTTAGTAGTTTTTCAGCTATGGTAGCAAAATGCTCATTAAAAATTCTTGAGACATTTTGTGGGTCATTGATCATCTTGGAGTCTTCTGATAACGTTATGTTATTTACTGCCGGTTTTGTTTGCCTGGTTTCATTTTTTATGATATTCCACATAGCCTTAGTTTTATTTTTAGATTCCAGGATATAATTATCATTTGACATTCTCTTTGCTAATTTTATAACTTTGTTAAGTATGGTCTTATAGGTCTTGAAATACATGTTAAATTCATTGGAGGTTTCGTGCGTACTTTGAAAATCGTGGAGGAAACGCTTTCTTTTGCATGAAGTAATTATTCCAAGAGTAAGCCATTGTTTTGATGGAGAAGAAACTTTCAGTCTGATACTCTTCAAAGGAAATGCAATATCAAAATAATACAGGAAAATATTAATGAATTCCTGGAATTTTTTGTTTGTATCTATTGACTTGTACACACCTTCCCAAGTTTCTCCTTTTAACAAGTTGTTGAAATAGTTTATATTGTGCTGACTAAAGCTTCGACATTTATCAAACTGAGCATTGTAAACTGGGTTTGAAATATTTAGAGTTATTATTTGAGCTCGGTGGTCACTGAAACCTGTGTTGATTACTTCGAGAGAGTTGCAGTTCACATTGTCATTAATTATTATCTGGTCAAGTGTGGTTGCACTAGTTTTTGTTATTCTTGTGGGTACTGTTACTGTGTGAATTAGATGATGGGAGCTTAACAAATTTAGCAATTCCCTTCTCTCCGTACTTTCCTCTAAAAAGTTAATATTGAAATCTCCACAAAGAACTATTTTTTTATTAAATTTATTTATTTTATTTATTATCACTTCTAGTTTATTCAGAAATAACTTTGCACTATTTCCTGGTGAACGATATATACAGATGAGAATTAAATTTTCTTTTGGGATAGAAATAGCTGTTGCCTCAAAATTTTTATCTATGCATAAGTCATCGGGAATTGGTATAGGCTTAAATTCTATGTTTCCTTTGATATAGATACATACACCTCCATGCTCTGATGTTGATCTACAGTAGTAGCTAGCTAAAGTAAACCCTGGTATGACAGCATGATTGATTTGTTCAGGTTTCATCCAGTGTTCAGACAAGCACAGGATGTGGATATCTTTGAGTGATGTTTGTAGAAGCATATCGATATGAACTAGTTTATTATTAAGTGACTGTACATTTTGGTGAAATATTCTGATTGAGGAACTCTGTGCATTTGTACTGTTGTTAAGCTTGGGGATTATAGTTCTTGCAGGAGCACTTACCTCTGTTCTAAAAAACTCTCGCCACCGAGTGAATTCACTGATTCTACAGTAGTCGGACTTGCAGTATGCGGTAGTGGGATGACTGGTCCGTGGGAGTGGAACTTTTTGTTGATTTCCTCCGCTACTTGTGAACAGATCTGTTGCTTTCCTTTGGTGTTTAAGTGAAGACCATGTCGGGTAAACAGTTCTCTTGGTACATCAATATCAAGAAAGTGAACATGCTGATATAGTCTGGATAGTGCTCTAAGCTTTTTGTTCGTCCTCTTTACCTCCTTGTTGACACACGATTCTTCCATTAGATCATGTCTGTGTGGGATGCCTAAGAGTATAACGTTTGTACCTGAAAGTAGTGGGAGCTTATCTTTGTAGGTTTGTATTGCATCATTCGCTTCGTTTTTCGCTACATCGTTCGTACCCCCCCACAAAACAACATAATCTTCATGAGTAAGGTTTCTGCACATTTCAACACAATTTTCCAGAACATTTTTAACTCTAGCGCCTGGTTTGGTGACGCTACTTACCGCAAAGTCCCTTGATACTTTTAAATTGAGCTCTTCTGAACATCCTTTCCCATGACTGTCACTGAGGAGGAGTACTTTCCTTTTTGAGGTTATGTACCTGGCTAACTTCCGCACTTTTTCCGGCTTACAGTTTGTTGATGCCCTTGTATGTGGTGTTTCTTCTGAGACGGATTCAGTTTTAGCAAGAACATCGTACATATTTTTTGTGGGAACAGCTTGGCTAACTGTTTCCCGCACACGTGGTTTAGGCCTACATTGGCGTCCGCGATTTGCCACCACCACATTCCACGAGTCCGGCGATGACGGGGGATTGTTGCGGTCGTTTACGTTATGTCTGAGTACACTGTTTTCGGCTTTTAATTTAGATAGTTCTTCTTGGGTGTGCTTAAGGTCCCTATTCAAAATGTCGATGATTAACTGTAGAGATTTCACACTCTCACTCGATGCCTTGCCACACAGCGTGCACAGTATATCACTCGTATTTACACCTAAATGTACCTCTGATGGTTTACTATCAATGTCACACATACTAGGTGTCTTCCTACACGATATTTTATCACTGGCGTTAATTACGGAACTGTCCTCGTCTACATTTTCGATATCTTTAAGAGAGCGGTATACTTTGTCTACATACGCGGCAGCCATCTTGACGTAATCACAACTTAGATAAAATTTTAGCTGAGTCCGCAATAATACACTGAATTATGATACTCATACGATATTGCCAACCCCTTGCATATGATACCACTCATCAATGATCTTCATCCAGACCAATAATTGCTAGGTAGCGCGGCCCACAAATGTAGCTTATACACCCTTGACTTTTGCCATGCCTTGGAGGCTGGATTTAGACAGCTCCTTAACCCGGTCCATGAGTCAATCCTAATTGGCTACATGGATAATTCTTGCCAGGCGCGTCCACGTCGCGGGGGTGGGCAACGGTACTGTAATATACCATGGAACTACAGTACCGGCTAAGTTCTGGTGAGGACCCAGTCCTATGGGGTATAACATAGGCCCCGTGCACAGGGTTACGTGCGAAGACCTCAACGGAATCTGCAGCGGAGAAGATGGACTTCGGAACGGTGGAGATTGCGGAAGAGGCAACCCAGTACTCAGGGAATAGTATGAGTACAGCATCAATCGGCAGCGTCTGTTTCCCATGTTAGGGGCGGCTGCAAGGGCGTCTGTTCTCCATGTTAGGGGCGGCCTGAATAATAGCTGGCAGTAGCTTCATAAAATGCCTTTGGGAGTGGCGACCCCATCGTAATAATAGCCTAAAATGGAAATGGCACTTCCAATGATTCGGAAAAGGTTAGGGCGTACCCTGCAGGCGACGCGCAGTTCCTTTGGTACTGGGGGAACTGTGAGAAATGGGCGACCAGTAACCGAAATGAAAGTGGGAATCATGAATGTCATGACCCTGACAGGCAAGGTGGAGGAGGTGGTAGACTTCATGGAGAGGGAGAAGGTTGGAATGATGGGGCTGAGTGAAGTGAAATGGAAAGGTAAAGGAAGGAAGAAATTGAGGAAAGGATATACATTATACTGGAGTGGTGGCCAAGAGGCAAAAAATGGCGTGGGACTGATAACCTCGAAACAACTGGAGGAGTATGTTGAAGTGGTAGAGTGTGTGAGTGACAGAATAATGAAAATTAGAATGAAGATGAAGAATGACGTGATGGACTTCATACAAGTCTATGCACCACAGACTGGAAACAGAGAAGAAGATATTGAAGTATTCCTGGAGGATGTAGAAAGAGTAATCTCAGATGTAGAAGTGGTGATCATGGGAGATATGAATGCACAAGTCGGAAATGAGAGACAAGGGAAGGAAGAAGTCGTTGGACCACATGGATATGGGAAAAAGAACCGGGAAGGAGAGGAACTTGTAAACTTTTGTGAAAGGAATGGACTGATAGTGGGTAATTCATGGTTTCGGAAGAAAAACAGCAGGAAAATTACGAGATATGGGTGGGGTGATAGAAGAACAAAATCAGTAATTGACTACTTCCTGGTGGAAAGGACAAATCGCAGAAAGCTGATGGATGTGACAGCTTTACCAGGAGAAGCATTTGATGGGGACCATAGAACTGTGGTGGCAAAATTTAGATGGGGAAAATTGGAAAACCTAAAGGAGATCACAGAAAGTAAAATAAAAGTATGGAAATTGAAAGACAAAGCTGTACAGGAAGATTTTCAGGAGAGATTGAAGCAACAAATCCCAGTTACTGAAGTGGAAAATGTAGAAGAGGAATGGTCCCACTTTAAAAAGGCATTTGCTGGTGCAGCAGAGAGTGCTTGTGGTAGGACGTCAACAAGAGTGAAAGAGAAGGAGACACCGTGGTGGAATGAGGAAGTGAGGAAAGCAGTGAAAGAAAAGAAGTCTGCATGGAAAGAATGGAACCGAGATCAAACAGAAGAAAGCAAAAGGAAGTATCACGACAGCAAACGGAGGTGTAAGAAAGTGGTAGGAGAAGAAAAGAAGAAAAGTTGGGAAGAATTTACACAAAGAATGGAAACAGATGTAAGTGGCAGTAAAAGGATGCTGTATGGGCTTCTAAGAAGTAAGAGGAAAGAAAGGGTTACTACAAAGCTGGTGAAAAAGGAAGATGGAGAGTTGTTAACACACCCGGAAGAGATAAAGGGACGATGGAAGGAGTATTTCGATAAGCTATTGAACGTGAGCAATTGTACTGGTGAGATCGAAGTGACACAGCCTGACGACTCTATAACAGAAGATGATATAACAATGCTGGAGGTAGAATTAGCAGTACAGAAGATGAAGATGGGAAAAGCAACAGGGGTGGATGAGATCAGTGTAGAAATGATAAAGGCTGCTGGACCTGTTGGTATGCAATGGCTGTATCGACTGCTAAAGTGTGTGTGGAAACGGAAATGTGTACCAGAAGACTGGGTGAAAGGGCTAATAATACCAGTGTTTAAGAAAGGGGACAAGAAAGTGTGTGATAACTATAGAGGGATCACCCTCATATCACAGATAGTAAAAATACTGGAAAGGATATTAGAAAGAAGAATGAGAAGAAAGGTGGAAGGAGAGTTGCAAGAGGAACAGTATGGCTTCAGGAATGGAAGATCCACAGTGGACCCAATCTTTAGCTTGAGGCAGGTGATGGAAAAGAACTGGGAATATGGAGAGGATTTGATCATGACTTTCATAGATCTAGAAAAGGCATATGATAGTGTCCCCAGAGAGAAGGTATGGGAAACCATGGTTAAGAAGAGACTGGGAAGAGAAATGTTGGAAATGGTGCAAGCAATGTACAACAACTGTGTTAGCAGGGTTCTGACCCCTGTTGGAAAGACAGATTGGTTTAGGAACAAGACTGGACTAAGACAGGGGAGTGTGCTGTCACCTCTTTTATTCATAATGGTAATGGATGAAATTGTAAAGGAAACAAAGGAAGCATATGGACATAAAGAAATGAAGTTACTATTATTTGCAGACGATATTGTGGTCTGGGGAAGGAACACCGAAGAAGTGCAAAAACAACTAGATGCACTGAACGAAAATATTCAGAAGTATGGCCTGAAAATCAGTATAGAGAAAAGCAAGACCATGGTGATGACAAGAGGGGAAAGACAAGGAAAGGGCATTGTGAAAATTGGAAGTCAGAGTTTGGAAATTGTGGACACGTTCAAATACCTAGGAAGTGAATTGATGCAAACTGGTAGGTTGGACATGGAGATTGGCAGGAGGGTACAGCAGAGCAATGCATTCTATCAAAGTGTAAGAAAACTTGTTTGGGATAAGGAAGTACCAAGGAAAAGCAAGGAGGTAATGTATAAAATGTACTATGTACCCATATTAACGTATGCAGCTGAGACTTGGACCCTGACGAGCAGGCAAGAGAGTAGAATCCAAGCCAGTGAAATGAAATTCCTAAGAAGTATGATAGGTAAGACAAGGAAAGACAGAGTGAGGAATGAAGATGTTAGGAAGGAAGTTGGGATGGGAAAACTAAATGAGAGAATTGAGAAGAATAAACTAAGGTGGTTTGGACATGTAAAGAGGATGGAGGAAAATAGAATACCAAGACAGATGCTGGAGGCGAAGTGCAAGGGTAAGAGAGCAAGGGGAAGACCTAGAACAAGGTGGATTGATTCAGTGAAGAACAGCGTGAGAAAAAGAAATCTGGACTGGGACAAGATCGTGGAAGAAGAATGGTGGAAGGAAAGAGGAAAGTGGAGAAGTGCCATAAATACCCCGACCCGGCAGAAGCTGGATAAGGGGAAATGATGATGATGATGATGACGGTGGGAGTACTCATGCATCATAACCTTTATCCAGACCAATTGTTGTGCCAATTAATGCTTTTTCACATAATTGCAAAGTATATTTTGTATCCCAAATGTTGGCAACAGTAATGTAACGTCAATGTGTGCACATCCTTCTAGAAACAGTAATTCCATTATTGGATAGCCTAGCATGGCGTCCACAGAATTTTCAATGTCAATTTTCCTGACTATTCCGGACTTTTCCTGACCAGTTTTCAACAAAATTCCTGACTCGTAAAGTCATCGTAACATCGGAAAAAAGGTATATCAAAATTGCCATTATGGAAATAAGAAATATCAAGTGATTGGCATTTAAATTTTCTTGTTTAAGAATGTCAAGACACAATATTTTAGAGGCTGATTGCAGACACGTAGTGCAATGTGCTGGGCGATGGGGTCACCACATCCCTACACCAACGCCAAAAAAGCATGCAAAAAATAGGTAAAAGAGGTTTTTACTATGATGATGGATGATGTGAGATTACCTCGTCAAATGCTATATGGTGAGTTATGCTATGGCACCAGACCTCATGGTGGTCCTAAGAGGCACTACAAGGACCAATTTAAGCAGACCATGAAATTGGCAGGTCTTGATTCACAAACCTGGGACATGCTGGCTGAAGACCGCTCAGCTTGGCGCCGTACCATCTCAGATACTGCAAAGACATTTGAAAGGAATCGACGCACACACGAAGAGGCCAAGCGTCAAGCTAGGAAACTTTAGCAGTCCAACCACGTCCTCCTCCAGCAATACTATGTGACTTGTGTGGACGCTTGTTCCATGCCAGGATTGGACTCTTTAGTCACCGTAAACACATCCGCAAACTGGACTGAAGGAAGAAGATTTATACTCTGATTCGAGTTAAAGCCGATGATGACTATGGAAACTTATCATAATGTCCAGCGAGTTATTGCTTTTTATCTTCAGAGATTAGTTCAACTAGTATCATCAAAATATGGCTACAAAACACAAAATACTGTATGGTTAATACAAAATTCCTGCCTTTCTAATACCTTTTGCCATTTTTTCCTGACTCATGCCAGTTTTTCACACTTTTTCCTGACTATTCCTGCCTGTGGACACCATGCCTAGGTAAGGCTAAATTTTGGAAAAGGGAACTTGTCTCTCGTAGTACATTCACACTGCTCGTGGCATCATGTGAGCTGTGCAGCGGCCTTCTCAGTATGTACCGGTACTAGCCAAGTGTCTCGGTGAGCTGCAACATACCAACTGACTAGCCCAACGGTTCACCGGGGCGAAACACTAGCGAATGAATTGAGCTAACCGAATCAATTTTTCGAATTTCTTTCAAATTTGATAATGTCTCATCATGCTCATTCGGAGAAATAAATTTTCTGTATTCTTCTGGAAACAGTAATTCCATTAACAGTTGAAGAGACCTCATGCGCCAAACAGACATGGCTGCCATCGTTGAATAAGCAAGAAGCAAACACACATATTTAGGCCTACGTAATTTAGCACATATTTTGTATGTTCATGACCTTTGCCACGATCTACTTATTTTTTCCAGTATTGAGTTCAAGATTAACAAAGATAACATCCACATTTCAATTGTCAATCTATTTATCATATATTTCCAGTATAGTAGTGATAATGGACAGTAATTTCAATTGGTAATGACTCCCAGAATATGAAATAAGGTTTGAAAATCATGAAAATGTCATATATTATCTAATTGCAACTGTAGAATCCAATTGTTAGGTTTGAAGCCATTTTTCAGTGTTGCCCAAGTAAACAAAAGTTTGGTGCTTTTCAGTCGGTCAACATGAATGTACCCAAATAGAGATGGGTTATGCCCTGATCCTGAGATAAATTACATAAGATTAATAAATACACTAGGATGACCAGTTTCGATCGTCAAGCAATCATCATCAGATCCATTACACTTAGGCTATAACATCTATGTTTGAGAATACAGGTGAAAAATATATACAATGTGTACAATTATTTAGTTGCAGTGTTGGTAATGCAACAGTCTGTGTATGCTAAATGTGGTATATCTAATGTTAGGTAAACTTCTAAAATAGTGATGAAAATCCGGAATTTGTCTGCTAGGGGTGATTATATGGTTTTACAAAATCAACTATGGTTATACTGAAATAATACAAGCTTATACTTATCGAGTTGTCTCCTTAACTGGAACTTGAAGCAGTTGCGTGTTTCATTAGACACCAGTTACAGTCGACTAACCCCGAGTGTTAGCTGGGTGGAACTGGTTTTTTTACCTATACATAAATGATATTTGGATCAGGTGTACTATGTACATTTTTCTGCAATAAACCTAGGCCGATATGCGCGGCAGTATTAAAGGTGCCGGGACATCTTCAATAGACCGAGTACCGCTTAGTATAAATGGCTTTTTTAGCCCATGCGTGGCGAAGATAGTTCCACGGTCTTTAGTAGTTGCAGACTCCTGCATTCAATAGCATACACTCTTATCTAGACTTGGCAAAGTCACACAAATATACATGGCACTGACCTCTGGAAGAACATAGCAACTAAAGGGGGAGGAAGGGGAAAACCAGTTCCACCCAGCTAAGACTCGGGTTAGTCGATTGTAACTGGTGTCTAAGGAAACACGCAACTGCTTCAAGTTCCAGTTACGGAGACAACTCGATAAGTATATATATAAAAAAAAAAAGCTTGTATTATTTCAGTATAACCATAGTTGATTTTGTAAAACCATATAATCACCCCTAACAGACAAATTCCGGATTTTCATCACTATTTTAGAAGTTTACCTAACATTAGATATACCACATTTAACATACACCGACTGTTGCATTACCAACACTGCAATTAAATAATTGTACTTATTGTATATATTTTTCACCTGTATTCTCAAATATAGATGTTATAGCCTAAGTGTAATGGATCTGATGATGATTGCTTGACGATCGAAACTGGTCATCCTAGTGTATTTATTAATCTTATGTAATTTATTTCAGGATCAGGGCATAACCCAGCTCTATTTGGGTACATTCGTGTTGACCGACTGAACAGCACCAAACTTTTGTTTGTAGAATCCAAGTTCACCATTCCTGAACAATTACTCTATTGTTTTGTATACCTTCAAGTATTTCACTTGAATATTTATGAGATTTATCTCTATCCAGAGCTGAATTTGCAATTTGCAATGTTGTTGAATAATTTGGAATTTCTACATTTTTAGGTTGTAAACTTTGCAGTCATAGTACAGACATTGAAATGCTAGACATTATAAAAAATAAAAATAAAAGTAAATAAATAAAAAATAAATACTGTAAACATCCACAGTTGGAAACCAAGTGGCGGCTGCATTCAGGTGTTGCGAGAGAGTCGGCCTTGTCTGCTACCATCTGCAAACTGAGCTGCAATTAAGCAGTTGATATTGATAATACAGATTGTGTTAAACAGCAAAACAAGAAATCGTTAGATCTCACCCGCCCTTAAACAAAGACAATGAATTTAAAAAATAATCTATTATATGATGTTGAATACTTCACACTTCGACAAAAAATCTCATTAATTCTTCCCTTGACCAGAACCAAACCAGAACCTGATAGATTATTGAAAATATATGATTCACATAGTGGGAGTCATTAGGAATTGAAAATACTGTCAAATATCACTGCTGGACTGGAAATATTCCTAATGCTCCAACCTAACAAAAATTATTTGACTTACAATTATTATTATTACAATTATTACAATACGTACCGTACTTCATGTTTCATGTGTTTAAACGCTTATCTATCGTCAAAATTTACAGGTATACAGTACTTTCCAAATATAATACACTGGTTACATAAATAGAGCAAAACTATAAGATCCCATATAAATACAACACCTTATTCATGTGACTGTCTGTTAGACACTTGTGCTTTCTTTGTTCAATGCGTTCCAATGTAGCCAGTATTTGCCAAAGAAATTAGCCTTTCAAGTTCGGCAAATTATTCGAGATTGGTCAAAATACATTTCATTAAAATATAAAAAGAAAACAATTACAGCGAATCATACACGAAAGAAAACAGACCATCAATCTTCTACGCAGCTGAGGGCCTGTTTCTAAGGACACACGAGGTACAGGAAAGGGAATTCTTGCAACAAAAAAATGTTGGACCAAGGATCTTACCAGATGGAAGACGATGGTAGGCTAGAAACCAAATTGTGAACTCGACAAACACCAGGAAATCCTCGCAGATGCCATCAGAAGCAGACTCCTTTTTTCTACGGCAACCTGGCCTGGCAGAGAATGGACCAACACAGGCTGCTGTCTCAAGCTCTGGGCGGATGCGGATAACCGCAAAATTTTTCGCCATGCGGATACAGTTTGCATGGTTGTGCGGATAGCGGATAAGCTGCGGATAATGTTTGGAGAAAATTTACGGATAGCCTTTAGAATACAATCCGAACTTGTTTAACGTAAATAATATCATTATTAGGACCCGAATATGTATGTCGTATTTTTCCGTTATGTTTTTTTCATGACACATGTGAGACGAACATTTAGGGCCTAAGGTAATTTCGCTTTTTTTCGCTATCCTTTTACCCTCCAGGGTTGGCTTTTCTCACGGATTAAGCGAGGGATTTCACCTCTACCGCCACTGAAGGAGTGTCCTGGAGCTTGAGACTCTGAGTCAAGGAGACAACTAGGGTGTGTGATCACTGATCAGCACTACGCCCAGGCGGCCTCACCTGCAAAGCGAACAGGGGGCCTGATGAAGGGATGGGAAGAGTGGGGACGGTTAGTCAAGGAAGTGGGAAGGAGGTGGCCGTGGCCTAACAGTAGGAACCATCCCGGCATTTGCCCGAAGATGAAGTGGGAAACCACGGAAAACCACTTCGTGGATGGCTGAGGTGAGAATCGAACCTCCTCAACTCATTTGGACCACCCGAGGCTGAGTAGACCCCGTTCCAGTCCTCATACCACTTTTCAATTTTCGTGGCAGAACCGGAAATCGATCCGCGGACCTCCGGAGTGACAGCTAATCACGCTGACTACTACACAACGGAGGCGACTGCTACATACTTACAACTAAAATTAACTACTGACTTACACATGCCGTTTATACGATTTCAGTTAAATACGAAATTAACGCTGAGTGCGGTGGCATACTGATAAAGAACATGAGTGAACCTTCGAAGCGGAAAGCAGTGTCATATCTCATACACTTTCAGACAAGGTGAAGTGTCGAGTAGTCGTGGAGCAATGGTCCAAGTGCATAGAAAGCAGCGGACCTGTTTTTAGCCTATTTTCAATTTTGAAAAAATAGGCTTATGAGATCACCTTTTGTCCGTGTATGTGTGTGCGTGCGTGTGTGTGTCCTTAATAAATTCTAAACGGCTGGAGCGAATTCAATGAAACTCGGTAAGTTCATAGCACTATTCTGGACGACCCCGACCGTACCCTTCAAATTTTGCTACGTCTCACCAATCCAACATGGCGGCTGTGCGAAATATTTCAACAGCATTCAATATCTCCGAAACCATTCCCGATATCACCCTGGAATTTTTTACGGTGAAAAAGGAAACTACTAGAAGGTCACCTATGTGATTTTTGAAAAAGTGGTAACTATAAAACCAAAATGGCGGCCACGCGATTTTGCGACTTTTAAATAGACGTTTCTCGCGATTTAAGCAACCAAACGCAATAAAACTTGGTACAGCATATGTTTCTACACATTGTAATGCACCGATATCTAACTTGGTTCAATTGTTTACATAACCACAAGATGGCGGATGTGCGAAATATTTCCCCGGCATTCTATATCTCCGGGGCTGCAGCTAACCATGCTGACCGCAACGCTACGGAGGCGACTAAGCTAATTTCATTAAGCATAATTATTAACACTCCGAACAGGAAAGGATTGCAATTCTGCCTGTGTAACATTCACTTTAAACCTACCACATGACATATAGTACAAAGCAAGAGCGTATATAAGGGGGAGCTGTGGGGACTCCAGCCCCCCCCCCCCCCCAAAAGCCAATAAATATTAACAAAATGTTGCTTTGGTTAAAGCATAAAATAATTGTAAATTTGGTTGTACCCTAATCTTAACTCATTGGCTAAGTTATAAACATTATTAAGATTGAAATTAGACTACCTCGTGGTGTAGTGGCTAGCATTCTTGGCTGCCGCCCCGGAGGTCCGAATTCGATTCCCAGCTCTGCCAAGAAATTCAAATTCTGGTCTGAGGGCTGGAACGGGGTACACTCAGCCTTGTGAGACAAAACTGAGAATTCCACAGTACGGTACTTAAATTATCCATTTGTAAAGAGAAAAAAAAACTCTTTACCTTCCTGCTTAATAAATTGACAAATATTTAGATATTTGCCATTCCTCCATAGGACATAATCGAAAATTCATTAAGTATAAAATTTTAGTTTGTGTTGTGTTGTATTTTACAACTTTTTTTGTAAGCTATATAAACTTAGAATTTTACAATTAACTCTTATCTAAAATAATTACACAAAGTTATATGCTCTAAGATATTGGTTGCCATTTCTGGCTATTTGGTGGTGGCAATGCCCTGAGAATACTCACACTTTTCCAGAATAGTCAGCACCCCCCGAATAAATGTGTATATCCTACGGCCCTGGTACAAAGTCTAAGGGAATAACTTTTTCCTCAAATGTCTAAATATGTTGCATTAGTAATTTATGCTTTATCTAATTTAAAATATTACTGTAGTGCCAGTAGATTCGGATTACAAACATGGGAATGGGGAAAAAGTCGTGCGAATGCGGATAACAGTTGTGCGAATGCGGATAACGTTTTGTTTATACGCGCAGGCCTCTTTTTATAAGATCTCCAAGGTAGCCAAGAAAAGAGACCCACTCTGTGGATCAAACAAGATTTAGTTGAGAAGGATCTTGCAGAACCTAACATTCAGCAAGACACAATATGACAGGAGTCGCTACCGTCTGACAATATTGAATCCAGATCTTCATGGGCGACCGCAGAATTTTATCCAAGAGGAGGGGAGGGAGGAATAAATATTTTTCATTTCATTACCTACCTGCACTAGGTGATGATGAGACATACCCCCCCCCCACACATACACACAATTTTTGTTTTATTTCTTACTTGTTTTGTGATATTCATTATTTTGTCTGCTCTTTTTTTTAGCGTATGGCTTTTAGTGCCGGGAGTGTCCGAGGACATGTTCGGCTCGCCAGTTTTGTAGCTGCTTCGAGACGGACACCCAATGGGTGAGCTACAAGTACCGTTGGGGAGGGAAGTTGGAATGTAAGGACGAGGAGTTGGAAGGTAGCGGCTGTGGCCTATAGTTAGGGACCAACCCCGGCATTTGCCTGGAAGGAAGATGGGAAACCACAGAAGACCATCTTCAAGGTTGCCGGCGGGGGGATTCGAACCTCCTCGCCTCCCGGATGTGAGCGACTGCCAACAGTCATGCCGCAACGACCTCGGCTAACTCACCCGGTTTTGTCTGCTCTGAAACCGTTCCATACGTTATCTTTATGGCATGATTTTTTATGAATGAGAGGAATAGTTATTTTTAGTTCAGAGTTTTTGTCCATAGAACTTCGCTTTTGTTTATGAATCCTCGTCATAATGTTCCTTTATGTTCGACGATGTCGAAATGTAAAAATTATATGTCAGAAAACTGTATCATAATGAGGCTCATTATAGTACTATTCTTCATTATGAAACAGTTTCTCTAGCCAATCAGAGATCATTCATTGACCAATTAGGTAAGGACATGGAGGAAAGAATAAGAGGAGATGCCCTGAGCTCGTATGAGTGAAGCCAGGCGCTGCAACCAAAGTGGGCGTAACCTTAACTCGTATTCCGTGTTCTGTGACTTGCATGTGGCATTGTGCGTGGCTAAACCTTATTTTGGGCCTGGTTTTTATCGCGCTCCGGTTATGCAACTTTGGAAACGTAATAACAGTTGTGATAAGTTATTTAAAAAAAAACTCTTCAATTCTAATCTCAGCATGTGTAGGTAGGCCTTACCCTATATACCAAAAAAAAAAAAATCCTCTGGAAATCCCAAATTATTAAACGGCTGTCTGTCAATAATTACGGTAGACCTACGTAATTAATCAATTCGAGGCTAATCGTCAAGTTTCTACCCCCACAAAGAAAATACCGTACGGTACCGAAACGTATAGGCTATACCGTATTTTTGTGCAAATATGCGCCCTTTATTAATTGGTTTATTAATTTTGAGGTTCGTATTCTTGAAAATCAAAATGTGTACGACCAATGAGTGAAAGTGGCTGTGCTCGAAATTAGGCCTAAAAACTGATGAATGCCTTCAACACCAATAAGAACATAAAACTCAATTTGGTGTAAATACCGTAATTGGTTCGGCATCATTAATTACCAAGATGTTTCTTCTTTGGTATAACTTGCATCTTCAGACACCTGTATTCAATTTAATCAGTGTTTCAGCGTATTATTACGTTTTACCGCGTCTTCCTTACAAAACTAGCCTCGCAAAGGTGCTCTCATATTTATATTAAATTGGCTTTTAAAACGATAACGCAGCTTATTTGTGCCAAGTACCGTGATGTACAGAGTGTAATCTGCCTATCCAAGAAAAAATCTTGACTTGTCATTGCAATTTTATGTCACTAAAATCCATTACTAGTTGGAGTGGTTTACGGCTTTAAGCATAGGAACAGCCATTTTCTTGCAACCAAAGTGGGCGAGCCGTTTGGCTTCAGGAGTTTGCGCTAGGTAGCGCAGCGAAGGCATCTCCTTCCTTTCTTTCCTCCATGGGTAAGGATAGCTTCGCGCATGCGCTCAAAATCCAATATGTCGGACATGAATTACATGATTTGAAAGTTCAAATTGGATATCGGATCAACCATTGTAGTTACAAACAATCCCAATCCCAAACACAAAGACAAAATCAGCACGAACCTTTACGCTAACAAGAAAATACTATGACATATGCAAGACATGTATGAATCCATGTCCAGAAGTTAGCAACTCAGCATCCTTCTACATAAATTACCGACATGGAAAGTGCACCGCCCCATATGTTCGCGTAAATAAACTGGCGAATATGAGACAAGAAATAGCACTGTACCTTAATATCCCGAACTCCAATTTCTATGCTTTCAAACAACTTCGGTGACAATATTAGTAAATGCTAGTTCTGATCGACACTAGACATCCTGCAGGTTGTAAACAATAGCAATGCCAAGCAAAGTAAATGGTCTCTGCTTTCGAAATTCTTTGACCCACGCATGCGCTCTGTTCAGTCAGCAAACCACCCAGCGCGCTGAACCTGAAGTTACTCCACAGATATTTATGAATATTTATGTTAAAACATTTAATAAAGTTATAATTATCGTCGAACGTAAACAGTCGTATGCAAAGAGCCTATAATGGTAATTAAGACACTCGTATGAAAGTTATAAAACTACATACACGTGTCTTATTGCTATTATAGGCTCGTTGTATAATGTACTATCCTTAATAGCAGGTAAAAAGTAATTGTATCGGCAGAAATAAAAATCAAGCAGTTCATTAAAATGGTAATGTTAATCCAGTTTGCCGATTTTCTGAATAGCTGAAGATATTTTCAAATAATCCCAAATTACTAAGTTAAATAAAACTGTGGAATTATTCCCACATCTAAATCAGTTAACTATCAGTAACTTCAATTTATGAGAGAAAAAAACGGGTGTGACAATGAACAACGAAATACTCTCGGGATTCCAGTGGGGGCACGGCCCCTCCTTGTGTGCCCCCCCCCCCTCTCTCCTGCGGACGCCCATGCAGACCTTTCCTTACATCCACTACATAAGTCACCACAACGCGTCCAGGAAATGGTCCGAGGAACGTAAGATAGAGTTCAGCAAGAAAATGAGAGATTACTGGTCCAATAGAAAGGCTCAAGATTTCAACACGGAAACAGCCGCCAAACAATCCACCAACACCACCACAAGTGGTTGAGAACAGTCAGGGCCGGATTTAGATTTTACGCGCTCCGAGGTCCGTGGGTTTTTGCCATCGCGAAGGGGGAGAATTTAGACCTCAGAAAGGTATTTGTGAAGGTAATTTGTATTTTATTCTAATGTATCGGGAAGTAAAATCAATTAAATAATCTAAAATAATGAGAGAATCGACTGTTTCTAAATTTGTATATATAAACTATAAATAAATCGGCCAACGAGATATTTTAATAAGTTTAAACCATTCAAGACATTCTACACTTACAGATATTCAGATACAGTACATTATACAACCTACAACTATGCGTAATGATTTATTCAAATTAAACTGATATTAATATTCAAGACTTAAATTTTCTCCTGATAAATCATAAGGCATTCCTGTTCTAAAGCTGAAGTCGAAAAATGTGCCGTTACAAAACATTTGTTGGAAAATGATGGCCACAATATAAATTGAAAAAGTGTCAAAATTTTGGAAAGTTTAATTTAAAACATAAAATTATACGAAATTGGTTTAAAAAAAAATATAAGTAGTAAAAGTCTGTTTAGTCTATTTTTGAACTGTAAAAAGAACTTTTTGAAGTGCAACAACTTTTGCGGCTTCGGTGGCGTAGTAGGTAGCATGCTGAGCTTCTATGCCCAAGATCGCGGGTTCAAACCCGGCCGAAGCCGTCGGAATTTTTAAGAGCGTTAAAATCCCTCAGTATGCCTTCCTTCAGAGGGGAAGTAAAGCCGGCGGTCCCATGTCATAGATTTATGGCATGTTAAAGAACCTTCCACTAATTACACCTGTGTGAAGCTAAATTGGATAGGTTAAGAATGTAAACAACGCTCTTGGGTTTCTATGTTCGTTACCAAGAGCCGACTGCGATGGCGTCTAGTAGCTAAGTTCTGAACTTGGCCTAGTAGTCGTTGACGGTGGTACTTAGCGGCAAAAGTAGGAACTATTTGAAAAAATCTAAGTTGCAGTACTTAAATTAAAAAAACAGATAACACACACTAATACAGTCATCACAATTAACACCGGTTATCAGACAGATTCTACACACACCCAAAGTACACGGGGCTACATGACACCGTTGTCGCAGCCCCTAAACTTAAGAACCAACCAACCTACCAACCGAAGTGCAACAAGATTATAACATTCTATGGAAATTTTCTGACAAAAGAATTTGCGGATTCATTCTGCGCCCCTTAGCATGGTGCGCCCCTAGGCCGGGGCCTATTGGTAAATCCAGCCCTGACAACCGCTAAAACACAAGCACCGTGGTCCATAGGTGGCCACAACGACCAAACGACCTCCCCTTAAAAACAACAGCAACCGTTACCACTATTCAATGCCTCCTCTGAGAATTTTCCCGGCAGGTGATCGTAGAAATGTCAAATCCCATATGATGACAGTGATGTGAACTTGTGTGACGTCACTCATCCTTGTGTTCTCCTAGGAGATGAGATGAGTTGAGGAATGTCCCACGTGAGGTCGTCACGTTGCACTGCCTGCTCCAGTTCCAGTTGCATGAGAGAGATGCGCACCCATGGCCTCCTTGTACTCGTGACGTGTGCCGTGAGCACTTTGCCAAACAAGGCACACAATGGTGCTACCTAGAGTTAGTTTTGCTTTAAGTGGCGGAACTACGGAGTCATTTGCCCCTCTCATCACATATTAAAGTGTATAAATTTGGAATGGAATTTAAAATTTAGAGCTGGACACCTAAATTTGAAAAGACCGAAAATTAATTAAACTAATAATTATAATATAAACCAAAATTACGAAAAAACAAAAATTCAGCATTCAAAAAACAACAAGTCTTTGAGTTCCCACTCTCACTTATAAAGCGGATAACGCGATCAGAAGCCACCGCGTCATCGGCTAATATAAGTTTGAGTGTTATCTGCAAACCAAGGTTTCTTCCTAAGTCAGCAAGTCCACAACACTCGGTTAAAATGTGGGCCACGGTGAAAACGGCTCCACAGGTACAAAGTGGGGGGTCTTCCCTTCTTATTAGGTATGAGTGGGTGGATCTTGTATGATCTATCCTTAATAATAACCCCTGGCACTTCAGCCAATGAAGGGCCTAGGCCCACCAAGCGACCGCTGCCCAGCCATTAGGCCTGCAAATATTGGGGTGACGCGTGTTCAGCTCATCGGGTCCCCTCGGCCGTTAATCTTGGTTTTCGTGATCGGGGCGCTGCTACTCAATTGTCCTCACGAGGCTGAGTGCACCCCGTTCCAGCCCTCACGTCAGTTTCTAAAATCCCTGACGGAGCCGGGAATCGAACCCGGGGCCTCCGGGTGAGAGGCAGACGCGATACCCAAACACCACGGGGCCGGCCATGATCTATCCTTAGCCTACACAAAATGACGGACTCTCTCCGTGATCGGAAAGAGCTCCGCCACACGCGAGTAGTTCCCTTGATCGCTCTCAGTTTACTGGCCAGTGGGTCAGCTAGCCACTGACTCTCCCAAAAAGCCAGAACTTGTAGGCGTAACTGAGAGCGAACATCTCTAGCGGGTACCTCCATTGGTCGAGGTGGTAGTGATACCGCCTCTTTTGCAGCTTGATCCGCTAACTCATTTCCCGCTACCTAGAGATTCATTCATTTACTTTTTGCAAATGGGGGTAATGCCCCGGTGGCAAATTGTACAATTACAATTTTTGTCACACATAATATTTTTTATGAATTAAAACATTAAAAGCTAATATATTATCATGTACTATTGTTACTAAGTGAGGTATGGCAACGTTGCAAAGCGAGGTGATGGTAGAGCGATGTAAACAGTGTGACAATCAGTTTGCTCTGATCTTATGTGTAACACAGTGGCGTGTGGTGGAATTTTACTTAGAGTAAGCGATGGTTTTCCTCGCAAAATCATTGAAGACCCAGTTGTAGAAGTTTGGGATGTTTTGAACTTAGAAAGTAAATCTATCTCAATTGAAAGCAATGATAAATGTTATACGTTTAGTTAAAATACCGAATACAAACTTTCACTTTCGTGTTAATAGGCCTACTCAATTGAGAAGTTGGACGACTTCCTAATAAAATTAATATTTTGTTCTTAAATTTACCGCACATCATCTCCAGACCCAAGTCCCGTTGCCATATTTTTACAGATTTCTCACGCCTACTAGTGTAAACAAAAACGTCTACTGCATACCCTACTCCCTTATATTGTAATAGACAACATTATATCACTGAACTATAAAAATGATGGCCTACCACTGTAAAACAATCACACGTTTTAACACAGTATATAAAGCTGTTTTACACAAACACTGACACGCTTTTTCAAACTATAATGAGCGAGTCAACACACTATCTTTGAAAACTGACCGCTCCTTGTTTTCGGCCTAAGGTATGTAACTTAAGGAATTGCTTTCTAGCCTTCGCTTTCACTCACTCTCCAGTGCCAAGAAATACCAAAAGAGGGCATGTCACGCTATTGTGCTGCTGCAACCGACTCCGCAAGGAACTCGCAGTAGGCATCAAAGAACAACGAAGTGTGAATGGGTTCATTAAAACCACTGCCGGCTGGATCGCAACACTCCTGGTTGCTTTAAACTGCCTGCCCATTCGACGATTACAGCATTGTTTTGAGCGTACAACCTCCTTTCCAAATAAAGGCGCTAGGAAGCAGCACCAAGGCTCTGTAGCAGACATAAGTTTTGTATTGATGTTAATGGCGAATTCGTGTTTTGGAATGCTTTTTGTGTGATTTTATAATGGTGTACTGCTGCGTGCCCTTTTGTAAATCGGAACGGGGCAAGCTAGAATACCGGGGAATATCATTTTATTACCATAACACTTGAAAGTTACATAAATTATTATATAGTTTAATGTTTCTTTTCATGTCCCACCACCAGGGGCTTACAACTAGTGGGATGTGGGTTGGCTCCTCTCTTTCATCTATCCTGCCAACTCTTGTTCCCCAACGTTATTAGGGTATTGGAGGCCTGTGATGTCTTTCATTTCCCTGCCTTAATTGGCTCTTGTCTTTTTCTTTCCTATTTTTTTGTGGGATCAGAATCTTTGAAGAATGAGTATTGAGTATTTGGAAACTACTAGAGCCATAAAAGGCAGATAGAAAAGGGAAAGAGGAGAGGGTCCACCCCAAAGTCAATAAAAAGGGGAAAATGGATACAGCTCTGGAACCCCTCACAGTCGCTGACTTCCGAGCTCAAAAGCTGACGGTGTAGACTTAGCCATGTGCTGACCCTTCGAAGAAGGAGGGTATCAGGATAGATGATGTTAGGGCCAGTTAAGGCAGAAAAATGAAAAACTCCCTAGATTTCGGATACCCTAATACAGTCGGGGTTGGAAGAGAACAAGAGCTCGCTAGGGGAGGTCGACAGGTAGATGACAGAGAGGAGCCTGGCACAAGTAAGTGGAAATAATAACGGACAAGGCTGGGGTCCAGTGGTCTCGAAGCCAAGTCCCACTAGTTGTGATCCCTGGGGTTGGGGATATACCCTCAAGGGCTCATGGATAGTGAGGTTGGTAATAGGCATCTCGGAAGAATTTCTGAGCTGGGTTCGGTTTTCTCCTTTTCCCGTGACGGGGCTAACCCCTCTATCCGTTATTGTTTTAAGGGGCGGAAATACGAGGTCATCTCTCCCACACCCTTTTCTATCTGCCTTTCATAGCTTTACTTCCTTTCAAGTCCCTCAATCCTTCTCTCGTGGTTTAGCAGCTAGGATGCTTGGCACTAGCCCCGGAGGTAGAATTCAATTCCCTGCCTGCCAAGAAATTTAATTCTGGTTTGAGTGCTGGAACGGGGTATATTCGTCATCGCGAGGCAAAAATGAGTGGATGTGGGTTCGAATCCCACCTCAGCCATCCTCGAAGTGGTTTTCCGTGGTTTCCCCACTTCTACTCTGGGCAAATGCCGGGATGGTTCCTAATTTAAGGCCGCGGTCGTCTCCTTCCCAATCCCCACTTGACTTAAAAATACACACACTAATACAGTCATCACAATACGATGGGTTATCAAACAAATTCAACACACATCTAAGTACATGGTGCTACATGACCGATGTCGCAAAGCCCCTGAATAAATGAACATCCCATTTTTCGGCGGCCCTTTTTTGATCTTTTATTGCCCTTATTCTTTATTTTCATCTCTAGTATACCGACAGTAGTGGCTACGCGGGCTAAAGCGCTACGTTAGGTCAAGAGGCCAAGCTCTCTGCTGACTCGGTAGACGCGTGGGATCGAGCCCCACCGTCGGCTGTCCTTGAAATGGTTTTCCGTGGTTTCCCATTTTCAACACCAGGCAAATGCTGGGACAGTACCCTCTGACAGGCCACGGCCGCTTCCTTCCACATCCTTGCCCAGTTTCATTCATCTTCATCCATTCCATCTCTCATCCCGACGCGCAGGTCGCCCACGGGCGTCGACTAGAAAGACCTGCACTCGGCCTCTCAGGAGGCTACACGACAAAAAATAAATCTCTAGTATGTAAGTTAGATTTAAATCAGTTGGAAGTAGCCTAATTGTATTTTATTACCATCCGTATAATTACGGGCAAATGAGCTAGACATTTCGTCCCTTAAAAACAATCGCCACCACCACCATGCATTTTTGCTTTTCTTAATACTGAAAATTTGCCCGTAAGTATGTGTCTGAATACTTTTAGATGATTGAATAACAAAAGAACTAACTTATTGTAAAGTTTTCACGTCCGTCAATTTCGATATTGATCCTCCAAACATAGAAATTCTTCGTTTCAGGTATCTTCCTCTTTAAAAAGCCGCGAAAATTCCAGTGCCTTAGTGCTGCACCTAGCGGTGAATTAATGCATATATCTTGTACGCCTGTGAGTGTCGAATGGGCAGGCAGTTTAAAGCAACCAGGAGTGTTGCGATCCAGCCGGCAGTGATTAAAACAATACAGGACACAGAGACTGGAATATCACTATAACCAAAGTAAATAATTATTGTACCCGTCATTATTTTACTTGGGTAAGCAAAGCTTACCTTACTTCCATGGAATACACGCGCCTGGTGTAACAACATAACCTCTTATTACTCTCCAGTGCCTTCGCTCCGTATCAAGAACAACAACAAGTGCCCTTGAAGCGTGTGACAAAAGTCTTTTCCCTAACTTTTATATCCTTATCAAACTTTTGGCTAATTTGCCTCTCTCTGTAGCTACCGGTACTGCCGAACGGAACTTGAGTTGGTTGAAAATATACTTAAGAATTTCTACTTCTGGAAACAGACTCAACGGTCCAGTATTGTTATCTATTCACAGAGACATACTGTATATCACTGACGATAAAGTTATAAACAGATATGGTAATGCTTCAAGAAACCTTGACTTTATATTATAGTGTAAGTTCTAAATCAAAACAGAAATGTTAATTATTTTCATGTAAACACTATCAAATGAGTAAGATGATTGCATTAATAAAATGTAAAATAAAATGGTCTTAGTTGTGTTTGACATTAACCAAACATAAAACATCACAACAAATTAGTTGAATGATTGATTCCAGATAGAATTAAAACTCATCATTTTGCACCTATTGTTTAAGGACTATACCATGCCCCCTAACCCCCGGTTGGGCACTCCCCCGAAATAAAACTCTATATACGCCCCTGTCAAATACACTTAACGTACACAAGTCGCGATTTGAAAAGTTTAGTAATATATGAACATCAAATTGGCAGCTGAAGGAAGTAGGAGACTTCTGTTCAGTGTTGCAAAATCTTGAAATGGGAAAGAACTAAACCCTATGCTTTAAAACACCAGAAAAGCACCAGCAGGACTCCATGATTCAAAACACTAGAAAAACACCAAAAATTATAAATAAATAAACGGCTTTTTACTGACATTTCTTTCATTAACAAGAAGTTCCGTGACGAACTAAAGAGCCTACTTTTCTTAAAATTTAAGATTCATGCCAATGATTAATCTATATGTATCTATCTAGAATAATGACAAAATTAAGTTGGTATTATCGAAATTTCTGATTAGTTCGAAATACTGTATACCTGGCATAATGTAGAATAATAGAGCACTACAATTGGCAGCCTTGGTGACTGAATATATTCTTAGTTCCATCTCTTAAGGTACAGAATACAAAATTTGGTTGAAGTCCAATGGATAGCATGGACGTTACATTCAGTTAAACATTGGATCTAACAGCGCACGTAAAATCATGTTGGCAACAATGTCATGCATGTATTGATCAGAAATAATCTAAAATAATATGATCTATTGTTGTGCCAATTTTGAATGAAATCCATTAGTTAGAATAGAAGTTACATGCATTTTAAAATGGACTTATCAGCAGGCTTAGAATCATGTAGGCAGCGCTAACGTATATTAGTTACTCCAAATTAATCTAGAATACCAAGTACTATACGTGTGCAAAGTTTAGAGCTATTGGCTTGCATACTTTCTGATATATTGATATTAGGGTAACAAAAATTGAGACAGCATTTATTAACAATTGGCAGCATTGCTTGCTCTTAAGAATACGCATAGTCATATCTGTTATGGTACACATAGCACATACGAAATTTGGTTGTAATCCAAATGATAGTATAGACGTTACATGCATTTAAAGTTGGACCTCTAAGCAGGCTTAGAATCATGTTGGTAACACTGATGTATATAAGTTACTCCAAATTAATATAGAATGTCTGGTACTATACGTGAGCATAGTTTAAAGCTGTCGGCTTACATACTTTCTGATATATTGGTATTTGGATATAAAAAAATGAGAACATTTATTAACAGTTGGCAGCCCTGGTGGCTCTTAAGAATACGCTCAGTCATATATGTTTATGTACACATAGCACATACGGAATTTGGTTGAATTCCAATTGATAGTGTAGAAGTTATATGCATTTGAATATTGGACCTATCATAGGCTTATAATCATTTTGGCAACACTGCCATGTATGGCCTCCTGGAAATTAAACTGAATTAGTATTATCTATACGTGTGCCAATTTTGAAATAGCTCCCATTCATACCTTCCATGATATCCAACATGGAGCTCAAATTTCAATTGCGATTTTTCAGCAGTTGGTAGCACTGACATTATTTTCAAATACGGCATTGAGATATTCAGGCATAGATCTTTACTCCTACCAAATTTTGTTTCGATTGCTGCAGCCATTTAGGAGTTGATAGGGGGGAACACACAGACAGACAGACAGACAGACAGACAGACAGATAGACAGACGGACAGACAGGCAGACACACATTTGCCCGGATCGATCTCATAAGTCTACTTTTTCCTAATTTTTGCAAAATGTGAAAAGTAGGTTAAAAATCGTCTTCTTCACTTGCGGAGCCTGCTACCGCTATTACATCTTTAGAGCAGGAAGGTCTAGTACTGCTGTAGCTCTGCATACTTCCAATTTTTGCCACTATTATATCCTTCAGATGTTCGTAGTCGTGATAGCATTTTCCCTCTGTTTTTAGCCCAAATCGCACACACAGAATGCAATGCAATTTTTGAACTTTCATTCGATTTCTTTGCTTTGTTTTCACCAATTAAACTTGGCTAAACACTCTCCCTACATCTGCATTAGAGTGAGGGAGCGAAAGTACATAAACTGCCTTCGCATGAAACTGGGAAATCCCCTGGGAGCTGGGAAGAAAATAGAGGATAGGTGGATTCTTTGTACAAGTGCACTTGCACTGAGCCCTGCATATTGCTTACTTAGCATTTATGCACGCGAATGAGAATTTCAGGGACATCCCCTGTTGGAGTGTTGATCTTGCTTGACTCGTGTAAGGCTGAACATTGCCTATCTTAATTGATTAATTTTATTTAAACTATTACATGGCTTCCAGGATTTACTTATTTGTCATAGGAGACAATTTCATGAAAAAATCCGTTAAGCACCAGATTTGGCACTGGTTTTATTGAAATAACACCAGTATTTTGCTATGGCGCTATTAGTACATTTCTGGCAACAGACGAACTTCAGAAACACCAGATCTGGTGATAAAAACACCAAATTGGCGACACTGCTTCTGTTATTTAGGGAGCAAAATAACCAGTGATGGAGATATCGACTGTTCACGGCATGCAGCACGTGGGGTGGGGGCAGACATGTTAGTGCAGTGCGCCCAGACATAAAAGGAAAGGAAACGCTCTCCTAGTGGAAAGAAAGTGTTATTGCCCAATTATGCCCCTCAGTTTGACTACGTGAGTATCATTACAAGAGAATTTCTCTTCTGAACATGTCTGTGTGGTCAAGCTTCTCCAAGTGCGAGATACCCAGCGAATGTTCGATATTTCCTTTAAAGAAAGAGATGTTGGAAGGAAGGTGGAAAAGAAAAAGAAAGCAAGAAAGAATAACAATGGTATTTGGCTTTCGCGGCCAGTGAATTTAATACCATCTTTTTGGAAGCCTTCATAGGGAGGTGAGGACAGCTTGAGCTTTTAGTTCTGGCAGTAAAGAGGTGCAGTTGCACTTTATATAAAGGGAGGTAGCGCACAGTTCGCTACTCCTGTGGGGGTCCGAGCGGGGATGAGCCAGCTTGATGTCCTAGGCAAAACACCACACAAAACACGATATAAACGTAGAAAAATTGCTGAGTTTTAAGAGTAATAATATTATTTGATTTACGTCCCTTTAACTGCTGCGACGTTTAGAGATGCCGGGGTGCCGAAGGGGATCTTCAACGTGCCAACAGACTGCGCCAGGATTCGATCCTCCAACCTTGGGATGAGCAGGCGAGAACGTTACCGCTGACCCACGCAGCCAGTCGAAAATGAATGAATGAACGAATGAATGAAAGAATGAATGAACGAAAGATTGCAAGAATGAATGATTGAATGAAAGAATGAATGAACGAAAGATTGCAAGAATGAATGATTGAATGAATGAAAGCATGAGTGAATGAAAGAATGAAGAATGAACGATGAGTGAATTAATGAATGAAAGAATGAATGAATGAGTGAATGAATGAACGAATGAATGAATGAAAGAATGAATGAATGAATGAAAGAATGAGTGAATGAATGAATGAAGGAAGGAAGGAAGGAAGGAAGGAAGCTTGTAGTTTAACGTGACCGTTAATCTCGAGATCATGAGCCACGGGACCTCCTTTTTACGTGGAATCCGAAACACAGGACATGGCATTTCACTTCGAAAATCTCACATGCATTGACCGGGAATCGAACCCGGACCGTCTTGGTATGAAAGAATGAATGAAAGAATGAAATAATGAGTGAATGAATGAATGAATGAATGATGAAACAATGAATGAAAGAATGAGTGAATGAATGAATGAATGAAAGAATGAATGAATGAATGAAAGAGAGAATGAATGAAATAATGAGTGAATGAATGAGTGAATGAAAGAATGCATGAATGAAAGTATGAATGAACGAATGAAAGATGAATGAATGAATGAGTGAATGAATGAACGAATGAATGAATGAAAGAATGAATGAATGAAAGAATGAGTGAATGAATGAAGGAAGGAAGGAAGGAAGGAAGCTTGTAGTTTAACGTGACCGTTAATCTCGAGATCATGAGCCACGGGACCTCCTTTTTACGTGGAATCCGAAACACAGGACATGGCATTTCACTTCGAAAATCTCACATGCATTGACCGGGAATGGAACCCGGACCGTCTTGGTATGAAAGAATGAATGAAAGAATGAAATAATGAGGGAATGAATGAATGAAAGAATGAGTGAATGAATGAATGAATGAATGAATGAAAGAATGAATGAATGAATGAATGAAAGAGAGAATGAATGAAAGAATGAGTGAATGAAAGAATGCATGAATGAAAGTATGAATGAACGAATGAAAGATGAATGAATTAATGAATGAATGGATGAATGATAGAATGAGTGAATGAATGAATGAATGAAAGAATGAATGAATGAAAGAAAGAAAGAAAGAAAGAATGAATGAATGAATGAATGAATGAATGAAAGAAAGAAAGAAAGAAAGAAAGAAAGAAAGAAAGAAAGAAAGAATGAATGAAAGAAAGAAAGAAAGAAAGAAAGAATGAATGAATGAAAGAAGAAAAGAGAGGAAGAAAGAAAAAAGAATGAAAGAAAGAAGAGGGAAGTAAGAAAGAATGAATCTCACTCAAAACCGTTGTGACTTTAATTACTCTTTCTATGAAACTTTAACTTTTTTTTGGAGTTTGCTCATAATAAAAATGGAAATAATGACGCTTAATTAGTTAATTAATTAATAATGTGAAAATATGCGAGATTCATTTTGTAGCAGAAGGTTTAACACCCGCATTAAAAAAAGAAAACTCCAAAAATCCCTATAAACACGGCAGATATCAGGGAAACGGTGAAGGTCAGCACAAAACAAGAACCAATTTTGAAAAAAATGATTAAAATAATTATCATTTGAATTTTGAAAATGTTTAACTTTGCTTCTAATAGCAAGGGGTGTGTGTTTCCTTGGATATGTATAACATTGTTGTACAAGATTTGTGGCAGGCACAGTGATAATATTAATATCGTTATTGTTGTGGCTCCTTGAGCTGTATGTGCCCCCTTAAAACAGAAACAGCTCGTATCTCGCACGTTAACAACCAGCGTAACCAACGTCTTTGAACTTTGGTAACTTTCATAAAATCAGCAGCCTGTAGACTTTCCACAATTCAGATACGTATCCACATCAGATCTTTAAACTCTCTAATAGGCTAGGTTGGCGACCACGGGACCCCAGCTGAGTTCGGCATTGCTTCCACTTACTTGTGCCGGGCTCCTCTCCGTCTTCTTTCCTGTCGACCTCTCTTGGTCAACTCTTGTTCTCTTCCGACCCCGACGGTATTAGGGTATCCAAGGCCTAGGGAGTCTTTAACTTTCCCGCCTTAATTGTCTCTTGTCTCCTTCTGCGAGGGGTCAGCCTTCTTTTTCTTTTCATGTTATCTCCTGCCTTCTGCTCAAGGCCCTCATGGAGGCAGGGTGTGTGTAGCCCCACCACTTCTGGTGCACCCTGGATAGTGCTACACCCCCAAGGGCTCACGGATGGTGAGTTTGGGGGTTGGCAACCTCGAAGGATTCCTGAGCTGAGTCCGTTTTGTCGCCCTTTTCCTCTGACCTTGGGGCGGGCCCTCTCCTCTTTCCCCACATTCCTATCTGCCTTTCATGGCTCTCCTTCCTTACAAGTCCCTCAATCCTCATTCTTCGAGGGTTGAGGGCATTTCTTTTCTTCCTGTCCTCTGTTTGTCTTATCCTTTATTTGTTTACCATTTCATCTTCTAGTCTGTAAGTTTCTAGTTAGTATTAGTTATAGCTTTCATTCTCATCTCATCTTTCACTATTACCCAAACCATTAGGGGCCTACAACCTAGGTGTTATGCCCCTTAAAACAACAATTATCATTATTATCATCATACTCTAATAGGCCTACTGATGTGAACAAAGTATTATAATCAAATAAGAATTTGAATAGGTCAGAAATATTTATACAAAATCATTTTATTGACCAACTGCTCATCTTTTGTTACCCTACTCAGTAATGTTTTTTCCTCCGTGGACTTACACCTTTTTCCATAAGGAATTGCTTTTGGAATCTTTAAGAATTGAGGATTCCTAGGGATACCCAAGCTGGGTCCGTTTTCTATTTTTTCATTGACTTTGGAATATACCCTCTAAGTCAGGTGATTTCAATCCATAGTTCACGAATCTTTGAATAGTTCCAGAGCAGATCATCAGTAAAATGAGTCCAAAACACTCAGCTCTAAATTCACACGAAAAGTAGAGCAACAGTAAGGAATGCTGTCTTGTACTATGACTATGTCTTGTATGGAGCCGAACAACTGGACAAGGAAAAGAGAAAAATACTGAGGAAAGTACTGGGACCGAAAAGGGGAGGTGAAAGATGGGTATGAAGATCAAGAAATGAACTATACAAAACTATGAGGACTATCACAGAAGAAATATGACTGAAAGGAGCACGATTTGCTGGACATGTGATTACGATGGAGATTGACTCCAGAAGGATATCGGAGACAACATGGAGGACAAGAGGAAGCACAGGAACCAAATGGGTGGTTGAACTTCGGAAGGACTGGACTGATCAAGGTGAAAGGGACAGAGAAGTGGAGAAATAAATATGCACTAATCGATGTACCGGAACTGACTGGCACAGAAGGATTGAGAATCATCAACTGGGAGGACAAGGAAAGAGGACACTAAGGATTTCCGAGGAAGAACGGAAGAGAAGAAGACAGTGGATGAACAGGTTCTGGGAGGAGAAAATGAAGCAGATCCAAACCATGGAAGAGCAGCCCGTAGTCTCATAGAGGCCATAACGAAAGAAGAAGAAAATGAAATACCGGTATTTGAAATTAAAACAAAAATTAAATAAATATAAACAAACAGAACGTGTGGCTAGTCCGAAAATCTAAAATAAAACAATATCAGAAAGTATGCAAGCCAATAGCTCTAAACTTTGCACACGTATAGTACCTGGCATTCTAGATTAATTTGGAGTAACTAATATACGTCGGTGCTGCCAACATGATTCTAAGCCTGCTGATAGGTCCAATTTTAAAATGCATGTAACTTATATACTCACTAATGGATTTTATTCAAAATTGCCACAACAACAGATCGTATTATTTCAGATCATTTCTGACCAATACATGCATGACATTGTTGCCAACATGATTTTATGCGTGCTGTTAGATCCAGTGTTTAACTGCATGTAACGTTCATGCTATCCATTGGACTTCAACCAAATTTTGTATTCTGTACCTTAAGAGATGGAACTAAGAATATATTCCGTCACCAGGGCTGCCAACTGTAGTGCTCTATTAGGCTACATTTGGCTACATTATGCCAGGTATACAGTATTTCGAACTAATTTGAAATTTCTATATTACCAACTTAATTTCGTCATTATTCTAGATAGATCCATCATTGGCATGAATCTTAAATTTTAAGATAAGTAGGCTCTTTAGTTCGTCACGGAACTTCTTGTTTCAAAATGTGAAAAGTCGGCTAAAGAGGATTTCCTTAGGGCCGTGACTCTTAAAGCATAAGAAGTTGTTCCATAGGGCCGTGACACTTATTAGAATAATAGAAATCGCTGACGTATTTGATTTCACTTCGCCACGATAAGGTTCAAGTTCAGCTCATAGACCATCGATCTTATTAGAAAGTAAACAAAACACCAGAATCAAGTTTCGTCTTCACTCTCTATGACCTTTGTCCTCACACTTGTCTGGTCTTTCCATTTCCGAGAATGAGGACGGAATAGGCTAGGTAAGAAAACTTTCAAGGCCTTACTTTTGACTTGAGTCTTGTCGTTTCATTTAGGAACTTTGACAAGAAAGTCATGAGCATCGCGTTCTTGTAAGTGTCTGATAACAAGGATGATGATGATGATGATAATTATTGTTTTAAGGGGCCTAACATCTAGGTTATCGGACCCTAATGGTTTGGGGGATAGTGAAACATGAGAATATAAACTATAACTAAAATGAACTACACACCTACAGACTAGAAGATGAAAAGGAAAACAAAAGCAGAATAAGACAAATAAAGGACAGGAGGAAAGGAAATGCCCTCAACCATCAAAGAATGTTGATTGAGGGACTTAGAAGGAAGAAGAGCCATGAAAGGCAGATAGGAAAGGGAAAGAGGAGAGCGTCCACCCCAGTGGCAATGGAAAAAGGGGGAAGAACCGGACCCAGCTCAGGAATCCCTCGGGGTCGCCAACTCCTGAACTCACCAGCCGTGAGCCCTTGAGGGTGTAGCACTATCGAGGGTGCACCAGAAGTGGTGGGACTACACACACCCTGCCTCCATGAGCAGGAGATACAATGAAGAGAACAGAAGACGTCTGACGCCTCTAAGAATGAGGGATCAGAAAAGATGAGACAAGGGTCTATTCAGGCAGGAAAGTGAAAGACTCCCTAGGACTCGGATACCCTAATACCGTCGGGGTCGGAAAAAACAAGAGTTGACTAAGGGAGGTCGATAGTAAAGATGACAGAGAGGAGCCTGGCACAAGTAAGTGGAAGTAATGCCGAACTAAGCTGAGGCCCCGTGGTCGCCAACCTACGTCACAATAGTCGTGAGCCCCTGGGGGGCTGATACCTAGGGCTAGGGGTTTTATGTAAATACATATTCTTTCCCTTTGCTTATAAATAACTAGCAAGTAGTTCCGTAAAGAACCAAATAGCCTATTTTCATTTTCTTACGTAGGGCCCGAGAACATGACTCTATGGCCTATACATATAACAATCCAACGGATCACAATATCTACCACGGGAGTCAAAAACTCCACTCCAAACCTTGCTTTGGCATTGACTAAAATTAAATGTTCTCGAAAGAGAATCAAAATGAATATTGTCCGTTGAGCCGTTATAATTAACACATAAAGCGATAAAAATTTCCTGCATAACTCAATGCCAAAGCAAGGTTTATTGTTTAGGAGTGGAGTTTTTGACTGGCATGCTCGTGACGTGGCTGCATATGTAGCAAAGCGTCTTGCATGGCCTTCTCAGTGTGTGCCTGCTACGCGTCTTGGTAGGTGTGCCTTTACCAACTGAAGAGCCCAATTGGCACACTGGGGCGAAATGCTAGCAATTTGTTGAGTTATGCAGGAAATTGTTATCACTTTATGTGTTAATTGTAATACAAGTAAAATATACGATAATACAAACAGTTTGTATGACAATTTTTGTTCACTAAACAGCGGTTCCCAAACTGGGTTCCGCGGAACCCTAGGGTTCCACGAAGGCATCGCAGGGGTTCCGCGATAAATCTTAAAAATCAAATTTAAAACTGATTTTAAAATAAAACCACACGAGGCTAACTATCACATTGTCTCTAATGAGAAGGTAGGTGGAGTTCGTGTTATATCCAAACACCAATTCGCCAACGTTAGGACTTCGTTTTATGACTTTTATCACAGCAAAATCCATATGATAACCGAAATAAACCTCACATGTCCGAGCCTGACTATGAAGATCTTATTGAAATTCAATGTACCTCCCGTTTTAAAACGAAATTTGAATTAGTGCCGCTGAATGACTTTTGGATAGGACTGATAGACGTATACCTTGTCAGTAGCCGAAAAGGCTCTGCGCCCCTTCGTGTCCAACTATTGATGCGAAGCAGGCTTTTCTGCTTATGCTTACACCAGAAACAAATTTAGGAATAAGTTGAATACTGCCCCGGATTTACGTATTCAGCAGTCGGACATAAAGCCCGATTTCAAAACTATTTTAAGAACGAAAATGAAACAATTTCATTCATCACATTAGAAATTAGATGGAAATCCAATTTTTATTGTTCTAAAATAATTGTTTATATTTTTGTACCAAAATAAAGGCTTGTATGTATATTTGAAATGTTTTGTCTTTGTTTCCAAACCTACTACGTTAGCGTTAGGCTATACAAGACACCCAGGCAGTAAGAATAGATGAAAGCAGGAAGAACGTTTTGGGTTCACAATGCTCAGTAAAAATCAGGGATAGAGTTCGGGTTCCGCGGAAAGAACATGACTTCTGAAGGGTTCCGGGACCGAAAAAGTTTGGGAACCGCTGCTCTAGAAACTCAGGTACATGAAACTGATTTTCCATGGAATTCCTAACCTGCTGAGAAAGGGTCAAGATAGATATTAGTGGAGATAAGGGCACACCCTGCCGGAGACTCAGTTGTCCAGTGAGTGCGTGAGACTCTACTTTTCAACCTGTTGTTCAGAAAGGCTGCTATATTTCCTTGCACCCTGCAAATAAAAAGTGTCACTCTTGAGAAATCGTACGTATTTTTTCATACATAATAATGGAATTTATTTAAATTCGCTATAATATGGAGATGCTTAATTCATTGTTGTAACACACTTTATTTTGCAGAAATATAATGGATAAAATGGGAAATCTTCAAGTAATATCATGTGTAACCTATTATACTGTATATACAGTGTGGTCCAACCGCCCCTTATTATTTAGTTTTATGAAACCCAACTAACATAGCATTTCTCCCGATGGTCGATATTGCTCTGCGCTCTGACTGTGTGACAGCAATGTAATTGGGTCATGGGTCTAGCAAAGGAAAACCGACCTTAAACTTTTCCCCGCCAAATACTACGGCCCATTCTACTAACATATGACTTTCTGCTCCTTGAAATAACACACATACACGTAATACGATCGAAATAATAGCTTACGCCACGTGATCTGTAATAGTAGAAAGTTAAATCAACATCACAAACCGTGATTGAAGACTTTGAGATGGACTTAAACGTTTGAGGTGGGACGGCTACAGTAACTAAAGCACGTTTAGCGTGCGGTATTTACCATGTCTTGGTGGCTGCGAGGTTTAAAGCCTGACCGTACTTGGCGGCCGCGAGCGGGTACAATGCTGCTTCGAATCCAGTAGTAGGCATACTTTTTTTGAACGAAAGCCCACATTCCATTTTAGTCGGGATGTAACTACATTGCCACATTTATTGCCTTACGACGAATTTTTGTGAAGAGTTCGTTGAATTTTGATGATTTATAAAGAGAACACGATCGAATTGGTACGTTATGCCACGTGACCTGTTATGGCAGAAAATTTAAAAAACTGGCATGAATATTAACATAACATCTCGAAGTGTTGCTCCGGAAGTCCGGGTTCGATTCCCAGCTCTGCCAAGAAATGTAATACTTGTCTGAGGGCTGAAATTGGGCACACGTAGCCTCGTGGAGCAAATATGAGAAGAAGTGGGTTCGATTCCCACCTCAGCCACCCTAGAAATGGTTTTCCGTGGTTTCCAAATTCCGGGACGGATTCTATCTTAAGGCCACGGCCGCCTCCTTCCCAATCCTTAATTGCAAATACACACATCATTACAAGCCCGCAATAACTCAGGTTATCAGACAAATTCTACACACACACACACACCCAAGTAAACATGGCTAAATGTTCTAGGCCCTCAAATGAAACAAAACAACAACATATCAAATAATATTCTGATCGCCAGTGCTTGCATCGAAGTATACGTATTCCGTAGAAATTCCCATTGTATTATTAGCAAAAAACGTGTGTCTATCTGTGTGTGTGTGACGTTGTGTGTGTGTGAGTGTGTGTACTCTGAATGTCTGCCCCTCCCCCCCCCCCCTATCAATTCGAACACGGTGAAAGCGAATTGAACGAAATTTATTACAGAGGTAGAACTAGCAAAGGGCACCTCAGTGTCATGTTTTATATCGCGTTCATCTTGACGGAAACGTAATGGCGGCCACCCAAATGTTCAAAGCTTAAATCAAATTACGAATAACCTAATCATACGATCTCTACCAAATTTTGCAACAACATATATTTATAAAGCGAGCGTCTTTTGACTACACTACAAGGTAATCAGACCAATAGTTTGCAGATGGCGGCCATGTATGTGCGCAAATCGATTCCCCCTATCAATTCAAACACGGTGATACCGAATTGAACGATATTTGGTACAGAGGTAGCAGTATTAAAGGACACCTCAGTGTAATGTTTTATATCGCCGCCATCTTGACGAAAACGTAATGGTGGCCATCCTATTGTTAAGAGCTTGAATCAAATTACGACCAACCTAATAATTTGATCTCTACCAAATCTTGCAACAACATACCTTTATGTGGGAAGCATATTTTGACCAAACTACAAGATCATCAGCCCAACAGTTTGCATATGGCGGCCAAGTAAGTATGCAAATCGATTCCCCCTATCAATTCAAACACGGTGAAACCGAATTGAACGAAATTTGGTACAGAGGTAGCACTAGCGCAGAACACCTCAGTGTCATGTTTTATATCGCCACCATCTTGACGGAAACGTAATGGTGGCCACCCAAATATTCAAAGCTTAAATCAAATTACGACTAACTTAATCATCCTATCTCTACCAAATTTTGCAACAACGTATACTTGTATAACGAGCATCGTTTGACTGAACTACAAGGTCATCAGCCCATTAGTTGGCAGATGGCGGTCATGTATGTGTGCAAATTGATTCCCCCTATCAATTAAACACAGTGTAACCGAATTGAACGAAATTTGGAACAGAGGTAGCACTAGCAAAGGGCACTCCAGTGTCATGTTTTATATCGCCGCCATATTGACGAAAACGTAATGGCGGCCATCCTAATGTTAAGAGCTTGAATCAAGTTATGACCAACCTAATAATCTGATCCCTACCAAATTTTGCAACGACATACCTTTATGTATAGAGAATCTGTTGACCACACTACAAGGTCATCAGACCAATAATGTGCAGATAGCAGCCATGTTTGTGTGCAAATCGATTCCCCCTATCAATTCAAACACGGTGAAACCGAATTGAATGATTTTTTTTACAGAGGTAGCACTAGCAAAGGGCACATCATATTCATGTATAATATCCGTAAAGCACGTTGTATTTCAAGAAGCTACTACAACCAGCATTCAATTATACTCCTTGAAAAGGACAAAGGGTTATAACCATACCCATGTATTTAGGAGAAAGTAGGCTATACCTTCTTTACCGAACATCTTGTTTTGTTATTAAATTTTAACAAAAAGTCTTAGCATATCTTTAGGCCCGTATCACACGACACTCGCTGGCAAGGAAGCTGGTGTGATCGCTGGTACAAAATCCTGTATAATTCTGTTCTCTTCGTCAGTACACCTGCTTGTATGACCGAAGTGTATCACACGCTAGTATTTTGGACGCTAAGTTGTATGAAATAAAACCGAAGGGCTGTCGTTTGAGGGCATTAGTTGCTGTTCTTTCGCCTTATTAACGCAAAGCGGTCGCGAAAATTGCTTTAAGTAAATTAGAAAACCTGCCAGGTACTGAACGAATGCATTCCAATCAATATTTAAGATCTAACTGTAATAATTGAATATTTTACCATACGCGTTAATAAGAAGCGCAACAAAAACCTCTAGAGTGTGTTGGAAATGTGTGCAAGTGTTATTGCGCCCGCTCGCTCTTTCGAAGATCCCGGGTTCAAGACCATCCAACGGCAGATTTTTTAAATTCTTTTTAACTATTTTATTATACCCTCCCTACCTCGTACAGCAAGATTTCAACTTGGTTTTGTTCACATTATCTACGAAGACGATAGGGAAAGTTATTTTCTTGTCTCATTTAAATGGTTATTTTCCCTAAATACTGTTCTAAACCATGTCGCCTCCGTAGAGTAGCGGTCAGCATGGTAGGCTGCCGCCCCGGAGGTCCTGGCTTCGATTCCCGGCTCTGCCACGAAATTTGAAAAGTGGTAAGAGGACTGGAACGGGGTCTACTCAGCCTCGGGTGGCCCAAATGAGTAGAGGGGGTTCGATTCCCACCTCTGCCATCCTCGAAGTGGTTTTCCGTGGTTTCCCACTTCGTCTTCGGGCAAATGCCGGGATGGTACTGCCCCCGTAATTGAATTATGTAGAGACCACGGTGGCTATATTTGAAATCATTAGGAGAGTTATGGTTGTCATAGTTATGACGTAGGTAGTCATGACGTAAGCACGGATGACGTAAATGTCATGCCAGCAGGCTACTTGAGCTGAGATTCTCAGTGACGTCAGCATTTAGTCGAGAATGTTCCAAGATTTACGACGCAGTCGCAGGAAACGAGGAATTCTGCTGAGGAAGAAACTATGCTATTGGAGGAGAGGCATGAACCAATCAACGATAGTTTAAAGGAAGACGGAGATTGCTGAAACTATGGTATTTTTATTACTTTTGGAATGCAGAATTGTGGAAATCCTTTTGCAGTAAAAGCATTGATTTGGAATTTTGGTGAAATTTATTTTCAGTTTTTGAATTTTGAAAATCCGTCATGTATTAACGAAGTTGGAACTTTGAGCGATGACGCAGTATCTCGCTTTGGAAGGGATGGTAACGCCCCTCGTGAAGTTAATAAAAGGGCTTGCGCAGAAGAGAGGAGCCTCTTTCGTTCTCTGATCATTCTGAGATCTCATTCTCAGAGCATCGAAGTATATTTGTGAAAGTTCTTTTCTTATACATTCATTATAGTGAGACGTCGAAGTGAACAGCAGTGAAAAGAATCGTCTTTATAACGCGTGGCGAGGCCACTATAGTAACGAGATCCATATCAAACTAGGTGAAGTTGAAACGGACCTTAGAAAGCTTCTACAAGTTTAGCTTCGAACAGTTAGCGGTCACCGATAAGCTAATTGTATTATGCAGTGCTACATGCAGTTATAGAGAAAAGCAGAACAATTTCGACCGATTAGTTCGAAAGATATTAGCAGTTTTATACGACTGAGAAAAGTGATTATCTCGCCACAAGAGAAGCACTTTTGTATAGCCAGAATCAACGCGACGGCTGACGCTGCGAGTGGAGTAGAAAGACTTCAGATTGCTTGGTTACAGAACGATACAGTATAATGGAGCAATTGAATACGGCAGTTTGTTCTTCTAACACTACAACCGAAGAGCAGATGGAAGGCTAAGGAGCTTATTGCAATTGGGACATACTTCAACGGAGTAAGATAGCGACATGGAACTTCGCTAATTGCTATTCCACACAAGCGAACATGCGGTGAATACCATCTACACCCATGTTTCGTAATTAAAGGCTGAATACCATCGAACAGCCATAGAAACAATTTCATGCTCTGAATATGAATAATTTCTTCGGAAATTTCTACAAAACTTCATGGCGATTGTCTACTGGAACTTCAGGGAATTTTTCAAGAGAGGTCAGGGTGGACCCGACTCACAAAGAAGATTATTGCCGGAAGGATGTCTATTCGTCTTCGAGGAGCAGAGCGATTCACGGAGAAGGAAGCAGTTCGATTCTCCGAGGGTGCTATTTCCTATTTCGAGGATGGAGCTCAACTTTAACGTGGTGAAATGGATCCATCAGCAGTCTTCTTTGGGGAATTTTCCTCTGGAACGTCAATCGGCAGATAAGGTAGTCGTGAACGTTTATTGTATTTGAGTTTACTAATGATGTTTGAGCAACCATTTTTCCCATATTTTTATCCTCATGTTTTTGCCCTATTTTCTTGTTGAGATTCTTATTCTCAGTACACCTTGATGAGTTTTGCATTTTTCGACGATTTATTAAGACATTGTTATGTCATGGGCATAGTTAATGATTTTGAATCAGTTGAGACTGATATTTAGAATTTTCAGTAATTAATATTTTTGTAGTCACGATTTGACTGTAAGTTAATGATTTTTATGGCAGATTTAAATTCAGACAGCGTGTCATTTTATTAAAGTAATTCTACCCCTGTTTAATTACTTTGACCAATTTTCTGTCATCATCAAGAAGGAAGAACATTTAAATGATTTTAGAGCGTTAAAATCTCTTACGTTGTCGACGATCTTGGAAATACTAGTCGTTATTTGTATTGATTGCAACACAGACATTTATCGTCAGTTATGAATGAACATTGCATTATAGACACTTTTGTGAAAGAGTAACTTTAATAATGAATTATTGAATGCATTAAAGTCAAGTACTTTTGTTAGGAGTTTTTCTCAATTAGAGATTTATATAACGATGTTTGCATTCCCCAGTCTAATGGATTCTATTCGACTACTTTGCATTTTAGTCGCACTTTATTTGATGATAGTATTTTTATACTATATTTCTTTTAAGATGTTAATCTTAAATTTTGATAGACCAGACAGGCGTATATAAGCGTATTCACTATTAAATTTGTTTGTGATTGGCAAGTTTTGACTTCATTTCGGTTCATGAATGAAATCCACGAAGGTTAAGTAGAAAAACAGTTTTGAAACAATTAATGATTATAAAAATTTTTAAGTGGAACTATGAATGTATAATCGCTAGTGCAGCGCGTGTTGAAAGTCGCTGAGGTATAATGCCCTTGAATATGAAGGAAGTTCCCACAGGAATAAATGTTAAAGAATTATTTGTGGAAGTTTTGTAAGTTATGTGGAAGTTGAATACCATATAGATTAATATATGATGATTTTGGGCATATGTTTAATGCAGTTTGTGCATTAACTTGTTAGCGAAGGATTTTCCGCTGGAGTAAGATTGTCATAGTTCGTTGAAAATAAATCAAGTGAATTACTGTTATAATTAACACGAGTTTTGAAAGAATTTGAGATAAGATTTTGAATGAAGGTTGCCGTCACAAATCATTATTAAAACCTTTATTAAACCAGATTGTGACATTAATATGTATAACTAACCTTCATTGGTCGATTATATTAATCACGATTATGAAAATTACCAACCGAATGGACATGTGGTCAATGTATTTCTGAAATTAATAATTTAAACAATTTAAATGTTAATATTGTAAATAATTGCTGTAAATATTTTTGAAAATAATGTGAAACGAGAGTGTTGTTAAAGGAGCGCTTATAATATTTTTATTTGTCTTTGACAAATATTATAAACAATTGCTAATTGTTATAAATAATTTATGTGATTTTGTTATAAACATTTAAGAGCTAATTAAACATTTGGATTGAACTTAACAAGTTTAAGGAATTAACATAATGATCCAATAGGATGTGAACAAAGTACTTGAAAGATTTGCGTAAATATAAATGTAAGATGTCTTGTAGACATTTAAAAGCTTGAGAGAACAAGCTATATTCTTACGTAACTTAGCACGTGAGAAGGGTGTGCATTTGACCAGTATGCAACAGGTTCGAGGGTAGCTCGCAGCTGGGCCAACATCTGGTTCACAGAGAGTGAGGTCGTCCACACTCCGGCCTTGCGACTATAAATACCATTCTCATGTTTATTAAAAGGAAACCAAATGCTCTATATATGTCACACCCTGATGTCCTTTTCCAATCCAATAGTGTTATGAATATTACGTTATTTGGAGCTCTTGGGAGCTAAAATGTTTTATATCATGTTGTATGATAAATTTTTGCAAGTCCTACTGAGGACGTAGTCAGATTGACTTGGGCTACTGATAGCCACGTTGATTTTGTTGTGTTAGTAAAATCATACCCTTTATTAGAAATAAAGCTTTTGTACAGTTCAAAGTTCTCGCCTTCGTCTTGGTTCATTTTTAAATGTCATGGTGGAGGTTATTGTGTGAACAGACTTTTAGTGATCCTGTTGTCAACTCAAACCCCGAGATAATTAAGAGGTAAGTAACGGTAAGTATGAACCCCCGTCTATTTTGGTGTGTTCCACAATGATTTCCTGTGAACTTCTGTGCTCTTATCTCGATAGTGTCTGTCAGTGCCATTTTCATTGATGTAACTGTGCCGGTGCAATTGATAATTGGCAATCCGATTGAGGGGGCGGATATCTGACAGCCTACTATCCAGGTAAACGGGGACAGAAAGATTGGCGCACCTAAAACGTTGGGGCTCGATTCAACAAAACTGGATTACCAGGTTGAACGCCAGTAAGAGTGGCAAACCTAAAACGTGAGGTTCGATTAGACTCAAATAAAGAGGTTGATTCTTTGTTAGATGTCTAGGCCAATTGTAGTATTTAAGAGTGTGATTATATAGGAATTAAATGTTGTATTGTGTTAGGAAAATTACACTCAGAAAGGATCAGATCTTATACAACTTGAGAAAGGTTAAATAGGCTGGAAACTTAGAAAAATCGCCTATAATCTGGAATCTTATTTTATTTGACCGGCTTATGACATTTTAGTCATATTAAAGATAAAATTAAATTATTTGGATTGTAAATGTAAATTATTTGTGTTAGGATATTTTAAAATGAGCCAGGGAAATTTGAACATGTGCTTGAGTTTGTTTCAACATGAAGTATCTTCGAAAGTTAATTATAAGGTAGTTATAAGTTAGATTTAAGACAGAAAATTGATCAAATTTATATATGGTGAAAAGTGTTGCTCAAATGTTGTTATTTTGCTCTTTTAATGTATGTCCCTACAGCAATCCATTTTTGAATAATATTGTAATGGCAGAGGAAAGTATGAGGTTGATGTTAGAAGAATTGAAAGCTAGCATGAATGAAAGTGCGAGGGAGATGTCTGCTAATTTGAAAGCAAGCATGACTAGTAGTATGAAGCAGATGCTGAATGAAAGTATAAAGGAGATGGAAGTTAGGAATAATAGTCGAATGGAGGAGAATGCTAGTAATTTGAATGCAAGAATGGAGGAGAATGCTAGTAATATGTCTGCTAATTTGAAGGGTATCCAAACTAGCGCTGCTAATTTGGAGGATAATATGTCGCGTTTACAGATTAATACCCTAGGAATTGAGAATACTGTAAGTGACATCCGCACAAACGTGTCTGATGTTAAAAATGATGTGTCTAAGGTACAGAAAGACCTTACAATGTTAAATCTAGATGTAGCTAATGTCCGAGGGGATATTTCTTGTGCTAGAGCCGAAGTAGTTGTTGTCAAAAACGATGTAGCGACTGTCCAAGACAAGGTCGAGGAAGTCCAAAAAGAAATTCAAAAAGCTAGAACTGATGTATCCAATGTTCAGGTAGACATTAATAACATTCATGCGGATATAACTGAGGTGCAAAGTGACATAACTAAGATTCAGGTAGAGGTCAACACAGTTTTCGTAGATATCACTAAAGTCCAAACTGATGTAAATAAAGTCAGGGAAGAAATCGAAAACTCAAAAACTCTTTGTACGCGTAATATAACTGCATTAGCGACTAGGTTAGTCGATGAATCAGTTAGAACAACAACGTCTTTAGCAGAGTTGAAGTATGATGTAGAGGTCATGAGAACCCAGGTATTAGACCACAATAGAGTATTAAAAGAGGATATCGAAGTAGACATAGCCGAAATGTTAACAGCAAACGTAGCGGTATGGAAAGACGAGTGGAATAAGTCAAGTGGGGAACATGTAACCCAAATTCAGGAAAGGATTGAAAGAAAACTTGCCAGTACGCAGATAGAAATTAACAATGAAGTAGTACAGATTAGGAAAGATTTAAGCGTCAGGATAAATTCGTTATCCGAAAAACAAGTTGACGATAGAACACAACTAGATCAGGATATGCAAACTTTAAAATCTACATTAGAGGATCAAATTCATAAAGTTGTCTCGGATGTAAATGAAACGACGAGTAAACTGAAAAATTTGAAGTTAGGAGAGGCTAGTTTAATGGAGAACTACAAAGAAGAGATAGTCAAGAAAGTCTTAACAGAAATCACCGACAAGGATACAGAAGGCTTAGCTTGTGAATTGAATAGGAATTATGCTAGAAGACGTAACCTAGAGCCAGAAGAAAGAGACGTGACTCCTGAAGAACGTGTATCCAGATTCAGAGAGGAGGATGACGAGAGGAATATGGAACCTGAGTGGAACTACCGAGATAGTGGGAAAAACTATCCGGATTCATATCCGAGGAACGTGACGGTCATCAGGAATTTCGAAGACAAACCACAAAAATTCAGTAACACTGATAGTTTGACACCTATAGAGTATGTAAGGAATCTCAAAGATTATTTCATCGAAGCTCACATTCCCAGAGAGAGAGAGATGAAGATAGTAGAGAGATATCTGATTGGAGGACCCCTTGAATGGTTTCGCGCATTTAGATACACATTCAGTAATTTTGACGAGTTTGCAGAGGCATTAATCAAGCGATTTTGGTCTATAGAAGCGCAGAATCCGTTAAGAGCGGAGGTGTATTCAAGAAAATACTCAGGTACTCTTCCAACGAGGTACGCTGATTTCTTTACGAGTCAGTTGTCCCGCTTGAGATTTTTGCAACCCCCATTGTCCACGGAGCAACTAATAGATGCGATTTCTCGTATGCTGCCAGTTGAGGTGAGGAGACTTATAATTTCGTCCAACATCAGGGATTTATCCAGCATGGATGAATTACTAAGAAGGTTAGACTACACAAGTCCAATGCCTAACGTAGTCCAGAAAGGTCAAAGGCAGGAGTTTAAGGAAATCAATACGGTATACATGGACCAAGTCCAACAAACTGACAAGCCAGAGGAGGAGAAAAATGACAATGTAGGTCCTCACAGGAATAATCAGTTTAGAAATTACAGATCACAAGGTTACCGACCGTATCAACAGAGAAGAGGTTGGAACTACAACCGAGGAAACTACAATGGAAGAGGCAGATATTACAACAATAATGGGTATAACCGTAACTATAATAGGAATAACCAAAACCAAAATAGAAACCAGAATACTCAAAGTCAGGTTATGACACCCGATCAGTATCAGCAAAGAGAAAAGGAAAGCCAGCAATACTTAAAAGAATTAAGGGATAAAGAAGCTGACAATCAAAAGAAAAGGCAGGATGTTGTAATCGATCCTGGACCTTCTACGAGCCAGCAGAACTTAGAAAATAGAAACACTGGTCAGAAGAGAAAGTAGAGAGGAAAGAATACATTAACCACACAAAACCCAGAGTAGAAGAGATAATGATTAAGGAACATAGAGGAAATATCATACTAGAGTAAGCCAGTTATAATTCAATTTCGTGTTCAAGAGAATTGAGATACTTGTAACATTGAGTTTAAAAACAATTTGCAACTGTTTTTAAAACGTGGTGGGAGGAGAATGCCCCCGTAATTGAATTATGTAGAGACCACGGTGGCTATATTTGAAATCATTAGGAGAGTTATGGTTGTCATAGTTATGACGTAGGTAGTCATGACGTAAGCACGGATGACGTAAATGTCATGCCAGCAGGCTACTTGAGCTGAGATTCTCAGTGACGTCAGCATTTAGTCGAGAATGTTCCAAGATTTACGACGCAGTCGCAGGAAACGAGGAATTCTGCTGAGGAAGAAACTATGCTATTGGAGGAGAGGCATGAACCAATCAACGATAGTTTAAAGGAAGACGGAGATTGCTGAAACTATGGTATTTTTATTACTTTTGGAATGCAGAATTGTGGAAATCCTTTTGCAGTAAAAGCATTGATTTGGAATTTTGGTGAAATTTATTTTCAGTTTTTGAATTTTGAAAATCCGTCATGTATTAACGAAGTTGGAACTTTGAGCGATGACGCAGTATCTCGCTTTGGAAGGGATGGTAACGCCCCTCGTGAAGTTAATAAAAGGGCTTGCGCAGAAGAGAGGAGCCTCTTTCGTTCTCTGATCATTCTGAGATCTCATTCTCAGAGCATCGAAGTATATTTGTGAAAGTTCTTTTCTTATACATTCATTATAGTGAGACGTCGAAGTGAACAGCAGTGAAAAGAATCGTCTTTATAACGCGTGGCGAGGCCACTATAGTAACGAGATCCATATCAAACTAGGTGAAGTTGAAACGGACCTTAGAAAGCTTCTACAAGTTTAGCTTCGAACAGTTAGCGGTCACCGATAAGCTAATTGTATTATGCAGTGCTACATGCAGTTATAGAGAAAAGCAGAACAATTTCGACCGATTAGTTCGAAAGATATTAGCAGTTTTATACGACTGAGAAAAGTGATTATCTCGCCACAAGAGAAGCACTTTTGTATAGCCAGAATCAACGCGACGGCTGACGCTGCGAGTGGAGTAGAAAGACTTCAGATTGCTTGGTTACAGAACGATACAGTATAATGGAGCAATTGAATACGGCAGTTTGTTCTTCTAACACTACAACCGAAGAGCAGATGGAAGGCTAAGGAGCTTATTGCAATTGGGACATACTTCAACGGAGTAAGATAGCGACATGGAACTTCGCTAATTGCTATTCCACACAAGCGAACATGCGGTGAATACCATCTACACCCATGTTTCGTAATTAAAGGCTGAATACCATCGAACAGCCATAGAAACAATTTCATGCTCTGAATATGAATAATTTCTTCGGAAATTTCTACAAAACTTCATGGCGATTGTCTACTGGAACTTCAGGGAATTTTTCAAGAGAGGTCAGGGTGGACCCGACTCACAAAGAAGATTATTGCCGGAAGGATGTCTATTCGTCTTCGAGGAGCAGAGCGATTCACGGAGAAGGAAGCAGTTCGATTCTCCGAGGGTGCTATTTCCTATTTCGAGGATGGAGCTCAACTTAAACGTGGTGAAATGGATCCATCAGCAGTCTTCTTTGGGGAATTTTCCTCTGGAACGTCAATCGGCAGATAAGGTAGTCGTGAACGTTTATTGTATTTGAGTTTACTAATGATGTTTGAGCAACCATTTTTCCCATATTTTTATCCTCATGTTTTTGCCCTATTTTCTTGTTGAGATTCTTATTCTCAGTACACCTTGATGAGTTTTGCATTTTTCGACGATTTATTAAGACATTGTTATGTCATGGGCATAGTTAATGATTTTGAATCAGTTGAGACTGATATTTAGAATTTTCAGTAATTAATATTTTTGTAGTCACGATTTGACTGTAAGTTAATGATTTTTATGGCAGATTTAAATTCAGACAGCGTGTCATTTTATTAAAGTAATTCTACCCCTGTTTAATTACTTTGACCAATTTTCTGTCATCATCAAGAAGGAAGAACATTTAAATGATTTTAGAGCGTTAAAATCTCTTACGTTGTCGACGATCTTGGAAATACTAGTCGTTATTTGTATTGATTGCAACACAGACATTTATCGTCAGTTATGAATGAACATTGCATTATAGACACTTTTGTGAAAGAGTAACTTTAATAATGAATTATTGAATGCATTAAAGTCAAGTACTTTTGTTAGGAGTTTTTCTCAATTAGAGATTTATATAACGATGTTTGCATTCCCCAGTCTAATGGATTCTATTCGACTACTTTGCATTTTAGTCGCACTTTATTTGATGATAGTATTTTTATACTATATTTCTTTTAAGATGTTAATCTTAAATTTTGATAGACCAGACAGGCGTATATAAGCGTATTCACTATTAAATTTGTTTGTGATTGGCAAGTTTTGACTTCATTTCGGTTCATGAATGAAATCCACGAAGGTTAAGTAGAAAAACAGTTTTGAAACAATTAATGATTATAAAAATTTTTAAGTGGAACTATGAATGTATAATCGCTAGTGCAGCGCGTGTTGAAAGTCGCTGAGGTATAATGCCCTTGAATATGAAGGAAGTTCCCACAGGAATAAATGTTAAAGAATTATTTGTGGAAGTTTTGTAAGTTATGTGGAAGTTGAATACCATATAGATTAATATATGATGATTTTGGGCATATGTTTAATGCAGTTTGTGCATTAACTTGTTAGCGAAGGATTTTCCGCTGGAGTAAGATTGTCATAGTTCGTTGAAAATAAATCAAGTGAATTACTGTTATGATTAACACGAGTTTTGAAAGAATTTGAGATAAGATTTTGAATGAAGGTTGCCGTCACAAATCATTATTAAAACCTTTATTAAACCAGATTGTGACATTAATATGTATAACTAACCTTCATTGGTCGATTATATTAATCACGATTATGAAAATTACCAACCGAATGGACATGTGGTCAATGTATTTCTGAAATTAATAATTTAAACAATTTAAATGTTAATATTGTAAATAATTGCTGTAAATATTTTTGAAAATAATGTGAAACGAGAGTGTTGTTAAAGGAGCGCTTATAATATTTTTATTTGTCTTTGACAAATATTATAAACAATTGCTAATTGTTATAAATAATTTATGTGATTTTGTTATAAACATTTAAGAGCTAATTAAACATTTGGATTGAACTTAACAAGTTTAAGGAATTAACATAATGATCCAATAGGATGTGAACAAAGTACTTGAAAGATTTGCGTAAATATAAATGTAAGATGTCTTGTAGACATTTAAAAGCTTGAGAGAACAAGCTATATTCTTACGTAACTTAGCACGTGAGAAGGGTGTGCATTTGACCAGTATGCAACAGGTTCGAGGGTAGCTCGCAGCTGGGCCAACATCTGGTTCACAGAGAGTGAGGTCGTCCACACTCCGGCCTTGCGACTATAAATACCATTCTCATGTTTATTAAAAGGAAACCAAATGCTCTATATATGTCACACCCTGATGTCCTTTTCCAATCCAATAGTGTTATGAATATTACGTTATTTGGAGCTCTTGGGAGCTAAAATGTTTTATATCATGTTGTATGATAAATTTTTGCAAGTCCTACTGAGGACGTAGTCAGATTGACTTGGGCTACTGATAGCCACGTTGATTTTGTTGTGTTAGTAAAATCATACCCTTTATTAGAAATAAAGCTTTTGTACACTTCAAAGTTCTCGTCTTCGTCTTGGCTCATTTTTAAATGTCATGGTGGAGGTTATTGTGTGAACAGACTTTTAGTGATCCTGTTGTCAACTCAAACCCCGAGATAATTAAGAGGTAAGTAACGGTAAGTATGAACCCCCGTCTATTTTGGTGTGTTCCACAATGATTTCCTGTGAACTTCTGTGCTCTTATCTCGATAGTGTCTGTCAGTGCCATTTTCATTGATGTAACTGTGCCGGTGCAATTGATAATTGGCAATCCGATTGAGGGGGCGGATATCTGACAGCCTACTATCCAGGTAAACGGGGACAGTACCTACTGTAAGGCCACGGCCGCCTCCTTCCCTCTTCCTAGCCTATCCATACCAATCTTCCATCCCTTCCAATCCCTCATGAGACCCCTGTTCGCTTTGCAGGTGAGGCCGCCTGGGCGAAGTGCTAATCACACCTCCCCAGTTGTATCCCTCCCGACCAGATGTTCCAAGCTCCAGGACACTGCCCATAGAGGCGGTAGTGGTGAGTTCCCTCGCTGAGTCCGTGGGAACCACCAACCTAGAGGGTAAATTGACTAAATAAAATAAAAGCTGTTCTAAACCATGTCGCCTCCGTAGCGTAGCGGTCAGCATGGTTAGCTGCCACCCCGGAGGTCCTGGGTTCGATTCCCGGCTCTGCCTCGAAATTTGAAAAGTGGTATGAGGACTGGAATGGGGTCTACTCAGCCTCGGGTGGCCCTAATGAGTAGAGGGGGTTCAATTCCCTCCTCAGCCATCCTCGAAGTGTTTTTCCGTGGTTTCCCACTTCGTCTTCGGGCAATTGCCGGGATGGTACCTACTGTAAGGCCACGGCCACCTCCTTCCCTCTTCCTAGCCTATCCATCCCAATCTTCCATCCCTTCCCATCCCTCATGAGGCCCCTGTTCGCTTTGCAGGTGAGGCCGCCTGAGCGAAGTGCTGATCACACCTCCCCAGTTGTATCTCTCCCGACCAGATGTTCCAAGCTTCAGGACACTGCCCATCGAGGCGGTAGTGGTGAGTTCCCTCGCTGAGTCCGTGGGAACCACCAACCTAGAGGGTAAATTGACTAAATAAAATGTTAAAAAAAACCTGTTCTAAACCATGGATGGATACTATTCGTTATAATTAATATTTTTTTAGTCGATTTTACCCTCCAGGTTAGGTTTTTCCACGGACTCAGTGAGGGATCCCATCATTACCGCCTCTACGGGCAGTGACCTGGAGCTTGAAACATCTCGACTGGGGATACAACTGGGGAGGTGGGATCAGCACCTCGCCCAGGTGGCCTCACCTGCAAAGCGAACAGGGACATCTTGAGGGATGAGAAAGGGGGGGAGGATAGGGAGGGATAGGCAAGGAAGAGGTAATGAGGCAGCCGTGGCCGTACGGTAGGTAACATCCCGGCATTTGCCCGAAGGCGAAGTGGGAAACCACGGAAAACCACAGAAAACCACTTTGAGGATGGCTGAGGTGGGAATCGAACCCCCTCTATTTATTTGGACCACCCGAGACTGAGTAGACCCCGTCCCAGTCCTCATACCACTTTTCAAATTTCATGGCAAAGCCGGGATTCGAACCCAGGACGACCGGGGTAGCAGCTAATCACACTGACTACTACGCAACGGAGGCGACTCTATTCGTGATAGAATTTTAATAGTTCAATATTTATAATAATATGACACGTTCTGTAATTACTGGCTTGCTGCGAGGCTCAGCTGGCTGTGCCTAAGGTTGCAGGTTCGTATCCTGGTGCAGTCAGCTGGCATTTGAGGGTGCGCAAATGCGAGGGAGCCGTGTCAGTAGATTTACTGGAACGTTGAAGATCCCCTTCCGAGGCGAAGTGGGAAACCACGGAAACCCACGGAAAACCACTTTGAGGATGGCTGAGGTGGGAATCGAACCCCCTCTATTTATTTGGACCACCCGAGACTGAGTAGACCCCGTCCCAGTCCTCATACCACTTTTCCAATTTCATGGCATAGCCGGGAATCGAACCCAGGACGTCCGGGGTGTCAGTTAATCACGCTGACTACTACGCAACGGAATCGACTCTATTCGTGATAATTAGAATTTTAATAGTTCAATATTTATAATAATATGTCACGTTCTGTAATTACTGGCTTGCTGCGAGGCTCAGCTGGCTGTGCCTAAGGTTGCAGGTTGCAGGTTCGTATCCTGGTGCAGTCAGCTGGCATTTGAGGGTGCGCAAATGCGAGGGAGCCGTGTCAGTAGATTTACTGGCACGTTGAAGATCCCCTTCCGAGCAAAATTCCAGCACCCCGGCGTATCTAAAAGCCAGAGCAGTTAAAAGGGACGTAAAACCAATAATGTCATAATTATCTGTATTTACTTTAGGTTTGGGGCAGATGACCTCGTAGTTCCTCCCCTTAAAACCTCACTAACTAACTAACTATTACTGTAAGTGTATAGCAAGCGCTTTTCGCACAGACGCCGTTGAAAGGAATTATAGTTTCGGTCTGATGTATTTATTTATTTGTTATGTGGGTCGTCTGAGTGAGTCGGAGTTTTCCTTTAAACAAAGGTGGTAAAAATTTCGAACACTTGCTACCTTGAATATACAGGATACCTTGCTTTCGTTCTACAGATCATTATGTCGTCGTCCAATCTGGCTGCGTACCATCGGATAAGTACGGTCCTTTTGAGGACCAAATAAAAAATCACTCGTTGGAACAGATAGATATGCGTCCATAATACATCCACAATAAACGACATTAAGCAACAAAAAAAAAGTACTAGTTCAAGATTCGAACCTACTACAATGCGACTTCGTTGACGCTACTCTAGATTTAGCCACCATAGCTACCGAGAACCATGGTATATTGCTGGCACGCATTGAATCTATTCGTCGACACTTCCTGTCAAAACGTAAGCATATGTTATTCGGAGCTCTAATCGTTTCAATCATGCATTATATTTGAGGTCATTGAAAGAAAACTGCCACTATTAATTTCTACTATATTCGCGAGGATGTACTCAACGGTAAAGTTGTACAATGGACGTAAAGGAACAGGTACTAATGTTTTTAGGATGACTGTGATATACGCGTTAGTTGGGTTGCCTTCCTCCAAAAAAAAAAAAAAACAAGTAGTTCCGTGAAGAACTATACAGCCTATTTTCATATATCCTACTTATGTTAACTGCCACAATCAACATACAAAATTTCAGTTTAATTGCTGTAACAGATTCGTAGATATTGAGAACCGTCTAAATATTTCAGATGGTCGCCAGGTTGGATTTTTATTTTTGTACTATTACATTAAGATTATTGAGTACGTGTGGTATTCAAACTTCAATCGCATGATTAGACAACAAGAAGTAAAAACGAGATTTTAAAATTACGCACAGCAGCCATCTTGTGATAATGCAAACCATTGAAATAAATTAGATGCCAGTGGATCAACATTTGTATAAGCATTTAACGTGCAACGTTTCACGGCACTCGGATAGTTAATTCGCGAGAAACGTCCATTTAAATATTTATACTTCGCGTCGCCGCCATGTTGGATTTGTGCTCACCAGGTTCCTGAAAGTCCTATAGGTGAACATATGTTCATAGTCTCTATAAACATTAAAAAATTCAGTTTGGTTGCTGTAAAAGATTCATAGATATTGAGAACCGTCTAAATATTTCGGGAGCTCACCATTTAGGAGTGTTATGTGTATAGGCCATAGAGTTATGTACCATTCAAGGACAATTATTGCCTAGGTTCATTATTCAAACTTTCACTTCGATCGCATGATTACGACACAAGAAATTAAAACTTAATTTTAAAATTTCGCACAGCCGCCATCTTGAGGTTATGTAAGCAATTGAATTAAATTAGATGGCAGTGCATTACAATCTGCAAAATCAATTACTGTACCACATTTCACTGCGCTCAGAGAGTTAAATCACAAGAAAAGTCTATTAAAATATTTTAAATTCGCTTGGTCGCCATGTTCGTTTCGTACTTTACAGGTTTATGAAATATACATAGGTATACCTGTATCAGTACCCTTTATCACCGTACAAAATTGCAGGGTGATATCTGTAATAGTTTCGGAGATATAGAATGTCAGTGAAATATTTCGCACAGCCGCCATTTTGAAGTTATGTAAACAATTGAACTAAATTAGACTCCAGTGCATTACAATGTGTATAAACATTTGCTGTACCAAGTTTCATTACATTTAGATAGTTAAATCGCGAGAAAAGTCTATTTAAATATCTCAACTTCGCTTGGCCGCCATGTTGGTTTTGTAGTCACCAGGTTTTTGAAAGTCTCATAGGTGAACTTCTAATAGTGCCCTTTATCACCGTACACAATTTCAGGGCGATATCGGTAATAGTTTCGGAGATATTGAATGCTAGTGAAATATTTCGCACAGCCGCCATGTTGGATTGGAGAGACGTAACAAAATTTGAAGGGCACGGTCGAGGTCGCCGGGAATAGTGCTATGAACTTCCCGAGTTTCATTGAAATCGCTCCAGCCCTTTCGATTTTATTAGGGGGGGACACACACACGAATCACACACACACACGCACACACACACGGACAAAAGGTGATCTCATAAGCCTATATTTTCAAAATTGAAAATAGGCTAATAAGGGGCTGGCGGACCACACTGTATATAATACGCTAAGGTGTATTTTTCACAAAACTCAATCTCCTAAACCAGAGGGAGTTAGAAGGTGTGGTTTGTACCAAAATCTTCCAAATAGTCTCAATAGTACAGGAAAAATCTTGCATTTCTTGAAAAGACAACGGAAATATATTTATTTGTTTATAAAGTGCTTTTAAACAAATAAACAAGATGGTAGCCTCTGCCTGAAGTGTGTCGCGCCCAGCCCGCATAACACTAGGGCCAGGCGTGTAGTCTGTACACATGGGGCACATACAACCCACACTTTTTTAGGTAGATTTCTTTAGAAAGCTAACTATTGCAATGGGTCCTGGAAAGGGGTGTACCAAGTGGATGTGGTACATCCTAAGGGATTTAGACAGAATGAAGTTTCGGGCACAAAAGGTGATAATGAAGGACAGAGCGGGAAAAGACCAAAAAGTTAAGATTTAGATTTAAATGATATTTATTTAATATAAAGCGAATATGTCGCCAGGAATGATAGCTTCAAAGAAATTACTTTAAAAACTGACAATAAAAAATTAATAACAATTAAAAGGTACTTGTTTCTCCAGTAAACATAAATAGAGCAGTGACTAACTTTAAAGTATTAAATATAAAATTACTAAAAAAAAAGAAGCATAATAATTTAAATTCCTTCCAAAGTGGATTAAAATGAAATACTCTTCTGACGGAAAGAATCCGGGCAGAATAAAGGACGTGAAAGGGTACCACCTCTTCTAAGGTACGATACAAGAAGTATCAGGCCGGCAGTCGGAGGTCCTCAGTAGCTGGCGGCAATTTAGTGCGCCCGCTCTGGCGGTGCGAGGTCAGTCTGGCATGTTCCAGGGTTCCGGGTTCGGAACTAGAGTAGATGATGATAGGTTCTCCTAAAGATAGCGACCAGCATAGAGAGGCTCTTGGTAATACCTCCTGCGGCTGGTGAAATGATGTTCTCAGAATTACGATTAGCAGAGTAGATCCATGTTGAAGATTTTTGGTTGAAGTGCAGGCTGATGAATTTAGACTGCCCGGCCAGGCCGCCAAGTCCAGCAGAGAGATTATGCCGGCGGAGAAGAGACTCCGGCAGCCAGAGGTACCCCGAGAGGGCAGTAACCCCAGCAGGGATGTTGGTGAGCAGATGTGATCAGTTGCAGAGTAGTGGACACGAGTAGGCACTGTAGGCCGGGAGACCTCAGGCTATATAGCGGTAGTGACGTCAGCGCGCGGAACCTTCTAGCATGAAGGTGTGGCGAGAGAGCAGCCAATCACAGCACAGCCCCATGCACAATGCGAGCGTCACCGCTGGAGAGAGCTCAGTGCTCGTGAGAAAATGTGACGGTATAGTACGTCTAGAAAGACACTACAGAAAACAGGTGAGTAGACATGAATATTACAGAAAAGCAATTAAATTGAAACACCAATATTAAACAAATCAGAACACCGCGTTCAGACTGCAATTCACGAAATTAAAATAATGGGGCAGAAAAATTGAACGTGTGTTTCACACCGTAAGGGAAACATAGCCAACAAAAAAACATTCGCAAAGCGAACATGCTGGGAGGGGCGAGAAAAAATTGCAGTAAGAAAGCGCAGAAGTTAGGCCTCGCGTGGCAAAGGAGCAATCATGGTGATTGGCCTAAGAAAATGACCAGCAGAAGTCTGCAGTTTTACCACGCGAACCCTACCATCTCTGCCAGGAAAGCACTCAACAACCCTACCCAAATTCCAAACAAGAGGAGGACTAGGGTCTTTCAAAAGCACCAAGTCCCCCACCTGAAGGTTAGAGCAGGAAAAAAGCCATTTGCCACGCTGCTGAAGCAAACCGAGGTATTCCAACCTCCAGCGACGCCAAAAATTGTTGCGCAAACTTTCAATTTTGCGCCAAGAAATGGCTAAAGAAGATTGAGAATTAGAATATAACAAAGGTGGGGAGGCGGTCAATGGACCACCGATAAGAAAATGGCCCGGCGTTAATGGTAGAAGATCTGAAGGGTCATTAGATAGGGGTGATAAAGGGCGAGAATTAATTATGCCCTCAATAAAAATAATTAAAGAATTAAACTCTTCATGAGAAAGGGGGGTGTGGCCACAAACACGTCTAAGGTGCTTCTTGGTGAGTTTCACACAAGACTCCCACCGTCCACCTTGATGGGGTGCATAAGGGGGGATGAAGTGCCACTTGAAATTTCTCTGGTGAGCATAATCAGTAATCCTTTCCAGCGCTGCATTTTGAGTAAGAGCTCTCTTAATTTGCTCAGAAGCTCCGATAAAATTTTTAGCATTGTCGGAAAATACTTCTGAAGGAAGCCCTCGGCGAGCAGAAAATCTGGCTAAAGCTGCCAAAAAATAAGCAGTAGAGGCGTTGGTAACTAGTTCTAAGTGAACTGCTCCGGTGACCATACATACAAACAGCGAAATATAGAGTTTTCCAAAAATACATTTTTTGGCCTCAGGAGAATTTTTTCTGTAAACAAAAGGCCCGGAATAATCCACTCCCGTAAAGGCAAAAGGTCTAGCAGGCGCAGATCTAAAGTTGGGAAGATCACCCATGAGCTGAGTGGTAATTTTAGGGTTGGATTTAAAACATGGAATACACTTCCGGATAACAGAGGTAACTTCATGGACTCCGTTTATGGGCCAATACCTTTCACGAATGACAGAAAGTAATGTACGAGTTCCAGCATGAAGATGCTGGTAATGATACTGACGAATGATTAGAGAAGTGACATGATGCTTTGAAGGAAGAATAATTGGGTGTTTTTTATCCTCGGAAAGATCAGCCAAAGATAAACGTCCTCCAACTCTTAGTAAATCATCAGTGTCCAAAAAAGGGGCGAGTGATGAAAGCCTACTCGATTTCTTAAGGGATTGACCTTGGGACAACACCTGACATTCTTCAGAGAATATTTCTTGTTGAGTAAGCCATAAGATTTTTGTAGTGGCTAAACCTAATTCAGAAAGGGTTAAATATGGCTTAGGAAAAAGGGGTTGTTCTACCACAAAATATTTCCATCGAAGGAGATAAGCCATAACCCTCACCAATTTATGGAAAGAGGAATATCGCTGCAAGAGAAGGGGAGAGTCAGAAACGAGAAGAGACGATCCAGTAATCTTACCAGCATCCGGCAAGTCTGATAACTCCGGAAGAGGAAAATTTGGCCAAGCGGAAGGTTCTTGCAGAAGCCAAGGGGGACCGTGCCAGTATAATGTCAGGTTAGCCAACATAAGAGGGGAACATCCCCGAGAAATGACATCTGCAGGATTCTCCTTGCCAGATACATGATGCCATTGTTCAAAGTTAGACAATTGTTGAATTTTGGACACTCTATTAGCTACAAACACCTGCCAATGCGAGGAAGGTTTGGCAATCCATGCCAACGTGATGGCTGAGTCACTCCAAAAGTAAGTTTTGCTAAATCGGATTTTCAAAGATTGGCGGATTTTGACCGATAATTCAACCGCCAGAAGAGCAGCACAAAGTTCCAGTCGTGGCAAGGATAAGGATTTAAGAGGGGCTACCTTTGACTTAGCGCAAATTAAATTGGAAAAGAAATATGACTGGTCAAAATTGCGGCAAACAATATATGCACAACACCCATAAGCTTTCAATGAGCTATCGGCAAAGATGTGAAGTTCATATCCTCCACAAGAGGGAAAGGGAATAATCACTCGCGGGATAATGACATTGGAGAGATCTTCCAAACTATTTCTATAAGAAATCCAATTTTTTTGCAACTCTGAAGGAACTGGTTCATCCCAACCAGTTTTCAAGGACCAAAGGTCCTGCATGAAAAGCTTTGCTGTGACAATAATTGGCGCCAAAAATTGGAGAGGATCAAATATCTTTGCAATCTCAGACAAAATTTGCCGCTTAGTTTGCGGTTTGATGTCACTGAGATTAATTTTGAAAAAGAAAAAATCCTTTTGAGGACTCCAATAGATGCCTAGGGTTTTGATAGAATTACTTTCTTGAAGAAGCTCTACTGAGTCGTTATAGACTGAAGTTAATGGAAATTTAGAAAGAAATTCTTCCGAATTAGAGTTCCACTTGCACAAGGAAAATCCGCCTCCCAAAAGCAAAGCTGTCAAATCTTTAGAGACCTGTAGTGCTTCAGATACTGACTCAAATGAATGAAGAAAATCGTCAACGTAAAATGATGATTTTAACACTTCAGAAGCCTTAGGAGAATACAACGGGCCATCCTGTTCAGCAAGTAATTTCAACGTACGTATGGCTAAAAAAGCAGAGGGCTTTAGTCCATAGGTTAAGGTTTTTAGCCGAAAAATCTTGACAGGTTTAGTAGGCTCGTCGCGCCAAAGAATTCTCTGAAGGTCGCACTGTTGTTGATCGACCAAAATCTGCCTATACATTTGCTTGATATCAGATATCACTGCGATAGGGAACAAGCGAAAATTCATCAAGACAGAAGAAATGTCAGATTGAATAGGAGGGCCTGATAATAATGTGTCATTCAGAGAAGTACCATTGGCATCCAATGCAGAGCCATTAAAGACCACTCTTATGTTTTCCTTTAAAATCTCATTCTTCCAAACTGGATGATGATTGAGGTAAATGACTTCAGATGGGGTATAAGAAGCATCATCTTTCTTGGTAACAACCTCCATGTGATCAAGTGCCTCATATTCCTCCATAAACGTGGAGTATTGAGTTTTAACAACAGGGTCACGTTTAAATTTGTTTTCCACAGCATAGAGTGCTCTAAGAGCCCTAGGGTGTGTTTCAAATAAAAGAGGTGGATTATCCACTCGAGGCATTGTTACGACAAATCTACCCTCTGAATTGCGTTTGGTCGTTTCGCGAAACTGTTTTTCACACATTTCATTTTCAACCGAGGAAGGTGAAACTGAATCTATAGTTTCGATTTTCCAAAATCTTTCTAAGTTATAATCGAGACTTGTATTGACAAAATGACATTGAGAGAAATTTTGAAATGACTTACGAGGGACTTGACCCGTTACTAACCAACCTAGCTTGGTATGATGAACAAACACTCCTGGTGATATTTTAACCTTAGAGCTAAGGAGACATTGCCAAAATACTTGGGCACTGAGAAGTATGTCTACCGGAGCGCTCGTATTAAATGTTGGATCCGCCAACTGAATGTTATGAGGAAATTGCCACGTTCTAACTTCAAAAGAATTACTAGGGGTGTTACTGCCAATAGTATCAATGGCAAGGCAATTCAACTGCAATGTTGTGTTACAATTCACAGCATCCTTGATGTGAACACGAACAAAATGCAAAGATTTAACATTGCTATTGTTAATACCGGTAACCTGAATTAATGTAGGTTGCTTGGGAAGACCAAGTTTCTTAATGAGACGCTCACTTATGAAGTCATGGGTGGCGGCATTATCCAATAGGGCACGTGCTTCAAGCCATCTACCAGAAGAGGCTTGAACTTTTATTAACACGGTTGATAGTAGCACCTGGGAACTACGAATTGAGCTAGAGCTCTGAGTATAAGATTGCGCATTAGCTCCTGGGGATGCATCTTTAGAACATCCAGGGGAAGGAGCCTGACGTGGCTTTTCAAACCTATGAAGCAAGGTATGATGTTGAGCCTTGCAATGGGAGCAAGTATTTTTAGATAAGCAATCAGGCACCATATGCCTAGTTGACAAACAGTTGTAGCAATATCTTTTTTGAGCTATTAATTTGCGTCTTTCATCGGTAGAAAGGGCTTTAAAGGCAACGCAGGAATATAACCTGTGAGGTGCTTTACAGAGAATACAATCCATTGAATTATGCTGAACAGTAAAGACAGCAGATTTGTTTATTTTTGCACCGACTGGCTTCACAACATTAGATTTGTTATCTGCACTTCCTGACATATGACAGGCTACAGCTGACAAAACCTGACATCTATTATTCATAAACGTAAGCAATGAATCATAGGTATATGACGTGTCATTTGTTAGTTCCCTCTCCCATGCCTTTAAGGTTGATGAATCAAATTTAGAAGTAACCAAGTGAATCAAGAATAGATCCCAATGCTCGACCGGTTGGTTCAACCGTGCCAATGCTCTGACATGTAGTTGGACCGCGTCACTCAAGGCTCGCAGTGTTGACAAGCTTTCAGCTCGCAAGGTGGGCAGGTTAAATAAGGCTTGAATATGCCTTTGTAAACATAATTTTTCATTGCCATAACGGCCTTTAAGAAGCTCGATAGCAATGTTATAGTTTTCTCCTGTTAAGGGAAGTTCTCTTATAAGTTGAAGGGGTGGCCCCTGCAAAATGGATTTTAAGTAATGAAATTTCTGAATTTCCGGAAGTGTGGCATTATTATGTACTAATGAACTGAACAATTCAAAGAATGATTGCCACATCTCTTCCTTTCCTGAAAAGTGCGGAATTTCAATTTTAGGTAGCAATGGTTTGATACCGTTCCCATGGTCGCTAATTCTTCCTTGAGTTTCTTCTACCTTCAACGCCAGGGTCAAAGTTCTAACTAATGCCACAGCCTGAGCATGTGTATCAAAGTAATTACTCTCTACTTCTTCCCTATCTGATTGATGTTCTGGACTTTTGATTTCAATTTCAAGTTGCACGAGATCATATTTCTCGTACGCCTGTTCAAAAGCTTTTAAACGCTGGGATATAATGTCAAGGTTTTGTTCCTCTTTCGGTAGAGTAGCTAAATATTTTTGAAAACGGGTGAGTTGACCTTTGTAGGCCGCCCGAGAGTTTAACAGTTTATCATCAATTATTGGTGGCATGGCTGGAAAAGTTGGAACAACTCACTCACCAAAGCTGCTTGTGGCACCAGACAGACCTGCTCTCCGGAAAGAAACCAGTTGTACAAATATGCTGGGATTGTTTCCGCCTTCCCGCAGATCTCCCGCGCTAGCCACAATGTACTGAAATGTATAGAACAAATATTAGATTGCACCAGTTTTTTGAATTGAATTTGCGGTCTCAGAATGAAGGTTCTGGGTTTGATCCGGGGTTGAGGTACCATGGAAAGGGGTGTACCAAGTGGATGTGGTACATCCTAAGGGATTTAGACAGAATGAAGTTTCGGGCACAAAAGGTGATAATGAAGGACAGAGCGGGAAAAGACCAAAAAGTTAAGATTTAGATTTAAATGATATTTATTTAATATAAAGCGAATATGTCGCCAGGAATGATAGCTTCAAAGAAATTACTTTAAAAACTGACAATAAAAAATTAATAACAATTAAAAGGTACTTGTTTCTCCAGGAAACATAAATAGAGCAGTGACTAACTTTAAAGTATTAAATATAAAATTACTAAAAAAAAAGAAGCATAATAATTTAAATTCCTTCCAAAGTGGATTAAAATGAAATACTCTTCTGACGGAAAGAATCCGGGCAGAATAAAGGACGTGAAAGGGTACCACCTCTTCTAAGGTACGATACAAGAAGTATCAGGCCGGCAGTCGGAGGTCCTCAGTAGCTGGCGGCAATTTAGTGCGCCCGCTCTGGCGGTGCGAGGTCAGTCTGGCATGTTCCAGGGTTCCGGGTTCGGAACTAGAGTAGATGATGATAGGTTCTCCTAAAGATAGCGACCAGCATAGAGAGGCTCTTGGTAATACCTCCTGCGGCTGGTGAAATGATGTTCTCAGAATTACGATTTGCAGAGTAGATCCATGTTGAAGATTTTTGGTTGAAGTGCAGGCTGATGAATTTAGACTGCCCGGCCAGGCCGCCAAGTCCAGCAGAGAGATTATGCCGGCGGAGAAGAGACTCCGGCAGCCAGAGGTACCCCGAGAGGGCAGTAACCCCAGCAGGGATGTTGGTGAGCAGATGTGATCAGTTGCAGAGTAGTGGACACGAGTAGGCACTGTAGGCCGGGAGACCTCAGGCTATATAGCGGTAGTGACGTCAGCGCGCGGAACCTTCTAGCATGAAGGTGTGGCGAGAGAGCAGCCAATCACAGCACAGCCCCATGCACAATGCGAGCGTCACCGCTGGAGAGAGCTCAGTGCTCGTGAGAAAATGTGACGGTATAGTACGTCTAGAAAGACACTACAGAAAACAGGTGAGTAGACATGAATATTACAGAAAAGCAATTAAATTGAAACACCAATATTAAACAAATCAGAACACCGCGTTCAGACTGCAATTCACGAAATTAAAATAATGGGGCAGAAAAATTGAACGTGTGTTTCACACCGTAAGGGAAACGTAGCCAACAAAAAAAACATTCGCAAAGCGAACAGGTCCCATGTTTCGACTTCCGGAAAATTTCGACATATCTTCGCGTTTCACATCCCCCAGACCCCAAAACCACCGTCAGTTCAAAAGTTTATATATAATTTATGTATATATGTATATATGTATCTATATATATATATATATATATCAGTTTCTTGTGGACACGATAACAGCCGTAATTTTGCACCAATCACTTTGAATTTTTTACATAATATGTATCCCTATAAAATCTCGGTCGAGTTCGTTAATGGGAAAAATCGGTCAAAGGGGGTAAAAATGGGGGGCTTTTTTCGAAAAAGTGAAATATCGCTATAACTCTCTTCACACATGAAATATCGAATCCCTTCAAAGTTCATAATATGTGTCGGATAAGTGCCAAAAATTTATGTCAAATAAGTTTTTTGATAGCACCAACCATTGACCAAAGGGGTGGGAAAAAGTGGGTTTTTCGGGAAACATTAATCATATCTCTGTTAATAGGCACAATATCAAAACCGCACAAAATAGACAATATTCCTCCAATAATTACCTAAAACTTTTGTCTGAAAGAATTTTTGATATGACCCACCATTACGCCACGGGGTGAACAAAATGATTTAAATTATAAGAAAATGCCAAGTGCCAAGAGAGGTTGCCATGACAACTTTACTTTTAATCGATAAGGGATGACCATCAGCAGTTGCTATGACAACGCCACTGCACGAGATCACATTCAGTTTTCATATGTCAGTGGGAAGCGACTTCGGTATCGGAACTGGTAGCATGCTGAACTTCTATGCCCAAGGTCGCGGGTTCAAACCCGGCTGAAGTCGTCGGATTTACTAAGAGCGCTAAAAAACCTGAGTTTGCTTTCCTTCGGAGGGGAAGTTCCAACGTTCGTTGCGAGTTGCTGATTTAGGTGGCATCTAGTAGCCAAGTTCACAGCTAGGTGTCGTTGACGGCAGTATTTTAGGTAGATTTCGTTAGAAAGCTAACTATTGCAATGGGTACCATGTTTCGATTTCCGGAAAATTTCGACATATCTTCGCGTTTCACATCCCCCAGACCCCAAAACCACCGTCAGTTCAAAAGTTTATATATAATTTATGTAATATATGTATATATATGTATATCAGTTTCTTGTGGACACGATAACTGCCGTAATTTTGCACCAATCACTTGGAATTTTTTACCGAATATGTATACCCATAAAATCTCGGACGAGTTCGTTACTGGGCTATATCGGTCGAAGGGGATGAAAATGGGGGACTTTTTTTTTCGAAAAAAAAAATGAAATATTGCTATAACTCTCTTAATATGTGAAATATCGAATCCGTTCAAAGTTCATACTATGTGTCGGATAAAGCTCAGAAATTTATGTTTGAAACGTTTTTTTGATAGCACCAACCATTGACCAAAGGGGTGGGAAAAAGTGTTTTTTTCGGGAAACATTAATCATATCTCTGTTAATAGGCACAATATCAAAACCGTACAAAATGGACAATATTCCCCTAATAATTACCTAAAACGTTTGTCTGAAAGAATTTTTAATATGAGCCACCATTGCGCCAAGGGATGAGAAAAATGATTTCGGAATTATAAGAAAATGCCAAGAGCTATCAGTGGTTGACACGTTTGTGACTGTTAATGTTGCGACATTTATTCTTTAAGTATTTGACCGAGTAGCCTATTGATGTCTTTGAAAATGGGAGTCAGAAATGTTACTTGCATTTCTTCGTGTATATTGACGATTTCTTCCCGTACTTCAATGGAGATGATTTCTGCAGATTCCGATATTGAGGGTTATCGTGATAATCCGGAAATTTTCTTGTGTATGGCCTCTTCCTAAATAATTACTTTTGTTGTGTTCGTGGTCCACGGAAAAAGCGGTAGAACAGCGAACGGTTTTTATCTTGCTCTCTCACCTTCAAATAGGCCTACAAACGCATAAATTCAGTGGATGTTATCGAAATGTCTAATCAGTTTATAGGTACAAAATGGGAATTATTTTCCATTGTAAGTCACACTTATCCAACACAGTTTTCGTGAAGTCATCGGGTTGTAATGGAAACACACGTTAATATATTCGGTCAGATTTTTCTCACCGAAATGTTTCCTAAAACATGTGACCTTTTCTTCCTCATTTCTTTATTTTGTGGAAATTGGTGAAACGAAAACGGACTTCCCTGATTTTTACAAAGTGGAACACTGCAATAGCTCGGCATAGTTACGAAAATAACAATTTAAACAACTTAAATTCGTGGATATTAGCGGCATGAGAACATAGGAGACAAATGAAGAGCGCCTTGCGCTTACCCAGTACAACAGCAGTGCGCTCTATCGGTGCTAGTTCTATACATCCCTATTGAACTAAATTAGACTCCAGTGCATTGCAATGTGTATAAATATTTGCTGTACCAAGTTTCATTACGTTTGGATAGTTAAATCGCGAGAAAAGTCTATTTAAAAGTCTCCACTTCGCTTGGCCGCCATGTTGGTTATGTAGTAACCAGGTTTTTGAAAGTTTCATAGGTGAACTTCTAGTAGTACCCTTTATCACCGTACACAATTTCAGGGCGATATCCGTTATAGTTTCGGAGATACTGAATGCTAGTGAAATATTTCGCACAGCCGCCATGTTGGATTGGTGAGACGTAACAAAATTCGATGGGCACGGTCGACGTCGCCGGGAATAGTGCTATGAACTTACCGAGTTTCACTGAAATCGCTCCAGCCGTTTAGATTTTATTAGGGACACACACACACACACACACACACACCTCACACACACACACACACACACACACACACACACACGGACAAAAGGTGATCTCATAAGCCTATTTTTTCAAAATTGAAAATAGGCTAAAAATGGACTCCAAATGACAAGAAGGTTACCGTCCCCGTAAGACAATAAAATGTTTAAAATATGTTTAAAATGAAGAAAAACAAAGTTAATTAATCTCCAATTATAAAATACTTTCACGCGATAAATGAGGTCTGATCCTTCTACGAAAACCTGCATATTCTGCCTATTTTCGCCTATCTCCAAGTTTGTCCGGTGAAATCTACCTCCGCCTTCCGGCGTGCCGAGAGGACTTTTTTTAAATTTAAAGTGCGTTTAAACAAATAAACATATTTATAGAAGCCCGCATAACAGTAAAGCCAGGTGGGTGGTTTATACACATGCGAGAGGTAAGACCGAACGCCAAAACCTGAAAAAAATGGCTTTTTTCGTTTATTGACTTAGGTTACAATTTGGACTTTAACGAACATTTTGGTGTATCATTTATATAGAAATTCGTCCTAGAAGTATTATTAATTATTTTTTAGCCTATTTTCAATTTTGAAAAAATAGGCTTATGAGATCACCTTTTGTCCGCGTGTGTGTGCGTGTGTGTGTGTGTGTGTGTGAGGTGTGTGTGTGTGTCCCCTAATAAAATCTAAACGGCTGGAGCGATTTCAATGAAACTCGGTAAGTTCATAGCACTATTCCCGGCGACCTCGACCGTGCCCTTCAAATTTTGTTACGTCTCACCAATCCAACATGGCGGCTGTGCGAAATATTTCACTAGCATTCAATATCTCCGAAACTATTACCGATATCGCCCTGAAATTGTGTACGGTGATAAAGAGCACTACTAGAAGTTCACCTATGAGACTTTCAAAAACCTGGTGACTACAAAACCAACATGGCGGTCAAGCGAATTTGAGGCTTTTAAATATAAATTTCTCGCGATTTAACTATCCATACGTAATGAAACTTGGTACATCAAATGTTTATGCACATTGTAATGCACTGGAGTCTAATTCAGATCAATTGTTTACATAACCTCAAAATGGCGGCTGTGCGAAATATTTCACTGACATTCTATATTTCCGAAACTATTACAGATATCATCAAGCAATTTTGTACGGTGATAAAGAGTACTGATACAAGTTTACCTATGTATATTTCATAAACCTCTAAAGTACAAAACGAACATGGCGACCAAGCGAATTTGAAATACTTTAATAGACTTTTCTCGTGATTTAACTCTCTGAGCGCAGTGAAATGTGGTACAGTAAATAATTTTGCAGATTGTAATGCACTGCTATCTAATTTAATTCAATTGTTTACATAACCTCAAGATGGCGGCTGTGTGAAATTTTAAAATTAAGTTTTTATTCTTGTGTCGTAATCATGCGATCGAAGTGAAAGTTTGAATAATGAAGCTAGGCAATAATTGTCCTTGAATGGTACATAACTCTATGGCCTATACATATAACAATCCTAAATGGCGAGCTTCCGAAATATTTAGACGGTTCTCAATATCTATGAATCTTTTACAGCAACCAAACTGTTTTTTTTTAATGTTCATAGAGACTATGAACATATGTTCACCTATAAGACTTTCAGTAACCAGGTGAGCACAAATCCAACATGGCGGCGACGCGAAGTATAAATATTTAAATGGACGTTTCTCGCGAATTGACTATCCGAGTGCCGTGAAACGTTGCACGTTAAATGCTTATACAAATATTGATCCACTGGCATGTAATTTATTTCAATTGTTTGCATAATCACAAGATGGTTGGTGTGCGTACTTTTAATATATCGTTTTTACTTCTTGTGTTCTAATCATGCGATTGAAGTTTGAATACCACACGTACACAATAATCTTAATGTAATAATACAAATATAAAAATCCATCCTGGCAACCATATGAAATATTTAGACGGTTCTCAATATCTACGAATCTGTTACAGCAATTAAACTGAAATTTTGTATATTGATAGAGACTATTAACATGAGCAGGATATATGAAAATAGGCTGTATAGTTCTTCACGGAACTACTTGTTAAATTTACGTCTACACTGCATGTATTTTCGTTTCATGTTGCACCGATTGGTATAGTCACTGATATATCAGGAACATCTTGACCTAGAAGGCTGTGGATTGGCTCATTTTAATGTTCTGGAAGTGGGCTATACTGTTGAGCGACATGACTTGACAGTTTGATGCTGACTGAAACTGGGGCGATAGGCTCGCTACGAAGCTAGTATTTAAATTTCCAATGATTGGAGATTGTTGGTAGAAATGAAAACGTAAAAGCACTTAATGCTCTAATAACCTTCAATCATGGGAATTCAGGCAGACTTAGGTTCTTGAAGAACTGGGGGTAGAACTAGGAAAGCATACAGAATCTGGATTGATAGTGCTTGACAGGTTAAGGGTGCAAAAAGCAGAATTTGCGGCAAATCTGGCAACAAAAGAAGCAAGAAAGAAGAATGAAAAATGAACAGATTAGCCAGTGAGGAGTCAGATTATGGTGCTGGATGCTTCTAATTGGTCTAGGAAAACGTATAGGGCAAGTTTAAGATACTTTTTTCACTCTTCAACTTTGGAGCTGATTTTCTTGAAACTTAAAAAATCTCAATAAATGTTCCTTTTTCTTCAAAACTATACAATGTTTAATCATGAAATTTTGACAGGTACTTAATGTGTATACAATATAGCTGGGGATCTACAATCAGGGCATTGTGACTAATATCTTGACGGTTATGCCTCATTGTTTATGATTTTTTATTGGAATATATCCTTTCAAAAAATCATTACTCCCACATTTATTGAACCACAGTTCCAATTGTAGATTCCAGCACTTAGTATGAGTTGAGAAATATACTTTAAAAATTTAGTGCATTAATCTTTAGAAGTTTCTGAGAAAAAGGAACATTAAGTATACAAAATTAACATTGGCAAGATAGGGCATTCGGTCTCACCTTAAACAAATAAATATATTTATAGAAGCTCGCATAACAGTAAAGCCAGGCGGGTGGTTTATACACACACGAGAGTTCTCGCACGTGTCTGCTAGTATATCATAATTTATGTACAAATTAACTTGATATTACGTATTTACATTTTTTTAAATGTAATATTACATATTTCACCTAATATTACTACAAAAATATGTATATATTTTGCATGTTGATATTATATAAAAAATCCTAGCCCTATTCATAAGCTAGGCTATTTCGTAGCTGTGCATGTTAAATCATTCACCACGCCTGCTGCATCAAGTCCAAAAATCAGAGTTTCGAATCCCAGCCATGACATCGGCTTTTCTGAGTTTGCGGTTTCTTCCACACTTCTCCAAGGCAAATGCTGGGATACTACATTATTTCAATTCCCGGGGTTCCTACCCTATCCATTCTTCTTCTTCTTATGACGCCGTCTTCCTCCGAATGTTGGCGATCCGATCGATTATGATTACACGCGAAACGGCAGCACGGAAGATTTCTATCGACCGCCGCAAGTCTTTCATCCAGGAATTTCTCCGTCTTCCCACAGAACGTTTCCCATCAAACATTCCTTGAATGATCAGCCGGAGAAGTTGATATCGTTCACCTTTCATGATGTGCCCGAGGTAGCTGAGCTTACGCTCCTTGATGGTTGTCAGAAGCACTTTCTTCTTGTTCAAGATGTTGAGGACTTCTTCATTTGTTTTCCTTTCTACTCAAGATATTCGGAGTATTCTTCTGTATAAGTACATCTCAAAAGATCCAATCCGCTTCTCCAGTAATTGGCAACTCAAACTAACACTTGGGGCGCTGCGGTCGGTCTGGATAAGTAGGGTAAAAATACTCAATAACACGCGTTTGGTAAGGAACACTTTTTTATTTTTCGGTTATAATTAGTAAATATGGTCCCTAAAATAATGACAGTGTTATTTTTAAGTGTATATATGTATAACTGTGCGATACACGTCATCTAATTTGTGTCTTCCACTTGATTTTATGTGTCAATTGCATATTATCAAGCATCGGTTGTCTGCTGGTATTTGTTTTTGGTCAGTTCGAGTCATGGCGTTGTTACATTTAAAAGATATATTTGAGTTTGCTCACTCTACCATAGACTCTAGAAAGTATTTGCTGCTTGGTAGGTCGAAGGGATGAGTTTAACTTGTATTAAAACTCGGGGGAGACAGGAATTGCTTGATTTGGATGGTTAGCAGGTGGGTTTGATGTTGAATATCGGACTGGTAGCAGGTTCTCACAGAGTAGATATTTACCCTGCGAAGTCAAACTAGGCCTATATGACTCGTAGAGGAATGGCTCGGATATCGCAGAGCGAGGTGATGGCGATTGGTAGGGTTATTGGAAATGAACTAGGGAGCGGAGAAGGATACCTGACTGATGAAGCTTGGTTGTCCTCGGCTGGTGTAGGCTTGGCTCGGCGAGACTGTGCTTGGCTGTCTAGGTGCGGCTTGGCTCGGCGTAACAATGAACAACCCGTCCTGTCGTCAGTGAGTGTAGTGGTGAGTGGTCCAACCCGCTCCCGTTGCCCGTATTTATTTGGTATCATCACCTTTGGGCTATTGCTATTTGCATCTTTTGGAAAGTGATGAAAACATGTATCCGCAGCCCTCTTATACATCGACTTACAGCCGTAAACTGAGCAATATACTTTGCTTTTACTCATTTTACACTCTATCAACGAGTAAAACTTATTACTTATGTATAAAGACACGAAGAATTTACCACGATCTGCTTACCAATACAAGAAACCATATACAAACAGTCACCACGTGACAAAAGTACCCTACTTGGTATGTTTCTCATTTTTACCGCTAGATGTCATATCAGATAGCTGGAGTTGCCAATGGGCTGAGCGTCCACCCTTCGGAACCATACAAAAGGACAGGAAAAACATAGCAACGTAACATTCGAACTCGGAGCTGAAGGTTGAGTTCTCGGCTGGTGAATAAGGTCCTCATGGTATTGAACATACTTTTTGCTTGTCCAATCCTGGACCCTATACAAATTTTGTTACATACACTAGTACAGTCAGCACAGAAATAAAGGTTATCAGTAAATACATATTTTAAGCATTTTTTTCTATAAATACATACATTCTTGCTTTTCACTTATTAGCACATAAAAAGACATAATATTTACATTAAAAAAATCAGTATGCTAGATCTTGCATTTTTAGCCTATTTTCAATTTTGAAAAAATAGGCTTATGAGATCACCTTTTGTCCGTGTGTGTGTGCGTGTGTGTGTGATTCGTGTGTGTGTCCCCCCCCTAATAAAATCTAAACGGCTGGAGATATTTCAATGAAACTCAGTAAGATCATAGCTCTACTCCGGGCGACCCCGACCGTGCCCTTCAAATTTTGTTACGTCACACCAATCCAACATGGCGGCTGTGCGAAATATTTCACCAGCATTCAATATCTCCGAAACTATTACCGATATCACCCTGGAATTGTGTATGGTGATAAAGAGAACTACTAAAAATTCACTTATGTGACTTTTGAAAACCTGGTAACTACAAAACCAACATGGCGGCCAAGCGAATTTGCGACTTTAAATGGACGTTTCTCGCGATTTAACCAACCAAACGCAATGAAACTTGGCACAGTATATGTTTATATACATTGTAATGCACTGACATTTAACTTCGTTCAATTTTTTACATAACTTCAAAATGGCGGCTGTGCGAAATATTTCACAGGCATTCAATATCTCCGAAACTATTTATGATATCAACCTGAAGTTTTGTACAGTGATAAAGATGGCAGCTACAAGTTTATCTATGTAACTTTCAAAAACCTGTAAACTACGAAACGAACATGGCGGCCAAGCGAATTTGACACATTCTAATATATTTTTCTCGTGATTTAATCATATGAGCGCATTGAAATGTGGTACAGTAAATGAATATACATATTGTCATTCACTGGCATCTAATTTAGTTAAATTGTTTACATAAACTGAAGATGGCGGCTGTGCGAAATTTTAAAATTATGTTTTTATTCTTGTGTCGTAATCATGCGATCTAAGTGAAAGTTTGAATAATGAAGCTACGCAATAATTTTTCTTTAATGGTACATAACTCTATGGCCTATACATAAAACAATCCAAAATGGCGAGCATACGAAATATTTTGACGGTTCTCAATATCTAAGAATCTTTTCCAGCAATCAAACTGATTTTTTTAATGTTCATAGAGGCTATGAACGTAAGTTCACCTATATGACTTTCAGTAACCTGGTGAGCAAAAATCCAACATGGCGGTGACGCAAGTATAAATATTTAAATGGACGTTTCTCGCGATTTAACCATCTGAGTACAGTGAAACTTTGCACGTTAATGCTTATACAAATGTTAATCCACTGGTATCTAATTTATTTCAATTGTTTTCATAACAACAAGATGGCAGCTGTGCGAAATTTGAAAATCTCGTTTTTACTTCTAGTGTCCTAATCATGCGATTGAAGTCTGAAAACCACACGTACACAATAATCTTCATGTAATAGTACATAAATAAAAACCCAACCTGGCTACCATCTGCAATATTTAGTCGGTTCTCAGTATCTACGAATCTAACATAGCAATCAAACTCAAATTTTGCATGTTGATAGAGGCAATTAATATGAGTTGTTAGTTAGTTAGTTATTGTTGTTTTAAGGGGCGGAACTACGAGGTCATATATCTTTAGTTACACAAACCTCAAGGGCAAGAAACATACTGCCGCAGTTTCGTGCCTTCGGAAGAAGTGTTTCGCGATATATGAAAATAGGCTCTATAGTTCTTCACGGAACTACTTGTTTATTGTGTGTTACTTCACCGGGGAAGAACCTGTGAGCTATCTTATCTCCCCTCCCCCAGCTTCGTGGAACCAGTGTCACTCACATCACATGCAGTTCATTTCTAGCACTGTGAAGTGTAAGGCAGTTCTACGATGCCTAAAGTAAAAACTACAAGTTAACGTCTGTTACAGAATTTAAAGTTAATTTTGCTTCTGATAGGGGCATTCTGTTCTGCCAAACAGAGGGAAAGCAATCATGGCTGAACAGCGATCTTTAGTTACACAAACCTCAAGGGCAAGAAACATACTGCCGCATTTTCGTGCCTTCGGAAGAAGTGTTTCGCGATAATTGTCGGTCATATGTGATGGACAACGTGAAGAAGTATCTCGTTGTGTATTGTAATTCTTCAGTAGTCGGTGAGGTATAGCGTAAATTGCATTTGTGAGTACTGCATATTGTTTATATTCACATTAATAAACTAAATTATAATTACATATTTTTACTTTTTTGTCACATATTTCAGGTATTTATAATACATAAAAAATAAATATTTTCCAGATTTTTAGCACCTAAAAATCCGATCCCTAGTTATCAGACTAGTTCAACTCACACCCAAATACAAATGAACAAAATGTTGCTAGCCCCTAAAACGAATTAACAAAATATTATTTTCCGTGTGGTCTCCTGAGAGGCCGAGTGCAGGTCTTTCTAGTTGACTCCCGTGGGCGACCTGCGCTTTGGAATGAGAGATGAGATGAATGGATGAAAGTGGACAAGGATGTGGAAGGAAGCGGCCGTGGCCTGTCAGAAGGTACCGTCCCAGCATTTGCTTGGTGTTGAAAATGGGAAACCACGGAAAACCATTTCAAGGACGGCCAACGGTGGGGCTCGAACCCACGGGTCTACCGTGTCAGCAGAGATCTTGGCTCCATGACCTAACGCTGCGATTTAGCGAGCGTAGCCACTGCTGTTGGTAATTAACAACAATTAGCCTGTGTTATTGTCGTGCCTGAGAGGAAAATAACACGGAGAATTTATGGTGCTGTATTGGATAGAGGAGAATGGAGGATACGAACTAATAGAGCAATAGATGAAATACTCAAAAGCGAAGACATTGCTCGATATATAAGATCACAAAGACTACGATGGCTGGGCCACATTGAAAGGATGGAAGACAAATGAACACAAAATATTATATATAAAACCAGAATGGAAAGAAGACGACGCCCCGGTAGACCAAGTAATCGATGGAAATGTGTGGTTGGGGAGGCCAAAGCTCACACCGGGCTGTAGTGCCAGATAAAGAAGAAGATTGTCGTGTCTGTAGTATGCCGTGCATTCGTCATTTAGGCTAGGTTTGGTGTAGGTGCTTCGAGACGTGAAGTAAGGAACCGTCCCAGCATTTTCTTGGAGTAAAAGGGGGGAAGCCATGGAAAATCACACCTAAGAATGCTGAGTTGGGAATCGAAACCTCCTGTCTCAAGAGGGTGAGTGTATCCCGTTCGAGCCCTCAGACCAGAATTTAATTTCTTGGCAGAGATGGGATACGAACCCGATCTTCAGGAGGGTGATAGCTAGAGGCATGATTTTTTCGCACTACTTTTTGAACGATTTCGCGAGAAAGATACTAATTTTCGCGTTATTTCGCGAGAAGGATACTAATTTTCGCATTATTTCGCATGAAGGATACTAATTTTCGCGTTATTTCGCATGAAGGATACTAATTTTTGCGTTTATTCGCGAGAAGGATACCAATTTTCGCGTTTATTCGCGAGAAGGATACCAATTTTCGCTTTATTTCGCGAGAAGGATACTAATTTTCGCGTTATTTCGCGAGAAGGATACTAATTTTCGCGTTATTTCGCATGAAGGATTCTAATTTTTGCGTTTATCCGCGAGAAAGATACTAATTTTCGCGTTATTTCGCGAAATAGATATTGCTGTATCGCTTTAATTTCACTTTAATGAAAATCTAAAATTAATCGAAGGTTTCATTATTGTGGTTCTGAATTATTTATATGAATGGTACAGGGTCATTATCAATGTGCGCCCAGATAACCACGGCAAGCTAAGCCGGCTGTGACTGGCGCAGATCTCGGTCGCGTACCCGTTTCAGCAGTGGTTGGCGCGCACTCTTACACTTTTACCAAACATGTTCAATAATGTATACTTACAGTGCTCATAGGCGATGCTGAAAATGTCCTCCCTCTCTTGTAACACACACCTGACATCTTCTGATGAGAGAATGTCTGTCAACTCTTCTATTATTAACGAGTCTGTTTTCTGGAATCGTTTAGCGAGCCTCCTAACTGTACCGGCATTAGGCACAGGTCTTCCTGGAAACTTGATTCAAAATTTTCGTCTCGTTTCAGAGCAAGATTTTCTACTTTTCATATACGAATTATGGATATACACGCGTTGGCTCAATGTGAATTGGTGTCTAGGCATGACCAACAATCACAGTAATCACAATACTCACTAAACGTGCAACACTAACGTCTAAGCTTTGCAGATACACGTCCATATGAATGACAAAACACGTGTGAACTAACGATATGAGTCAGCGGAGCGCGCCACCACCGGCTGAACCAGGTACGCACGCCCGAGATCAGCGCCAGTCACAGCCGGCTTAGCTTGCCGTGTTTATCAGGGCGCACATTGATAATAACCCTGTAGATGTATACATTACTAGTAAGCATCCAATATTATTTTATTATATTCCTGATTTTGCATTAATTCTAATGCTAGCAGCGACTGAATTATTTCAACTTATTGAATCTTTGTTCGCTGTCCTCTTTCTTTCCATACATAATCTTGAAACAAAATATCAAGCTCGTTATTCCCTACAGACTTCGCTGAAATATCGCGCTTATCGCGAAGTAATTGAATTTCATTTTAAAATGGCTTTATCGCTTTAATTCGCGAACATAACATCCTTAGGGGGAGACCCAGCTTAACAGAGGAAAAAAGACCAATATTCATTCGATTGTTAAATATGCTACACATATTGTTGACAAATGCTGCTGCACATATCCCTGTATTGGTGTGCTTCCTGGCAACCAGAGACCATTTAAATCATGTGAAAATTCCAATTATAACATTTTATAATAAAATGTTCCAAATTTCCCGCCTTTTTAACAATGTATCACTGTTTCTCTTATAAATTCCAAGTTTATAAGAATTTTCGTACATCCTTTTTTAAAGTGTGTATCAAACCTCAACCTACAAAATCAACCTCAATCACTTACATACACTGTGATTTATACATTTTATAGAGTTTTTATTCTTAGCACTTGAATAAAATAAAATAAATAAAATTTCTATAAAAATATCTAAATCACAGTGTATGTAAGTGATTGAGATTCATTTTGTAGGTTGAGTTTGATACACACTTTAAAAAAAGGAAGTACGAAAATTCTTATAAACTTGGAATTGTTAAGAAGGCAGGAAATTTTGAACATTTTAAAATAAAATGTTATAATTAGAATGTTTACATTATTGAAGTTGCTTCTGGTTGCCAGAAAGCATACCAATACTGGGATATGTCCAGCATTTGTCAACAATATGTGTAGCATATTTAACAATCGAATGAATATTGGCCTTTTTTCCTCTGTTAAGCTGACTCTCCCCCCTTCCAGAAACATATGATTCGCAAAGATATCTCAAAATCGCTTCAAAATATGTTTTGTCGTGTTTATCGTTAATGCGAAAAAATATCATGCTTCTAGTGATAGCCAAGAACGTTACCTACAGCTGAGTCTTGTTGTTGTTCCTTACATCAGGAGAAATTAATTACCAAAGCTCTGGTGTAGTTGACTGAGTTGCATAGGAGCTCAAAGTCAACGCTCGGCTATAGATTTATGTAAAAAAAAAGTGTCTCTATTTCTCATTGAGGACCGTAGCCTACCAAGCGATCGCTGCTCAGCCATAGTAGACTGCAACTTGAGGGATGACGCGGGATCAGTGTGACCGTGGATTTCTTAAGGCTGAGTGCACTTCGTTTTAGTCCTAACGACAGTTTCAAAATCCTTAAAAGAGCTGAGCAACAACTTAGAGCCTCCTACGCCATTCGGAGCCACTTGGAGATTTACCTCTAAAGGGTCCCACAATCTGCTGATCTGTAGCCTACTGGTTAGGGGTTAATAGTTCAATATTTTAAACCTACCGACAGCGGTGGCTACGCTCGCTAAAGCGCAGCGTTACGCCATGGGGCTAAACTCTCTGCTAACTCGGTAGTCGCATGGGTTCGAACCCCACCGTCGGCCGTCCTTGAAATGGTTTTCCGTGGTTTCCCATTTTCAACACCAGACAAATGCTGGAACGGTACCTTCTGACAGGCCACGGCCGCTTCCTTCCACATCCTTGTCAGTTTCATTCATCTTCAACCATCCCATCTGTCATCTAAGCACGCAGGTCGCTCACGGGCGTCGACTAAAAAGACCTGCACTCGTCCTCTCAGGAGGCCACACGCCAAAAATAATAAACCTCTAACCACAACTGTGTTTCAGTCTTCAGGCTTTTGACTGGTTTGATGCAGCTCTCCATGCCTCCCTGTTCTGAACTAATCGTTTCATCTCTACTTAGCTACCACACCTTACATCTGTTTAACCTTGGTCTACCCCTACAGTTCTTATCCTCGACCCTTCCTTCCATAACTAAGTTTCCAATTCCTGGGTGTCTTAGTATGTGTCCTACCAACCTATCTCCTCTCTTCATTAACATTCCCCAGAAATATCTCTCCTCTCCCACTCGTCTTAATACATCTTCATTTGTTACTATATCTACCCATCTGATCTTCATCATTCTCCTGTAACACCACATTTCAAACGCTTAATTTCTCCTCTTTTCTGCTGCACCAATAGTCCACGTTCCACTTCCACAAAGCGCCACGCTCCAGACGAAGGCTTTCAAAAATTACTTTCTAATATCTATATTCGAAGTCAACAGATTACTTTAATGCAGAAATGCTTTCCTTGCCTGAGCCAAACTACTTTTCATATCCTCTTTGCTTCGCCCATCACTGATTATTTTGATTCCTAAGTAACAGAAGTCTCCTACTTCCTTTAGCTTTTCACCTGCCAATTTGACGTCCATAGGGGTTTCTGATTTCTTTAGGCTGCATTCCAATATTTTATTAATTTTTATCATGAACTTCTTCCTCAAGACGGAATTCATACAATTTAAAAACCCATCAGCAAATCTCATAGTTGAACTACTTATGACGAAATAAGAATAGTGCGTTTCTAATTGCAAATAAATAAATAAATAAATAAATAAATAAATAAACTCTGGTTGATTGGTTGGTTCTTAAGTTTAGGGACTGCAACAACGCAGTCATGTAGCCCCGTGTACTTTGTGTGTGTGTAGAATCTGTCTGATAACCGGTGTTAATTGTGATGACTGTATTAGTGTGTGTTATCTGTTTTATTAATTTAAGTACAGACTGCAACTTAGAATTTTTCACATAGTTCCTACTTTTGCCGCCAAGCGCCACCGTCAACGACTACTAGGCCATGTTCAGAACTTAGCTACCAGACGCCACCGCAGTCGGCTCTTGGCAACGAACGTAGAAACCTAAGAGCGTTGTTTACATTCGTAACCTATCCAATTTAGTTTCACACAGGTGTAATTAGTGCAAGGTTCTTTAACATGCCATAAATCTATGACATGGGACCGCCGGCTTTACTTCCCCTCCGAAGGAAGGCATACTGAGGTTTTTTTTTATTTAGTCAATTTACCCTCTAGGTTGGTGGTTCCCACGGACTCAGCGAGGGAACTCACCACTACCGCCTCTATGGGCAGTGTCCTGGAGCCTGGAACATCTGGTCGGGATGGATACAACTGGGGAGGTGTGATCAGCACTTCGCCTAGGCGGCCTCACCTGCAAAGCGAACAGGGGCCTTATGAGGGATGGGAAGATTGGGATGGATAGGCGAGGAAGAGGGAAGGAGGCGGCCGTGGCCTTACAGTAGGTACCATCCCGACATTTGCCCGAAGACGAAGTGGGAAACCACGGAAAACCACTTCGAGGATGGCTGAGGTGAAAATCGAACCCCCTCTACTCATTTGGACCACCAGAGGCTGAGTAGACCCCGTTCCAGTCCTCATACCACTTTTCAAATTTCGTGGCAGAGCCGGGAATCAAACCCAGGACCTCAGGGGCGGCAGCTAACAATGCTGACCGCTACGCTACGGAGGCGACCTGAGGGATTTTTAACGCTCTTAAATAATCCGACGGCTTCGGCCGGGTTTGAACCCGCTATCTTGGGCATAGAAGCCGCTTAAATAAACTCGAATCACCCAAGTAACTCATAATCCCAAGCCTGTATCCGCCGGCGGATTTACTCCGTTCAAAAGTCACTAATAACGCCTTTGTGCTACACTTGCCGCCGGGTACACCACACTTCTTGACTGGTATTAAAGAGACTTCCGTGTTGATTTAAGCTTCAGTAACGGGAGCCTTGAACTTGGTGGACGGTGCGGTGGTTGGCAGCCGTGCTCCTGCCCTTGATTGGAGACAGTGACCTCTCCTCAGGTCTAGTGACCTAGTAAGCCTCACCGTTACAGTCCGAGTGTCCTCCAGACTCAGTTGGAGCGCGGACTAAGTGCTAGCAACATAAGCAGGTACGTGTCTCCATGTCCATTTAGGGGTGCTGATCCTTAGCAGTTTGAAATCAGAAATTTAGCATTTTGATTTGTGCATTTATCATTTTGTAACATTAATGTTCTTAAGGACAGCTTTCAAAGATGCTGATAGTTGGATCTTTAAGCCAAATTTCAGAGAATTTCCATGCCGAGTGCTAGTATTTCTAAAAATCAAATATAACTACGTATCTACTTGACGAAATGTGTTGGATAAAATTTAAAAAAAAAATGAATTAAATTGTAAAAATAAAATATAAATAAAAAAATCACAAAAATAAAATTAAACTAATAAAGGAAATATACAAATTAAAATAATGAACATAATTATAAAAGAATTATGAAAATAATTGTAAAAATCAAGTCGAAATTAGTTAATTAATTAATTCAATAAAATATCAAAATTAAATCTCTAAGAACATAAATTGAAAAATAAAAATAAATACATACACATTAAAATAACACAAACAAAAATAATATATTATTATTGTTATTATTAAAATTAGAGACACAAAAAATAACATTATTAATAATAATTAAAATAAAACAAAATGTAAAAAAAAAAAACAAAAAAAAACATAAAGATAAAAAGTAGTTTTGCCCTATAAAGGGTTAATACATTTTCAATTTAGCATTTTGAAAGAAAAAAAATAACCTTGAATTAATTCTGATGAAAGCTTTAATGTGAGATTAATATCACATTAATAAAGGTTAATAATGAGATAAAATGCATATTAATAATTTGTGACTTTATTTTAAATTAATATAGGTTGAAGCAACAAACAGAAAAACAGAAACGTCTTTCTTTTGCCACTTAGGCGCTGATTATACGATTTATACATTAAAATATCACTATCACTGTCATAAAAACTTTTGTAATTGCAATTTCTGCCCGCTGTTTTATACATATTTTCCATCTCACCATCTTAGCCGACGCGATGAAAATGAAAGAGAGAATACTCGGTGCGATGGACAAGTGCGTCGGAATCAAAAACATTCCTGAGATGAAATTTCTAGAAGAAAATATAGAATTAAATAAATAAATATAAATTAAAAAATTACAAAAATAATTAAATAAAATAATTAATTAATTAATTAATTAACTGACTAAATAAAAAATAAACAATAAAATAATTAATTAAATAATTAAATGAATAAATAAAAAGTAACTAAATAAATAACGAAAGTCAATTTAAAAAATTCTACATTTCGCATTTATTTTAGTATAAATATTATAATTATTCCATTTTGAGTACATTTCGCATTTTATCGTATTTTTGAAACACATTAAAATGTGGTTTAGAGGTCATGAAAAATGAAAATACAAGTGTACAAGGCTTTATGAAAATTTCCCCCTATATTGCATTTGCGAAAAATCACCACCCCCTAGTTTTATGGTTAGAGGTGGTTATTTTTATTAGCATTTGGAAATCATTATTTAGCTTTAAGATAGATTTCATTAGAAAGCTAACTATTAAAATGGGTCACATGTTACAACTTCCAGAAAATGTCGACATATCATCCCATTTCACATCCCCCAGAATCCAAAACCACCGTCAGTTCAAAAGCTTATCTCTCTATGACCTACATACAGTATAGAATGTTACGTGATGGTATATGTGTATGTCACCTGTGCGTTCATATACCATTCATCTGATTGAGATGAAACTTGGGTGAGTTGTTGTGTATACTCCAGGGAAGGTTTATGGCTTAGTAAATCCATTTTACAATAGGTATCGCACGAGTAGTTTCAACAAATGGGTGACGGCGCGCAAATCGTTTAAATAACATCCTGCCTGAGTGCATATACCATTCATCCGATTGCGATGAAATTTGGGTGAGTAGTTGCGTATACTCCAGGGAAGGTTTATGGCTTAGTTAATCCATTGTACAATAGGTAGCGCACAAGTAGTTTCAACAAATGGGTGACGGCGCACAAATCTTTTAAATAACATCCTGTCTGCGTTCATATACCATTCATCCGATTGCGATGAAATTTGGGTGAGTAGTTGCGTATACTCCAGGGAATGTTTATGGCTTAGTTAATCCAATGTACAATAGGTAGCGCACGAGTAGTTTCAACAAATGGGTGACGGCGCGCGAATCGTTTAAATAAAATCCCGTCTGAGTTGATGTACTATTCATCCGATTGCGATGCAACTTGGGTGAGTTGTTATGTGCACTGCATGGAAGATTTATGACTCAGTAAACCCATTTTAGAATAGGTAGCGCACGAGTAGTTACAACAAATGAGTGACGGCGCGAGATTCGCTTCAACAAAGTTCCGTCTGCGTTCATATACTATTCACCCGATTGCGATGAAACTTGGGTGAGTTGTTGTGCACGCTCCCTCGAATGTTTCTTAATAAATCACTTTTACAATATAGAAGCAGTCAATGGAAAAAGAAAAACATATTGTGTATCCAAAAACACTTCAACAAACAAAATTAAAACGCCAACACTTTCTTTAATTGACATTGCAACGCCTGCTGGGTTCAGCTTGTACAGTATATAATTTACATATATCACTCTTTTGTGGCCAAGACAACTACCAACATTTTGCGCCAATCACTTTCAAATTCATGCATAATTGATAAAATCGGACGAAGGGGGTGGAAATGGAGGGCCTTTTTCGAAAAATTAAAAATCTCTATAAGTTTTTTAGTAAGTGAAAAATCGAATCTATCTAAAGTTCATACTATTTTTCGGATAAGGGCGAACCATTGACCGAAGGGGTTAAAAATTTGAGTTTTGAGAGGGGGAAAAATCATACCACTCTTAATAGGCACAATATCAAAACCATTGAATATGGACAATAGTGCTCTAAAAATTACCGAAAACATTTTTCTGAACGAATTTTTGATATCATGATCCACCCTTACGCCAAGGGATGACCAAAACGTTTTCTTAATTATAAGGAAATGGGGCTTCTTGTATGCTAAACATGTGGAATCTTTGTAACCTTTCGAAACATTTTTCTTTGCCCAGTCCTCCGCCTTCCGACGTGCCGAGAGGGATTTGTTCCACTGAGCTTATATAAGAGTTTTGTCACATCATGTGTCTGGCCTTGTACGAGTCTTTATCTGGGATCAGCACGCTCCATAAAGGCTGAGCTGCACTACACAGGCTTGAAAATAATAATAATAATAATAATAATAATAATAATAATAATAATAATAATAATAATAATAATAATAATAATAATAATAACAATCTATTGCATTTCTAGCTTATTGACAAACTCTTTATCAAAATATTGGCAGGCCCCGTAGTGTTGGGGTAGCACGCCTGCCTCTCACACGGAGGCCCCGGGTTCGATTCCTGGCTCCGTCAGGAATTTTAGAAACTGACGTGAGGGCTGGAACGGGGTGCACTCAGCCTCGTGAGGACAATTGAGTAGCTGTCTGACAGTGAGACAGTGCCCCGGTCACGAAAACCAAGATTAACGGCCGATGGGACCTGATGCGCCGACCACGCGTCACCCCAATATCACCCACAGCAGTGGCTACGCTCGCTAAAGCGCAGCGTTAGGTCATGGGGCCAAACTCTCTGCTGACTCGGTTGACGCGTGGGTTCGAGCACCACCGCCGGTCGTCCTTGGAATGGTTTTCCATGGTTTCCCCATTTGCAACAACAGGCAAATGCTGGGACAGTACCTTCTGACAGGCCACGGCCGCTTCCTTCAACATCCTTGCCCAGTTTCCTTCATCTTCATCATTCCATCTCTCATCCCGACGCGCAGGTGGACCACGGACGTCGACTTGAAAGACCTGCACTCGGCCTCTCAGGAGGCCACACGACAAAAAAAAAATCTGCAGGCCAAATGGCTGGGCAGCGGTCGCTTGGTAGGCCTAGGCAGTAGTGCCAGGGGTTATTATTATTTGTCAATATAATATACCATAAGACCTTTTAATATAACATAAGCATTAGTTTCACAATGAATCCCAACCTCAAAATTTCTCAATCGAACAACATCAGTTCCATATCTTTGACTTCTCCACTACGGGCTGTCTTTTTTGATGAACGTGATCATTCATTATTAACCTAAAGCAAATTGTAATGATCTGATTTAAAAAAAAATAAGAGTATTTTTAAGCATTTAGATGGTTAACGTTTTTGGGAATATTTTTTGAACTCTTACTTTTTTTTAAATAAAATTCTATGTAATCTTGCAACGTCATTCTTATCGTATCTGCTGAAGAAGGTTATATTACAGGGTCATTATCAATGTGCGCCCCGATAAACACGACAAGGTAAGCCGGCTGTGAATGGCGCAAATCGCGGGCGCGCGTACGCGGTTCAGCCGGTGATTGGCGCGCTCCGCTGACTCATATCGTTAGTTCACCCGTGTTTTGTCATTCATATGGACGTGTATCTGTAAAGCTTAGACGTTAGTGTTGCACGTTTAGTGATTATTGTGATTACTGTGATTGATGGTATTGCCTGGACACCAAGTCACATTGCGCGAACTTGTGTATATCCATAATTCGTACATTTTTTGTTGGTGTCGTGTGGCTCCTAAGAGGCCGAGTGCAGGTCTTTCTAGTCGACGCCCGTGGGCGACCTGCGCGTCGGAATGAGAGATGGAATGGATGAAGATGAATGAAACTTGGCAAGGATGTGGAAGGAAGCGGTCGTGGCCTGTCAGAAGGTACCGTCCCAGCAGTTGCCTGGTGCTGAAAATGGGAAACCATGGAAAACCATTTCTCGGACGGCTGACGGTGGGGCTCGAACCCACGCGTCTACCGAGTCAGCAGAGAGCTTGGCCCCATGACCTAACGCTGCGCTTTAGCCAGCGTAGCCACTACTGTCGAATTCGTACATGAAAAGCAGAAAGTCTTGTTCTGAAACAAGACGAAAATTTCGAATCAAGTTTCCAGGAAGACCTGTGCCTAATGCCAGTACACTTAGGAAGCTCGCTAATCGATTCAAGGAAACAGGCTCCGTAAATAATAAAACAGTTGACAAACAACGCACCCGCGATCTGCGCCAGTCACAGCCGGCTTAGCTTGCCGTGTTTATCGGGGTGCACATAGATATTGACCCTGTGCAACCGAAACCGGTAAAGTGTACCCATATATTGGATTTTATTGACTTAGGTATCTTTTTCTATCACAATTAAACTCTGTCAATTGCCTAAGGATTTGGACAGTCATGATCCTTTCCATGCCATTTCGCAATAATAATGATAGCCTATATCGGGTGAGTCTTCCACCCCTTATTTTTTAAGTTTTCGGCCACACTTCCAACGTCTGATGCAGCATGGTCGACAGTTCCCCGCCTATAGCCAAGCCACAATATCCATAAACGACTTTACATGATTTATGACGACATGGAAGCAAGACCTTTACAAAAACATGTGTGCGACATGTGATTATTCCATGCATCAAACTGTCATACGGGCATGCACAAGGAACATGCCGATTATACGGTTCCAGTTCGATACGAAATTAACGCTGGGTACAGTGGCATACTGATAAAACAAGAGAATGAACCTTCGAAGCGGAAAGCAGTACCACATCTCATACGCCTTCAGGCAAGGTGAAGGGACTAGTAGTCGTGGAGCAATGGTCCAAGTGCGTGGAAGGCAGCGGACCTGCTTTTGGGAGGTGGTTTCGAATCCCACCACCGCTAAATATTTTTATGCACATTATAAGCTTTGGGAATCAAATACAAGATGATTTTTTTTATTATTTAGTCAATTTACCCTCTAGGTTGGTGGTTCCCACGGACTCAGCGAGAGAACTCACCACTACCGCCTCTACGGGCATTGTCCTGGAGCCGGGAACATCTGGTTGGGATGGATACAACTGGGGAGATGTGATCAGCACTTCGCCCAGGCGGCCTCACCTGCAAAGCGAACAGGGGCCTCATGAGGGATGGGAAGGGATGGAAGATTGGGATGGATAGGCGAGAAAGAGGGAAGGAGGCGGCCGTGGCCTTACAGTAGGTACCATCCCGACATTTGCCCGAATACGAAGTGGGAAACCACGGAAAACCACTTCGAGGATGGCTGAGGTGGGAATCGGACCCCCTCGACTCATTTGGACCACCCGAGGCTGAGTAGACGCCGTTCCAGTCCTCATACCACTTTTCAAATTTTGTGGCAGAGCCGGGAATCGAACCCAGGACCTCCGGGGCGACAGCTAACCATGCTGACCGCTACGCTACGGACAAGATGATGATGATGGTGATAATTGTTTTAACGAAGAAACTTTCGCGGGCGTGCAAACAATAACTAACCAAACTTCATTTGTTGAAACGATTCACGAGCCATCATACATTGTTGAAACAACTCACCTTTTGGGAAATGAATTTACTAATTGTGAAACTTTGGCGGGCATACACACTATAAATAATAAATGTTCATTTGTTGAAACGATTCAGGCACCAACACTCATTTGTTGAAACGACTCGCGCGCCATCTATTGTAAAATGGATTTACTAATTCGGGAACCTTCGCTGGAGTGTGGACAACAACTCACCAAAGTTTCAGCGCAATCGGATGAAAGGTATATAAACGCATACGGAACTTTGTTGGAAAAACAAACAAAAAAAATATTGTGTATCCAAGAGAACGTCAGCAAACGAAATTACAACGCCAACACTTTCTATGATTGGCATTTCAACGCATGCCGGGTACAGCTAATAAGTCAGATTAGAGGAAAGAGTCTATGCTGAAGATGAACCCCCACCCCATTGTGGGTCGAAAACATACACTAGCACATTATCCAATACCGGTATGGTTAATGTTTTAGCTTCATCTATCTATCTGGAAATCGACAAACTTGTTGTAATTGCTTTCATTGATTTAGAGAAAGCTTTTGATAATGTAAATCGGAAGGTGCTGTTTGAAACCCTAAGAAAACTGAAGATAGACTATAGGGACAGAAGAATACTCTATCAACTTTACAAGAACCATACAGCATTAATTGGCAAGGAAAGAGTGGAGGCAAGAATTGGGAAGGGAGTATTACAAGGATGTGGACTATCACCACTGTTATTTAATATCTACATTGAAGAAGCCATTCAAGAATTCTTAGCTACCAACAGTCATGGCATAAAAGTTAATGGCAAGCTGTACAGTACCATACGATTTGCAGATGATACAGCCCTGATAACTGAAAATGAGAGTGATATGGAAAATGCTCTGAATCACATAAATGAATTATTGCAAGAGAAGTGTGGTATGAGGATAAATAAAAAGAAAACCAAAGTAATGGCATGCACTAGGGATGGCGATAAAATAGTCAATGTGCTAATGGATGGTGCAAAACTAGCCCAAGTAAAGGATTTCAAATATCTGGGGAGCTTGATCACATCAAATGGAAAGAGGACGAGAGAAGTAAATGCTCGAATCGCACAGGCAAAAGAAGCCTTCTCAAAAAAGAAGTCGTTACTAACATCCAAGACTGTTAACTTAGAGGTGCGAAAACAATCCGTGAAAAGTTTTGTATGGAGTATTGCAAGTTATGGCTCTGAAACATGGACTCTGCGACAAGCAGATATATCAAAACTTAGGGCATTCGAGATGTGGTGCTGGCGACGACTACTAAATATACCTTGGACTGATAAAGTCACGAATGTTCTCAAAAGAGCAAAGGAGACACGTACCTTGGTTGAATCCTTAAACAGAAGAAGGAATAGTTTTTTTGACCATTTGATTCGTCATTCTGACTGGTGCACCACACTCTTCGAAGGGAAGCTAGAAGGAAAGAGGAGTCGAGGAAGACCAAGGACTCAATTCATAGACAGCATTAAAGGCAAGCACACTTATTGTCATTTGAAACTACAGGCCAAAGAAAGAAGACATTTTTGAAGATATGCATGTTACCCACCAACCTAGCGGTTGAGAAGAAGAAGAAGAAGATCTATACTAATATACAAGAATGAGATGGTGTGTGTCTGTGTGTTACTCAATCACGCAAGAACCACTGGTCCGATTTACATGAAACTTTACATGGAAGTAGCTGATTTACCTGGTTAACATATAGCCTACTTTTGATTTCGATACTTTGCACAATTTAAAGATGGCGACCATTTTAGTGACGTCAATACACCATTAGGTTTTAAACATTCATATTTCCATTTCAAATAAAAAGAGAACGCTAAGAAATAAAAAAAAACTTTTGATGGCATACCGTCCACGATGTTTAACATTTAATTTTCTATCCTAAAGGTCCTTATCACTTTTCGTGTATCTCCAACGGTTAGCGAGTAAAACCTAAATGTGTGCTATAAAACACTATCAACGCCGAGCGGTGTAGTCTAACTCTCCCTCCGCGCAGCACCTCGCCTATCCCCTGTTTTAACTGTCACATTCACAATTCAATTTATCTATGACCCGTAGCGAAAATAAAACACGGGTTTTTACGATTTTACCACCAGGTGGTATAATTTTTAGCCTACTTTTCAAATTTTGCAAAAATGAGGAAAAAGTAGACTTATGAGATCGATCCAGGCAAATTTCTGTCTGTCCTCTGTCAGTCTGTCCGTCTGTCTGGCTGTGTGTGTGTCCCCCCTATCAACTCTTAAACGGCTGCAGCAATCGAATCCAAATTTGGTAAGAGTAAAGATCTATACCTGAATATCTCAAGCCCATATTTGAAAAATATGTCAGTGCTACCAACTGCTGAAAAACCGCAATTGAAATTTGAGCTCCATTTTGGATATCTTGGAAGGTAAGCATGGGAGCTAATCCAAAATTGGCACACATATAGATAATAATTTTTCAATTTAATTTCCAGGAGGCCATACATGGCAGTGTTGCCAAAATGATTCTAAGCCTGCTGATAGGTCCACTTTTTAAATGCATACAACTTCTACACTATCAATTGGATTTCAACCAAATTTCGTATGTACTATGTGTACATAAACAGATATGACTGAGCGTATTCTTAAAAGCCACCAAGGCTGCCAACTGTTAATAAATGATTTCTCTCAATTTTCTTATCCAAACCAATATATCAGAAAGTATGCAAGCCGACAGCTTTAAACTATGCACACGTATAGTACCTAATATTCTAGATTAATTTGGAGTAACTTATGTACGTCAATGCTACCAACTAAGCCTGCTGATAGGACCAATTTTTAAATACATGTAACTTCTATACTATTAATTGGATTTCAACCAAATTTCGTATGTGCTATGTGTACCATAACTTGTATAACTATGATTATTCTTAAAAGCAACCAGGGCTGCCAACTGTTAATGAATGCAGTCTCTATTTCTTATCCTAATATTAATATATCAGAAAGTATGTAAGCCAACAGCTTTAAAATTTGCACACGTATAGTACCTGACATTCTAGATTAATTTGGAGAAACTAATATACGTCAGTGCTGCCAACATGACTCTATGCCTGCTGATAGGTTCGATTTTAAAATACATGTAACTTCTATACTAACAAATGTATTTCATCCTAAAATGGCACAACAAGAGTTTATAATATTTCAGATTATTTCTGACCAACACATGCATGACATTGTTGCCAACATGATTTTACGCGCTAATAGATCCAATGCCTAATTGCATGTAACGTCCATGCTATCCATTGGTCTCCAACCAAATTTTGTATTCTGTACCTTAAGAGATGGAACTAACAATATATTCAGTCACCAGGGCTTTCAACTGCAGTGCTCTATTAGGCTATATTACTCCAGGTATATTTCGAACTAATTAGAAATTTCGATATTACCAACTTAATTTCGTCATTATTCTAGGTAGGTCTATATAGATTGGCATGAACCTTAAATTTTAAGAACAGTAGGCTCTTTAGTTCGTCACGGAACTTCTTGTTCGTTTCGAAATTCATAGCCAAAAGAGATATTACTCAACACATCTGGTGAGATGAACTTGTCTCTTGCGCTGGGGTATAGTCTATGCCTGTTTCATGTGTTGCGGAATTACAAAGTCTCCTCTACACAATCTGGGTGATTAGGCCTCCCCCAAAGCAGCGAGTCAAGTGGAATTATATAATTCACACCCACACGAATGTACTGTATTTATCACAAGGTCCCGCCAACAGGAAGTAGGGCATACGCAACCGGAACAGGTGTTGCAACCAATACAATTTATGACCTTTTTCTCATCAACAACGTTTTGTGCTATTCATTATGAGACCTTGCAGATTCAGCCCGTGGTCAGTGAAGCAAGCACATAATTTTTTTAGTTATACATTTATCTATTTATTTATTTATTTATTTATGGCCGGCCCCGTGGTGTTGGGGTAGCGCGCCTGCCACTCACCCGGAGGCCCCGGGTTCGATCCCCGGCTCCGTCAGGGATTTTAAAACTGACGTGAGGGTTGGAACGGGGTGCACTCAGCCTCGTGAGGACAATTGAGTAGCTGTCTGACAGTGAGACAGCGCCCCGATCACGAATACCAAGATTAACGGCCGAGGGGACCCGACGTGCTGATCACGCGTCATCCCAATATCTGCAGGCCAAATGGCTGGGCAGCGGTCGCTTGGTCGGCCTTAGCCCGTCATGGGCTGGATAGTGCCTGGGGTTGACTTTGACTTTTTATTTATTTATTTATTCAATTCGTTATTCATTCATTTATTTAGTTATTCATTTATATGTTTAGTTATTCATTTATTTATTCAATTCTTTATTCATTCATTTATTTAGTTATTCATTTATTTATTTAGCTATTTATTTATTTAGTTATTAATTTATTTAGTTAGTTATTCATTTAGTTATTAATTAATTTATTTAGTTATTCATTTACTTATTTAGCTATTCATTTATTTATTTATTTATTTATTTATGTATTTAGTTATTTATTTATTTAGTTATTCATTTATTCATTTAGTTATTCATTTATTTATTTAGCTATTTATTTATTTAGTTATTAATTTATTTAGTTAGTTATTCATTTAGTTATTTATTTATTTATTTAGCTATTCATTTATTTATTTATTTATTTATTTATTTAGTTATTCATTTATTTAGTAATTCATTTATTTATTTAGTTATTCACTTATTTATTTAGCTATTCATTTATTTATTTATTTATTAATTTATTCATTTATTTATTTATTTATTTATTTATTTATTTATTTATTTATTTATTTATTTATTTAGCTATTCATTTATTTATTTATTTAGCTATTTATTTATTTAGTTATTCATTTATTAATTTAGTTATTCATTTATTTATTTATTTATTTAGTTATTCATTTATTTATTTATTTATTTATTTATTTAGTTATTCATTTATTTATTTAGTTATTCATTTATTTATTTATTTATTTATTTAGTTATTCATTTATGTATTTAGTTATTCATTTATTTATTTATTCGTTTATTTATTTAGTTATTAATTAATTAATTAATTTATTCATTTGTTGTGAGCCTCCGTGGCTTAGGCGGCAGCACGCCGGCCTCTCACTGCTGGGTCCGTGGTTCAAATCCCGGTCACTCCATGTGAGATCTGTGCTGGACAAAACGGAGGCAGACAGGTTTTTCTCCGGGTACTCCGGTTTTCCCTGTCAAAATTTCATTCCAGCAACACTCTCCACTATCATTTCATTTCATCTGTCATTCATTTAATCATTGCCCCAGAGGAGTGCGTCAGGCCTCGGCAGCCGGCACAGTTCATATCCTCGCCGCTAGATGGGGGCTTCATTCATTCCATTCCTGACACGGTCGGAGACTGGAAGCAGGCTGTGGATTTTCATTTTCATTCATTTGTTTATTTATTTAGTTAGTTATTCATTCATTTATTTATTTATTCATTTATGTATTTAATTATTTATTTACTTATTCACTCATTCATTTGTTTATTTAGTTATTTATTTAGTTCGCAGACTTTAGAGAAGGCCCTGTCAAGTGATGGAGATGTATCGTTTCGGATTCATTTCCAGTTTTCATTCAGGAAATCGTTTGTAGAATCTCCCAATTGCATAAAAACATTCCATCTGTTGGGCAAGTGTTAAAAATGGCAGATGTTGGAACACACGCCACTGCATTGATGAGAAGTTGTATTCTTTGCACGTTTCTCTTCAGAGATGTTGGTACAACAACTGTTGCTGAGAGGACGAGTGGTATAACAGTTGTCTTTTCTTGTTGTCACAACTTATCTATTTCTGCTGCCAACTCACTGTATTTGCAGATATTTTAACTGTGCACATGTTTAGAGCCCTGCGCGGATAATCAAAACGTTATCCGCATCCGCTGACATTAGGCTACAATAATATTGTTATGTCCGACCATGTCGAAATGTAAACATAATGTGTCAGAAAACTGTATCATAATGAGGCTCATTTTTCATTATGAAACAGTTTCTCCCATCAATCAGAGCTCAAGAAACAGTTGTGTGACCAATTAGGTAAGGATACCTTCGCGCATGCGCTCAAAATCCAACATATTTCTGTGTTGGAAAGCAAAGTGAATGGTCTCTGCTTTCGGAGTGCCTTGACCACGCATGCGCTCTGTTCAGTCAGTAAAGCCATCGCGCCCTGTTCACTAACTGAATCCCACAGAAATGTATGAATATTTACGTTTAAACATATAATAAAGTTATAATTATCGTCGAGAATAAACAGTCGTATGTACTATTAATTTATTAGATAAAGCGTGAAGTACTAAAGCAACACCTTTAGACATTTGAAGAGAAATTCGGTTCGCCTAGGCTTTGTGTAAATCGCGAGACAATGTTGACTGAGTTTTGTCCCTCTGAGTAACGGCATGTCAAACAGCGGGCGGTTAATTATATCCTAGTCGTCGGATATACCTACGCAGTCAAGCGCAGGTATAAAGGTCGTACATCAATTCCCCTCGATTTTCCTCAATTCCGCCCGGTCCTCCAAGGGACCCAAAAATAAGTTCCTCAACTCCGCTCAGGCTTTGACAAGGTGTCGTCAAAGGGGTTATCCCCAATGACGTAAACAAATGTCATAACCCTCCTGCTCGCATACCAAGGGCCGGGTCTAACCAACACCTTCTAAACTTCAAGCCTGCTCGCTCTGCGCGTGACGTCATGAGTGTGGTCCGGAATGTTTGAGCAGTGAGTGCGCTTCGCAATATGCGTTGTTCTCAGTGCGTTAAATTTTATGTTCGACTGGACTCACCATACCAACGCAAAATATAATATTCTTTCACTTGACCGAGAACCTGACGAAACAATATGTCTTTCATGCTGTGTGTGTGATGGTTTGACTGAAAACAGCAGTACAGAGACTACAAACATCCGTAAAAAGAAAGTCGCACAAAATATGTACTGCTGATTTCGCTAGGAATCATCATTGGATCCCATTTTAGAAATATACCTGTGCATACAGCTAACTTACAACTAACGCACGGGCAGTCGGTGAAAATCTACTCCGCGCTGTTTACCAGCAATATATTTAAGACCTCACTAGGAAGGAAAGCTTGTTAAAAAGAAAGCAATTTATGTAGGATATTACTGTTATAATATTATTTATTATTACTACAACTATAATCATTAGTCATAAAACTCTGTGAAATGATCCTCCTTACTATGATTATCTTCTGGTTGAATGAAGGATACAGACGAAAGTAAATAAGGAGGGTAAATATAATATTATAGTGTAGAAAATTTTACGAGATTAAGGTCAAGAGTCATTTAAAAAAGTACAGATATAGACAACACATTACATCACAACTTGATTGGTATCACCTTGATATTTTCATTCATGTTCTGCTTAAAATTGATGGCATTCTCCAAATTCTTGGCAATATTACACATTCAAACTTAAAGTAGGTTTATAAGTTATTGATATTCTTATCTACAAACCGGGAGAATCAGGCATCTAACATTCTCCAACACAGAGGAACCTCCCCAAACTCTGTATAGATTTTTTGAGGGAAGATGTTTGTTGAAAATAAATAGGTATCAATCAGTGAAATATCTTCCCTTCCTCAAACGTTGACTTGCAGACTACAGTTAAAGGAAATATCGGTAATATTCCAATTTAAGTTACCTTACATTTATATGAACTATGAACCTTGTTTACGACATTAAAAAAGTTCTCTTTCTTCTGAATCCACAGGATTCAATTACATTTCAAAAACTATTTTGTGTAATGTCTGGTTTGATTAAAAATAAAATAATAATAATAATAATAATAATAGAGGCTAATTATACCATGCCTGCCAAGATGTTCAGTTGGGTGCCCTATATTAATATGTTCCCCTATTTACTCATGAATACACTTTTTAATCAGGAAAGCAATGGCAAACTACCTCACTCCTCACCTTGCCTAGTACGCCTCAATATAGCGCTACCTTGGGTTTTTGTGGGTATTTACCCACATAACCTAACGGTGGTGCTTTTTGAGGATCCAACCAGCCTTCGGGCTGACTACCTAACAGACAGACACTTTTTAAGAAACCAATGCAATTAATGAAATATTAATACACTAAATGATACTCAGTGATATAAATAGAAAGAGTATGTTTCATATTAAATACGCTTGGATATTTATGTAACACAGAAGAAAATGAATTATATGCTTTCTTAAATACTTTAAATTCCTAGCAGCAAAATTCTCAAAAACATCAGGATACTATAATTTCCCAGAGTTTAAGAAGAAAAAGAAGTAGGATGTTGCTATGTAAAAAGGCAACACTGAAGGAATGGCTTGTCCACTCATTGAGCTAATGTTCTCAATACAATTTGAAATGTGGATATAAATTGATGTAGCATAAATGACCAACACATTTTGTCCTCTTATCAAACACATCATACTGTATGTGGCTTGCTACCAGTGCTAATACTGCACTTCAAATTTGGAAGTTACACCACATCTGAAAAGTAATCATTCCGTTTGTGAAAGAATGGTTACAAAGTAGTGCAAATACACTACACTTGATCATCAACATGGAAATGTCCATGGGTCATTCTTGCTGTTGGTACAAAATTCTATTCCAGAAAGTAAGGACTGTAAATAAGCAAAAAAATAAAAAAATTCAGAAGCAGTATACATTTGAAATTTTTAGCTGTATTCAGAAGATATATTCAGGGTATTTTAATTAGCAAACCTTAGTTTTGTGTTTGTGTTGACCGACTGAAAAGCTTTCTTTCATAAAACGTTGTTCAACTTTAGATCTGTGATGATTCCATTTACTCTTGTTTTTGCTGTTAAGTACATTCCACAACCATATTTTAGAAACTTGAAACAGTTCCAGAGCCTTGCTTTAAAAACTGGGCTATTTTATAAAATAAATTATTTACAAGAAATTAAAGATGAACAAGAGAAATGGATAATTTTAATTATTGCAAATGAGAGTAGCTGTTTTGAGAGTACAGCTGCATAACAAAATGAATTTTCAGTGTAATAGGGAATCAATCCACCATGACATACTAGCACTGTTTTATTTCTTTTAATACATTCCTGCAAAAACTCAGTAGAGGTAGAAAGAATAATTTGTCCAATAACATTTGTGGGAAGCGATATTTTTCCATGAGATGACCAACACGCGTTCCTACTTCCTTTATTTTTGGCATAAGATGTTGCACAAATGACAAACATGTTTTGTCATTAAAAAAAAAGAAAGAAATTTGCTTTACATGAGTATTGCCATCGCAGTGTCAACAAGAAAATCAAGTGAATGCCACTGAAATCTAAGACAACACTACTGCTAACATTAACTTCATCCTATAAAAGCCACATTTTGTAGTCCTCGGGCACCAGGGTGATATTTAAACTGCTGTAAATGTCAAACGTGCAGCATGAAGAGTTATGTTCAGGGCTACACAGTAGAAGAAAAACCATGATAAAATCTATATTTCTCACAAATCCTGTGCAAAAAAACTATGCAGAAATAGGCATAAAAGTATATTTTTCCTTCAGTATTAAGTCATAAGTTAGGATATGCCACTAACTGTGATAAGACAGTTACAATTCTATTATTTTACAGATACAGAAACTGTTGTTTCAATTGTGGACTTCTGTCATATTAGGAACATAAATGAGATTTCCTCTACCGTGTGTCGAATACATTTGTAAGCATGTGGTGAAATAAATTTTGTAATAAAGAGGCAAAAGGCATATCAGAGCTGTATCTCAATCTTTCCTTACAGTAAAGTGTAAACGTTCCAGCTAAGATGAGATGAATTGAATCATACTGCACACGTGAGAAATACTGCATGGCGTGGACTGCTCTAAATTATGTTGTCTAAAACTGCATGAATAGGCTATCTGTCACATTATTCAATACCAGAGGCAATTGAAAAGAACTCCCTAATTTTACAATTTCTGTGTCTTTGTAATCGATTCTAAGTTCCAGTTGCTCATGTACAAGAACAGAGTAACCAAGCTCCAAATCCCTGCTGTAATTTAAATTTAAATTAAATAAAAAATTGAATTTTCTCTTTCAGCCACTGAAGCAAAATATGATGGACAGCCAGGAAAGATTGTTTCTCACAATATATCAGTTTCTTTAAAGTGTATATGGCACAAGCAAATACAGTATGTGATAACCTTTAGGCCTAAACATGCACTTGTAAGCTTAATTCCCGCTTAAACTAGCTTGCGTCTATTGCATATTCAAAATATTTACATGTAGACCTAGTCTATACTTTAGTCAATATTAATGGTAGGCCTATTTTTTAATTTATATACTGTGCAAAATAATACATATTTACAATTACCTGAGGAGTAAGACAAAATGTAGCCTAACCTAAAAGTATAGCTTAATGTGTCATATACCATCCAAAATAAGAGTGTATTGTATTATAAAAGTAAGCCCAAGGAGTTTTATTAATATCTCCAAATGCTTTATTATATAGGCAGAAAATATAGTATTATTTATTTATTTATTTATTTATTTATTTATTTACCGGTAGGCTATCTATTTATCAATTTTTATACTAGGCTATTTATTTATTTTACAACGATGCAATTGTAAATAAAGTAAAATAAATTAAAATTACGGTACCGGTACATTAAAACCCCAATTATTTATATCGAAATCCTAGACTGCCGATAACATAAAATGTATTACTTACTCTCGTGAACTGAGTTGGCGGGAAGTCCTTTCGTGGAATAACATTGAACTATTAATTTCACTTTAAATTCTTCGTCCAAGGGGAATCTGAAGACATGGACCCTTGGTCCAATATCATAATTGCCACGACAACCTGTTACACAGCAGCGATGAGGCATCTTTCACCATTTAAACACTAAAACTTCACTGCACTGAACTACAACGAAAACACTCCAGCAAGACAAATTCAACATGTCCGCTATTACCACACTTTTCTTAGCGTGGACCGGTGACATCATAGCGCGCTGGCCTGGATTTAGATGGTGTTGGTCTAACACCTTATGCAGCGCATGAGTGAATTCTTGAATGCAGCTGATTTTTCCGTTCTAGGCTGGAAAACAGTATTTTCAGCATCCGCAGTGGATATCGAAAGTATTCTTTTAGGTTCAAATTATACACCTATTATTATCTACATTTAATTTAATAAAGTCTGACGAGGTAAAAAACATACAAACATTCAATTATGCACATGTTAAAAACAATGTATAAAATTTGTAGAAAAAAATAGAAAACTTGGCAGACTTATTTAAAAAGAATATTATGATTAATTTTAAATCACTTGTATTTTATGCCATATAAGTTATAATGTGCCAAACACTTTATATCTGATTTAACGAATGAGCGGACTTGACATCAGAGAGGTTGACCAATGGCACGACATTGTCTTGCGAACACCACCACGCCATCGGTCAAACGCTCTGAAGTCAAGTCCGCTCATTCGTTAAATCAGATATAACCATAATACATAAGGAACTAGATATTAATCACTGTTGTTAAATAAAAATATGGGCAGAAAATTTAATAAAATAAGAAAAATCAGTATCTTAAAATCACATAAATCTTTACTTAATTTCAAACTATAACCCCGGCCTTTGGTATGCGAGCAGGAGGGTTATGACATTTGTTTACGTCATTGGGGAAAAGCCTGGGCGGAGTTGAGGAACTCATTTCTGGGTCCCTTGGAGGACCGGGTGGAATTGAGGTAACCCTGGCTACCTGACTGGAATTCCCGGGTGCAATTGATGCCCGCCCGGTATAAAGAACGGTTTTGTGTGTGTGTGTGTGTGTGTGGGGGGGGGGGGGGGGGGGGGTTAATTCAACACTAATTAAGGGTATTAGCTTCTCTCACTCCTCTATTTTTCTCATACAATCCAAGTGAAAGCAAATTGGGAAGTAACAAGGAACGAAATCCGCATATCTTTGCAAAAACTAAAATTGAATCGGTCATTGTTAGAAGGCACTAAGTGAATTCTTGTAGAAATTGCGATTTCCATGGATACGGATAGTATGAATGTCGACGCATCTAGCTATGTTAAAAGGAACTAAGTCTGCCTGTTCAGTATGCTGTATCACTACTAGCTGAATTTAACGTTCAGTGTTAAAGAGAATTTGCCCACTACTGTATTGCTAGCATTGAAAATATAGTAATATGCTCTACTGGGGTCTATAAATCTGTATATTTGTCATAAAAGTGAGCTAACTACTTTTTAAAGATCTGATTCTTTTTTAAAGGAAACTTAAGTCATGAATTTCTTTTCTTATTTTCTCCCTTTTTAAAAGGATAAATCCATTCAAATAGATCTCTCTAGAACAGTATTATTGCGAGCAATGATAGGCCTACTCACACGTGACAGCAACTGATGATGATTGAGTCTTCAGTCTTTTGACTGGTTTGATGCAGCTCTCCATGCCTCCCTGTCCTGAGCTAATCGCTTCATTTCTACATAGCTACCACACCCTTCATCCGAGTCAAACTGTTTAACATACTCTAACCTTGGTCTACCCCTACAGTTCTTGCCCTCGACCCTTCCTTCCATACCTAAGCTTGCTATTCCTGGGTGTCTTAGTATGTGTCCTACCAACCTAGCTCTTCTCTTCATTAGCATTCGCCAGAAAGATCTCTTCTCTCCCACTCGTCTTAATACCTCTTCGTTTGTAACCCTATCTACCCATCTGATCTTCATCATTCTCCTGTAACACCACATTTCAAAAGCTTCAATTCTCCTCTTTTCTGCTGCACCAATAGTCCAAGTTTCACTTCCATATAGCGCCACGCTCCAGACAAAGGCTTTCAAAAATGACTTCCTAATACCTAAATCTGTATTCGATTCCTTTTTTTGTAGAAATGCTTTCCTTGCCTGAGCCAACCTACTTTTTATATCCTCTTTGCTTCGTCCATCACTGGTTATTCTGATTCCTAAGTAACAGAAGTCTCATATTTCCTTCAGCTTTTCACCTGCCAATTTGATCTCCATAGAGGTTTCTGATTTATTTCGGCTGCATTCCAGTATTTTTGTTTTACATTTATTAATTTTCATCATGAATTCTTTCCGGAAGACGGAGTCCATACCATTCAAAAACTCATTCAAATCCACAGGCTTGTCGGCCAAGATGACGATGTCATCAGCAAATCTCAGAGTTGAAATTATTTCCTCCATGAATCTTCACTACCACTTTAAATTTTTCTCCAATTTCCTTCATTGCTTGTTCAATGACAGCAACTACGCTTTACAATTAAGTGAGAGAAACGGTTTTTGTCAACTATCTCAATTCTTACAGAAATGACTTAGTGTCTTCTAACAATGACCGATTCAATTATTAAAGAAAATCCAATTCAACATTGTATTCTAATAACTATCCGCAAATTTACTCCAAACATTATCCGCAGTGTATCCGCTATCCGCACCGCCATGGAAATTACGTCCGCGTGGCGAAAATGTTTGCGGATATCCGCGGGTTTATCCGCTATCCGCCCAGTGCTCTACACATGTTCCATGTTGTGTATATTTGGCACAGCAATGCCGATACAAAGCGTATGTTCTCTTCTTTTGTCCACAAGAACGATGTCTGATCTGTTAACTGGAATGGTTTTTTCTGTGATAATTAGGGCCCGGATGTTGATGACATGTCTTTTTACTGAGCTGTCTGAAACAATGCTGAAGCACATAGAAACTCCGGACGGGTCACCCCGTCTTCAAATATGCTATTTTTATTTTGCATCTTTTTGCATTTTTTAAAACTATTTTTCCATTTTAAGCGCATTTTTTTTAAAATTTGGTAGATTTGTTTGGTCTTATTTTAGAGAAATCGGCCTTTTGAGGTCATTTTTTTCTCCAATTTAGTCATGTCACAGCTTTATATGAGGGAGTTACGTTTCACAGAATTAAGAAGAAATTAGCAGCTGATACAAGATAATTTAAAATATTGAAATATTGATTCCATTTCATTAATCAAGCGGGTGGAAACTAGTCTTAGCAACAATCGTGGGGAAATTGCTGTGGGTTTTGCATCAAAACTGAAAAAAAATGCCGGACAAAAACACCGGGTATAAAACGTTATGCTAAATCTCAGACATTCTTTCTGGTGAAAACTACTGCATGGATGGGATTGAGGAGGATTTAGCAGAAAACAACCTTCCTCACTTCAAGTACGCTCCGATCACATCAGTTGATGTTGAGCACAGCTTTTTGAGATATAAAAACTTGTTGGCTGATAACTGCAGATCATTTACATTTGACAAAGTCAGAATTAAGTTCGTACTGCAGTGCAACTCAGACTAAAGTGAACATAAACCTTTTGTTAAGTGCTACAAATCTATTTCGATTGACTTTTCAGTTTGAGCTTAAGCTTTCATTTTTGAAATATTGGCGAGTTTATAATTATAAGATCATTTTCTCCATTTTATAGTGCATTTTTCGAGTTTTTAGGTAATTTATTACGGTCATTTTTGAAAGTTTAAAGAGCATTTTTTAAACTTTTTTACGTCATCAACATCCTGGCCCTGGTGATGACAAATCTGTTCCAATAGATTTTGTGGGGGTCACTTATTTAAGAACTGTGCTTGGTGAGTATTTATAGTATGGTGTTATTGAATCTATTAATGGCTATTATTTCTTTCATTTCTTCGTTTTGCCCACTTAGCGAGAGCGTTTGAACTTGTTGACTTGTGTTGATGGCGTTTTCCCCTTCTTCTCCTCCCAAAATCTCCTCATGAACTGTCTATGCCCCTTCTTACGATCTTCCGTCCATTTTTCTTCCAGTGGTCGGTTTAGCTTTTTCGGTAATACTAATAACGTATGGTCTCGGATGCCGCGTGAAAGCTTTGTTATTTGACACCCAGAGGACAGCTTGCATGTCGAATTTTGCTGTTCCTTGGAGCGCTATGAAAGTCAAGGAGGTTGGATATCTAAGCTCCTTGAAACTGTAGCGCTTGCTAGTAGAGAACGGAGGAACTATTGTGTTGTCGGAATATCCCGAGACTAATTTGGAATTATGAACACGGCCTACTGAATTCAAATGGGTTCTTTGACATGCCAACAACGTATAACATGCGTGTCGTGATTTTTATTGCCTTTTAAAACTCACTTACCATGTCCTGGGCGAACCTGCAAGCTTGAGGTTGGTAGACAGACACGATAACCACTCACCCACCGTCGCAAGCTAGCTTCTTCGGTGAAAGAGTGATTTGTAACTAGAGTTCCAAAAGCCTTGAGATTCATGATGATATATTCTGTGATTTTTATTTCTTTTAAGTCCTGTTTGATTTCTTCTAACGAATTGATTTTGACCTTCTTTGAATTTATTATATCAAACAGTTATTTTGCATATCTGGTGTTGCCCATTCTGCAGAGAATTTCAATCGTCTCTTACGCACGGTATCAGTGGACTTATTGATTACTGTGTACAAGTCTGTGGTTTTCCTTTTAATCCATATACCATTAACATAAACGGGGCCATATATTTTCTTGTGAATTTTACGTTCCTGGATTTCGATTTCACCAATTTAAGAGTGGCCACCTAGAGATATAGTTTCGGAGGCGTACAATGCTTCCGGAAGAACAACTGTCTGGTAGTGCCGTCGTTTCGCAATTCGTGACTTCACTCTTTTATTATAGTGATTCCATGTTATTCGGTATGCTTTCTGGAGATTAGTAGCTCTTTGTAAACGAGCTTTCCTGTCCAATCCAGATGGTACAATAATTTCTCCTAAATATTTGAAGGAAGGTACGTGTCTAATTATTCCATTCTTGTTCTTGTTTCGTATAGGCCATCCAAGGTCCACGACATTCAACTATTACATTTGGAGTGGGTTTTGATGTTTGCCCAGGAGTTACGCATCCTCTGGCTGTGTTGTTCCTACCTCTTCTGTGTCCAGAGGGCACCAGTCTTCTTTCTTGGCGGATTGTCTTGGGATCTCATTTGCTGAAGCATCTTCCTGAGAGATGTCCGGTCTTTTAAGTCTCTTTCCGTCCCTCCAAGTTCTTGCAGATCTTTGCTCACTTCCCACAACCATGGTGACACTTGATCTTCCGCTTTTGCCAGTAACCGAGGAGCCGGTTGGTCTACCTGGTAGGATGCATCCTGTAGACTTGTCCATAAAATGCTAGACGTCGTTTCCTAGCAACATCCGTGACTCTTTCACAGTACGTGTAGAGCTCTTGATTAGGTCACCTTCTGTATTCATTCCCTTCCTTAACAGGCCCCAATATCTTCGTCATTATCTTTCTCTCCTGTACTTCGAGTTTGTCCGTGAGTCCCTTCCGGTTGAATACTAGACATTCTGAAGCATAAGGTTTCAGGACGTATAAATGTCTGGCAGTGTCTCATTTTAAGAAAAGTAGGCTCTTTAGTTCGTCACGGAATTTCTTCTTCTTCTTCTTCTTCTTCTTCCTTCTTCCTTCTTCTTCTTCTTCTTCTTCTTCTTGTTTTTGACTGGTGGCGTGGATCCCATATTAGGATATACGGTTAATACAGTTTGTTTAATGCACGAGGTATGAAGAAGGTCTCTCCTCTTTTTCAGGAGCAATATGGAAAAGATAGTGGCGCTCCTGATGGTATGTGTTGCTATATGTAACGCCCAAGTCCCTATGCTGGGTCCTTGCCCAGATCTGCCTACCATGAGTGACTTCAACTTGGCTAAGGTAAGGATATTATCTGTCAAAGAAGCATCAAAAATTTGGAAGCCATCTAGGAGTCTACCAATCTGTAAATTATCAATATTTAGCTTTAATGCTTCACTTTGGACACGGTGATTACTTTATCAAAGCTACAATGTAATGGAATTTATTAGGAGCAACCAAGAAAGACCTGCCTATGTTAAATCTTCACATTTTTTGTACACTTTACTCAAAATCTGTTTGGGTTAGCCAGTTGAAATTTTCAGGGATCACTGTTTGGATCATTATCTGCAATAATAAGAAGGATTATTGACAAAAACGAAATACTTTTGCCAAAATGATTTTTTTAAAGGTACGATGTTTTAATCCAAAATAATGTCGAACAATATTTATATTTCATTTTGTATATTATTTAAGGGGATATCCCTTCTTAATACTGTTCATTAGGATGATGTTGATACATTAAAAAAATATGTTATTTTTCTTACAAATGGTACCAAAGTAGTGAAAAATGTTAAACTGAAAAAGTGAGGTTGAAGTTTATCATTTCATGTTGTTACCTCTGACAATTCTTAAACCATTCCTGCCCCATAACTTTCATCATTTCGTCCATCACTGGTTATTTTGCTTCCTAATTCCTTTAGTTTTTAAATAAATGAATAAATAAGTAAATACAAACAATATAAATAAATAAATGCGTATTTCAAGTTATCTCTTTTGCAAATAAGTGGACTTGTTTCCCTCTTCAAATCACCGATTTAATTATTAATAATTGGGTCAGATGACCTCGCTGTTCCGCCCATTAAACAGCATTTCTTCAATAGGTCAGAGCAAAATCACAGTCATTATAATGTTATGACGATGTTCAGTTACCACTAGTAACATAAACAATGCCGGAAGTTGTCATTGTTACCACCACAAAGTCTGCGCTCAATAGAGCAGACAAAATGTGAGTTCAGAAATCTATCTATAGTAGTTCAGAAGTTATACGCACACACATAAATCTCTGTTTTTTTAGCGTATGGATTTTAGTGCCGGGAGTGTCTGAGGACATGTTCGGCTCGCCAGAGTTTTGTAGCTGCTTCTATACGGACACCCATTGGGTGACCTACAAGTACCGTCACGTGTGGAGTGTTGTCTGGGGAGAAAAGTGTTAATGTAAGGACGAGGAATTGGAAGGTAGCGGCTGTGGCCTATAGTTAGGGACCAACCCCGGCATTTGCCTGGAAGGAAGATGGGAAACCACAGAAAACCATCTTCAAGGTTGCCGGCGGGGAGGGATTCGAACCTCCTTGACTCCCGGATGTAAGCGACTGTCTGCAGCCCCGCCGTAACGACCACGGCTAACTCAACCGGTATAAATCTCTGTAAAAGTGGGCGTTGTCTTTCATGGTGCAGCATAGTCATTTATATCTTATAAAATGACCATTTTTCATATTTTTTTTCGACTATTTTTAACAAATTTATGTTCTCTACATTGTATATAACTAAAAATACGAAGACAATAATTTTTCATTTTTTTCTTCCCTAGAAGGGTCTTTCTTCCCTCAAAGGCTTGGGACATCTTGGTCATCAACCCCGTGTACTTAGATGTGTGCTTAAGTAGTCTGATAACCTGTGATCGTGTGGTGCCTCTAGTAGAGTCAGGTATGAAGTAGATGCCCTAATCATTACATCGCATAGGTAACCGCCCATTTATGAACCAGGTTGAGGTTAGTTCGTAACTGAGCACTGTCTAGTGAGCGATGAATTTTTCTGTATAATACGCAATTATTCGCAAACAATCGGCAGTCACTTCGAATCCCATTCGGTAAGTCGTTAATAGGTGCAAGAAATAACAGGGGCCCAATCACACTACCCTGAGGGACACCTGACCTTATCAAAATGTTCTCCGTGTATACATGACCTATTTTAACCTTTTGCGATCGACCAGTCCGGGATATCCTACCACATTTAAGCTAAAATGCAGATAGAACGCTTACTCCATTTCTAGATATGAGACGTACAGTAAATTGCGCTCAGATGAGGGAGAAGGAGGAATTTCTCTGACTATGCTGTACTTCAAACATTGGTTGAGGTGTGTATACAGATTGAATTGAGTGAATATGCGTTATGTTGCAGTACCTGGGCAGATGGTACGAAGCTGAGCGATACTTTGCGCTATTCGAGTTCGCTGGCAAATGTGTTAGCGCTAACTACACGGCTTCTGAAGATGGACGGGTCCTCATCCTCAACAGACAGACCAGCGCTATGTGAGTACACATCATATTGGTTCTTGGCTGTATTCTGTTCTGTGGGCTAACCTTCCCGGATTTCATATGGACGGTGTATGATGGAATAATAATAGGGGAAACTCGGCTAAATCAGCAGTATTAAGAGATTGTTGGTATACATGATAAATTAAGGGAAAGAGATTCAAAAACTTAACATAGAAATTTAATTACTACATAGAATTTTTGTGACAAAAAATTTCAGATCTTAATATTTCATCTGGCATGAGTTGTCTAAATCAAAACAAAAGTTGGATGCTTTTCAGTCGGTCAACACGATTGTACCCAAATGAGATGGCTTATTCCCTAATCCTGAAAAAAAAAAAATACATGAGGTTAATAAATACTGTTACGTCTTAAATAGGCTACAGTACGTAGACCATAAAAACACAACATGTCAGTCTAACAATGTGCATTCTATTCAAAGCTCTTACATTACCTGGAGGTTATAGCCACGGTCGACTCTAGAAAGGTCGGGGCTTCAACATGACAACACTGTAGCTACGGCTATTGTCAGTCATACTGGGATATTTCCATAGTTGGTGCTGTGATATGATATTTTAATCAACCTACATGAACGTTGGGATACATAATAACCACACACGTAATTTTAATTTTAACTTTTCATTGTAATTATTTTTGATATCAATTTATATGGAAGGAGAGGGTATTTTATTATGTTTATATTCAATTGGAGCTAATGGAAGATTTTCGATATACGAATACTATAAATTTAACGCGAGGGCAAGATTGAGCAGGAAGCCGAGATTTTAAGTAATTTAGCGAGGCAGAGTAGATGTCGCAACTCAAGTTATTCTCGACCATTTGAAGAGCGGGGCGCTTTCCCAGAATTGGAGCAGACAAGGACTGACGCCTCTCTGAGGCGCTTTTCCACGAACTTGGTTCATGTGAGGTCAAGCTTACTGAGGACAAGAGAAACTAGGCTTTCGACGTACAGCATATCCTTGTTTGGCTATAAGACCTGCAATTCTCAGAATCGGATACACGCTACCCCTGAGCAAATCAGAACGTTGACGACAACCCAATTTGATGGAGTGGAGGACTTGGGGACAGCATCGCCAGAAGAGATTGGCCTACGACCACGTGTGATGGGTGATGGAGAGAGGGATATCGAGAAGTCTTAAAAGACTCAACCCGGGGACGGAGAGTCACTCCATTTGATTCTTTTTCTTTAATCAGACTCGATTATCATGTTGATGGTCAGTCTAGTCTACTTTTGAGCACTCCTGAGCTCATAAAGTATTACAGTTGCAGTATGCTGGGAACATATCTCGTTCACGCATATTGATGATAACAGTTGTGTCTTGGCTGTTGTCATAAATGGGATTCTTGAAGCTAGTACTTAATCTCACGCAACGCTATAATTTTACATATCAAGAATGTTCAAGAAGATCTCGTACAGAAGACAACAGATTTGCTCGAGGTTAAGCATTTGCGACCATGAAGTCAGCACTGGTGAGCGTAGATGACATTATGACATATCTCTCTGTTTTTCTTTCAAGATTAATCAATCTTTCTTTGGGCAAAGTAAATGTAAATTCATTTTAATCCTGCAATAAGTTAAAGTAATATGTCTCCGCTTCGTCTTGATTTAGCCCCCACGTTAATAGTAAAGTCTACGTCTTCCATTAGCATGTGATTTACAGGTGATCTTTTTATCTATATATTTAAAACACTAAGCTGTTTTTTGTACACACGAGATTGTGAAAACGACTTAACCGATTGGCTTCGTAGAGCACTCTAACGAAAGCTCTTGGCCTCGAGATTTGCAGAGTGTCTCTAAAATAAACAAATATATTACGGTATATTTTTAAATTAATATAGAAAATAGCAGAATTCTTTCCCCTCACGCATGCGCACAATCCGCCTGGGGTCATGACAAAATGGCGGTGAGAAGTCCATTAAAATGTAAGTTATTTAATAAGCTTCCATGTAATTGAAAACATACATTAACCAAGTTCTGACAATAAAATATAATAACAGTATGAACGTATACGAATGTGCAACATTGATTTATTTGGATAATGAAATGGATTAGTTCCTTCAGACAGCGGCTTTTGAATATAATGAATAACTGCGTCTGCTTCTGAACATGAGTGCGCGAGTAGCTATGTGGTTAAGACGACTGACTGTGGTTCCAAGAAGCACCGGTTCGATCCCAGCCCTCGCCAGTATTTTTTTATTTTTTTTACCACTGAAATATTGTTTAATCAAGGAGTATTAGTAAGGTTTTATGTCTGTTAAAGATACATATTTCTACATTCCCTCTACGTTTTATTTCCGTTTTACCATTGCATTGCAGCATGTGATCAAAAGAGCAAACTGTTGCCCGCAGTACGCCGTTTAAATATCTGCAATCTGTTCCTACAACTGACAACAGATGGCAGTACATCGCCCATATAGTTCCAGTAACTGACAGCAGATGGCAGCACCATTGCATCGATATATTAAAAACACAAGACATAGCACGTTTTCACGTGATGGAAAATTATAAAGGAGGGGAATATTTAAGAAGGGAAATGTTGAGAAACATTAACCGACAATTGAATGTGTAGGCTAGGTTGTTTATGTACCTTAATATTGCAATTTCTTCCCAATGCTTCGCTGGTCAAGCTATTAGAGTCCTAGACTAAAAGTTATAATTATGCACCGTCGATATACTCTTAAATTATTAAAGAAAAAAGTAGTTTTCCAGGCACTCGCGCGTGTCCACAATTGCTTTCGCCAAGAGAGACACTTGGCAAATATAATTCGTTTGAAGGGCTCCGACATCGTGGTCACTCAGCCCCGTGTACTTGGGTGTGTAGTAGGCTAGGTTGTTTATGTACCTTAATATTGCAATTTCTTCCCAATGCTTCGCTGGTCAAGTTATTAGTGTCCTAGACTAAAAGTTATAATTATGCACCGTCGATATACTCTTAAATTATTAAAGAAAAAAGTAGTTTTCCAGGCACTCGCGAGTGTCCACAATTGCTTTCGCCATGAGAGACACTTGGCAAATATAAATAGTTTGAAGGGCTCCGACATCGTGGTCACTCAGCCCCGTGTACTTGGGTGTGTACGTGTGAAATTTTCTCTGATAACCTGTGTTATTGTGATGGCTGCATTACTGTGTGTATTTGTAATTAAGGTGGTAAATGGCAAGGAGACGGCCTAGGCCTTAAGTTAGGAACCATCCCGGTATTTGCCTTAAGTGGAAGGGGGAAACCACGGAAAACCACATCCAAGATTGTCGAGGTGGGAATTAAACCTTCTTCTTCTTAGTTATACCTCAAGAGACTGAATGTGCCCCGTTTTTGCCCTCAGACCAGAATTAAATTTCTTGGCAGAGCAGGAAATGTAACCCGGGTCTCCGGGGCGATAGACAAGAATTGGTGGGCCTCCATGTGTTAATACGATTTTTGACATGCACGGGACATAGAATTCAAAAACTGCCTCCTTTAGGGTGACTGTCGAAGTGAGTATTGAGTATAGGCCTATGGTCATTCCAGTAGTTGGTGAAGTGATTCTATGTTCCCCTTCAAAATGTACTGCCATAACCTATAACAGGTGATGGAAATTGCTTATTTAGAGCAGTTTCGTACTGTTTATAACAAAATGAAGAACGTCATTCTGAGCTGCGTTTTCAAGCTATTGCAAAAAATTTCGCTGGCAGGAACAATTATAAGGAATTTATTTTAAGCGATCAGTCTCATCGCATTCTCCTCACCAACCAACTTGAGTATGACAGTCTCTGGACGGTCATGTTGAACTTCATTGTATAAGACAATTGTTTAATGATTATTTGTTTAGAGTACTGAGTCTAACTACGCAGTTGATTTCGGCAATGGAAGTATTATTTGCCATTTAATATTTAGCGGCTCCGTTATTGCAGGAACTATAGTGTTATCGAATAATACGAAGCCACATTTAAAATCCAATATAAATAGGCCATTTCAGAAACAATTCCAGATATTATGCAGTACAGTGTACTGTAAGGTCTTTGACGATCAAATGTAAACTTTGTTCTACATTGTATTTCTCTTGCGTAAAATCTATGCGTGGTTACTTTGGTCTTTACTGTTGTGAGGGTAAAATTGATCTGCTGGAATTTAAAATATTTGCCAAGCTGCAACAATGTAATGCTATTAATTTAAAAGTCATTGAACTTATATCCAGTAGTTCAAACACATACATCAGCGTTAACAGATTGGATACTGAAGATGAAAGCCAGCTACTTCATTTCCCTATTATTGAATTTTTCAATTCCTTGGAATTAAGTGATTCGCCTCCACATACTCCGAACGTTTGAGCCGTAGTTATGCTCCTTAGAAATCTGAACGTTTCCCAAGGACTCATATTAATATATTAATTGTAAGAAATATGTAAGAAATTGCTTGGATTCGGATATAATAGGTGCAGTAATATTAGGCAGAGAGCTCAAATCCTACGACTTGATTTAACACCTTCCGATAAAACACTTGCAGGTACAGTACATTTTCTTTTAATAGGCAACAATGTCCTATTCGCTCGGCCTACTTTATCACAATCAATCAAGCTCAAAGAGAAACTCTTGAACGTATTGGGCTATTTACCTCATCACGTTTTCAGTCATGACCAGCAGGATAGTGAAGGTACAAAAAAGGTCCTGTATGGGATGGTAAAGAATAAGAGGCGGAAGGATCCTACGGATTATGTTAGAACGGTGATCAAAAGGGGAAAAGAGATAGAAAATAGGGAAGAACTGAAGAAAATGTGGAAAGAATATTTTGAAGAACTCCGGAACCAAAATGGAAACCACGGCGAGGAGGAAGAAATCGGGGAAGAGGTACAGTAGATGAACTGCAAACAGAAAAGGACTTAACATGGAAAGACGTGGAAGATGCAGTGAGGAAGATGAAAGGAGGGAAGGCACCGGGTGTGGATGAGTTGAGTGTGGAGTTGGTGAGAGCAGCAGGAGAGGTGGGGATACAATGGTTGTACCGAATGATGAAGACAGCATGGAAGGAAAGGAAGACCCCAGAGGGCTGGAAAAAGGGAATAATTGTCCCGATCTTCAAGAAAGGTAGTAGAACAGAATGCAGAAACTATCGGGGAATAACACTGATGAGTCATTGTGCAAAGTTGTTTGAGAAAGTTTTGGAAAGGAGAATTAGGACAAGGATAGAAGGAGGGATGAGGGAAGAACAATCTGGCTTCAGAGCAGGAAGGTCCACAGTGGATTTGATTTTTGCTATAAGGCAGTTACAAGAACAGCACTATGAGTATGGAACAGATCTACTGATGGCCTTCCTGAACATTGAGAAAGCATATGACAGTGTATGCAGAAACAAAGTATGGAAGTCCCTGGAGGATAGAGGAATAGAAAAATGGACTATAAGGAGGATAAAGGAGATGTACAAGGGAAGCGTGAGCTGTGTGAAAGTGGGAGGAGAGAGATCGGACTGGTTGGAACAGAGAAACGGCCTGAAAGAAGGAAGTGCACTGTCACCGTTACTTTTCATTGCGGTGATGGATGACATAATGACCCGAGTGGCACAAGTAATTGGGGAAGGAAATATGAAAGCAATGGTGCTTGCAGATGATTTGATGATTTGGGGAAACAAGGAGGAGGAGGTACAGGAACAGTTGGACGTGTGGGAAGGAATAATACAAGGTTATGGGATGAAATTTAGCATAAATAAGAGTGAGATGGTGATCACAACAAGGAAGAAGGAAAGAACCACAACAGGAATAACAATTGGTGGGGAACAGCTGAAGGAAGTGGAGAGTTTCAAGTATCTGGGTAGCCTGATGCAAGAGAATGGAAGAAACGATAGAGAAATAAATGAGCGGGGGAGACAGGCAGAAGCATTCCGGAGGAGTGTGAGAAGCATGTTATGGAGCAAGGATGTCCCACAGAACAGCAAAAAGATCATATATCGGACGTACTATGTCCCTATCCTGACGTATGCCTTGGAGGCCTGGGTTATGAAAGGAAGGGTGAAGAGCAAAATACAGGCCAGTGAGATGAGGTTCTTGAGAAGCAGTATTGGAGCTACAAAGAGGGACAGAATAAGAAATGAGAGGACCAGAGAATTAATGAAGGAGGAACCATTACAGGATGGTATAGAGAAATCTAGACTTAGATGGTATGGACATGTAAAACGAATGGAGGAGAAGAGGATACCCAGGAGGATACACGAGACGAAGTGGGAAGGAAAGAGACCAAGAGGGAGACCGAGAGACAGGTGGCTGAAGGGGGTGGAAGAAAGCGTGAAGAAGAGAGGAGAAGACTGGACAAGGGTGGAGGCTGAGAGATGGTGGGAAGACAGAAGACGTTGGAGAGGCTTGTGTTCCAAACAGACCCGGCCAGTGGCTGGAAACTGTGCAATATGATGATGACCTCATCACGTTTTCAGTCATGACCAGCAATATGTTGCAATGCTGAGAGTGCTATCTTTTGACGCCCTTAAAGTTTCAATAGTGCTAAAAAGTAATCGTACAAAGAATGTAACTTATATAAGAAGCTTCTTCAGTAATTTTGTTTTCCATTGTCCGTCATGTTTTGACGGGTTTCATCTAGTTATAATTTAGTTCAATTTCATTAAATTCAGTTTCCGTGTTCAATTCTTGTAGATAGAATTAGCTATAATACCGAACCTGTCCTCTCTTAGTATATATCATTTGGTTAGAAGCTGGATGTTTCCCCACGAGCTGAGTTAAAGAGAGTCTATATAGCTGAGGTAAATAATGGTAAGTCTGATTATAGGTATATTTCGATATCCTAATGGTAATTGGACACGATGGCGCCCACCAGATATAAATGTCTATAGTGGTTTCACCTCAGTACTTCAGGTGAATGACCATTACTTATAGTTGTCCAACTGTGGAACTTGTTGTGGTGCAGATTCACTCCCATCAGGAGAATAATAACCGTCACATTTGTACGCCCAACGTGAGGCCGAAAACCAGTGGTATTTATAGAGAGAGGAAAGGTTTTTTATTTCTGTGCAGTGTGTGTTTTTTGGGAGATATATATATTCTGTGTGCTGTGTCATAATGTCGGGTGAAGAGGAAAATATGAAACTTAGAAGCGGTCAGGTTACGAGTGGTGAGGAGAGAGAGGAATGTGGAAGCTATTAATGAGGGCAGTCCGGAGGGAACGAGCTCAATAGAAATAACGGAGGTATTTCCAAAGAGTGGAGCTGATAAGGAAAGTGCTTAGAGTTCTAATGTGGGGATAATGGCGATACTTATGCAAATCAATAACAAATTGGATTCTACTAACAACAAACTGGAAGCTACTAAGAAAGAAATGAAAGAGGAGATAAAGGTGTATAATATTGAAATCGATAATAAATTGGACGCCACTAAGGAGGAGATGAAAACTAATAATATCGAAATCAATAATAAATTGGATGCCACTAAGCAAGAAATTAACTGTAAACTGGATAGGATTAATGCAGAGACTAGCTGTAAGATTGCTGAAATAAATAGAAGATTGGATTCTGTAACTAAAACTAATGAACAGCTGAGTGAGGAATGCGCTAAGGTTAAGACTAGTATTGAAGGAGAGATGGAAGAAATTAGGAATCAATTAGAGGAGAAGTCTACGGAAATATGGATAGAGGTAGATTCTAGATTGAAAGGAGTACAAAGTAGCTTAGAAGAGAGGATGAGTAGCCAGGCTGATAACTTTAAAGAATTAGTGCAAGTAGAAACGAGACAGGTGAAGGAACAATTTAGTGGTGAGTTGGATATATTAAGTGAAGAACTGAATAAAAAAGTAGATAGAAGTAACGCTCAGAATTTAGAAAACATTCAGGAATTACAAGAGAAGCAAGGAGCTCTGAGAGAGAAATTAGAACTAAACGAACACATAATAATTATGCACGTTTAACGTATGTGTGTAACAATTGGCCTTGCCAATTCTCTCCTCAAAAATCCTCTTGTTGTCTAGCAACACCTTATAAAGTTGAACACTTCGTTGCTCTCCTAGCTCATCACTAAATGCTGCAACCCGCAAGGAATCTTCTAAAGACCTGTACGTTTGCACATTACCCACAAAAAATAATGGTACAAGTTCTATACACGTAGATACCTGACCGACCTCCTCGACACTACTGGCCGACACCACCGTACTCAACGTACACACCTCTGACGTCACTTCACACTGCTTACCTGGGTTGTTAAACGGTATAATTATTTCCTTTTCTTTCCAATTCACCTTAACACACTCTTGTTCATAGCATAATAATTGAGCTGAATATCTACTAAGCCAATCTGAACCAACGATCAATTCGTATACTAGGTTCGATATAAATAAACAGGCCAGCCTTTCAACATGACCGTTAATTTCTATCTCAACCAGTACTTATTTAGAAATTAAATGGGACCTCTTCCCAACAGCAGTAATAACATAAGTAGATTTAATGGGCATCTCCTCAAAAATGGTACCTCTCTCCTTCATTTTAGAATAAAACATGGCACTCAAAGAACTCCGTGCGCATCCTGAATCAAATAATGCAAAAACAGACGCCCCAGACACATAGACTTTGGCCACAGGATATAAAATGTTACACTCACTTACTTCTTGAACATCTGTTAACTCCCTTAGTAAATCACTTTTCACATCTAGGTCATAAGTATCAGCAATTAAAGTACCAATTGGGGTAACCACCGACTGTAATGTTGACCCGTCATAACAGCCCGGCTCTAGTTTAAAGAACTTGTACTCAGGGGCGGATCTAGGGGAGGGCGAGGAGGGCGACCGCCCAGGGCCCCGCGGTCTGGGGGGGGGGGGGCCCGCGTCATTGATTTTTTAAATTTAATTAATTAATTAATTATACTTTTCAAAGTAATTTATAATTCATATTCCTTTCTTCACTGCAGCTATGACCTCCCGTGTCCGTTTAGCAAGTTTAGATTTCAGTGAAATAATAGAAGACTTCAGCCGGGAAAAATGTCGCAAAGTAATATTTTAATATTTCATAGTTTACATAATCTTCTTCAAGGGGACTTAAAGGTTAATTTCATATTATTAAAAAATGTACTGTAGTGTATTAAAAATATTGTAAATATTCTTTATTTTATTATTATTACCAAACTAATTTCCATTTGATTTGATATTTTTTAAAATTTCCTATTGTTGTGGGCCCCACCTTATCATTTCGCCCAGGGCCCCGCAAGGCCTGGATCCGCTACTGCTTGTACTGGTACCAGCTCCATTGTTTAAAGCGCTGTTGACCTGAATTTCGCTAGCATTAGTGCTACTACCATTGTTACCACCATTGCTGTTGTTCTGGTCATTTCTGTTAAAAGCTCTGTTACCTTGGTTATGGTTGGAATTATTGTAGTTTCCAGACCTTGGGCTACCATTCTGACCATTGTTGTTACCTGATCCATTGCCCCTGTTTTGGTAATTATTATTATTATTACCTCGGTTCTGGTAACCCTGATTGTTACCGTTATTATTTCTATTCTGGTAACCCTGATTATGACTATTATTACCCCTGTTCTGGTAATTATGATTGTTGCTATTATTATCCCTGTCTTGGTAATGATTATTGCCGCCACTGTTCCTTCTCTGACCCTCCTGATTCCTAATATCTTGTCCCAGATTACTATTTACTCTCTGGTAATTAGCAACCATGCTTTCCTCACCGCTAATCCTGCCTAGAGCCTCAAACGTGCCTAGCAGTTTCTCCATCTCTGGGATCGTGTTCACTCTCTGAATGCAAGCCGCTTCCTTTATTCTGTATGGGAAGTGTCTCAAAAGCAACCTAACTTCATCTTTTTCTTGGGTAAGGCCATCCAAATATTTGCAGATGAGTACCTGCCCTAAGAAATACTCCGTCATACTATTGTTTCCTTTAGGATTGTATTTTCCACACACTACCGCTTCCCGATGTCTCGATTGAATCTCTTCATTCCAATACTTATTTCAAAACCTTTCCCTGAATTCACCTAAATTCTGTAACGTATCTTTGTATACGGCAAACCAACTTTTTATGTCCCCGACAAATGCCTGATCTAGTATCTCCACTGCGTAGCCCCATTCAATTAATCCTTCTTCCAACCTCTCTCTAAATTTATTTTCGACCACCCCCAAAAATTCCATCAGACAGCCTTGCCTATTACTAAACTTTCCCAGTTCAGCTTCCTTGTAAGTGAAACCACTCACACTTTCTCCCCTATTCTGGCCTGCCTCATACCTTATCTTGTTCTTCAATCTTGTTTCCAGCTCAACTAATCTTTTCTCTGCCTGCCTTCCTACATCCTCAACTTTTTATTGTAGGTAGTAGAACAGAATGCAGAAACTATCGGGGAATAACACTGATGAGTCATTGTGCAAAGTTGTTTGAGAAAGTTTTGGAAAGGAGAATTAGGACAAGGATAGAAGGAGGGATGAGGGAAGAACAATCTGGCTTCAGAGCAGGAAGGTCCACAGTGGATTTGATTTTTGCTATAAGGCAGTTACAAGAACAGCACTATGAGTATGGAACAGATCTACTGATGGCCTTCCTGAACATTGAGAAAGCATATGACAGTGTATGCAGAAACAAAGTATGGAAGTCCCTGGAGGATAGAGGAATAGAAAAATGGACTATAAGGAGGATAAAGGAGATGTACAAGGGAAGCGTGAGCTGTGTGAAAGTGGGAGGAGAGAGATCGGACTGGTTGGAACAGAGAAACGGCCTGAAAGAAGGAAGTGCACTGTCACCGTTACTTTTCATTGCGGTGATGGATGACATAATGACCCGAGTGGCACAAGTAATTGGGGAAGGAAATATGAAAGCAATGGTGCTTGCAGATGATTTGATGATTTGGGGAAACAAGGAGGAGGAGGTACAGGAACAGTTGGACGTGTGGGAAGGAATAATACAAGGTTATGGGATGAAATTTAGCATAAATAAGAGTGAGATGGTGATCACAACAAGGAAGAAGGAAAGAACCACAACAGGAATAACAATTGGTGGGGAACAGCTGAAGGAAGTGGAGAGTTTCAAGTATCTGGGTAGCCTGATGCAAGAGAATGGAAGAAACGATAGAGAAATAAATGAGCGGGGGAGACAGGCAGAAGCATTCCGGAGGAGTGTGAGAAGCATGTTATGGAGCAAGGATGTCCCACAGAACAGCAGAAAGATCATATATCGGACGTACTATGTCCCTATCCTGACGTATGCCTTGGAGGCCTGGGTTATGAAAGGAAGGGTGAAGAGCAAAATACAGGCCAGTGAGATGAGGTTCTTGAGAAGCAGTATTGGAGCTACAAAGAGGGACAGAATAAGAAATGAGAGGACCAGAGAATTAATGAAGGAGGAACCATTACAGGATGGTATAGAGAAATCTAGACTTAGATGGTATGGACATGTAAAACGAATGGAGGAGAAGAGGATACCCAGGAGGATACACGAGACGAAGTGGGAAGGAAAGAGACCAAGAGGGAGACCGAGAGACAGGTGGCTGAAGGGGGTGGAAGAAAGCGTGAAGAAGAGAGGAGAAGACAGGACAAGGGTGGAGGCTGAGATATGGTGGGAAGACAGAAGACGTTGGAGAGGCTTGTGTTCCAAACAGACCCGGCCAGTGGCTGGAAACTGTGCAATATGATGATGACCTCATCACGTTTTCAGTCATGACCAGCAATATGTTGCAATGCTGAGAGTGCTATCTTTTGACGCCCTTAAAGTTTCAATAGTGCTAAAAAGTAATCGTACAAAGAATGTAACTTATATAAGAAGCTTCTTCAGTAATTTTGTTTTCCATTGTCCGTCATGTTTTGACGGGTTTCATCTAGTTATAATTTAGTTCAATTTCATTAAATTCAGTTTCCGTGTTGAATTCTTGTAGATAGAATTAGCTATAATACCGAACCTGTCCTCTCTTAGTATATATCATTTGGTTAGAAGCTGGATGTTTCCCCACGAGCTGAGTTAAAGAGAGTCTATATAGCTGAGGTAAATATTGGTAAGTCTGATTATAGGTATATTTCGATATCCTAATGGTAATTGGACACGATGGCGCCCACCAGATATAAATGTCTATAGTGGTTTCACCTCAGTACTTCAGGTGAATGACCATTACTTATAGTTGTCCAACTGTGGAACTTGTTGTGGTGCAGATTCACTCCCATCAGGAGAATAATAACCGTCACATTTGTACGCCCAACGTGAGGCCGAAAACCAGTGGTATTTATAGAGAGAGGAAAGGTTTTTTATTTCTGTGCAGTGTGTGTTTTTTGGGAGATATATATATTCTGTGTGCTGTGTCATAATGTCGGGTGAAGAGGAAAATATGAAACTTAGAAGCGGTCAGGTTACGAGTGGTGAGGAGAGAGAGGAATGTGGAAGCTATTAATGAGGGCAGTCCGGAGGGAACGAGCTCAATAGAAATAACGGAGGTATTTCCAAAGAGTGGAGCTGATAAGGAAAGTGCTCAGAGTTCTAATGTGGGGATAATGGCGATACTTATGCAAATCAATAACAAATTGGATTCTACTAACAACAAATTGGAAGCTACTAAGAAAGAAATGAAAGAGGAGATAAAGGTGTATAATATTGAAATCGATAATAAATTGGACGCCACTAAGGAGGAGATGAAAACTAATAATATCGAAATCAATAATAAATTGGATGCCACTAAGCAAGAAATTAACTGTAAACTGGATAGGATTAATGCAGAGACTAGCTGTAAGATTGCTGAAATAAATAGAAGATTGGATTCTGTAACTAAAACTAATGAACAGCTGAGTGAGGAATGCGCTAAGGTTAAGACTAGTATTGAAGGAGAGATGGAAGAAATTAGGAATCAATTAGAGGAGAAAACTACGGAAATATGGATAGAGGTAGATTCTAGATTGAAAGGAGTACAAAGTAGCTTAGAAGAGAGGATGAGTAGCCAGGCTGATAACTTTAAAGAATTAGTGCAAGTAGAAACGAGACAGGTGAAGGAACAATTGAGTGGTGAGTTGGATATATTAAGTGAAGAACTGAATAAAAAAGTAGATAGAAGTAACGCTCAGAATTTAGAAAACATTCAGGAATTACAAGAGAAGCAAGGAGCTCTGAGAGAGAAATTAGAACTAAAGGGGATTAATCTACAATAAAAAGTTGAGGATGTAGGAAGGCAGGCAGAGAAAAGATTAGTTGAGCTGGAAACAAGATTGAAGAACAAGATAAGGTATGAGGCAGGCCAGAATAGGGGAGAATGTGTGAGTGGTTTCACTTACAAGGAAGCTGAACTGGGAAAGTTTAGTAATAGGCAAGGCTGTCTGATGGAATTTTTGGGGGAGGTCGAAAATAAATTTAGAGAGAGGTTGGAAGAAGGATTAATTGAATGGGGCTACGCAGTGGAGATACTGGATCAGGCATTTGTCGGGGACATAAAAAGTTGGTTTGCCGTATACAAAGATACGTTACAGAATTTAGGTGAATTCAGGGAAAGGTTTTGAAATAAGTATTGGAATGAAGAGATTCAATCGAGACATCGGGAAGCGGTAGTGTGTGGAAAATACAATCCTAAAGGAAACAATAGTATGACGGAGTATTTCTTAGGGCAGGTACTCATCTGCAAATATTTGGATGGCCTTACCCAAGAAAAAGATGAAGTTAGGTTGCTTTTGAGACACTTCCCATACAGAATAAAGGAAGCGGCTTGCATTCAGAGAGTGAACACGATCCCAGAGATGGAGAAACTGCTAGGCACGTTTGAGGCTCTAGGCAGGATTAGCGGTGAGGAAAGCATGGTTGCTAATTACCAGAGAGTAAATAGTAATCTGGGACAAGATATTAGGAATCAAGAGGGTCAGAGAAGGAACAGTGGCGGCAATAATCATTACCAAGACAGGGATAATAATAGCAACAATCATAATTACCAGAACAGGGGTAATAATAGTCATAATCAGGGTTACCAGAATAGAAATAATAACGGTAACAATCAGGGTTACCAGAACCGAGGTAATAATAATAATAATTACCAAAACAGGGGCAATGGATCAGGTAACAACAATGGTCAGAATGGTAGCCAAAGGTCTGGAAACTACAATAATTCCAACCATAACCAAGGTAACAGAGCTTTTAACAGAAATGACCAGAACAACAGCAATGGTGGTAACAATGGTAGTAGCACTAATGCTAGCGAAATTCAGGTCAACAGCGCTTTAAACAATGGAGCTGGTACCAGTACAAGCAGTAGCGGATCCAGGCCTTGCGGGGCCCTGGGCGAAATGATAAGGTGGGGCCCACAACAATAGGAAATTTAAAAAAATATCAAATCAAATGGAAAATAGTTTGGTAATAATAATAAAATAAAGAATATTTACAATATTTTTAATACACTACAGTACATTTTTTAATAATATGAAATTAACCTTTAAGTCCCCTTGAAGAAGATTATGTAAACTATGAAATATTAAAATATTACTTTGCGACTTTTTTCCCGGCTGAAGTCTTTTATTATTTCACTGAAATCTAAACTTGCTAAACGGACACGGGAGGTCATAGCTGCAGTGAAGAAAGGAATATGAATTATAAATTACTTTGAAAAGTATAATTAATTAATTAATTAAATTTAAAAAATCAATGACGCGGCCCCCCCCCCCCCCAGACCGCGGGGCCCTGGGCGGTCGCCCTCCTCGCCCTCCCCTAGATCCGCCCCTGAGTACAAGTTCTTTAAACTAGAGCCGGGCTGTTATGACGGGTCAACATTACAGTCGGTGGTTACCCCAATTGGTACTTTAATTGCTGATACTTATGACCTAGATGTGAAAAGTGATTTACTAAGGGAGTTAACAGATGTTCAAGAAGTAAGTGAGTGTAACATTTTATATCCTGTGGCCAAAGTCTATGTGTCTGGGGCGTCTGTTTTTGCATTATTTGATTCAGGATGCGCACGGAGTTCTTTGAGTGCCATGTTTTATTCTAAAATGAAGGAGAGAGGTACCATTTTTGAGGAGATGCCCATTAAATCTACTTATGTTATTACTGCTGTTGGGAAGAGGTCCCATTTAATTTCTAAATAAGTACTGGTTGAGATAGAAATTAACGGTCATGTTGAAAGGCTGGCCTGTTTAATTATATCGAACCTAGTATACGAATTGATCGTTGGTTCAGATTGGCTTAGTAGATATTCAGCTCAATTATTATGCTATGAACAAGAGTGTGTTAAGGTGAATTGGAAAGAAAAGGAAATAATTATACCGTTTAACAACCCAGGTAAGCAGTGTGAAGTGACGTCAGAGGTGTGTACGTTGAGTACGGTGGTGTCGGCCAGTAGTGTCGAGGAGGTCGGTCAGGTATCTACGGGTATAGAACCTGTACCATTATTTTTTGTGGGTAATGTGCAAACGTACAGGTCTTTAGAAGATTCCTTGCGGGTTGCAGCATTTAGTGATGAGCTAGGAGAGCAACGAAGTGTTCAACTTTATAAGGTGTTGCTAGACAACAAGAGGATTTTTGAGGAGAGAATTGGCAAGGCCAATTGTTACACACATACGTTAAACGTGCATAATTATTATGTGTTCGTTGGACATAGATATCCAGTTCCTTTTCGGTATCAAGAGGCAGTTCAACAGCAAATAGATCAGATGCTAGAAGATAGCATGATTGAATACTCTAATAGCCAGTATGTAAATTCATTTATAACGCCCTTACAGCAGAAGGGAAGGTCAAATTTCATGTAGAGGTACGCTCATTTTAAGTTAGCACGTAAGTGTGAAAAGGTAAGATTTATAGTGTCATAAAGGGTTCTTAAAAACGAGGAAGGTATACAACTATACGGAACGTACAATATTAATAGTCTGAGGAGATACATATCATAAGGATATGAGAGATGGTGTACTGTGTACAGATGTGTAAAATTTGGAAAGTTTTATTTTTTATGAAATAATAATAATAATAAACAGTGTACGTGGACAGACATCCTGACTCAGGTAAGGTGACGTCAGAGCTGTGCATGCAAGAGCGTGTTGGAGAATACATAATTAGCTCTGGTCAGACAAGGCAGGACGAAGGTGTTTGTCTCAATCAGATAAGAGACAGGAGCAAAGGTAACGGTGTACATAATATAGGTCATATTTAGCGTACGGCTGTTGACCTGAATTTAGGGAGAAGTAAACATTTAAAGAGATGGACTAATTGGTAGTCCAGCACTGAGATACGGGTATTTCTGAAGTGTACACAACAGGTAATGTGACACGAGATATATTTAAAGGGATACTTTGTTGATATAACATGCACAGAAATATTAATCGGATTATAGATAATTCTATATTTTGTATTTTCTTTCAGTAGTACCTTGTATGTAAATTCTTTACAGAGAATATGGCATGGGGTCAGAAACGTTTCACCGGACGTGTGAAAGTGTCGTAACGTAAAGTTACAGTGTGATCTCGTGTTGGTATAAAGCATAATGATTTGAATTCTGGAGAAGTGAGATTTATAACACTTGTATTGAGTGAATTTCCAAGAAGTCTCAATCAATTTTACTCGTAGGGAGTGAAGGAAACCGCAGAAAACGGAGAATAAACCTATCATGCGATAGTATGAAGGCAACACAAGAAGTATCTCGTGTGCAGTGATTTTTTAGGGTCTATCAACATATTTTTTATAACTAGTGGCAAATACTGCAAACTGTTAAAAAATACTTGTATAGGCACGATGTGCCAGACCAATGAACGCACACTGATATGAAAGACCAAGGAGAGGGGAATTTGTATTTAAGGGTGATCTATATGCTTTTCTTTGTGAAGGGTTATGTATATATATTTGTATTACTTGTTTTTTTAATGATGTGTCTTTAGTTTATCGTATCGATTTTACCTAGTAAATTCGCACGATAAACTGGGGCGAATGGGATATTTCCATAGTTGGTGCTGTGATATGATATTTTAATCAACCTACATGAACGTTGGGATACATAATAACCACACACGTAATTTTAATTTTAACTTTTCATTGTAATTATTTTTGATATCAATTTATATGGAAGGAGAGGGTATTTTATTATGTTTATATTCAATTGGAGCTAATGGAAGATTTTCGATATACGAATACTATAAATTTAACGCGAGGGCAAGATTGAGCAGGAAGCCGAGATTTTAAGTCATTTAGCGAGGCAGAGTAGATGTCGCAACTCAAGTTATTCTCGACCATTTGAACAGCGGGGCGCTTTCCCAGAATTGGAGCAGACAAGGACTGACGCCTCTCGGAGGCGCTTTTCCACGATCTTGGTTCATGTGAGGTCAAGCTTACTGAGGACAAAAGAAACTAGGCTTTCGACGAACAGCATATCCTTATTTGGCTATAAGACCTGCAATTCTCAGAATTGGATCCACGCTACCCCTGAGCAAATCAGAACGTTGACGACAACCCAATTTGATGGAGTGGGGGACTTGGGGACAGCATCGCCTGAAGAGATTGGCCTACGACCACGTGTGATGGGTGATGGAGAGAGGGATATCGAGAAGTCTTAAAAGACTCAACCCGGGGACAGAGAGTCACTCCATTTGATTCTTTTTCTTTAATCAGACTCGATTATCATGTTGATGGTCAGTCTAGTCTACTTTTGAGCACTCCTGAGCTCATAAACTATTACAGTTACAGTATGCTGGGAACATATCTCGTTCACGCATATTGATGATAACAGTTGTGTCTTTGGCTGTTGTCATAAATGGGATTCTTGAAGCTAGTACGTCATCTCACGCAACGCTATAATTTTACATATCAAGAATTTTCAAGAAGATGTTGGCGATCTCGTACAGAAGACAACAGATTTGCTCGAGGTTAAGCATTTCCGACCATGAAGTCAGCACTGGTGAGCGTAGATGACATTATGACATATCTCTCTGTTTTTCTTTCAAGATTAATCAATCTTTCTTTGGGCAAAGTAACTGTAAATGCATTTTAATCCTGCAATAAGTTAAAGTAATATGTCTCCGCTTCGTCTTGATTTAGCCCCCACGTTAATAGTAAAGTCTACGTCTTCCATTAGCATGTGTTTTACAGGTGATCTTTTTATTATAATTTAATTCAATTTCATTAAATTCAGTTTCCGTGTTTAATTCTTGTAGATAGAATTAGCTATAATACCGAACCTGTCCTCTCTTAGTATATATCATTTGGTTAGAAGCTGGATGTTTCCCCACGAGCTGAGTTAAAGAGAGTCTATATAGCTGAGGTAAATAATGGTAAGTCTGATTATAGGTATATTTCGATGTCCTAATGGTAATTGGACACGATGGCGCCCACCAGGTATAAATGTCTATAGTGGTTTCACCTCAGTACTTCAGGTGAATGACCATTACTTATAGTTGTCCAACTGTGGAACTTGTTGTGATGCAGATTCACTCCCATCAGGAGAATAATAACCATCACAATACTTCGTCACGAGCGCCTGTACTGAAACAGCTGTTTGCTAGCAAGGGAGGCGACAAAAACTACGGAATTAATATTGGACAAACATAATGTACATGTTTAGCAAAACATCTGTTGATTTCTATTTATACATGACCTGTGTTATAATCGGAAATAAATGAATAACTTGCATATGATCGTGAAAAGTTGTTATAAGAGCCAAGCAGCTGATATTAGGCATGAGTGACACGGACATCATTTACCAACATAAAGGTGTTTAGCAAAATAAAGAAAATTCTTTTGGTTTCTTTTCGTACTTTACTACTCTGAAGTATTGTAATAAAACAATTGGCGGTGTTATAATAATAATAATAATAATAATAATAATAATAATAATAATAATAATAATAATAATAATAATAATAATAATAGCCTTTATTGCAACCAGTTGGTCATATTACATGTTACAGATATGTACACTTACTAGATACTATGGTTCGCTTCTAGTCCTTACTATAAGCCACTATTGATAAAGTTCTGTTGGGGCATGTCGTGATATGGTACCTGCCGCATTCGTTCCTACACAGCTCACATATACACCTCTCATCCGGGTCATGAAATGTCTTTCGTGAGCAGACCTTATGGTGGAACCCATGAACTGCGAGTCTCGTCACGACGTGTCTCATTTCGGATATGGGTTGCATCCATCTTTTGTCCACCATGGCATCAGTCGCGTAGAATTCCTTCGGAATGTCAAGCCTTTTGCTTTGCAGATCCTGGAGTAATTTTCTGAAGCTTTCTGTGGAAGGCAACAGTAAAAGTGACCGAAGGTCCTCTATTAGGAACGTTTCTCTCGCCAGTTCATATACCAGTCGAGATTTGGCTGACTTGGAGACTCCGAGGGCTCTTTTGAGGAACCTAGATTTCACCTTTTCGAGTTCCTCCAGCTGTTTGTAGTTGAGAAACTCCCATGTTAGCTCCAGACCGTATGTTAGTACGGGTATGACCTTGGCTCGGAAGAGCATCATTGCTGTTTCCAGCGATATTTGGGTAATATGGCTTATGTCGTTCATGGCCATCACTGCTGCGGCCGCTTTCGCTCTTGTATGTATTCTGAAGCTTCGGCCTGTTACTTGGAGCGTGAGGCCGAGGTATTTGAAATTGTTTACTTTCTTCAGTTCCTTGCCGTTGCATAGCACTTGGTCTGATTCCGCTGACCTGCCCCCGTTCCGGAAGACGACCATCTCAGTCTTGTCCTCGTTGATTGTTAGTTCGTTTTCCTGGGCCTTCGTTTTCCTGGGCCCATTCACTTAGTATGTTGATTACATCTTGCAAATCCTTTATCTGCTCTGAGGCGATTGCCATGTCGTCTGCGTATATATACAGTTTGGACTCAGTCGATTCCTTTATTTTGTCTCCTGCATCGTGTGAGAGTGCATTGAATAGAATGGGACAGAGGGGTCCCCTTGAAGTACTCCATTCGTTTGTATCATCCATTTGGTTTGTCCAACTCCGTCCTGCACTTGTATATAGTTTTCTGCCAATATGTTCGATATAAGGGTCGTCAACCTTGACCTACCTATGAGTGTTTCCAGCTTATGTATCAGCAGCTTTCTGTTTACCAGGTCAAAAGCCTTCGTAAAGTCAACAAAGACTACATAGAGTTTGCTCTTGGGTTTCTCTAGTGTTGTTGTTATGTGCCGTAATAGGCTTCCTGCAGCCATAGTTGTCGATCTATGTTTCCTGAATCCACATTGCTCTTCTGGTAGTATTGGGTCTATTTTTTCGTATATTCTCGCTGTCAATATTCCTGTTAGTAGCTTTAGGGCTGCGGATTCCAGCGCTACTCCCCGGTATGAATTTGGGTCGTCAGTACTCCCTTTTCCTTTGTATAGTAGCTTGATGGTTGACTTCTTCCATTCGTTTGGCATTTGCCCGAGTTCTAAGCATTTGTTTAGTAGGGCCGTCCATATCGGTGCCAGTTCCTCAGTAGTTTGTTTTAGATGCTCATTCCTTAGTCCATCTGGACCGGGGGATCTATTATTTCTTTTCTTCTGTATGGCCATGGTGATCTCTTCTTCTTTGATGGGTTCTGACACATCGCGTTCTTCTGGGGGCCTGGTTTCGGGTCTAGTCTCCTTTGCACAGGTGACGTTCTTGATATGCTCCTCCCATGTCTCCAATGATATGTTTGGTTGGAAGCTATGGATCTTTGGCCTCAGGGCACGGTATGGGTCTGTTTCTGCGTCTGCAATGACCGCTCTTTGCGTCTCTTCTATGAAGTACCTTTTTTTTCTTTTTAATCAGTTCTTTGTAGGTTTTCCTGTGTTGTCGGTATTATTCCAGTGCTTTGTTGTCTTTTGTGACTCTTATGTTGTGGAGTTTGCCTAGGGTTTCCTTCCTTTGAATAAAACACGACTCATCGAACCAAGGTTTAGCCTTTCTCCCGTGTGAAGGCGTGGTAGCTGCGCCGGTGATGCAGTCTTGTATCCAAGCTGCCGTCTCGTCGATTCCTCCCTCTTGGATGCTTTCCATCATCTTGTCTATGTCTTCCAACTTTTCTCTAATTTTATCTCTGTTTAGAGTTTTGCTCACTCTGGTCGGTCCTCCTATAGTTTCCCCATCGCAGATCTCTCCATCTATTTCTAGGCTCACTGGTATGTGCTTGCGTATAATAGCTCCCTCCGACCTAATTGTACTTGCGTTCCTTGTTTCGAGTGTTCCTCTTGTGCATATTAAGTCTATTGTGCTGGTCCCGTTGGGGCCTATGTACGTCCAGTCATGAGTTTTGTTCCGGATTTTAAAACCCTCTATGCTTAGATAGTTGAAAACTTCTTCACTCTTTGCGTTTTGTTGATCCATTCTGCAGTTTAAGTCTCCGGCAAGGACAGTCATTCTTCTTCCTGGGAATGTATTCAGTGCAGCTCCAAGGTGGTCTATTATGTCCGGGGCGGTCTGGTTGGGATTGAAGAAGGCCGCCACTATTACACCGATTTTCGTTTCCACGACGAGTATGTCCTCTTCTTTCCATAATAACTTTATCGGGGCCATTTTTGGCTTAACTATGCAGGCAACGCCACCTGATGGTCTTCCCCTCTCCCTGCACTGCCTCGCAAATGCATGAAAATTGTAGAAATTGGGGACGTCGAATCTCTTTTCTTCTTTAATCATAGTCTCCGTGAGAATACAGACGTCATATTCGCTTAGGATTTCTCGAGATAGGAGGTTCATTGCACCTCGCAGCCCTTCTACATTCCACGCTAGTATCCTCGTCCTACTGGCGTGAGCCTCTGAACTTCCAGGGTTGCCGAAAGGGCCGGCAATAGGCGTCCGTAAGCCAGAAGTTGCAGTTGTAGACCAAATCTCTTTTATTAAAGGGTATGCCGACTTTAAAAGCTCTGCTGCCAATTTTCTGGTTCACTACGTCACAGTGGATCACTCCTTCCACTCCATTTTCCTGCAGATACGCAGTTAAGTCCTCTGGGGAAGTGTCTTGGCTCAGTTTTGAGACGTAAAGCCACGCACTCTTTTCTGCAGTTTTCGGTCTTGTGACTCCTTGTCTGGTGCCTTTCACATATTCCCTTCTGTGTGCGCTTTCTTCCTGGGTTGGGTAGCGTTGATCCCTTTGCACACGACGCCTCTGCACCACTTCGGTCCATTCGGTTTGATTTGGTTCAGTGTTATAATAATAATATGTTGTAAGAAGATGCAATTGAGGGTTATGTGATGCAAAAATGTAGGCTCTCTCCCATAACATCGTCACACTGTAGACCTATAATGAACCCTCGATTCCGCCGCACATGAATGTAGATAATTTACTACCATTTGCTGGTATTCCATAACTGTATCAGATTACTTCTGTTCCCTTCCTAATGTGCTGCAACTTTCTCTTCCCATAACCAAGTTTGCTGACATCAACAGCATCATTCCTTGCCTGTGAATAATTGTTTAGCAATACAGTGGCAATAACTGAAAGTATTTTTTCACTTTTAATTGACTAATTTATGCAATCTACGAACCATTTCGAAGGTTCCCTAATTCAGGCCTGGCGCAGATTTTCGTCACTTGGGAACCTTACTTGGTTAATTTGCATTACAGTTGGGGATACAACATGTATCTGGCATTGTTACGGTGCCGAAACATTCCAGGAAAATCAAAGTTTAAAACATGAAGTACGATATGTGATAATTCCATGTACCGTAGGGAATTAAAATACCATATTTGCCAGATACAAAGCACACTCGTCAGTGTGTTCTCGATTAGGGATTGCAGTAAAAAAAACTCATCTGGAAGGGTAATATAAACGCTACTATAAAGCGTATAAACGTACAAAGCGTAAGAAACAAAATATAGAAGGAAATATCCCTATGAGATAAACATGAACACCTGCCAGACTGAACGTTCCCTAGTGTTCCCGCCTGACAAGGGTATGACTGATGAACATGTTGCCAAGTCTCAGCCTTCCGACCTGTCTAGATTCGACCGTGTTATAGCCTAAACAGTAGGCCCATATAGGTGGCGCTGTATAGTCGTGGATCCCATACTGGGAGGAAGGTCCAGTCCGGTTTAAATACACAATTTATGCTAAAAATGCAAAATATATTTACAATATATATTGTAAGTATTTTCACCGATATTTTCAGACATAGATTTTAGAGCCTAAGTGTAATGGATCTGATGATATCGCTTGACGATCATAACTGGTCATCGATTTGTATTTATTAATCTCATGAAATGTATTTCAGGATTTGGGAATAACCCATCTCATTTGGGTACAATCGTGTTGACCGACTGAAAAGCACCAAACTTTTGTTTACTGAGTCAACACTGAAAATGGCTTCAAAAAGCATACTCAATTAATAACACTTTCAAAGAATTTGAATTCAGTATTTTTTTTTAATACTAGTGGTACTAGTGTTAAATCCGCGATACCTGTCTAAATGCCAAATATGATAAATCTAATAATGCTTAATTACTACTACTACCGACAGCGGTGGCTACGCTCGCTAAAGGGCAGCGTTAGGTCATGGGGCCAAGCTCTCTGCTGACTCTGTAGACGCGTGGGTTTGAGCCCCACCGTCGGCCGTCCTTGAAATGGTTTTCCGTGGTTTCCCATTTTCAACACCAGGCAATGCTGGGACGGTACCTCGTGACAGGCCACGGCCGCTTCCTTCCACATCCTTGCCTAGTTTCATTCATCTTTATCCATTTACCACCTAGGGTAAGATAACCTCACTGTTCCGCCCATAAAACAACACCAACTATCCAACTAACTACCATTACTGCATATATACATCACCGAAATACATGCGATTTTATAAATACGGTACTTCGTAAACAAAATACAACACACGTTTTCTCGATTTTACCGCCAGGTGGTAGCATTTGTCGTTTCGAAATTCACAGCCAAGTAGCTTCTAAGCCCAAGGTCGCGAGTTCAAACAAAGCCGAAGTCGTTGGATTTTTGTAAGAGCGTTAAAATCTTTCAGTGTATGCCTTCCTTCGGAGGGGAAGTAAAGCCGGCAGGCCCATGTCATAGATTTATTGCATGTAAAAGAACCCTCCACTAACTACATCGGTGTTAATCTGAAATTTGTAGGTTAGATTTGATACGCTCTAAGTTCCAACGTTCGTCGCCAGGTACGGGTTGCGTAGGCATCTGATAGCCAAGTTCACAACTAGGTGTCGTGGATGGTAGCATTTGGTAGCAAAAGTGGGAACTACTTGAAAATTGATCATCTGCAGCCCTTACCTGAATCACAGATAACACACACTAATACAGCCATCACAATTAACACCGGTTATCAGACAAAGTCTACACACACCCAAAGTACACGGGGCTACATGACCGCGTTGTCGCAGTCCCTAAACAAAGGCAGGCCCAACGAAAGGGAGGGGCAAGTGGGGCTGTAGCCCGGAATTGCTGAGGTTCCCGAGGAGGTAAAGAGAACTAGAGTGGACAAGTTTAATGTCTAAACTATTATGAATTTCCCTTATATGACTCTGCTCGATGTAAATACAGCCAGTGAATAGTATCAAAAACATTACAAAGAGAACATATCATAATTTTTATAAATCACCATTGTGTTTCTAGTCGCCAGGGTTGTCCGATTAATTTATAACGTGCTAAACAAAATTTGGTGCTTTTCAGTCTGTCAACACGAATGTATCCAAATGAGATGGGTTATTCCCAAATCCTGATATAAATTACATGAGATTAATAAGTACACTAGGATGACCAGTTTCGATCATCAAGCGATCATCATCAGATCCATTACACTTAGGCTATAACGTCTGTGTTTGAGAATACAGGTGAAAAATATTTACAATATGTACAATTATTTAGTTGCAGTGTTGGTAATGCAACTATCAGCTTGCCACGGTGGGTGAGTGGTTATAGTGTCGGACTACCAACCCCAAGACTGCAGGTTCGCCCCTGGCCATGGTAAGTGATTTTTGAAGGCGACAAAAATCACGATACTCATGTCATATGTTGTTGGCATGTTAAAGAACCCATTTGAATTCAGTAGGCCGTGTTCATTGGCAAAATTAATCTCGGGATTTTCCGCCAACATAAAGTTCCTCCATTCTCTACTTGAAAGCGCTGTAGTGTCAAGGAGTTTAGATATCTAACCTCCTTGACTTTCATAGCGTTCAAAGGAACGACGAAATTCGACATGCAAGCTACCCTCTGGGTGTCAATTAACAAAGCTTGCACCAGGCACCCGAGGCCATACGCTATTATTATTATTATTATTAACGCAACTGTCGGTGTATTCTAAATGTAGTATATCTAATGTTAGGTGACATTCTAAAATGGTGATAAAAATTCGGAATTTGTCTTTTTGGGGTGATTATATGGTTATACAAAATCAATTATGGTTATACTGTAATAATACAGGCTGATACTTATCCGGTTTGTCTCCCTCACTGGAACTTCAAGCAGTTTCGTGTTCACTCTGGCCCCAGTTATGGTCGTCGACTAACTCGGGTGTTAACTGGGCGGAACTGGTTTTTCCCTTTCTCCCCCTTTTGTTCCTAAGTTCTCACGTAGGTCAGTGCCATGTTTATTTGTGTGACGTTGCCAAATCAAGATAAGAATGTATGTTATTGAATACTATTAAAGACCGTGGAACTATCTTCGCCACGCGTGGACTAAAAAGCAATTTAAACTAAGCGGTACACGGTCTATTGAAGACGTCCCAGCACCTTTAATTCTGCCGCGGATACGGGCCTAGGTTTATTGCAGAAAAAAGTACATAGTACACCTGATCCAGATAACATTTACCTATAACCACCGCTATTTTCGTGCTAAAGTTCAAGAGTTCTTTGTGGAGCGTAGAGTTTCTAATTTAATTTCAGAAAAAAATCACTCTTTACTTCATACATTTTTGAGAGGCGCATGGCCTTTTCTTGTGGTGCCTGAACACGTTCAGATACAATGAAAATGTAATTGTTAATGGACAGTAATAATGAAAATGTAGCATTTACAGTGTCACCGTGAATGAACAAAATGTCAGCTATTCAGGTAGACAGAGGGGTGACAGTGAGATGGGTGTGGAACTACTGTATCTTTCATCATCCCTTTCCAAAAATAAAGTAAAAGAACAACCAATCAAAGACAAAAATAAAAGACAAAAAAAGAAGAAGAGTGCCCGAATAACAAAAAACAAAGTAAATTAATAATCAGTTAGGCAAGCTAAATTCCATAGATGTTGAAGTTTTAAGGGGTGGAACAGCGAGGAATCTTTTTTTTTGCGGGGGTGTTAACATTTTCAAGCTTAATAGAGTATTTCCAAAATTATGTCCCAGGTTGAATAAAAATGGAGGGGCCCGGATGACCTAGTTGTAGGGTCCGTGATCGCTCTCTATGGAACTCATTTGTTGAACTAAGGAACCAACCAACCATTCATAGCCAAGAGAAATCATCATATATATTATTTCAGCAGTATAGATCCCTCCTGCGGCGCTCACAAGCGACCGATCGTGACAAATGAGCATTCAAATGAAAGAGAATAGACATTAGCAGAGACGAATTGCACTCTAATTTCATAAAGATTTATAGTTTATTTAAAAATGACTTAAAATGTACGAAACGTGTGATTTGCAGATACTGTTGCTGTAGGAAAATACGTTCCATAATTGCTGTTCACTTCACATTTTGGCCGCTGTGACGTCTATTTCATGTCATTTTAACATTCTGAGGTCTTTCCTTTATCATTTTACATGGAATTCAGAAACACTAGCCTAATTTAAAGGAATGAATACTCAAATCTTATAATTTCATAAATATCGAATAACCGGTGAGTGTTACGCCTAAGCTGTCAATCAATGGACTCAGCACACAAATGGCATTAGCAGTGACGAATTGCATTCTAATTTCATAAAATAATATCAATTTTTGTAATAAGTGAGCGATTTGCAAATACTGTTGCTGTAGGAAAATGCGTGACATCATTGCTCTTCAGTTCGCATTTTGGCCGTAGGGACGCCTGAAACGTAAATAGCGTTCTATAATCATTTGGTTCAAATAAAGAGAAAGAGATTTCTCGCACGGGTCCGCTAGTTAAATAAATCGTAAAACTTCACGAGAGGGTTTCCTTTCCATAATTTTTTTAACCACTGAAATTAACGAATTCACCTGAATTAATAGTCGGGAAAATATCTGGAGATGATGTAGTAATAGATGTTTACTCCTCCGATGTCCTTAACCCACCCAGCCATCACAAATAGGATCACTACTTATATACACACGTCAAAAAAAGTTTTGCATCACCTCGGTTCCAAGAGTTCCCGAACCTTTAAATACAAAGGGAATAGAGATCAACACAAACAACATTTCAGCTCGTTTTATTGCTCATGAGACCCACACATTGCATGTTGTACCATCATACAGCTAGACTTTCAGCATTTGTGGTCCAGATTGCAGTACACACCACTACCTCTAATACCCAGTAGCACGTCCTCTTGCATTGATGCATGCCTGTATTCGTCGTGGCATACTATCCACAAGTTCATCAAGACACTGTTGGTCCAAATTGTCCCACTCCTCAACGACAATTCGGCGTAAATCTCTGAGTGGTTGGTGGGTCAAGACGTCCATAAACAGCCCTTTTCAACATATCCCAGGCATGTTCGATAGGGTTCATGTCTGGCGAACATGCTGGCCACTGTAGTCGAGCGATGTCGTTATCTTGAAGGAACGCATTCACAAGATGTGCACGATGAGGTCGAGAATTGTCGTCCATGAAGACAAATGCCTCTCCAATATTCTGCCGATATGGGTGCACTATGGGTCGGAGGATGTCATTCAGGTATCGTAAAGCCGTTTCGGAGCCTTCCATGACCACCAGTGGCGTACGTCGGCCCCACATAATGCCACCCCAAAACATCAGGGAACCACCACCTTGCTGCACTCGCTGGACAGTGTGTCTAAGACGTTCAGCCTGACCAGGGTGCCTCCAAACACGTCTCCGACGATTGTCTGGTTGAAGGCATATGCGACACTCATCGGTGAAGAGAACGTGATGCCAATTCCGTGGGGTCCATTCAGCATGTTGTTGGGCCCATCTGTACCGCGCTGCATGGTGTCGGGGTTGCAAAGCTGGACCTCGCCATGGACGTCGGGAGTGAAGTTGCGCATCATGCAGCCTATTGCGCACAGTTTGAGTTGAAACACGACGTCCTGTGGCTGAACGAAACGCATTATTCAACATGGTGGCATTGCTGTCAGGGTTCCTCCGAGCGGCAATCCGTAAGTAGCGGTCATCCACTACAGTAGTAGCCCTTGGGCGGCCTGAGCGAGGCCTGTCATCGACAGTTCCTGTATCTCTGTACCTCCTCCATGTCCGAACAACATCGCTTTGGTTCACTCTGAGACGCCTGGAAACATCCCTTGTTGAGAGCCCTTCTTGACACAAAGCAACAATGCGGACGCGATCGAACTGCGGTATTGACCTTCTAGGCATGGTAGAACTACAGACAACATGAGCAGCGTACCTTCGTCCTGGTGGAATGACTGGAACTGATCGGCTGTCGTACCCCCTCCGTCTAATAGGCCCTGCTCATGCATGGTTGTTTACATCTTTGAGCAGTTTTAGTGACATCTATGAACAGTCAAAGGGACTGTATCTTGGATACAATATACACAGTCAACGTCTATATGCCGGAGATCTGGGAACCGAGGTGATGCAAAACTTTTTTTGATGTGTGTAGTTGAAATTGCGACTTTGGCATCCATCTTTTTCAAGGGGTCAGTAATGCCAACCACACGCATTCGGTATTCTATTGCATCCGGCAGACCAATGGTTTTGTCTAGACCAATATTTTCGTCCAGACCAATGGTGGATTGATAGCGCGTTAGCTAGTAGATAACACCCCTGGTTTTTGTCACGCAATGTGGGGGAAGTCACGCATCAATAATCTTAATTCAGGCCAATAGTTCTGCCTTTTATTTCATGTCGTGTGGTGTATTTTGTATTGGACATGTTGGCTACATTGACAACGGGTATGACGTAGCGTGTGACGTGAATGTATGATGGCGCGGAATCTCGTAAGAATTAACTGTTATCGGTAGTAAAAGTAATTATTTCCAGTGCAGCAATGCCGATGCAAATCGAAAATGAACACCCATAAGCTCCCAGAAGGTATGTCAATCAAATTTATAAATTCAATATTTAGCCTTGTGAAAGTGATATAAAGCAAGGAAACCCTCTCGTAAAGAATTAATAAATAAATTACGTTAAATAGTTGACTAAACACAACTGGTGAGATGAACTCGTCTTATGTTCTGGGGTATCTCTGCATAGAAAGAGAGGAAGATATTGGGACCAGTCAAGGAAGGGAGTGAATACAAAAGATGACTCACCCAGGAGCTCTATAGATAATCTGAACGAATCACAGACATGGCCAGGAAGAGATGTCTTGTGTTTTATGGACACGTCTCCAGCATGCATCCTACCAGGCTGACCAACCAACTTGTTACTTACGGGCAAAGAAGGAAGACCAAGTCACCGTGACTGATAAAAGTGGGCAAAGGTCTGCTGGAGCTGGGAGTTACAGCAAAGGACAAAGATCGAACGTCTCTCAGGAGCAAACTGAAACAAATGAAGTTCCGGGACAAACCCCTAAGAAAGAAGCGGCCTCTGGACAAAGGAGAGATATCAACAACACAGCCAGAGGATGCGTGTCTACTGGACAAACATCAAGACCCACTACAAACAAAATAGTTGAATGTCGTCGTCCGGAGTTGGCCTATACGGAACGATAATAATAATAATAATAATAATAATAATAATAATAATAATAATAATAATAATAATAATAATTTAATTTTTTTTTTAATTTTAATTTATTTATTAAATACTATTTATGTTACATTATTGTGATATGTCTCACGAATCTGATGACAGTACAGATTATCTGTGAGACATATTAATTATTATTTACAACATATATATAGATTATATTTCAGTACAAGAGTGCATGCATTTTTTTTGTAATGTTAATGATAAAATATTAATGTAAATAATTAAAGATACAAAAAATTACACTATGGTAGTTATATTAATACATTTATGTTATGAGTTAATGTTTGGTTAAGTAATATTTTTTAATGCGACTTATAGCTAGTTGTTTGCTGTTAATGTTTGTCAGTCCAGGTGGTAGTTCATTAAGTAGTGATGGTATAATATAATTTAGTCTCTTGAAACCATAGCTATTTATACATAAAGGTTTAACATGTTTAGTACTTGTTATGGCTCTTGTTTGTATGTTGTGAGAGACCTTATGCCTGAATCTTGGATCATGGTAGTAGAGATTCAGTACAGTAATTTGAAACAACTCTTTAATATTAAAATAAGGGATATCAGTGAAATATTTAAAGAACCTGTTTTGGCTATCTTGAAGATTATTAATTAAAGTTGTGTTTTGATTTCCCCAAGCTGCTATAGCATATCTTAATTTGCTTTCAATCAGAGCACTGTAAATTGTTTTGTAAGTTTTCCTATCTACATAAAATCGGAGATTGTAGAAGATGTAGAGATTTGCTCTTAGGTTTTTTATTATGTTTACTGTGTGTGTGTTCATTTTAAAGTGTTCATCAAGGGTAATTCCTAGGTATTTTTGTGTCGAAGTACTATTTATGAAGGTGTTACATTTGCAACCTGCCAGGATGTTTTGGTGTATGCATGATAAGCTGTGGTGCGTTAGTTTGTATTTTTCTTGTGTGAAGTGATCAACTCTGATGTGCATTATTTTGGATTTGGTTGTATTTATATACAAATTATTGTCATGACACCATCTTGTGATGTTATTGAAGTCTTCTTGAAGTCTCTCAAAAGCTGTTTTAGAGTCTTTATGTATGGTATATATAGTGGTGTCATCAGCATAAATAAATATTTTACTGTGTTTAATGGCTTCATTCATGTCGTTTACGAACAGGTTATATAGTGTAGGTGAAATAATGCTGCCTTGAGGGATACCTTGTGTTCCTTCTACTGCGTCACTGATAGTGTTATTGACCATAACTGCCATTTCCCTGTTTTTCAGATAGCTTTCAAATAGTTTATAAGTCGTGCCTCTTATTCCAATATCGTGTAATTTAGCAAGTAGTTTATTGTGATTTATTGTGTCAAATGCTTTAGAAAAGTCAAGAAAAAGTACCATTATGTGATTGTTCTTATTTAAGGCATTATTTATTACATTGGCAAATTCAGCCAGGAGTAGTTCAGTACTTTTCCCCTTCCTAAAACCGTATAGGTGTCCCTTTAAAATATCATATTTATTTAGGAAATTCTTCATTCTCTTATCCAAGCATTTTTCCATTATTTTGTGGAGGATTGATAAAATGCATATTGGTCTGTAGTTGCCAAAGTCTAAGTGATCGCCATTCTTATATATTGGTTTAATAATTGTGTATTTCAGATATTTTGGTATTATGCCTGATTCGAATATCTTGTTTATGAGATGTGTTATGATTGGTATAGTTTTTTTGGATGTTGCCTTTATGTCTTTCAAGCGTATATTGTCTACCCCAGGCGATTTGTCTGTTTTTAATTCCTTAATTATGTTTTCTATTTCATATTCATCAGTTTCAAGTAATGTAAAGGAATTCATTAATGTGTTTCTATTTGATTGCCATATGTTGATACTACAGTTATGAGCTAGGCTGTTTATTTTTTCACTAAAGGTATTGATGAATTTATTGACTATCACTTCGTTAGTATAATGTAATATTAAATGTTTGTTTATGACTTCATTGACAGTTTGTGTTTTCCGGCCTGTTATATCATTAATGACTTTCCACATTCCTTTATTATCGTTTTTGGAACTATTTATCTTATTTTTAAAATATTGATGTTTTGTTTTGTTTATTAGCTTATTTAATTTGTTTCTGAAAGCTTTGTATTCATTTTTTATTGTAATATTATCCTTGTTTCTGAGCATTGTTTTGTAAAGTCTGTCTCTTTCCTTACAATGTATTTTTAGGTCATAAGTGAACCATTGTTTGCTTTTCCTGTGTTTACGAGTTGTTATGTAAGATGCATTTTGGTAGATTTCCTTAAATTTGGTTGTTATATTGTTATATATATCATTAGGATTTTTTAATTCAAGGCAATCTGTCCAGTCTGTGTTGTTAAGGCTTGTGTGTATTATAGTATCGTTCATTAGCGTAATGTACGATTCATTATCTTGTAATTGTGTCTTATCATTTTTTGGCCAAATACCTGCATATGTTATGTAGTGGTCAGAGATATCTGATTGTATGACTGCAGAAGTATATTGATCTAGTCTGCTACGATAGTTTATGTGATCAATACATGTTCTCGAGTCTAAATTTGGATCATAACGAGTACATTGAGTGATAAGTGGTAGGAAACCATGAGTTGCCATAATATTTGTATATTTGATAGCTGATAGACTGATGTCATTAGATAAAGTATCAATGTTGATATCTCCTAAAATGGCGTATTCGCTGTACTTACTAGTGTGTTGTGTTGTGTTGTGTTAATAATAATAATAATAATAATAATTTATTATATGTAATCCAAAATTGACTCATCACTGCAGGGCTCAAACCACTAGACCTAGAAAGCTGAAATTTTGCATGTTGGTTGATCCGAGTATGTAGAGGCTCACTAAGAAACGTTTTTTGAAAATTCAATTTGTAAGTGGCTTTTTTCGGCCCTTTGGCATTGACCATCCAAAATTGACTCATCGACGCAGGGCTCAAACCACTAGACCTAGAAAGCTGAAATTTTGCATGTTGGTTGATCCGAGTATGTAGAGGCCCACTAAGAAAGGATTTTTGAAAATTCAATTTGTAAGTGACTTTTTTCGGCCCTTTGGCACTGAGCAAGGACAGTCGGTACAAAGTTCGGATTTAGGGCATTTTAAGCCGCCAGATACGAGAAACAATACTCGGAGGTCCTGTAGGAACCCCGAAACACACTTTTTAAGTTCCTAAAATGAACGGTTTCGGAGATATTCCAAAATAACTGTGTTCCCTCTGAGAAACAGATCAACGTTACTATGGCAACCGCTGAAATTTCGCAGACCGGGGATAGTTTTCTGGCAATATCTCGAAAACCGTTCATTTTAGGGCCTTAAAACGCGGGGTTCGGTTCCCACTTCTTACCAGGAACATTGATCCTCGCATTGATACGCGTAAAATGAGATATATTTTATTCATAGAGGTGGCTTTTGGGGTCGGATTCGATCGTGATTTTGAGTCTAATTTTATACTCTTTGAGCTGGTTATTGTAAGCGAGCTTTCGTATCTTTACTCTAATTTACAATGTTAAGATGCCTTATATTTTGCACGGTATGCTTTCATTTTCTTTATAAATTTGTTTTTTGTTAACTGAATATTTTTGTTTGCCAATTTTGATCTGCCCTTTTTCGCTTTTTACCATGATCAGCAACCCATATTCACAGTCGAATGTGTCGTTTTCTACCGGCTGTCACTTTAATTATTATTTTTTCTTAATTACTCTTACTGAGGAATTGGGCAAACTTATTTCAATAAAGTTGGTATTTTGTCTTTCACGGCCATTGAATCCCCGCACAAGGCACGGCTTAAACCTAGAAAAGTTGCTGAGTTGGACTAACGGACTAATGGTGCAGCAGAAAAGAGGAGAATTGAAGCTTTTGAAATGTAGTGATACAGGAGAATGATGCTCAGATGGTAGATAGGGTAACAAATGAAGAGGTATTAAGACGATTGGGAGAGGAGAGATGTTTCTTGCGACTGCTAATGACGAGAAGAGATAGGAGGGTAGGACACATATTAAGACACCCAGGAATAGCAAGCTTAATTATGGATGGGAGGGTCACGGACAAGAACTGTAGGGGTAAACCAGGGTTAAACAGATTGCCTCGGATGTAGGGTGTGGTAGCTATGTAGAGATGCAACTATTAGCTCAGGAGAGTGAGACATGAAGGGCTGCATCAAACCTGTTAAAAAACTGTAGACTCAAACAACAACAATCGGCAATTTTAATTTCTTAGAGAGGCATGTGAGGCAAAAGTGTTTTTGTAGAATTTCAATCCCTGGAATATAACAGTGGAAGAGACTGCATAATGTACTGTACATCAGCGGCCAAGATGAGAGATATTTAACTATAGGTCTATTAATAGCGATATGTTGACGTTCAAATCATCAATAAGTATGGCCAAATTACATCCAGAATAGCTTAAGTAAGAATACTTTTAATTCCCCATATTCCGATAGATTTGCCATTCCAGTGTGCAAGAGTGCAGTTCCCTCTTCAAACATATTCGCAATGTTTTTAACAAAGCGCAATGACACACACTTAACAGTAGCACGTGTACATTTAGACTAAACCATATTTTCCCATGGGCAACTGTATGTGGTGTGCTCGCGAGCATCCGGACAACAAAATCGTTATGTCGCAGCAGAAAATGGCAAAACCAAAAACGTAATTTTAAAATGTGTTAACATAATGTAACATCGAACGCTGCAGATATTCACAACTCCACAAAATTCCCACTTTGCTGCTCATATCAATATACTGTATGTATCAGAATATTTAGAATTAGAATGGACCCACCTATAACCGCGATTGCTGTAATAGAATAGACCAATTATCAGCAATAATGCACGTCCCCATTGTCTTGATCGCGGGCGAAGCCGCGGGTACCTGCTAGTAATAATATATAGCCTATATATATATTTAGAGGAAGAAATGCATTTACGCACAAAGTGTCGGGCTCCTGATTGGCAGACTACCGACTAAAACTCCCCCTGTTACTTCTGGAACCTAGCCTGGAACCGTTTAACACATTACTTCAGGCTAGGACCATATTATGCTAAGACACTTGTCCTCAACTATCTTTTTCTTTACACTGTTCACTGATTAACAAGAGATCACTTTGCTTCTCTGCAACTAGCTGATACAGCAGATCATCGGCTGTTTACTTCTATGTAGATTGACTTCAAATACACGAATCATTTGAACCTCAGAGCCTTTTCTTTGTCCAAAGCCTCCCTGAAGACCTTACACTGGCCAAATCCCACAGCATGTGCTAAATACTCTTTGTCAAAACCTCGCTCTTCACAAAGAACACATTTCTTCGAGGCCGTACATCCTCTAGCTTTGTGATCAGTCCCTCCGCAATTGTAGCAAAGTTTACTTCGATCAGTGCCTTTGCACTTGCTAGCGACATGTCCATACTCCAGACATCTGTAGCAGCGAGATAACATGATCCTCCGTCTAATCCTGCAATTGACCAATCCTACTTGAATATGATCTTGCTTCAAGAGTACATCTGCATCACTAGTTGTTAATGTGACAACAGCCATCTTCACTTCCCTCGTATTCGTTCTCGTCACCAGCACCTTGGTATCTTGAGAGAGCTCTGGAATAGTTCTCTGGATAGCTTCCATGACCTCTTCGGAAGTCGTTAGAGCATCAATGTCTCTGTGTTCAACAGTTGCCTTCGCTTCAAGCCTACGGACTGTAGCATCAGACCCCAAAACATCTCGTAGAGAATTACTGAAAGCTGCTTTGTCCCTGGAATTTGCTCCCATCTCGACAAGGACGTCTCCCGCTTTAGTTTGTCGAATGGACCAGACTTCGGTTCCTGTATCATTAGGGTTTGCTTTTTGGCGAATCTCCTTCAGAATATCGGCATACGATTTACCTTCAGCTCGTCTGATCAGTAAGGCTGCTCGTCGTGGCCTACTAGTTCTCTTCTGTCTGTTTGGGGCTGCTTGATGGGGAGATATGCCAATCTTATCAGCTATATCCTCCTGCATCTTCTCATCCTTTTCTTGAAGTTTTGCCATTCATCTGTCTTCTCAATGTAACAGGAGTCCATATTTCTGTCTCATTCCTCTTGTCCACCTCCAGAGCAGGGGCATTGCCCGAATTTGCTTATTTCCGGCTGTTAGGAATAGGGGACATGTCCTTCGGTAGGGCGTTTACTACAATCTTGTAAGCTTCTTCTTGTACCGCATGTGAAGTACGTCCACAATAGGCTATAGAATCAATGCCCTCTTCTAGTTCTACTATGCCATCTTTCACATCTTTGGACATATTACGCTGCCTTTCAGTTGCAAGCTTCATCTTACTGGGAATGTTTCGACACCGTTGCAATACATCTTCCATACTCGGTAGAAGATTCCCAATGCTCTCTTCTCTTGGCTGTTCCTCGTTAACAGCAACTCTCGCCAGGCGCTACACAACATTACTCATCTCCATGCTCCATTGGCGCTTGACAGAGGGGTTCTGGCCATACATTGGCATAGCATACGTCTTTCATCTATGGGGATTAAATTCATCATATCATCCATAATTTAAAATTTCTGATTGCTGAACACGAGAATCTGTTATCAAGTGGATGGTAGTTGATACGTACCCAAGGTATCGGGGCTCTAATGGCCACTGTCGCCAAATAGGTGAGACCTTCTTACTGCACCCTGACGACGGAATCTATAAGTTTACTATACTATTACTCTGATCTCAGCTGGCTTTGGATATCACTTCCTGTCACAGAGGGAACTTCAAGCCCCCATGTGTCAATAGTATACAATAAAACTTAACCCCAAAATCTCGAAAGAAAACTAGTCAACACTTGAGGGAGTTGATTTCAGGAAACAAATTTAGCAAACGCCGTTGATTAAGTATAAACTACGATGCACACTAACCTGTTTCCAAGCCAAAAAAAAAAGTCCTCTCGGCACGCCGGAAGGCGGAGGTAGATTTCACCGGACAAACTTGGGGATAGGCGAAAATAGGCAGAATATGCAGGTTTTCGTAGAAGGATCAGACCACATTTATTGCGTGAAAATATTTTATAATTGGAGCTTAATTAACTTTGTTTTTCGTCATTTTATGCATATTTTAAACATTCTATTGTCTTATGATGACGGTAACCTTCTTGTCATTTGGAGTCCAATTTTATACTTGTGGTCACACTGTCCTTTTGCAAGGTTTCGACACTGATGTGTAACTATGTAACGGCCTGTTACTTCTTCACGCAAAATTTTATCTCCCGCAGAGATTTTGGTTGGTTCCTCAGTTCAGGGGCTGCGACAAAGTGGTCATGTAACCCCGTGTACTTTGGGTGAGTGTAGAATCTGTCTGATAAACGGTGTGAATTGTGATGGCTGTATTAGTCTGTAATTCAGGTAAGGAATGAAGACGCTCAATTTCAAGCAGTAGTTCCTAATGTTGCTACCAGATACTACCGTCAACGACACCTAGCTGTGAACTTGGCTACTAGATGCCACCGCAATTAGCAACTCACAACGAACGTTGGAACTTCCCCTCCAAAGGAAAGCATACTGAGGGATTTTTAGCGCTCTTAGAAAATCCGACGACTTTGGCCGGCTTTGAACCCGCGACCTTGGGCATAGAAGTTCAGCATGCTACCAGTTACGTCACTGAAGCCGCTTCACACTTAGTCAGATGGAAATCTGAATCTGATCTCGCGCAAGTGCGTTGTCATGGCAACGTCTGATGGCTCATCCCTCATCAATTTAGTAGTGTTGCCATGGCAACCACTGATAGCTCTTGGCATTTTCTTATAATTCCGAAATCATTTTTCTCATCCCTTGGCGTAATGGTGGCTCATATCAAAAATTCTTTCAGACAAACGTTTTAGGTAATTATTAGGGGAATATTGTCCATTTTGTACGGTTTTGATATTGTGCCTATTAAGAGGGATACGATTAATGTTTCCCGAAAACCCCACTTTTTCCCACCCCTTCGGTCAATGGTTGGTGCTATCAAAAAACGTTTCAAACATAAATTTTTGAGCTTTATCCGACACATAGTATGAACTTTGAACGGATTCGATATTTCACATATTAAGAGAGTTATAGCAATATTTCATTTTTTCGAAAAAAGTCCCCCATTTTCATCCCCTTCGACCAATTTAGCCCAGTAACGAACTCGACCGAGATTTTATGGGTATACATATTCGGTAAAAAATTCAAAGTGATTGGTGCAAAATTACGGCTGTTATCGTGTCCACTAGAAACTGATATACATATATATATAAACCTATATATATAAACTTTTGAACTGACGGTGGTTTTGGGGTCGGGGGGATGTGAAACGCGAAGATATGTCGAAATTTTCCGGAAATCGAAACATAGTACCCATTGCAATAGTTAGCTTTCTAATGAAATCTACCTAAAATACTACCATCAACGACACCTAGCTGTGAACTTGGCTACTAGATGCCACCGGAACCATCAACTCGCAACGAACGTTGGAACTTCCCCTCCGAAGGAAAGCAAACTCAGGTTTTAGGTAGATTTCATTAGAAAGCTAACTATTGCAATGGGTACCATGTTTCGACTTCCGGAAAATTTCGACATATCTTCGCGTTTCACATCCCCCAGACCCCAAAACCACCGTCAGTTCAAAAGTTTATATATAATTTATGTATATATGTGTGTATATATATATATATATATATATATATATATATATATATATATATACATATATATATATATATCAGTTTCTTGTGGACACGATAACTGCCGTAATTTTGCACCAATCACTTTGAATTTTTTACATAACATGTATCCCTATAAAATCTCGGTCGAGTTCGTTAATGGGCAAAATCGGTCGAAGGGGGTGAAAATGGGGGGGCTTTTTTTCGAAAAAGTGAAATTTCGCTATAACTCTCTTAATACGTGAAATATCGAATCTATTCAAAGTTCATAATATGTGTCGGATAAGTGCCAAAAATTTATGTCAAATAAGTTTTTTGATAGCACCAACCATTGACCAAAGGGGTGGAAAAAAGTGGGTTTTTCGGGAAACATTAATCATATCTCTCTTAATAGGCACAATATCAAAACCGTACAAAATGGACAATATTCCTCCAATAATTACCTAAAACTTTTGTCTGAAAGAATTTTCGATATGACCCACCATTACGCCACGGAGTGAGCAAAATTATTTAAATTATAAGAAAATTCCAAGTGCCAAGAGTGGTTGCCATGACAACTTTACTTTTAATTGATACGGGTTGAGCCATCAGCAGTTGCTATGACAACGCCACTGCACGAGATCACATTCTGTTTTCATATGTCTGTGGGAAGCGACTTCGGTATCGGAACTGGTAGCATGCTGAACTTCTATGCCCAAGGTCGCGGGTTCAAACCCGGCTGAAGTCGTCGGATTTACTAAGAGCGCCAAAAAACCCTGAGTATGCTTTCCTTCGGAGGGGAAGTTCCAACGTTCGTTGCGAGTTGATGGTTCCGGTGGCATCTAGTGGCCAAGTTCACAGCTAGGTGTCGTTAATGGTAGTATTTTAAATTATGTAGCCTATTTTAGGTAGATTTCATCAGAAAGCTAACTATTGCAATGGGTGCCATGTTTCGACTTCCGGAAAATTTCGACATATCTTCGCGTTTCACATCCCTCAGACCCCAAACCACCGTCAGTTCAAAAGTTTATATATATGTGTGTGTATATATATGCATATATATCAGTTTCTTGTGGACACGATAACTGCCGTAATTTTGCACCAATCACTTTAATGTTTTACATAATATGTAACCCCTTAAAAAATCGGTCGAGTTCGTTAATGGGAAAAATCGGTTAAGGGGGGGGGGGGGGAATGGGGGGGGGGGCTTTTTTTTCGAAAAAGTGAAATGTCGCTATAACTCTCTTAATACGTGAAATATCGAATCAATTCAAAGTTCATAATATTTGTCGGATAAGTGCCAAAAATTTATGTCAAATAGGTTTTTTGATAGCACCAACCATTGACCAAAGGGGTGGAAAAAAGTGTTTTTTTCGGGAAACATTAATCATATCTCTCTTAATAGGCACAATATCAAACCCGTACATAATGGAAAATATTCCCGTAATAATTACCTAAAACTTTGTCTGAAAGAATTTTTGATCTGACCTACCATTACGCCAAGGGAAGAGAAAAATGATTTCGGAATTAAAGAACATGCCAAGTGCCATCAGAGGTTACCGTGACAACACTTCTAAATTGAAGAGGGATGAGCTATCAGAGGTTGCCAAGACAACGCCATTGCACGAGATCACATTCATTTTTCCATCTGACTGTGGGAAGCGGCTAACTGGTAGCATGCTGAACTTATATGCCCAAGGTCGCTGGTTCAAAGCCGGCCAAAGTCGTCGGATTTTCTAAGAGCGCTAAAAAACCCTCAGCATGCTTTCCTTTGGAGGAGAAGTTCCAACGTTCGTTGCAAGTTGCTGGTTGCGGTGGCATCTAGTAGCCAAGTTCACAGCTAGGTGTCGTTCACGTTAGGATATGGTACAAAATTAGGAACTACTACTTAAATTTGACCGTCTGCAGACCTTACCTGAATTACAGACTAAAACAGTCATCACAATTAACACCGTTTATCAGATTCTACACACCCGGGGTTACATGACCACAATGTCGCAGCCCCTAAACTGAGGAACCAACAAAAATCTCTGCGGGAGATAAAATTTTGCGAGAAGAAGTAACAGACTGTCTGATAGTTACACATCAGTTCCAAACCTTGCATAAGGACAGTGTGATCAGAAGTATAAAAATGAACCCCGAATGACAAGAAGGTTACCATCCCCATAAGACAATAAAATGATAAAAATATGCATACAAATACGAAAAAAAGTTGATTTTTAACCTCCAAATGTAAAATACTTTCTTGCAATCAATGAGGTCTGATCCTCCTACGAAAACCTGCATATTTTGCCTATTATAGCCAATCCCCTAGTTTGCCCGGTGAAATCTACCTCCGCCTTCCGGCGTGCCGAGAGGATTTTTTTAGCGCTCTTAGTAAATCCGACGACTTTAGCCGGGTTTGAACCCGCGACCTTGGGCATAGAAGTTCAGCATGCTACTAGTTCCGATACCGAAGTCGCTTCCCACAGACAGATGGAAAACTGAATGTGATCTCGTGCAGTGGCGTTGTCATAGCAACTGCTGATGGTCATCCCTTATCAATTAAAAGTAAAGTTGTCATGGCAACCTCTCTTGGCACTTGGCATTTTCTTATAATTTAAACCATTTTGCTCACCCCGTGGCGTAATGGTGGGTCATATCAAAAATTCTTTCAGACAAAAGTTTTAGGTAATTATTGGAGGAATATTGTCCATTTTGTACGGTTTTGATATTGTGCCTATTAACAGAGATATGATTAATGTTTCCCGAAAAACCCACTTTTTCCCACCCCTTTGGTCAATGGTTGGTGCTATCAAAAAACTTTTCAAACATAAATTTTAGGGTCTTGTCCGACACATAGTATGAGCTTTGAATGGATTCAATATTTCAGATATTAAGAGAGTTCTAGCGATATTTCACTTTTTCGAAAAAAGCCTCCCATTTTCACCCCCTTTGACCGATTTTGCCCATTAACGAACTCGACCGAGATTTTATAGGTATACATATTCGGTAAAAAATTCAAAGTGATTGGTGCAAAATTACGGCAGTTATCGTGTCCACAAGAAACTGATATACATATATATGTATATATATATATATATATATATATATATATATATATACATAAATTATATATAAACTTTTGAACTGACGGTGGTTTTGGGGTCTGGGGGATGTGAAACGCGAAGATATGTCGAAATTTTCCGGAAGTCGAAACATGGGACCCATTGCAATAGTTAGCTTTCTAATGAAATCTACCTAAAACAATTCTCACACTCACTATCCAACGATTTTTCCATTAAATACACTAGCACCACACACAGCACACCTTATGCCAATCATGGCTGCAATAATAATAATAATAATAATAATAATAATAATAATAATAATAATAATAACGATCACTTTAGGAGGCCATCCTAAATTACAGACATTGAAAAGCTACAACGCAAAATTCTTGGGAAAAAAATCGGCCCTCCATGGATCAAGAGACGAACTGCAGACCTCACAAACACTGTACGCAGGAGAAGGTTGAAAACGTTTGGGCACACATTTAGGATGGACAACAATAGACTAACAAAAGTTGTATTCAATGTAATTAATACACAAAATACTAGGATAAATTGGCTGGAGAAAACAAGGAGGGGTGAAATGAACATCGGGGAGAACATAATGAAAACCCGTGAAATCTTCAGAACCTCTGTAAATGATCACACATTTAGGGTGAAGACCGGTACAAGATGCTACACAGTGAGTTCATGAAGAGATTTTGAGAGAAGAAGATAGCAAAAGTCATCAATACAACCAACAAGTTCCAACGCGAAACATACTCGTTTAAATAATAACTGTTTTCTCTGTATTTGTTGACCGGGAGGCCTTTTCAGGCAGTTCGGTCTCATCTCTATTTTGTTGCTTACTTAGCACCACCCGGGGGACACGTGTAGGGTAGCAATGGGTAAAACCTACGGACGTGAGCAACGTTTGACCCCAAATCTCAAATTCCATGAGCCCAAAAGAAAAGCAGACAAGAAGGGAAATCAAATCTCAGCTGAAAATCAAGAAAAGAGCAGCCCAAAATTCTTCAAAACTTTCAACTCTATTCACGTTAGAGGAAGTAGGAGACGCCATCACAAACATGAAACTTGGGAAAGCAGCTAGATTCGACGGAATCTATCCTGAATTCCTCGCCCACTGTCGACCAGCTCCAATTAAATGGCTTACTAACTTCTTTTCAAATATCCTTAATACTGGAAATCTCCCTGTAATATTCAAGAAATCAAAAATATTAGCGATCCTCAAACCGAACAAAGATCCGACAAAAGTCGAAAGTTATCGCCCCATAGCTCTACTAAGTGTCACTTACAAACTACTTGAGCGACTCATCTACAACAGAATTTTTGATACTATTAACAACCACATCTCCATAGAACAAGCTGGATTCAGGCCTGGCAGAAGCTGCAATGATCAAGTGTTTGCATTAACAACTCATATTGAAAATGGGTACGAGAAGAAATCTGTAAGCCTAGCTGCTTTCTTGGATCTATCTGCCGCTTATGATACAGTATGGCGAGAAGGCCTCCTTCTGAAATTTGTGACCATCATTCCGTGTCTCAAACTCACAAACCTAATTAACAACATGCTGTGCAATAGACTTTTCCAGATTTTACTCGGGCAATGATAGAAGCAAGTTCTTCAAATTAAATGATGGATTACCCCAACGATCTGTCCTGGCTCCTCTCCTTTTCAGCTTATACATATACGACCTGCAAGAAACTTCTTCAAGGAAATTCATATATGCTGATGACATCTGTTTGGTAACCCAGAACTCCAACTTCACCGATGCTGAAAATACACTAACTGCCGACTTGGAAGTCTTGGACACATATTTCAAGAAATGGTGCCTCCGGCTAAATTATCAGAAAACGGTTGTATCCGCATTTCACTTACGCAATAGGTTCTCTAATCACAAACCAGAAGTTAAATTCAGAGGACAAACTTTGCAGTTCTGCAGCATGCCTAAGTACCTTGGGATAACACTTGATAGGTCCTTGACCTTCAAACAACATCTCACGAACGTGGCCGCAAAGGTGAAGACCCGTAATAGCATCATTCAGAAGCTTGTTGGTACCCCCTGGGGTTCCAGTGCTCAAACTTTACGATCAACTGCTCTGGCACTGTCATACTCCGTTGCTGAATACTGCTGCCCATCTTGGCTAAACAGTGTCCACTCCAAGAAGATAGATGTGCAACTTAACCAGACAATACGACTGATTACGGGCTGTATACGTAGCACACCCACTATATGGTTACCTGTTCTAAGTAACATCCAACCTCCAGCTCTTCGTAGATCAGAGGCTCTCCTGAAGATCTGGAAAACCATTCAGAAGAACCCCCAGCTACCCATACATACTGATGTAGCAAAAGCAGGTAATCAACCGTTGAAGTCAAGAAAACCACCTTGGCGCTCTGCAGTACTTCTTGAAGACTCTTCATTTAACATCTCAGAAGCATGGAAAACTATGTGGGAACAATCATCAGTATTCAATGCACATCAGTAGTGGGATGATGACAGAGCTGTCTCACTTAGCAAGTTGTGAGCCCCTGCGACCTTGGAATGGAAGGAGCCATGCTAGGAGGGCGTGCTTGGATTCGTTTTTTTCGTCTCGTTGTGCTCTTTACGGGAATGTAGGTGTCGAAAAGGTGAACTTAGGGTTTTGGGTCAAAACGTGCGTTTTTCACATTTTTGCCGATTTTTGGAAAACGGGCCATGCTAGGAGGGCGTGCTTGGATTCGTTTTTTTCGTCTCGTCATGCTCTTTACGGGAATGTAGGTATCGAAAAGGTGAAGTTAGGGTTTTGGGTAAAAAAATGCGTTTTTCACATTTTTGTCGATTTTCGGAAAACGGGCCATGCTAGGAGGGCGTGCTTGGATTCGTTTTTTTCGTCTCATGGTGCTATTTACGCGAATGTAGGTATCGAAAAGGTGAACTTAGGGTTTTGGGTCAAAAAATGCGTTTTTCACATTTTTGTCGATTTTCGGAAAACGGGCCATGCTAGGAGGGCGTGCTTGGATTCCTTTTTTTCGTCTCATGGTGCTATTTACGCGAATGTAGGTGTCGAAAAGGTGAACTTAGGGTTTTGGGTCAAAAAATGCGTTTTTCACATTTTTGTCGATTTTCGGAAAACGAGCCATGCTAGGAGGGCGTGCTTGGATTCCTTTTTTTCGTCTCGTCGTGCTCTTTACGGGAATGTAGGTGTCGAAAAGGTGAACTTAGGGTTTTGGGTCGAAAAATGCGTTTTTCACATTTTTGCCGATTTTTGGAAAACGGGCCATGCTAGGAGGGCGTGCTTGGATTCGTTTTTTTCGTCTCGTTGTGCTCTTTACGGGGATATAGATATGGAATAGGTTAAAAGCTGGAAACATGGTTTTTTATATAATTAAATAGGGTTTTATTACAAAAAATTATGTTTATTGACCCATGAATTATACGTGGAAGGAAAACCTAACCACTTTACAAAATATTTTGCACCTTTGACTTTAATTACTCGTTCAATGAGATAATCGTTGGGATATAATGTTTTTTGCACTTCTTCATAATAGAATCGTCCCTGAATGGGTTGACCGCTCTGATCTTCTAAGAGATACGTCACTGGTTGACCTAGCTTGACTTGGCGAATTTTAAAAATTTCTGTCGACCATTGTGGAGTATACGATTTTGAAAACACACTTCTATGTTTACTAATGCGAACAAAATCTCCAATTTTAAGGCGATGTCGCCTTGGATCTACCCTTTTTATAGGGTTAAACAGTCTATTGAGTCTGGGTAGGTTCTTGGTGACGAGGCGAGGTTTCATGCCGATGGTGGAATGAATGGTGTTGTTGTAGCGAGACACAAGTTGAGGTAACCAGTCTATCCATCGATAGGAACCATGTATTGTAAACTCTTTCCACATATAACTTTTTAATGTTCGATTGAACCGCTCGACCACACTGGCTTTGAGATTGCTATAGGTGGCATAATGGTGAATATCCTTAGATTTGAGAAAACTGGAGAAATCCTTGTTGAAAAATTCTTTCCCCTGGTCGGTTTGTAACAAGTGAGGTTGACGTTTTGATTGTTCAATAATATGTTGAAAGGCCTTTGTGACTAAGATACCAGTTTTATTTTTTACTGGTTGAACAAAAGCCATTTTGGAATAGACATCAATGACAGTCAACATATAGCGTACACCGTCGTTAACGTTAGAATAAGGTATCATTTCAACCAGGTCTGCCTGCCAAAGGTCATCGATTCCTTTGGAAATGACACGACGACGTTCATAAATGCGTCGGGCTGGTTTATGCAATTCATGAGCAATGCCCACTTTGATGGGGGATGGCTTATAAGATAATTTTAGCATTTCGGAGTTGTTGTTCAACGTCGGCGATTTCCGCCTCATGTCCAGTGTGACCAGCTTGTTTTGATGCATGAAGCAAGTATAAGCGCTCTACTAACTGATTGGGATTATTCCAAAAGGTTATATCTAGGTAGGGTTTTAATTTCTTAAACCTTACACCAGAGGCAGAGTGATGTTTTTGCTTACCAAAGATGTTTGCAATGATGGTTTTATATTTTTGGGATATATTGGCATTGACCTGCTGAGAGGATTTATAGTTTCTTTTGTGAGCGTTGGTGTCTAATAAAATGGATTTATATTTAGCAAGGTCCTCGGACGTAAAATCTTGTGTCGAGGGGGTGCGAGAAAATAGCAGCTTTAACAGACCTGGTGTTAATTTATAGTTGATCTTTTTAATGACAGCTTTCGTACGAGCAAATTTAATGGATGAATCCCCAATTTTAAAACTATCATTCTCATAGCGAACACCATACGTGGTATCTGTCTTTCCAATAAATAGAAGGGTCAAATACGGTTCCAGGGTTGCCCCATAATGTTTGATTAAAATGTTTTTGAGTTGAGCTTTATTTTGAGGGGTTGCCAAGACTTGTGAAAACGGAGACGATGTGGAGGAAGACGGTGTTGCCGCTATGACGGAAGATTTTTGTTTTGTTTTTAGAAACTGTTGAAGGGGTGACGATTTCTTTTTTCTTTCAGGACTAAATACGCTTTCGCTGTCACTTTCACTTTGTTCATGCTCTTCTTCTTCTTCTTTCTTTTCATGTTCTTGATGTTCTTGTTCACTAACATTAGAGGAGGAGGAAGAGGAGGATTTTACCTGTCGTGTGGATTCTGTTTGAGTAAATTTTGAACTTGTTATGGGTTTGGTTTGAGAGGTAGCAGCAGCAGCAGCAGTAGCAGTAGAAGCATTAGGTTTAAATCTCATGGGATCAACCGATGATGGAGCATGTTTTATCATGGGTAAAGGATTGACGTTTTTTAAACGTTGCAATTCACGAAATTTATGTCGAATCGTATTTCGTGCCTCAATAATACGCTGCATGATTTGAACATGTTTCTTGTACCCTATGGCGTTCGCCATGGTAAAGGTAAAGACACACTAACAGGAAATGTCCAACCCTAGGTCTTTTTAAACAGAAATAAAATGATCAAAACCCAAGCGATAACGTCCCTCACATCGTTCACTCTGTTTATTTATGACCAAACAGGCATGGGGATGATGGTTCCAACACGAAGCACACAATTGCGTGAAAGCTGTAAAGGACATATCTGGATTCACATGATCTTGAAAAATATGATAGAGATTTCTAGAGTCTTGGCGGAAGAGAACGATGAGATTGGCATTGTCACGAATCAACTGTTTGGGGATTTTGGAATAGGTCTGAGCTAGATAAAAACAATCCACTTGTTTATGGCGTCCCATACTAAAATACTCTTGAATAATGGCCTGTCGTTGAGTGGCAATATCATCAAAAATTATAATGGAATCTGGTTGAATGCGGTCTGGTTGAATGACATCTTGAGGTGAGGTGAATGTAAAATAGCCCATGGCTTCTTTATTTAACGAAGACATAATTTGTTCCAGATACACGTACAGAGGCTGGTACAAGGATTTGGCAAAAATATAAATATTTTGAAATCGTAGGCCATGAGGTGCGGTAATAATGTTCAGCAAAACATTGGTCTTTCCACAACCCGAAGGCCCTACCATAATACATCGAACGGTAGATGGGAATAGGGTGCCATGACGTTTAGGTTCGCACACGGACAGTGATAGCTCTGAAACCAAATCAGAGACGGGCAAAGCATGGGGTTGTTTCATTAATTCCATTGTGTCGATGACTGAGTTTTTTTCATGTGTGTATAAGGTTTATATATATAGGCAAACGGTGAGTAAGAAAGGTTAGTTAACGTCTATCACCATGGACGTGTTTGGGAGAGCTCGTGTAACCATGGCCACGGCCGCCTCTTTGTCAAAACAGTCACGAGAGGTGGCAACAAAAAGCTATGTCGATCGCAAAGTGCAAAGTGTCTATCACATGGCCCCGAGACTAACCGCTGAGGGCTATTCAGCCAATCATCATCGTATTATTGATGTGCAAGAGCCTCGAGACGAAAATGATGTCTGCACGAAACGTTATGTGACCTATCAAATGAAAAGGCTTTATAAATTTGTCCCATCTGTATTTTTAGTGTACCTGTCAAATCAAAAACTGGACAATGACGAAAACCATTCCCCACCACCACTACCACTGGTGAATGATGATCTTACCTATATGCTTGCTTCCGGTTTAAGTCGTTATCGACTGCATTATGATGGTGTCATTCATATTAAATATGCCATGCCTGATGAGAAACATTTAAAAATACAACTAAACGGTGATAGAGTGTTGGCCCACAACCATCAAAGAGTAAATGTGGGAGATGAATTATCCTTTCATCTTATGCTTACGTTTGAGGAAAAGGAAGCTGGGAAAACGGTGAATGATTTCCCGCTTTATATAGAATTGGAATATAGTGCTATGAAATAAGGTTCTCTACGTTAGTTGTTATCGAATGTTTGCTGTGAAAGGTTCACCAAGTAGCAGCATGGTGAAAAAAAGATATGCTATGAACATGAAAAAATCAAATCTCAAAAAGAGAAAAAAGCCAGGTCGGGAACCAAGTCGATCTGCCTCACACCCAGTGTTAAAACGTAAAAAAACTAAAAAAAATCTAAAAAGAGTGGCTATCGAAAAAGCTTTACAAGCGGTGCGATTGTCTACAGCTCCGAAATCGCAGCATTATGTATCGATAAAAAGAAAAGAAAGAAAGCAAAAACGTGGGCGAGTCATTCCTGTTGCTAAGCGTGGGGGTTTTTTGCCGGCTTTATTTGCAGGGTTGGCAGCTTTGGGGTCCCTTTTGGGTGGTGCCAGCGCTGTAGCGAAAACCATAAAAGCCGTCGAGCAAGGCAAGCAACAACTCAAAGAAAGCGAGCGACACAATAAAACGTTAGAAGCCATTGCGATGGGAGCTAGAAATGGCAACCCTTTAAAGCCAGTCTTTTATCCACAAGGTAATGGCCTACCGTCTAAGGAAAAAAAAAATGTCCATCTTCATCGATAAGCGCTTAAGCCAACTGCCTCGTCATGCCATGACCCATGAAGAAGTGGAAAGCTATGCCAAACAACTAAAGATTTCTCATTTTCGAGGTGTATTTATGCGAAATGAATTACCTAAAGCACCGTGGAAAGAAGAACGAGCCATGATGAATTTAGATGATGATGCAGGCCCAGGAACCCATTTTGTAGCCTATGTGAAACAAGGTTCCACAGTATGGTACTTTGACAGTTATGGAAATTTACCACCCCCGATCGAGTTGATACGTTATTTGGGAAACCGGGTAAAGATATTCTATAATGTGAATCGTCAACAAACCTTTGACAGTCAAGAGTGTGGCCGTTTGAGTTTACATTTTTTATATAAGAGGTCGCGTTAAGCCATCAGTTTCATCATTATGAATGTCAACGCCAAGACCTTTACCGTGCACAGTCGCGGGCCTGAAGTGTCCCTGGATTTTTTCCCTCCCATTGAATTGCATCCCGAACAATCCTATGTGCTAGGATTAATTTCTTTGGAAAGTTACAACAGAATTTACAATATTCAAGTGGATATTAATGACAAATTTTATTATGATGATTATATGTTGACACTACCCCCTGGAGGTTATACTATAGACGATGTGCATGAGGCCATTAGCGTGTCGATGATAAAACAATTTGGTGTCAAACCATTTGCGGATGGGACACACAAATTTGAACTTACAGCCAATACAATAACTCATCGCTGTCGTATTTTCTCTACGTTTAACATTGACTTTGAAACACGAGTTCATTCTATTGGTCCTTTATTAGGATTTAAACCAAGAGTGTTGGCAGCTCAGCAACCCCATGAATCAGATTATCCAGTGAAATTCATCGAGGACCATCACATTTCTGTAACTTGCAATATTATTAGAGACGTATTTACGAATCAAGAACAAAGCCATTCCCTGTATGATTTTATTGTCACCTCTCCTTGCGGCTATATTATTCGTGAAAACCCTTCAGTGGTTCTCTATCATCCTGTGTGTGTCAGTGATATTAGTAATATTACCTTACGCTTAGTGAATAGAAACCAACAACTGATTGCTTTGGACGCCAACACCCCTGTGACCTACAAGTTGGTTTTAAAGACGCTATGAAATTTATCTATAAAGCAACAACAACGTCTACGAGCTCGGTTAGTTGCCCGCCGTGTATGAAACGGTTGACACGGGTAAACCGACAACGCTTACAACGCCTTGGTTATACGCTACACCCCAATCATGAACAAAGAGCTGTTGCAAGTGTTAAATCCCATACAAGTGGAAGATGGCGTCGTGCGCATTGATATGCATTCCTATCAACCTCAAGCAACAGGTCTGAATAACAATGACGAGATTCAATTCATAATTAACAATCAAGATATTTTTACTCTACCTCATGAAAGTGTCCTTCAAATTGAGGGTAAATTAATGAAAGCAGATGGCAGTACGCCCACAACGTCTGCGTTGGCGAATCATGGTTTGGCTTTTCTGTTTTCTGAAGTACGTTATGTGATAAATGATATTGTCATAGATATGACTCGAAATGTGGGCATGACTAGTCTTATGAAATTATATCCATCCTATAGCGAGGAGGAAAGTAAAACGCTTTCTATGGCAGGATGGTGTCCCAACAGTAGCAATAACTGGCTAGTTCATACCGATGGCACTTTTACAGGCTTCCTACCCTTAAAATTACTCCTTGGCTTTGCCGAAGATCACAAGCGTATTATTTTAAACGCAAGACAAAGTTTGTATCTGGTGAGAGACCGCAGTGATTATAATGCACTGAAAGGAGCCTCTGACCAAGTGATAGACTCAAAAATTCAACTGCTTCGATTACTATGGAAAGTGCCCCATGTGACGCTATCGGATCGTAAAAAGCTAAGCATGTTAAATTTGGTGCAAAAAGATAAAGCCTTGCCTATCGCCTTTCGAAGTTGGTGTCTGCATGAATACCCCTTGCTACCTACCACTGACACTCATAGTTGGAGTGTCAAATCGGCTCGCTCTACCGAGAGACCCCTCTATGTTATTATTGGTTTTCAAACCAATAGAAAATACCAACAAAGCAAAGATGTCACCTTGTTTGATCACATTCACTTGAGAAATATACGACTATTTTTAAATAATGTTTGCTTTCCCTATGAGGGGTTGGAACTCAATTTTTCAAAAAATAAGTTTGGTCCCCTTTATGACATGTTCGCTAAATTTCAATCGTCTTATTATGAAAAACAGGATTGTCCTATGTTGTCGCCACAAGGGTTTAAAGCAAAAGCACCACTGATTGTTTTCGACTGTTCGTATCTAGAAGAATCTATGAAAATCACCACCATTGATTTAAGGGTAGATTTTGAAACACAAGAAAATGTCCCAGACCATACCAGTGCCTACTGTTTGATTATTCATGCTAGACAAGTGAAATATCATCCTTTGTCCAATTATGTCACCAGCATGTAAGCCATCTGTGGTCGAATGAAAACAAAAAAAGATCATCATTCATAGGATTGATGATAAGCGTCTGCATGCACAGTATCTGTTGCGCTCTGGCACTGTGCGCACATACGACAACAACAAACATCATGTGTCCCTCAATAAGCAACAGCAACAACAACAACGTGACAGACAAACCATGGAATTTAAAATGTGAATTTAATCGTTTGAAAACTTTTGAAGCATGGACAGTTCCCTTTATGGATTGTGGAGAATTGGCTGCGAGCGGATTTTATTACTTAAAACGTGGGGATGTGGTCAAGTGTATTTTTTGCAACATTGAAATTGGAAACTGGGAAATAGGGGATCGAGCCTTTAGCGATCATCAGCGATGGAGTCCATCCTGCCCTTACCTCAATCGCTATGATGTGGGCAATATTCCATGGAGTTTGAATTATCCGGTTATTGTACCAGACCCTACAAAACTAGGAGATACCTGTGGACCGTATGTGCAAACTATTCATTTGAATGCTGTTCCAAATTAAGCCAACACACTTGTTTGTAATAAAAGTGTAAGTTTTTTTTTTGTTATGAATAAAACCTCAACAAATATTTCGCTGTTGTTCAATTCATTTTTTCCTTTTTTTCCCCTAAAGTCCTTTGATTTTGCCATGTTAAACCATGGCATGGGTTAGTTGTTGATTAGACGTCAATGAGGTAACAAGTAAAAATAAAAAAGCATGATGCGTACACTCATCGTGGATTGTCAGGGGTTTAAAATTGCAGACAACAAATTTATATTTAAGGAAGTTGCTTTTATCGATTGTAGTACGTTTTGGGTGTCTAACCCTATTCATTTGGTGTTTAAACCTCCCTATGCTTTCGAGTTGCTTAGTGAAAAAGATAAAAAACAGAGCCAATGGATTGAAAATCATTTGCAGTTAGCATGGAACCAGGGTGATATTTCTTACAAGTATCTTGACATTGTCATGAAAGCCCATTTGTCCTCGGCCAATGTCTTATTTGTTAAAGGGAGTGAAAAACGCCAGTGGCTTCAACCATTTCTACCCTCTCACTGTCAATGTATTGACCTTTTAGATCTGGGTTGTCCATCCCTGCAAACGCTCATGGACACTTGTCCTTGCGACAATATTCAGAATAAAGCCTTAGCGCATGCATGGCAATTGTTTCATTGGCTCACCACGAGTGCATGTTGGGAGTTGTTCAATAAAATGAAAACTGAAAGTGTATCGTCCAATGATAGCAGTGAGACGTGTACACGTGAGGTGATAACATCAACGTTATAGACATGGACGCCACTACAATCGACAAGGCTATTGGAAAGTTCTTTGTGTGCAAGAAAAAACTGATTAGCTTTACACAACATGAATTATTAGCACTACCTAAATCATTTCTTTTTTATGTTGCTGCCAACGCTGTCAAAGAAATTTGGGAAAAGGCGCCTGCCGAGTGGACTAACGACTCTGTATTGAGTGAACTACAACCATGCAGTCATTTTTCCCATCACAAGCAATTAACCATGGCAAAAATACCTTCCATTCGACAGTGTGCCACATGCCAATTAATGAAATTATATCATGGTCATAAAACTCAGTGTAAAGACATTGTTTCATCATTCCATGGCTGTCATGCGGAAAACAACCACCACCTACCATGCTCGTCAGGAGCTGCCGACAAACAACAACAGCAAGAACAAGAACAAGAACAAGAAAAAGAAGAACAACAAAAAAAGTGTTTTTCACCGATTGAAACCTCTATGTCCCAGGTGTACTGGCCGTGGAATTATTGATAACATTATTAAAAACTTACCATTCGAAGCTCACTTACCTGCTTACAGCTTTTGCGGCCCTGGTACTCGTCTTCAAGATCGTTTGAGGAGAGGGAATATGGGAATCAATGCTTTGGATCATGCATGTCTTAATCACGATAAAGCCTATGAAAACAGTGATCCCACACTAAGACGCATTGCCGACAAAGTCTTGTTAAGCATTGCCAAGCAACGATTAACAGCTTCAGATGCCAGTCTAGCAGAACGAATGGCAGCATTTATAGTGATTGGTGCTATGAAGAGCAAATTACTTTTATCTAGATATGGACTTTAACGTAATGAATTTATTTTAAAAAATGTATAGTATCACTGTTATCATGACAAAAAAATAAATAAAAAGACAAGAGTCCATGTTGTGTTTTTTTCCATTATTATTATTCACTCATAGTTTCATTATTATAATTATAAATGACAAACAATAAAAAAGGGACAGCAGTGCATCGTTAAAAATTATTACTAATTGTAGTAAATCTATTTTTTCAATCACAAACAATAAAAAAGGACAAAAGTCCATTATTTTAACTAATAGTTTCATTATTATTATTATAAAAAATTATATATACATGGTAATTGTACTAAACCTATTTTTTTTAAATCACAAACAATCAAAAGAAAGGACAAAAGTCCATCATTATTCATCAGCTTCAAATAGCAGTCTAGCAGAACGAATGTCAGCATGAAATCTTTATCTACTCTAGAACCAGTTTTTTTTGTTAAACGCTTATTATTGAATAAAATAACATGTTACTAGAATTTGATCATTATAAATTATAATAAAAATTGCATAAAAATTGCTATAAATGCTATTTTAAATCACAAACAATAAAAAAGGACAAAAGTCCATTATTTTAACTAATAGTTTCATCATTATTATTATAAAAAATTATATATACATGGTAATTGTACTAAACCTATAAACAAACAAAAAAATCTACCATTAAGCATAAGTTTTGAAAATTTATTTTTATTATTATTTATCATGGTAAACGTTGAGCAACAATTAATAAACGTCAAACTGTTGAACCCAAAAAATAATTTTATTTTATTATAGTCATTAAAGAGTAGGGCATGAATAAACAAAAAAGTTACGGCTAGCGTACAATGATTATTCGTTTTCAATTTTTACAAAACGAACCATGCATCGATTATTTTTTTCACCCTCATAAATTAAATAGACAGGGTGAATACTGGAATTGACATCTTCCATAACATTATCAGGTAGGTTATTAAATCGTGTGGGAAGAAATGTCTCAAAGTCTTGACAAATGCAAAGAGCTCGTTCACCAAATTTGGTTTTCAGTTTTTGAATTTTATGTATGCGAAAGGGTGTTTGCGTAGGCAATTCACTCATTTTCTTGCGTGCAAAGCCACAATCTTGACCAATGGCGTTCAAGGCGTCCATGGTTGTCTATAACCAAAGAAAAGAGTGTTACTTTCTAACACTCTTGTTCTTATATTACAATAGCAATAACTTTGTACATTAAAGTATATTGTTTTTTTTTTTTTTAAATCCTGAGTGTTTATGACCTGAAGTTGTAGATAGATAGTATTGGATAAAAATATAATAATAATGTTTGTATCATTTTTTCAGTCAAAACATACATTTGGAAATTATTTAATAGGAAATGTTTTATCAAAATTAAGTGTGAATCTCTCTTGGAGGTAAATGCATGTCTCTGTTGTGAATGGGAATTAGCCTATCATTCCCTAGTCGAATGACTTGTATTCGTTTGCTCTGTTGTTGTGCAAATTCACACAACATTCTGTTAAATAAATAGTATCAACAAATACTAAGAGCAAACATGGAATGCTTTTGGTAACCTATAAAAAGGCAAAGTTAACACGCTATGCATTTAATAACCATGTCTACATCCAACAAAACAAAATTCAAAACTACAAATTTAAACCAGTGTGTATGTGTTTATCAACGTGAATACACGATAAACTAAAACAAACAAACAAACAAAATAGCCAAATGTATTCTAAACGTCAAGTATGCACCTGAAAGCCGAATGTAAACAAAAAAAAGCGATAATCATGACATCATGTGGTTAGTTTCTAACAAATCTCATTCTATGAGGCGAATATTGATTGATAGGTAAGCCAAGACAAAGTTGGCGAAATGCTTGTTGTCGATACGAAGTGATTGATTCCTCAGCAGGAAATTTATAAAAATGAAAACAAAACATTTGAAAAGTTATTGGAAAATAAACATTAAACAGGGGTTTTGTAAATATTGTACACCAGAAATCTGGAAAATGATCCTCGTCAGCTAATTTAACAATCACTTGATTCATGGTTAAACCGTACCATGCTTTATGAATCACTTGCGTGGATACATTATTTTCAAAGTCAAAATTTAGCATACAGGATTTACAAAAGTGATGCCCTGGATCATAAACTATGTCATCATCCATAATGATGTCATAAAACATGGTATCAATGCGTACTTTCGTGTTTCTATATTCTGAAGGATAGGCCACACGTTGAGGATTATGAGACATCATCGTGGCATATTCATTGAACGTGGTGTGTTTTGTGACGATAAAACGATCTTCATCATGGCTCATGATTGAATCTGAAAAGTAGTCGTTGCCGTTTACTAAGTGAATAAATAAAAATACTATGTACTATATACACTGTCTGTCCCCTAAGTCAATGGCAAAAATAAAATAAAAAATAAGCAAAACACAAATAAATAACCATCTGTCTGTTGACTTCTTTAGGTTAGGTTAGGAAAAAAACATGTAACAGGTTAAAGAAACAATTTCTGTTCAAATATTTCAAATATATCACCACTCATAACTCTAGCCATAAAGTGAGAGTTTTGTCCTCCGTAAAAGCAGCAGATTATTATTCTTTTGTTCTTGCATGAGACCTACTAAGCCACACCCTAGTGTGGCCTATTAAGCCGCATGCCTACTGAGGGTGAATGGTCACCTTGCCGAAACATGAGGCCTACTAAGCGACAACAATAGTGAGGGTGGCTACTTGTTTGTTTTTTTTTTCCTAACCTAACCTAAAGAAGTCAACATGTTTTTAATCTAGCCTGTGCACAGTGAACCATGCAAACGTTGATGCATGGCTCTCTTTATGCGTTGACAGGCAAATAGCACAAGACATACAGTTTATGTACAACTATTTACAGACATTTACACATCCATGCATACACCCATGCACACAGGTTAAAAAACAAAAATTATATGATACACTACAATTTTTTATTTTTATTCCGAGGCTCAAGATGGCATCTCGCATTTGATAGCAACCAAACCAAACACTTGCCGTGTTGTACAACAACAATAGCTACAACCACTACTGGTTGTAACCAAATGGGACGCTTGTCATCATATCCTGACACCACTGTCTCTTGTCGTCCAACAAAGCGAGTGTTTGTTTTCGCTGCTTCATTAAAAATAAATCATGATTTTTTGAGAGAATCCTAAACTGACTATGTGCCATGGCTGTGTGGGTCTGAAGGACATGTAAATAATCATCCACACAGAGACGTTTAACCACATGCTGGCTAATCCCTTTGGCTCGCATAGATTCGCATCGATCCACCTGTCGAAAACTATACATTTTCGGAGCGAGACCTACAAACTCAGTCATCATGGTGTCTGAACACTCATCTTTCATTAAACCAATTTCTTTTTTGTTCAGACGGGGGATATCGAACACGTTCTTGTCACTAAACGAGGACGTGTCAAACCATTTTGGGTTTTGTTTCATAACGACATACGGATCACAGTCACGGATATGGTAAATAAAACTATCCGTGTCTGTATATAACAAGGAAATGGTACCAAATCGCTGTATTGCAAAACCATAATGGAATTTATACATGTGCAATTTTGAAAAATCTAAAATGACTTGGCCTAAATAGATAGGCTTATTCATGACCACTTTAGTTTTAGCAAGTTCAATAGTCAGTAGATCATGATCAATAATGTTTAAAGATTTGAAATTTGGTTTTGCAATATATTTTTGAGCCCCCCATTGTCCATGCCATGTGTTGACCAATTTAATGTCCCTATACTGCCGTACATTTTCCAAACTCTTGCCATAGATACAATTATTCATCAGTTTAAAAAAATTGATTTGAAATGGTTGAGTGGCACTTTGTCTGTGACTGGTATTTAAATCCATGTATGGTTTCAACCACGGTTTCTGACAAAAAGAAATACCTCTATGGATTTTTTTCAGGGTTAAGCCCTGAGCTAAACATTCTACCAGCATGTCAATATGCAACACATAGTGATTTTTATCATACAAGGTACCCATCAATTTCTTATGATTGCCCTTACTCTCGGGCGGCACCATTTTCTCTATGCAAAAGGGGAAATCACCATGACGCTGTCTGAGATGGGGGGGATAAGCTAAGTCGACATCAAGAACATACCCTACGTCCTGTTGCTTGCTAGCGCTATGCACATTAAAATCTTTAATTTCATCCTCAGACAGCCAGACAAAGTTTCTGTACGGCAGTGGTCGACTCATAGCGTGACCGTATAAATTGTTTATGTCGAAATACATTAGATAGGATTCAGGTTCTTCGGGACAATAATCAGGCATGTAATGATTATTTGCCTTGGCATGTCGCTGATTGAGCGATACGAATCCCCCACGAATCCCTTTTTCCATCATGAGTACCATATCGGGATCCGTCAGTAAATCAAGCTCAATGTGGGTAAATTTGAGGGCGGCGTCCCAACTTAACCCTGGACTGGTATAGTAGTGAGCGGGGTCAAGGCCATAAATCGTGTGACATAGCTGACGAAACGTTTCAAAAACGTCGGTCAACAACAACACGTCTAATTTTAAGTAGTGCATAGCATACTGGCCCATGGTTTCTATGCCAAACACTCGCCAAACATGCTGTGCATGGGCATAGTCTTCTTCACTGATGGTGCTTTGAGTCAATTGAGAAAAGAATTTTTCTCTTGGCGGCAAAGTCGTTTCTTCAAGCACCTCGTAACTTTCCACATAATCGTATGGAAAATGGCCTTTACGAACACACAATTTAAATTGATTTGTATCCGTAAAGTGGGAATGGGTATGTTTCAACTCATCTTGGCTTAAGCCTTTCACAAGACTATCCAGCGAACTAGACATAAACTTGAATGAGTCGAGAAAGCGAATGCTCATGCTTCCTTTTCTCCATGAAAGTGAGGTAAAGCTCTCATGGTTCTTAGCCAAAATGCTGAATTTGCTCATATCTACATGAGCAAATTGTTTTACAATGAAGTGAAGGTCATACCGGGAGAAATTGTGTAAGAAGACAGGGAGGAAGCGAGGTGTAGAGTACTTCAAATTGCATTCGTTATGGGCAGCACCTCTAAAATGCCCTGTCCTATGGCAGTGGTCTCTTACTTTTTTTTCTCCGCCTAAGATTGGCTTTTCACATATGTGGCAGGTGGTGGCTTGATCATATTCTCTTTGCTGTACGTCATTCATCTGAATTGGTACAGGGTTGTTCAAAATAGTTTCTACTTTGCCTGCTAAAGCCGCCATTTGATCAACAAACCACCGCGCACAATCCTGACCTTTATGACTTACATACTCACATTGTGAATTATCATAGTGACAGACAACATAATAGGCTACAGCAAAAGGCTCATGTTTCTGCACTGGATAGGTTGAGCTTGTATGGGGGCTTGGTTCACATCCCTGAATGGGAACAGTAAGGGCCTCAAAATCAGCGTAAACAGTAAATGGTACCATCTCTTGTTTATTAGTGGCCTTAAATTTTAAGACTGCGTCATTCCCTTCGGGCAAGACTAGCTTTACTGCCATCTGCCCTTCACAGTCTTCCGTATGTCGTTTCAAAAGTTCATCAGTTGTAAAATACTGAAGGCAGCGCTCACAAATGTGTTTTGCACACTTATGGTTAGACACTTGGCTGCTCACCAATTTACTTAAATTCTTTATCCAACAGTAATGGCTTTTATCCCCATCAGACAGGAAAAGCAGGTGAATGTGATGTTGCTTTACCTGTTTGGTGGCATACAAGGGGCCCACAATATTGGATCCTTCGATGCCATACACCATGAAAGAGAAATTTGGATTATCTTTCTCAAATAAATGAATTTTATCTAGAGGCATGGGAAATGAAACACGCTCGAGATTGAGAGTTTGTTTCATGTGGTTAAACAATTCTTTGTACTGCCCTGGCAAATGACCATTTCTGTCTTGACAGGGTTGCAGGCAGCTCACTATACTCCACAAAAAGCAGTAATCGTCTTTGTTGCGTATGTTGATCACTGCCTTTCTGGAAGCGATAAAGCTCGGTGTGGCAATATAGCTACTTCCTGCATTCAATGGATTGTATTTACAAATATTGATTTGCAAATAGGCAATGCTATTGAGGGCCAAGCCACTGGGACCCTCTTGCAACTTATCAAATTTAGTGATAAGCGCTTGAATAGCTTTCTCCTGATACCACGTTTCCAAATTATCGGCTATCAGTACTTTCTCCATTTTTGTACAAAGGTTGAAGGTGTGTTTCTCTTCAACATTATTTTTTATCAATGTAAATTCACATAGTAGTTCGAAGTTTATTTTTAAAGCCTGATGCAATCTTAAGCCTTGTTCACATTCACTCAAAAAAATGGGAAAACATAATTCCACAAAATCTTTAGGCGACAGACAGTGATTCGCATTGTAAATTCGGCCTGAGCATACTCGCGTTTTGAAACATTTGGCCAAAGGCTGCCACACTAACACTTCACTCTCTGATATAGACATGATTATAAAATGGACTAATAAACGTGCAACCCTTACCTTAAAATAGGTTAATCCAAAATCTCCAATTCCAAACGACCACACTTATCGATTTTTACTGACTGGCACACACAATCTCGTTCACAGGTAGACAATGGTTGTAGTAATTTGGGCCCCCAGCAGGAAATGATCACCAACAAAGTTGTTATAGTTTTAATATCAACGACAAGGTTTATCTTGTTTTTTTTGTTTCCAATGATTTATCTGAAAAACAAACCAATACAATCCGTTATTAGTCATGGTTATATACATTAAACATGTGCATTCATTCATTCATTCATTCATTCATTCATTCATAAGACTTGCTAAAAACAAAAGGTTTCAAGTGTGCACACATAAATAAGACACTCACTCGAAAATAACAAAGTCATTTACAAAGACTCACCTCTTTTTTTTAATATCGAAAGCGTCAAAGTAGTTAAAACCTATTCACTCCATATATATCTTCATTCTGAAACAATAATAAATACACGCCATAAGTATATAAATTTCCGTGAAATAAATAACATACATTTAACAACAACAACAACAACAATAAAAGTAATGGAACAACATGTACTCACCATATAATGAATTATAATACTTTCAGCAAATGTGCTCTTTGCCGCCACTGTCACTGTCACTGTCTCTCTCTGTCTGCTTTCCCAGACTTAATGATGTTGTTTTTAAAAATCTGCAACAAACGAAATCCCCCAAAAATACCATCAGTCACTAACTTACTTTTCATGCATACACAAAATAACAATAAAACCAATCATGTCATAATTAACAATAATGAACCTACCTTAGTACAAGTATGGCCGCAGTTCACGTAATATTTCACAAAGAGCATAAGGCACTTGCATCCGTCACCTTCAAAGATGAACACGAGAATGATGAGTCTCTCTTACCCTCAGAACATATATGTCTCCTCAACAAGATGCAAAGTTAACACTTTACTTTTTTTTTTGTTCCTACGAGTAGGATGTCATGGAGCGCACAAGTCAGAGCGATTCTCACAAGCTTTTGCAATCTCTGCATGAGTATGCGTGGGAATGCAATGATCAGCTTTTCGACAGAGCTGTATGTCCTTCATCGAGATATCGAGTAACACGTCTGGGTCAGATAACAGCCACCTGCATGCGAACAACAGGCTGTTATCTCTCTCTGCTGCGAGGCACGTACGATGATAAGACCTGTGTCTGTCTGGATCGCCGTGGGCTAGCTTCAATGCTTTCAATTCTCATTGCATTAAACATGTTCTCTCTCTGCGTGTGAGCCCTGACCAGTCAAGACAAATAATAATAATAATAATGCATAAATGTTTTACTAACATCATAGCGCATAACCTAACGTGACTTCAAATCTGGTTTCTTACATTTTTCCCCGTTTTCCTCAACGATCTCGAAAAAAATAACGGAAACCATCATTTTAGGTTTTCCATACCTACATTCCCGTAAACAGAACGACATAAATACATCGACATGACCATCATAAAAATCGCCTCATTCGTTTTCCAAATAACGCGAAAATGAACAAAAAACACCTTTTCCATAAGAAAACCATGTTTCCAGCTTTTTGCCTTTTTCATATCTATATCCCCGTAAAGAGGACAATGAAACGAAATAAATACTATCACACACGTCATTCTCACGTTTTCGGTTTTCACAATATGAGGGAAAATCACAAAACCCATTTGTGACTAAAAAAAACATGTTTCCAGCTTTTAACCTATTCCATATCTATATCCCCGTAAAGAGCACAACGAGACGAAAACATACTATCACGCACGTCATCATCACGTTATCCGTTTTCCAAAAATCGGCAAAAATGTGAAAAACGCATTTTTCGACCCAAAACCCTAAGTTCACCTTTTCGACACCTACATTCCCGTAAAGAGCACAACGAGACGAAAAAAACGAATCCAAGCACGCTCTCCCAGCATGGCCCGTTTTCCAAAAATCGGCAAAAATGTGAAAAACGCATTTTTCGACCCAAAACCCTAAGTTCACCTTTTCGACACCTACATTCCCGTAAAGAGCACGACGAGACGAAAAAAAGGAATCCAAGCACGCCCTCCTAGCATGGCTCGTTTTCCGAAAATCGACAAAAATGTGAAAAACGCATTTTTTGACCCAAAACCCTAAGTTCACCTTTTCGACACCTACATTCGCGTAAATAGCACCATGAGACGAAAAAAAGGAATCCAAGCACGCCCTCCTAGCATGGCCCGTTTTCCGAAAATCGACAAAAATGTGAAAAACGCATTTTTTGACCCAAAACCCTAAGTTCACCTTTTCGATACCTACATTCCCGTAAAGAGCATGACGAGACGAAAAAAACTAATCCAAGCACGCCCTCCTAGCATGGCCCGTTTTCCGAAAATCGACAAAAATGTGAAAAACGCATTTTTTGACCCAAAACCCTAAGTTCACCTTTTCGATACCTACATTCGCGTAAATAGCACCATGAGACGAAAAAAAGGAATCCAAGCACGCCCTCCTAGCATGGCCCGTTTTCCGAAAATCGACAAAAATGTGAAAAACGCATTTTTTGACCCAAAACCCTAAGTTCACCTTTTCGATACCTACATTCCCGTAAATAGCATGACGAGACGAAAAAAACTAATCCAAGCACGCCCTCCTAGCATGGCCCGTTTTCCGAAAATCGACAAAAATGTGAAAAACGCATTTTTTGACCCAAAACCCTAAGTTCACCTTTTCGACACCTACATTCGCGTAAATAGCACCATGAGACGAAAAAAAGGAATCCAAGCACGCCCTCCTAGCATGGCCCGTTTTCCGAAAATCGACAAAAATGTGAAAAACGCATTTTTTGACCCAAAACCCTAAGTTCACCTTTTCGATACCTACATTCGCGTAAATAGCACCATGAGACGAAAAAAACGAATCCAAGCACGCCCTCCTAGCATGGCCCGTTTTCCGAAAATCGACAAAAATGTGAAAAACGCATTTTTTTACCCAAAACCCTAACTTCACCTTTTCGATACCTACATTCCCGTAAAGAGCATGACGAGACGAAAAAAACGAATCCAAGCACGCCCTCCTAGCATGGCCCGTTTTCCAAAAATCGGCAAAAATGTGAAAAACGCACGTTTTGACCCAAAACCCTAAGTTCACCTTTTCGACACCTACATTCCCGTAAAGAGCACAACGAGACGAAAAAAACGAATCCAAGCACGCCCTCCTAGCATGGCTCCTTCCATTCCAAGGTCGCAGGGGCTCACAACTTGCTAAGTGAGACAGCTCTGTCATCATCCCACTACTCACATCTGATTGAAAACCCTTCCAACTGGATAGAAGGTTTCAAACTCCCCAGACGCCAATGGAGAATCATTAACCGCATCCGTACAGGACAAGGCAAATGTGGATTCCTGCTTCACAAATGGGGTTGGGTTACTTCTGCAAACTGCGATTGTGGAGCTATCCTGCAAACCATCGGACATATTGTTGGTGAATGTCCGCAACGAGCGTTCCAAGGATCAGTAGGTGACATTCATCATGCATCTTCTGAAGCACTTCAGTGGATTGATGACCTGGATTTAGAAGTTTAAACCAAGAACTTGTGTTTATGACTATGTATATGACAGTATATATAACTTTATATGTAGTGTATGAACTTTTATTTTAACTCTCTACCATCATACGATAAATAATAATAATAACTAGCGGACCCGTGCGAGAACTCTCGCATAATGAGTTGTGCGCGCCCCATGTGTACATACTACCCGCGCGGCTCTAGTGCTATGCGAGCTGTACGTGATGCCAGGGGCTATCGTCTTGTTCTTTTGTTTATTAGCACTTTATAGAATATATTTCTGTTGACTTTTCTAGAAATGCAAGATTTTTCCTGTACTATTGAGACGATTTGGAAGATTTTGGTACAAACCACACTTTCTAACTCCCTCTGGTTTAGGAGCTTGAGTTTTGTGAAACATACACCTTAGAATATTATATAATAAAATAATATCGTATGGCCTCGGTTGCCGGGTGAAAGCTTTGTTATTTGACACTCAGAGGACAGCTTGCATGTCGAATTTTGTTGTTCCTTGAAGCACTATGAAAGTCTAGGAGGTTAGATATCTATTATAAGCTCCTTGACACTATAGCGCTTTCTAGTAGAGAAATGAGGAACTTTGTGTGGGCGGAAAATCCCGAGATTAATTTTGTCATTATGAACACCGCCTACTGAATTACATGGGTTTAATATAATAAAATAATATCGTATGGCCTCGGTTGCCGGGTGAAAGCTTTGTTATTTGACACTCAGAGGACAGCTTGCATGTCGAATTTTGTTGTTCCTTGAAGCACTATGAAAGTCTAGGAGGTTAGATATCTATTATAAGCTCCTTGACACTATAGCGCTTTCTAGTAGAGAAATGAGGAACTTTGTGTGGGCGGAAAATCCCGAGATTAATTTTGTCATTATGAACACCGCCTACTGAATTACATGGGTTTAATATGCCAACATCGTATGACATGCCTATCGTGATTTTTGCCGCCTTACACCACATATAAAAGTCTAACGGGACGGGTCCTCCTCTGCCCAACCATCTGTCCTGGAAGATCTCCGTCAGTGCAGTGCGAACAAGGTGACTAAAGTGTGCAGGAGCCCCATCATGTATCCAGGGGCACATTGTCATGCAGTAAGTCTGAAAGGCTGTTCTGGAGACAGCACCTGTATGGACCTACAATGCCAGCCCACACATTAATCCTAAACTGGTGCTGATGACGAGCTTGTCTGGAACATTTTTAGCCTATTTTCATTTATGAAAAAAAAAAATAGGCTTATGAGATCACCTTTTGCCCGTGTGATGGTGTGTGTGTGAGCATTTTTATGTGCCCCCCATAATAACTTCTAAACGGCTGGAGCGATTTCAATGAAACTCGGTAAGTTAATATCACTATTCCGGGCGACCCCGACCGTGCCCTTCAAATTATGTTACGTCTTACCAATCCAACATGGCGGCTGTGCGAAATATTTCACCAGCATTCAATATCTCCGAAACTATTACAGATATCACCCTGGAATTTTGTACGGCGATAAAGGGAACTACTAGAAGTTCACCTATGTGACCTTTGAAAACCTGGTAACTACAAAACCAACATGGCGGCCAAGCGAAGTTGCGACATTTAAATAGACGTTCCTCGCGATTTAACCAACCAAACGCAATGAAACTTGGTACAGTATAATTGTGTTTATACACATTGTAATGCACCGACATCTAACTTCGATCAATTGTTTACATAACCTCAAGATGGCGGCTGTGCGAAATATTTCACCGGCATTCTATATCTCTGAAACTATTACCGGTATCACCATGCCATTTTGTACGGAGATAAAGGGCACTACTGGAAGTCCATATATGAGACTTTCAAAAACCGGTTAACTACAAAAGGAACATGGCGGCCAAGCGAATTTGAAAGTTTTAAATAGACTTTTCTCGGGATTTAATGATCCAAACGCAATGAAACTTCGTACAGCAAATGTTTATACACATTGTAATGCACTGGTATCTAATTTAGTTCAATTGTTTACGTAATCTCAAGCTGGCGGCTGTGCGAATTTCGAAAATTACGTTTTTATTTCTTGTGTTCTAATCATGCAATCGAATTCAACATTTGTATAATGAACGTACACAATAATCATCATCTAATAGTACATAACTCTATGGCCTACATATATTAAAAACTAACATGGCGACCATCCGAAATATTTAGACGGTTCTCAATATCTACGAATCTATTACATCAATAGAGGCAATTGATATTAGTAGGATATATGAAAATTGACTGTATAGTTCTTCACGGAACTACTTGTTTGATATGAGTTCATGTGTTAAACACTTCCAAACAGGCTGTCTATTAATGTGTCACTGTACAATGTTCTTTTATTAATAAAGTGAAAACGATTGATTTTGGGACATATGTGTATATGAACTTATTTTTTGTTTTGGTGTAAGGAACCAATCCCCAAAGTTTGTAAAAGTATTTCTGAAACACCCTGTATACCGTATACCATTCATCTGATTGCGATTCAAGTTGAGTGAGTTGTTGTGTGCATTTCCGAGAATGTTTCTAAGTTAGTTAATCCATTTTACAATAGATGGCACACGAGTTGTTTCAACAAATGAGTTTGCTAAGAATGAAAACTTCTGGCAATCATCGTATTGTAAAAACCTTTACACATTGACGAATATTATTGTTAAAATATTGCAGCCTACGCCACTGTTGCCCTGTTGTATTTTTTCTATCATGTTGTAGCACTGGTATCCGTTCCACCATTGAGGGTGAGGTGAAACACCTTGGGAGGACAGACGAGTCCAAGCTAAGTGTCAAGTTCCCGTCGTTACCAGGTAAGTAACACCCCTTCAGCTAGCGCATGGTTATGCACGTCAATTCCTAAAACTAACTACGGTACTGCGTTACAGCCACAATGGTAAAAAAATTAAAAAACCGAGCCTTACAGTAGTCGCATATGATGTGTAACATCTGACATGTTATTCGAATAATTCTATATTACTTACTCGCATTTTTTAAGAATGAACTCATAGTGCTACCTTGTGCCAGCAAACTTGAAGGATTCCTTCGTGTTAAACCATCTGTAAGTTCTCATTACTATTATTTCTGCAATAACTACTTGTAAAACTCCAGTGAAAAATCCTTTCAGCAAATATGATATAATAGGGCTGTATTTTGGCCGACAGTACCTCGAGTGCTTACATTAAATAAGAACACAGCAAAAGTAGTAAGATTTAATAAATCATAATTGTTTTCAGCAAATATGATATAATGAATATTTTCACACCAAAGAACGACAGTTTGAAGATGATTCATTGTAGGAATATCTGTAATGGCGACTCCAAATCTTGAGGTAAACTATATGCGATTTATATTCCACATAGCTACACGGCCGACAGTATGCCGATGTACCAATCTCTGTCACCACGTGCGCTCATTGTTTTTAGTTGCATTTCCGTCCTTTTTTTTTTACAAAATCACCCCCAAACAAAACTATACAGCTACCGAGTCGAATGATGTTACACATTAAAAATATCCAGCAACCGAGCGGAAAGTTGTTATATGTCAAAAAATTACCATAATAGGAAAAGAACAGCAGTGGAAAGTTTCAAATACCTAGGAGAGACTATACAGAAAACAGGACTGAACTTGGCATCCATTGAAGACAGGATCACTAAATTGCAGAACGCATACCGCCCTACATGGAACCACTACATTAAGACAAGTATTTCCATCAATGCCAAAGTAAGACATTATCATACAGTAGTCTTACCAGAGGTCTTGTACGCTTCAGAAACGACAGCAATCAAGGGACGAACAAATATCAAGGAATTAGAAAATCAAGAGAGAAACATTCTGAGGAAGATCTACGGGCCAGTTCAGAAAATGGGAATATGGATGAAGAGACCGACAATAGAACTGTACAAACATACAGAGACGATTACAAACAACATAAGGAAAAGGAGGGCAAAATTGTATGGACATATACAGTACATAGGATGACCGAAGACAGACTGACCAAGAACATTTTTAATATAGCCTACAGTACACTGAAAACCAGTTGGGTAAAGGAAACCGTGGAAGACCTCAAGAAACTAAACATCTCTACAGAAGACATGACAGACAGGAGCACATACAGAGAAAAACTTAAACATCAGAAGTTTGAGCAAACTCCCAAAGAGAGACAACCGGGAAAGATGTGGACAGAAGAGAGAAAGAGAAAGCATAGTGTGTATATGAGAGATTTTGGGGAAAATAGAAGAAAGGGCAGAATAAAACATGAAAATTGATTGTGTTGTAACGCTGTCCTTATAGGGAATTAACGAATAAATAAATAATAATCACAGGAAAATGCAAGAAAATTGCCATACAAAATATATTAAAATTAGTAAATGTTTCGATCCAACAATTGGACCTTCTTCGGCAAATTAGAATCAAACCTTAACTCGTTGAGTGCTTCACCCGTCTATAAACGTTGCATTTTTTTTTATATTCCCATTCGATTTCGAGTTCCAAGTCGATCTCTGGTATGTTCTATCATCTATTGGGCATTATGTAGTACTACTTGAGGTTGAATGCTTGCTTTTGAAAGTGTTTAACAGAGTATTTTGTAGACATCTGTCTTCTACCGCTGGATTTCATGTGATACGTAAACAAGAATGGTGGAATAACAAGCAAATTCTTCACGCCGCGTAGTGATTTCGGGTCAAAGAATATAATTATGTGTGCTAGTAACGAGCAACTTGCTTACTGATTTTTGGAAATAATTTTATTTTGGACCTTTTACCTGGTAAGGAGATGAAGCAAGCGTGGGTGCAAACATTTTAATTTTGATTCCTCTCAAACTAAAATAAATATATAAACGCAGGATATTGAATTCACATTTAGATTAATCAAGACCAAAACCTATCGACATTTTTAGTCCTTTGATAAGTTAAAAATTATGACTCATACAATGTTTAGCCTATTTTAATTTATGAGACTTATGAGATCGCCTTTTGTCCGTGTGTGTGTGTGTGTGTGTCCCCTAATGAAATCTAAACGACTGGAGCAATTTTAATAACACTCGGTAAGGTCATAGTACTATTTCGTTTGACCCCGACCGTGCCCTTCAAATTGTATTATGTCTCATCAATTCAAAATGGCGGCTGTGCGAAATTCAATATATTCGAAAGTATTACTGATATCAACCTGAAAATTTCCACGGTGATAAAGGGCACTACTAAAAGTTCACCTATGTGACTTTCCTCTTCAGTACAAAACGAACATGGCGGCCAAGCGAAGTTGAAACATTTAAATAGTTTTTTAAAATCGCGATTTAACCATCCGAGCGCAGTTAAACATGGTCCAGAAAATGTTTATATACATTGTAATGCACTGATATATAATTTAGTTCAATTGTTTACATAACATAAATATGGCCACTGTGCGAAATTTTGAAATTATTTTTTTATTTCTTGTGTGCTAATTCATCATCTGTCTTCTACTCCAGTTGCCCGGGTGTAGTTTACGAGCGCCCTCCACTTGCGTCTGTCCATGTACCATTCTTCTTTCAGGATTCTATCCCAGCTAACTCCCCTTGTTCCTATGTCCTCCTTCACCTGGTCTAGCCACCTCTTCCTTGGTCTTCCTACTGGCCTTCTACCAACCACATCTGTGTGTAGTCTTTGTTTTGCTATCCTCCCCTCGTCCATTCGCTTGACATGGCCAAATCATCTCAAACGGGCCCTTGTCACTTTTTCTTTCAAAGTTGGGTACACTTCAGCTTCTTCCCTAATTTGTTCATTTCTTACCCTATCCCTCCTAGTTTTTTGTACCATTGTTCGTAGAAACTTCATTTCTGCAGCTTGTAGTTTGCTGTCTATCTGTCTGGTTGTTGTGCAGGTTTCTAGGCCATATGTTATTATGGGGGTAAAGTATGATTGAAAGAGCGTCTGTATTGATCTCAAGGGGACTTGTTCGTTCCAGAGTAGGTTCCGAACTTGATGGTAGAACTGGGTTGCTTTTTGGGTTCGGCTATTGATCTCGTGCTGTATCCTGTTATTGCTTGAAATAATGCACCCAAGATAGTTAAACTGGTCTACTGTTTCAAGCTGTGTACCTTCAAGCCTTATTTCTCCTTTCTTGTCCTGTTTGTTGACTGACATCGCTACCGTTTTTGATTTGTTCATTGTTAATCCGTGTGCTTTTAGACAGTTATTCCAGGTGGCCAACCTCTCCTGTACTTCTTTCTCTGTATTACCCCAAATTACTACATCATCTGCAAATGCAAATGCGCTGATTTCTGTATTGTTGTTATGCTTTATTCCTTTCATAACTTCGTCCATTACAGTGATAAAAAGTAATGGCGAGAGGGAACTCCTTTGAACTCCTTTAGTTGTTTGGAACCAGTCAGAATTAACATTTCCTATCTGAACACAACTGTGGCAACCTTCGTAAAGCATTTTAACTTTCTGGATTAGCCCCGCGGGTACGTTTTTCTTTCTTAGGCATTCCCATATAGTCTTTCTTGGGACGTTATCAAATGCTTTTTCAAGATCTAAAAATACAAGTGTTAGGTCTCTACCCTTCTCCCAGTGCTTTTCTAGCAGCATTCTGAGGGAAAATATGAGATCTATAGTTGCACGGTGTTCTCTGAATCCATACTGCTCTTCCTGCAGTTGAGGTTCTATTATTTTCCTTAGCCTTTTCTCAAGTATTTTTTCAAATATTTTCAGGCCATGAGACAATAAAGTGATCCCTCTATAATTGCCACATTTCTTTCGGCTTCCTTTTTTGAAGAGAGGTACTATTATTCCTTTTTTCCAATCATCTGGAACTTTTCCATCCTTCCATATTGCACCTATTACTCTATGAAGCCACTGTGCTAATTATGCGATCAAATTCATCGTTTGAATAATGAACCTATGCAATACTCGTAATTTAATCGTACATAACTCTATGGCCTACACATATAAAAATCCAACATGGCGACCATCCGAAATATTTAGACGGTTCTCAATATCTATGAATATATTACAGCAATGAAACTGAAATTTTGTATGCTGATAGAGGCAATTAACATAAGTAGGTTGGTTATATGTAAATAGGCTGTTTAGTTCTTCACGGAACTACTTGTTTAAAAATGCAAATGAACAAACTCATCACTCAAGTACCAAATAGCTAATTAGGCAACTTGGCACTTAAAAGGTTAAGAAACTAATCTAATAAAACTGTTGAGAAATGAAATCAACTAAAATAATTAAATTAATTTCATTTCTCAACACTTAGTTTTACTAAATTAGTTTCTCAAGGTTTGATTCTAATTTGTTCAAGAAGGTTCCATTGTTGGATCGAAACATGTACTATTGTACTGATTGGCGGAGCATTTTATTTAATTAGCTACAATGGTTGAAATAACTTCTCCGTTACTTTTAGATGTATACGAAGACAACCAGGGCCCCAATTCTCGGCTTCCTCTTGTAGAATTTTAATTCTGGTATGAGATTGGTCATAGGACTGTACATACCATTTGAACATTCAATTAATGCGACTACTTCAAATATTGCCAATTCCATTACGGGGGCACATACACTGCGAGTGGGAGTTTTTGCACACAGTTAATAATTAAATCATAGCTTCACTGATATGTAACATATTTTTTTTTATGGTATTCTGCCCGAAGGCAGGTCCGAGCCTCCGAAGAGGCTACCCCCAGCCGGAGTTTACTTGCGGTAGGGTGGCCAGGGCGTTGCCGCTCCTCCTTATGTTGGCCAACAGCGCGCAGTGCCTAGAACCGGCATACCATCCAAGTTCCGACTGCACCCAATGTTGCTTAACTGCGGAGTTCTCATGGGATCCGGTGTTTCAACACGGCTAGGCCGTTGGCCAACATACAATTATGAGAGCTTAAACACTTATAGTCAATACATAGGGATTTTATTTAATATATCTTGCGTGATTTATTGATAGGACTGTATATGTGAATTTTTAAACGTCACGAATCACAAAAAAGAACACGATTAAACAAGAAATACCAGTATGAATGGAATGATTTCTTTTTCATATAAAGAAAACACACGAGTACCGAGAATGAACCACCATTAATGTCATATTGTCAATGCTATATTTTTTTAAACTATTTAATTTGTCTTTCAAAATAGTTTTTAATTTTTTTTTCCAAGTAGGCTATATCTTAATTAATTTTTAATATAATTTCATGAATGAGGTTCATCCTCGGTATTCATGTGTTTTCTTTACAGGAAATAAAATATCCATTCAAACTGGTATTTCTTCTTAAATCGTGTTTTTTTCTGTGATTCATCACGTTTAAAAATCACAAATATTGTCCTACCAATAAATCCCGCAATACTTTGTATACTGTTCGTCTTTATATATTAAATAAAAACCCTAAGTATTAACTATAAGTTTATAAGCTCTCATGATTCTATGTTACATATTAGTGAAGCTATGATTTAATTGTTAACTGTGTGCAAACACTCCCACTCGCAGTGTATGAGCCCACTTAAATTATTTGAATGTTCAAAAATAGCGAATACTGTTCGAATCATTCCAAGTAGTCGATCATTAAAACACATCGAACAGTTCAAATATTTGAATAACTTGAAGAAGTTAAGTAACCAAAAATGACAGCATGTTGTGTAAAGAAATATGTCCAGTGGACGAGATGTTCAAAGCAGGAACGAATCCCTTCCCCACTCAGCCTGATAGATCCTTGTAGAAAAATATCATTCAAAACGAACACCACTTGTTATCTCTTTTCTTTCTTTCTTTCTTTCTTTCTTTCTTTCTTTCTTTCTTTCTTTCTTTCTTTCTTTCTTTTCTGTTTGTTTATATATTTATTATTATACATTTCTTCGTCAAATCATTCGACTATAGTAAAATTTTGAAGCAATTCTTTCAGTGTTGCCTATACTAACGGTCAGCTGTAACTCATCAGTCGGTCAATATGACTTTGCCCAAAGACTGGGCGAGGTACAATGCATATCATATATGCATAATAAGTTAATATCACTCCTGGAAAAAATTATATGTATTATTTATGATCACTGTTATAATGGGGTACAGGGATCAGGATGATGATGATCGCTCGGAGGTCGAAACATGTACTAAATAAATAAATAAGTAAATAAATAAATAAATAAATAAACAAGCAAACAAATAAATAAACGAACACACAAATAAGTAAAATAAAAAAAACATAAATAAATAAATAAATAAATTATTAAATACATAATAAGCCTCCGTGACTTAGGCGGCAGCACGACGGCCTCTCACCGCTGGGTCCGTGGTTCAAATCCCGGTCTCTCCATGTGAGATCTGTGCTGGACAAAACGGAGGCAGACAGGTTTTTCTCCGGGTACTCCGGTTTTCCCTGTCATAATTTCATTCCAGCAACACTCTCCACTATCATATCATTTCATCTGTCATTCATTTAATCATCGCCCCAGAGGAGTGCGTCAGGCCTCGTCAACCGGCACAGTTCATATCCTTGCTGCTAGTTGGGGGCTTCATTCATTCCATTCATGACCCGGTGGGAGACTGGAAGCAGGCTGTGGAATTTCATTAAATATATAAATAAATACATAAATAAATGAATAAACAAATAAACATATAAATAATTAAAAATGAAGACAGACTCACTAAGAAAATTTTAAGATCGGTAAAACAAGTTAAACACCAGATGGATGAGAGAAACACAGGAAGACCTGGAACGATTCCAAATCTCTGAAGACGATATTAAAGACAGAAATCAATTCAGAAACAAGAAATTTAAACAAGTCTCAAGAAAAGAGACAATAGGGGAAAAATGGACAGAGGAAAGGAAGAAAAAACTCAGTGAATTAATGAAGAGGTTGTGGGAAGGAAACAGAAGAGGAAAAGGAAGTGAAGCTGTGATTGGCTCAAGTTCGCACGCTCTCCCAAACGGGAAAAATCGATGATACTAAATAAATAAATAAATGAATAAAGCTAATACTAATGTTATAACTATTTGTTCCAGTGACGCTGGCTGCCCCCTACTGGATTCTGGATACCGACTATGACCACTTCTCCGTGGTGTGGTCCTGCTCCAACTTCGGTCTCTTTAGCACAAGTAAGTATATCGCGCTCACATTGGAAGGTTCAACACGCATGCCAATTATAATTTTTGAAGTGTAGAATTTATTTCTTGATAATATCAAAGAACCATCTTACTAATTTTCAGCAAATACTGTAACGAAATTTGTTAAAATTGTTACATCATGAAACGGTCGCTGATCGTTTTTTTCCTGGAGTTATATAAACAGTTTAGTATTATTATTATTCCCATTCTTATTATTAATATGGTATTATTATTATTAGGGCTCGGATTTTTAGGTGCTAAAAGTCGGGAAAATATTTATTTTTTATGCATTGAAAATACCTGAAATATGTCACAAAAAAGGTAAAAATATTTAATTATAATTTAGTTTATTAATGTGAATATAAACAATATGCAGCACTCACGAACGCAATTTATTCTATGTCTCACCGACTGCTGAAGCATTACAATACACAACGAGATACATCTTCAGGTTGTCCAACACAAATGACCGACGATTATCACGAAACGCTTATTCTGAAGGCGCGAAACTGCGACAATATGCTTCTTGCCCTTGAGGTGGTGACAATTGAGATCGCTGCTCAGCCTTGATTGCTTTCCCACATGGCTGGTAGAACAGAACGTCCCCATCAGAAGTAAAATTATCTTTAAATTCTGCAACAGACGATAACTTAATGTCTGTGAGCGAGACTAGTCCCAAGTAGCTGGGTATGGGTATGGGGGTGGGGGTGGGGGTGGGGGTGGGGGTGGTGGGGAGGAGGTCCAGCACGTGGTGCAATATGGCTATGGACAAGGAAATCCCCGGCTTCCACAGAAAGTGGCACGGGGTGAGAAGTTAAGAATAACACAGTTGCAAGCTGACATACGCTCTCCATGAAGATTAGATAGCTCACAGGTTCTTTCCCGTTAAGTAACACAGAACAAAAATGCAATAAACTGAAAGATCTAGCATACTGATTTTAAAAAAATGTAAATATTATGTCTTTTTATGTCCTAATAGGTGAAAAGCAGGAATTTATGTATTTATGGAATAAGTGCTTAAAATATGTATTTACATAGAACATATTTATTTACCTAAAAATCCGAGCCCTAATTATTATTATTATCATTTTACTATTATTCTTTATTTATTTAAGTTGTTTGGCCGCATGGGATCACATAAAACAAATTATGATTTGCTGCTGTTATATATTTCTTGTTCTTCTAAAACTCCTTCATTGTTTCGGTGGCGTAGTTGGTAGCATGCTGAGCTTGTATGCCCAAGATCGCGGGTTCAAAACCGGCCGAAATCGTTGGATTTTTTAAGAGCGTTAAAATCCTTCAGTATGCCTTCTTCGGAGGGGAAATAAAGTCGGCGATCCCATGTTATTGATTTATAGCATGTAAAATAACCTTCCACTAATTAAACTTGTGTGAAGATAAATTTGCAGTTTAGATTTCGTTGAAGCGCTCTATCAAAGTTTCAACGTTCACCACTAGGTGTCAGTGTCATCTAGTGGCGAAAGTTGGAACTATTAGAAATTGAACGGAACTTGTAGCTCACCCTAGTGGTGTCCGCATTGAAGCAGCTGCACCCTCTGGCGAGCCGAACATGTCCTCGAACACTCCCGGCACTAAAAGCCATACGATAAATATTAATGATAATCGTTTCGCTATGTCGAACTCGACGTTCCTCCGTCTATCCATTCCCCGATCTCCTTGGTTTGGAGGAGGAAGACTGTTTTTGTTGATGGGATAGTCATTTCTAAGTTTTGCAACATTGTGCTTAACGCCTTAATATTTATCAGTAATAATTACCCTACTTACTAAGTTTTCTTGTATATTTTTTGGTGGACAGAGACTGTCTGTGGGTGTCTCTGTGGGTTTGGTAGTGTTTTGTAGTGCTATTTGTCTCGCTTATTTGGATCTGATAATGCTCGTTTATCGAGCAAAACATGTCACCCCTAACTTTGCTTCTTCTTCTTCTTCTTCTTCTTCTTCTTCTTATTCTTCTTCTTCTTCAATAGTACGTAACAATCTTTATATGTATGTGACTAATCTCCTCCTAAATGGCTGGACCGATTTTGATGATTTTTTGAATGTATATTAGAGTAGGTCCCTGTATCGTTTAGATTCACAATTTGACCCAGTAGGTGGAATGAACACAATTTTAGAACCGCAATTTACACACAATTTTAGAACCACAATATACAATCAAAAAAGTCGTCATGAAAACCGCTAGCCTTAATAATAATAATAATATAATATCGTGTGGCCTCGGGTGCCAGTTGCAAGCTTTGTTAATTGACACCCAGAGGGCAGCTTGCGTGTCGAATTTAATGCTCCTTGGAGCGCTATGAATATCAAGGAGGTTACATAGCCTATTTAAGCTCCTTGGCGCTATACCGCTTTCTAGTAGAGAAATGAGGAACTTTGTGTTGGCGGAAAATCCCGAGATTAATTTTGCCATTATGAACTCGGCCTACTGAATTCAAATGGGTTCTTTAACAGGCTAACAATGTATGACATGAGTATCGTGATTTTTGTCGCCTTTCAAAAATCACTTACCATGGCCAGGAGCGAACCTGCAATCTCGGGGGTTGGTAGTCCGACACTATAACCACACACCCACCGTGGTAAGTGAAAGCTAAAGCCTTTGGACTGTTTGTCTCTGCACGTTAGAGCCACCTGGTTGCAACCTGAGCAACTGTCGCCATACCTTACACTTCGCCCGTGGCGGAAAGTTATGTTATGTTTTGTTCCATAGGTGGCGGTGATGACGAATTCTTCTGTTCGTCTTTGCACGTTAGAGCGTTACAACAAACTCCCGTATGCGTTCATATACCATTCATCCGATTGCGATGAAACTTGGGTGAGATGTTGAGTGCACTCCAGGGAAGGTTTCTGGATTAATAAATCCATTTTACAATAGGTAGCGCACGAGTAGATTCAACAAATGAGCGACGACTCGCGAAGCGTTTCAACAAAGCCCCGTTCACGTTCAAATACCACTCGTACGATAGCTATGAAACTTGGGTGAGATGTTGTGTACACTCCAGGGAAGGCTTCAGGATTAGTAAATCCATTTTACAATAGGTAGCGCACGAGTAAATGCATGTGAGATTTTCGATGTGAAATGCCATGTCCTGTGGTTCGGATTCCACGTAAAACGGAGGCCCCGTGGCTTATGATCGCGAGATTAACGGTCACGTTAAACTACAAGCTTCCTTTTTTTTCGAGTAGATTCAACAAATGAGCAATGACGCGCGAATCGTTTAAATAAAGTCCCATATGCGTTCATATACCATTCATCCGACTGCAGTGAAACTTGAATGAGATGTTGGGTACACTCCAGGGAAGGCTTCTGGCTTAGTAAGTCCATTTTATAATAGGTAGCGCACGAGTAGATTCAACAAATGAGCGACGACACGCGAAGCGTTTCAACAAAGTCCCATATAAGTTTATATACCATTCATCGATTGCTATGAAACTTGGACGAGTTGTTGTGTACACTCCAGGAAAGATTTCTGGCTTAGTAAATCAATTTTTAATAGGTAGCGCACGAATAGATTCAACAAATGAGCGATGGCGCGCGAATTGTTTGAACAAAGTCCCGTATGCATTCATATACCATTCACCTGATTGCGATGAAACTTTGGTGAATCGTTGAGTACACTCCAGGGAAGGTTTCAGGCTTAGTAAATCTATTTTACAATAGGTAGCGCATGAGTAGATTCAACAAATGAGTGACGGCACGCGAATCGTTTGGACAAAATCTTGTTGTGTGCACTTACGTGAAGCTTTCTGACTTAGTAAATCCATTTCACAGTTGGTAGTGTACGAGTAGAATCATTTAACCGAAATCCCGTATGTGTCCTATGCCATTCATCCGATTGCGATGAGACTTTCGTGAGTTGTTGTGCACGCTCCCACAAATGTTTCTAGATTAGAAAATCCATTTCACGATAGTTTAGAGGCAGTTAACGGAAATTGAAAAAAATATTGTGTATCCAAAAGAACTTCAAGAGACAAAATTACAACGCCAACAGTTTCTTTGATTGGCATTGTAACGCATACCGGGCACAGCTTGTCTTTATAAATATAAGTCTTAATCTACTACTACTCCTACTACTACAGTCCATGTAGGACCTTGGCCTCTCCAACAATCGTTGCCCAATCCTGACGATCTTCTATACGTTTCCTCCATCTTCTTACTCCCATCTTGCGTTAAGTCGTCCTCCACGTCATCCAACCATCGTTTCCTAGGTCTTCCTTTGCATCTTCTTCCACCTGTATTTCCTCTATAGGTCTTTTTAACCACTCTATCACCTGCCATTCTCTCCTCATGTCCCAGCCATCTTAGCCTATTACTCTTTACTTCCGAAACTATATCAGGATGCCCATATAATTCCTCCAATTCTTTGTTTTCCCGTATTCTCCATCTTCCTGCCTCATTCACTGCTCTATAAATCTTCCTCAGTATTTTCCTTTCCCATCTTCTCAAAAGCTCCTCTTCTGCCACAGGCATATTCCATGTTTCCGAGCCGTACATTACCACTGGTCTTATAACTGTTCGGTACACTGTCACCTTTGATCTTCCACTGAGGATGCGCGCTTTGAGGATTTTAATCAGTGCACAATAAGATCTATTACCGGCTGCAATTCTTGCTTGTATTTCTTCTCTTGTGCTATTATCTTCAGTATCCAGTACTCCCAAATACTTCAAACGTTCACACCTCTCAAAATTCACCCCATTTAGGTTTATAAATAAATTTATATATTTATCTTTCTCCACAGTATTTCTCCTAGATAATAATACATATTGAGTCTTAATCTCATGTCGTTTATTTCATGTTATTGTTCACATATTCCAGTGATTGGATTGATTTTTGCGTCGACCGACTGAAAGTTACAATTCGTTTGATGTTTCAGGAAATGCCTGGATCCTTACAAGAGCTCGACATCCGCCATTGGAAGTGATGGAGCACGCTTATGCTGTGGTGGACAAAAACGGAATCAGCAGAGCTTTCTTTATCCGCACAGACCAAAAGAATTGCCCATCCCAATACTGACAGGTTTATCCCAACATCCACTATCTTTGGGGGCGATTGAGTGCACCTATATTGTGCTGGACAAAAATGAATTCATCCCACGGACCAGAAGAATTGACTGTCCGATCTTCATCCCAACACCTTGGAGGTGTATTTACCACCCACACCAGAAGAATTGTCCGTGCGATCTTCATTCCAACACCTTGGAGGTGTATTTACCACCCACACCTGAAGAATTGTCCGTCCGATCTTCATCCCAACACATTGGAGGTGTATTTACCACCCACACCAGAAGAATTGACTGTCCAATCTTCATAACAAACACCTTGGAGGTGTATTTACCACCCACACCAGAAGAATTGACTGTCCGATCTTCATAACAAACACCTTGGAGGTGTATTTACCACCCACACCAGAAGAATTGTCCGTCCGATCTTCATCCCAACATCCACCAAATTTGGAGCTGATTTAGTGCACCTACGTCATGATGGATTCACACCTGAAGAACTGCTCGTCTCATCATTCCCACCTTCTCATTATTTATTATAGTTTGTATTATTTATTGCATTGTTGTCTTATAAAAATATACACACATTTAAACACACCTCAAAGGATCTTGAGGAAAGGTTTGATTACCTAAGTCAAAATCCAATCCCATCTAATCAAACAAAATGTCTATAATAGGAGTAGTTAGTTATTAAGGTTTCAAGGGGCGAAACTACGAGGTCATCTGCCCCATAATATGAGTAGAGCGACGTTTGGTTAATCGATTAGTACTCGATTAATCGAATAGATTGAAATTAAACGAAAACGATATATCGATTCACCGAAGAATCGATTAATTGATTGAAAGACACGAGATAAGAAAATAAGTTTAAATTAGAGGTCATCGCTTGAGTTGAGTTATGCTTATTTTAGGAATGATGTATAAAAGTTACTTTTTGCCTAAAGTGTGCTTCCTTGTTTATGTTAACAATAACAGTGACAGTGGAAGGACAAACAGCAATCACATTGGGAAGGGTTTCGAATTTAAAAAAGGAAGAGTTTTCAGCAAAGATTTAGAATTCTTGTTCAATGTTTACAATTTAGGACAGGAACATTTTTGTTTTACATTGTTTTAGCCTAGTTTTCTCAAACAAGATACATTATTTAAAAATATATGATCCAATATATTGTAATTAATTAAACGTCTGTTTTGCTTCTGTGAGAGCGCAGTGAAAGGAACGAATTATATCGATTAATCGCTAAACATTCAATCGATTAACTGTGGAGCCTATTTCCAAAATTCAACATCTGACCTTTCTTTTTTACATTTTGTTGTTGTTGTTGTTGTTGTTGTTGTTGATTTCGTATTCCTCTTAGAGAAACGCGTCAAATGGATGGAGGAAGATGTTCCAGAGCACGATATTTGTGGTTAAATCAATATTAAAGTTTGACTCTATTTCCAAATCTCGACATCTGCTTTGTTAAGTTATTTCCATAATCCGACATCTGCACTTCGTTCCTAAAAAACAAAACACACGCTGGAACGGTGGGTTTCAGTAAATTTTATGTTATTCTTGGTACAAACTCTAAGATAAACATAAAAAGAAGAATAAAATAAAATTTCCTGAATTTTGCCGTTTAAGCGCCTTTTTTGTTTTTCTCAATAACTTTGTCGACTTTTGGAAATAGGCTCCTCAATTGATTAAACAAACAATAGAATAATCGTTTTGTAGTAATCAATTTTAAGCTTCAATTAATCGATTAAAAGTACCAGCACTAATTACGATCTGTGAGAACACATTGTTATCAAAAAGAAAAAAAAAAGATGGCTAGTTTTTCATATAGTCACCTCCGAGATTGATACTCGTACATTCGTCGTGCCATGAAATCAATTTGAAGAAACCAATGATTTCAGGAAGTTGTACGCAACCTTAAGCACTTCTTCCTGGCTTCCGAAGTGACCTTCCTCAATCGCTTTGACCACTGACGAAGAATCCAGCTGAAAGTGAAACAAAGAACTAAGGGATGAGGAGAAGAATTGGTGGTTACAGGGTTGTAGACCCATCTCAGACAAACTATAAAAAGTATCACCTCAGAGTCTCTAATGTTAAAGGCAATGGGAGCTTTTCGATCTCTCCCACCTTGGATATTGGAAAAGTACCTGAAATCACCGGGCACCGAATTTACCAGGAGGGTTCCCTGAAATTGATTTAACGGTACAACCAATGTTGGTAGCGTCTATGTGTAAAAATAGCCAAATGTTTGTATTTTCTCACTTTCTGATACAGGTTGTAGCTTATCTGATCAGCCAAATACCTAAAGTAGGCAATTAAAACGTTTAAGAACGGACTACTTTATTACGCACAACATTTGGAAAAGTCGATGTTTTTGTTTTTTCATCGTGATTTATAGTACAATTATATAGCTAGGGCGGTTTGTTGTGAAGCCTCAAGGTCAAGCTGACGGCTCTGGGCAGACAGGTTTCAGTGCTGGGGGAACAGCGACCGCAGTCACATGTTGTCCATGGTGATGTCGACATTTAGCATAAAATCAGGGAATGCAATCGTCTTGAGTTCGGCGCAGCTACAAGCAGGATGTCTCCTCCAGCGCTTTAGCTCCCCACCACTCAGAATGTACCGTGATCAATAAAGATGGTAATCTGAAGGCGCTAGATCAGGGATGTATGCTGGTTGTGGTAGCAGCTCGACTCCTCCCAACTCCAGAATTTTTGCCATGGTTGTTCGCTCAGTATGAGGTCTCGCATTGCCCTGCTGTAAGAGAACTCTATTTCGGTTAACTAATGCTGGGTATCTCCGTCTCAAAGTTTCATGAACTCGTTCCAGATGTTGAGAATAAACATCCGCATTGACTGCACGCCCGTTTGGAACGAGCTCCCAGCGAATCACTCCTTCAAAATTCCACCAGACACACAACATCCTTTTCAACGATGACTTTGGCAGGTTGTAAGGGACTAAACCACTGCTTTGTGGCGTCAGCGTTGCGGTAATAGACCCATGTTCCATCACATGTGACATTCTCCTGATAAATCTATCATCGATTGGATTACCGATAAGCTGAAGAGAGATATCCACTCTACGTTGAGCTTGTCCAGGGGTCAATTCACTAGGTACAGATCAACAGTTTTTTAATGTGGCGATGTATGGTGCCTTTTGTATACCAAGTTCTTCTGACAGCCTACAAGTACTTCTTTGCGCATTTTCTTCAACACTCTGCGTGTATTCTCAATATCTCATAATTTAGGCCTTCCAGAACGCGGTAAATCAGTAGTGTTGAAACGTTGGAACGATCGTTGTGCCACACGTTCACTTACGATACCTTCTCATTCTTCTTCACATATTCTTCGAGCCGTGGCAGCAGCTTTGTAATCTTGTTTCCTGGAGTGCTTTAGGAGGACCCTAACCTCTAACTTTGTAAGTTCCATTTGTCATTGTGTATCAACAGCTGACGAGTGATACATTCTCACAATGTACACAATTCTAGTCACAGCCTCGTGTAAATAGCATTGGCGAACCACACAAAACCAATTCCATTGAATAAAACACCAAATTTAAAAAAGCATTACTAATGAGACATCCTAATAGTTTCAGGCTTGGTTCAGCCATTGCAAAGCATCAGCTCAGTTCTAAGAATGCCACTTAACTTATGTCCTGAGGGTGACTACAGAAGCGCTGGGTCAACAACGTGCGGGAGGATATGTATGGGGTAAAAGTGTTATGAAAGTGTACAGGGCCGTATCATGTGGAAAGGAAATTGCAGAAAAGCAGACAATGTAATTAGGCAGGATAAATACTAATAAGAAGCCTTGGCACTGCCTGAAGTTTGTGTACTCTTCTGCAGTGGCGTGTGGCGGATTATTACTTAGGGTAAGCAATGATATACAGTATGAAACAGTACCAGCAGTCAAATTATGTATGCCCCGTATATGGGCTTTTCTTAAAATTCAGTTGATATTACTGCAACAAATTATACCACTACCGTACGGCAATCAAAATTACTACTGCCCCAGGGGCTCACGACTTGTGCCGCAGATCGGTGTCATCCCTAGACCCAAGTTCCGACGCAATGTTTTTCTCCAGGTTATTCACGACCTACTAGTGTAAAAAAAGATGTATACTGCTTACCTTACTCCCTTGTATTGCACTAGACAACATTATATCGCTGAACTGATGATGATAATTGTTCTTTTAAGGGGACTAACATCTAGATTATCGGCCCCTAATGGTCTGGACGATAGCAAAAATGGCAATGAAAGGGAAACCATAACGAATATTAAGCTAGACTGAAAATACTTACAAAATGGGACTCAGATTGAAATGACTTACAAAATGTAGAGTGGAAACACTTACTAAAGGTAATTTAGAAGGAAAATACTCGCAAAAGGAATTTAGATTGAAAAAGACGCACAAAATGTAGTTTAGGTTCAAAATACTTACAAAATACAATGTAGATTAGAAATACTCACAACATGCAATTGAAATTCAAAATACGTACGAAATGCAATTAAAACTGGAAATACTTACAAAATGAAATTTAGATTCAAAATACTCACAATATGTAGAAGCAATTTAGATTGAAAATACTTACAAAATGGAGTTTAAATCAAAAATATTTATAAAATGCAATTTAGATTGAAAATACGGTTGGGATGCAAAATACTCACAAAATATAATTTAGAGAAACGGGGAACCAATTCATAAAAAACAGGGCGGGAATCCGGAAGAGTAAAGGAACTATAATGAAAAAGAAGGCTGAATGAGGGATCAGGAAAGATGAGAGAAGCGCAAATTAAGGCGTGAAAGAAAGAGACTCCCTAGGCCTCGGATACCCTAATACCGTCGGGGTCGGAAGAGACCAAGAGTTGACCAAGGGAGGTTGACAGGAAAGAAGACGGAGAGGAGCCCGGCACAAGTAAGTGGGAGCAATTCCGGACTCAGGTGGGGTCCCGAGGTCACCAACCCACGTCCCACAAGTTGTGAATCTCTTGGTGGGAATTCGCTGAACTAAAAAATGTGACTGCCTTCCACAGTAAAACAGGCACACGTATAAACACAGCACATAAAAAAACTGTGTACCACAAACATTGACACATATTTTAACTATAATGAGGAAATAAACACACTATCTTTGAAAATTGACAGCTTCTTCTTTTCGACCCCAGGTATGTAATTTAAAGAATTGCTTCCTAGTCTACTGTTTCGCTCATCCTGCAGTACCAAGAAATACCAAAGGAGGGCATGTCACACCATTGTGCTGTTACTAGCGACTCAGCAAGGAACTCTTAGTAGGAAACAAAGACCACAAAGTCGCAGATTACTCGACACGATGTACTGAAAGAGGGAATCCAGGTCACAGAGACTGGAATGTCATCTCAACCAATGTAAATAATTATTCTACGTGCAATTCTTTTGCTTGGGTTTGTAATACCTTACATCGAAGGAATAAACGCGCCTGCTGTTCTGGTAGATTGTCTGGCCCATGGCACTAAAGTCTGTTCGCCGAGTCGAGACAGTGGAAGTAACCACAGCTGTGCACGTGCTTGCAGGGCTGCCCGCAAGGTGCGTAAAGTTGCGTCTGTTGAACGCACGCATGCATGTGAAGTGGGCGAGTGCGATTTCTGTTTTTATTCGGAGTTATTATATTGTTAGTTTTTGTATTCAATGAATTAATTACTGTTTACGACAGGTGACAATTTATTACTTTTGATCGTGTGTACGCGGATTCTATAGAGTCGATGTTCCGTAGTAGACTCAGCTGGAGACAATGCGACTGTTATTACTCTATCAAAGAAGCAGCTTTAGCGAAAAGCGTTGAGTAGATCTGAAAAGCATAATATAGTGCTAAACACGTATAAGGCCGAGTTAGAAATGCATCCCATGCACTAATTTCTGCCGTATTAAAGAAAGCCGCTCATTCCACGGGTGTTAGTGATATTTATGTGTATCGAATAGTAAGAGAAAATAAAGCTACCCACACATTACAGTCATCCGAGAAAGAGAAACCAAGGGCAAAGATTGTGGAAATAATTGACCAGTTTGATAAGAATGCAATAAGAAGAAAGGTCCACCAGTTCTTATTTCGCAATGAGCTGCCTACGATCGAAGAAGAATGTGAATGAAGACACAGATTTGCCGGATTTTTGACTAACGACATTTTACTGTATAATTTACTGAAGGAACTAAACTTCGAACATGTTCGCCGAGGACGAGGCAGTAGCCTCATAGAGAGGGACGAAAAAGATGTACGGAGATGTAGGTACAGGGTATTTATACTTGCTTGGCTAGGACATTTCGCTCACGCGCTCCCCCAGTTGCCTGCTGCAGTGCGCGCTTATGTTCGGCAGAATATGGTGCTCAAAATCAGTACCTACCATGCATTTTTACTCACTATGTTTTCAGTAGATGCTGAAAATGTTCCCCATCCGCTGCCAAACATAATCGGCATCTTCTTCTGAAGTTTCTGGTGAATCCGGTTAATTTAGTTTCAGTAAGGAAATAACGACCTTAACGTCTATTTTTATTGTATACTGAACCTGTACGTTTGAATCTCAAATTAGCCAGTTCTTTTATTGTCCGATTTATAGGAATGGGTCTCCCTGAAAATGTCACTCGAAACTTTTTCCTTGTAGGCCTACTAGCGCACGATTTCCAGCACTTTATGTACGTATTGTGCAGATATAAACGTCCAAGTAACGAATATTTCACATAAGGCATTACAGCACTATACACAATCACAGTAAAACAATTGGCTAAGAGATTCAAACGTACAGGCTCCGTAAACGATAAAAATAGACGTAAAGTTCGTTATTTCCTTAGTGAAGCTAAATTAACCGGAAACTTCATTATGTTTGGCAGCAGATGGGGAACATTTTCAGCATCTACTGTAAGCATGGCGAGTACAAATGCATTATACTGATAGTAAGCACCATCTCTGCCGTACATTCGCGCACGCGGCAGCCGGCAACTGAGGCGTCACTGACGGAGCGAGAAATTCCTTGCCAAGCAAATATAAAGACCCTGTATTTGCAAACAATACGAAGAATGAGATAAGAAGGGAGAAAAATCTATTTATTAGATGGAACTTGGCTAATTACAGGGCACAGTACAGCGCTTGTCTCTTCTGGGGCTAAGGCATGACAAACTATCTCGGATCATCTGTCCGGCTGAGCCTATCACGTGAACTGGGCATGTTTCCCTGTCCAGGCAGCCAGGGGAACACGTACAAGTATTTACCAGCATTGTCTTCACTCGGCGAATAGACTATAGTTGTTAACGGATTGTTAAACATGTGCAATGATTAAATTTAGCCCTGAAATTTAAAATTAAGATACAACCAAATGCATTCTTGTAATCGAAGTTGAAATCGAGTCTTTCGTTCTGCATTCATGGCAGAAGTAAGAAAATGAATTCATGCTTAACTAAACCAAGAAACAGCCTATACCTTCTGTATTATTCAATACAAATTCAAATGATGAAAGAACATAAGAATTATTTGCATTTTGCCAACATTATGACTGGATGTATCATATACCCAAAACGATTTAAATATAGCCTGGTTCTGATACAAAAAATAAAATAAAATAGAAAAGTAATGTTGTTTTTATTGTTACAAAATGTTCGGTAGATAAACATAACTGACAACAAAACCTAGTGTGAATCCACTCCATAAATGAAATCTCACTACGTCCCTGGTCTCGTTGATACAAATAACTAGAGTTATCCTGGTCATAGAACAAAAATCTATAGCCTACTGAGGGCGGGAACATGACACAGTGGGCTTTTTTTTCTCACTGATTTAAGTTGGTATTGACGTTGAGGTGAAATTTCCGTATTGGCCAGTGATCTGTCCTCTAAAAGTGAGATGAACTTGTCCCTTGTCTCCATCGGAACATTAAGAATTGGCCTCACCGCAGAAATCAACATCTTCAAAATATCTCTCACTTCTAAAGAGGAAACTGATTCCACTTTGTCACAAAACTCTCTTTTCAGCATAAATTTTACTTCATTGAGAGTAGTAGCATTCGGATCGAGGACTGGTTTGGTTTTGCTCAGTTTTCTGTCATTAAGTGTGATTCTTCAGAGTCTAAATTGTTATGTAGGGCGATGAGGAGAGGTTTATCACCTGGACAGTTTTCTCCTATGTTTCGTAAACATTTACTTTCCATCTCAAATTTGATGACTAAATGAATGTGCTTGCAAGTTTTCCTCATTATTTCAGAATCAAAGCAAGTGCATGTGTAGCGATGTAAGCATGTTCTGCATATAAGGCAGACAAGCCTACACTAGCATTCTTCTGTTACTCTCTTCAGTTTGGAAACTCAAACTATCACTTGGAGCGCTGAGGTCGGTCCAATATGGCCGGGATACGTAGGGTAAAACACTCAATATCGCAGGATTGCTAAGGAACACTTTCGTATTATCCTGTTATAATCAGTAAATGTGATTCCTAAAACACTGAGTCTTATATTATATATGACAGACTGACAGTGCGATAAGCGCGTGTTCCACTGGATTTTATGTGTGAATTACGTATTGTCAAGCATTGCTTGTCTCCTCGGATTTGTTTTTGTGCATTTCGAATCATGACGCTGTTACGTTTCAAAGCTATATTCGAGTTTCTTAATTCCACCATAGACTCCAGAAACTTTACAGAAGTGGTAGAAGTGTTATTTGCAAACATGTCTCGTGAAAGAGACACAATGATGAAACTTTTTGTTTACGTTCTTGAGCTCCAGACGTCGCTTGCCTTCTTTTAGTCATACAGCATCTTGCTTCAACATATGTGTAATAAATAATGCATTTTTAAACAAAGGAGATACATTGCATATCAAGTATCATTTTAGTAGATTGGCATTGATCATCTTTATAAAGTACTAGCAGTATCCTAGATGCATTGCAATGCCAAAGAATGCAAGTGTGTTTTAATTTTGTTTACTGAAGTGCTTTTCGATGCACAATATTTTTCCGCCTAGTGCGTAAATGAATAAAACATGTTTTCTGACGCTTGAGCAGGCCACATATAGTTGTCAATGTTAGAAGCATGATTAACCATACACTTGTAGCGAAAGTACCTGTGCATTGTTGATGGTCACTGTAAATGCTAGTCACACCGGAAACTGCAAAAGATTGAATTGGAATAACATACCGCGGAATCATTCGGGTGCGTGGCAATTTCACATTTCCACCCATGCAGCAGATTTCTGGAGCCAAGTTCTTAAAATTGAGGGCACTGCGATACACACATAATTTATCCATTTATCCAATAATCACACTTGGATGAAGACTGTGATCATAATTGGCATCGTATTTGAATGCACCAAGATTTAAATCAGCGTCCAGTGCTTGTATGGAGAGAGTAGCTGTGTACTCCAACGGTTTCGTCTTGCTACTGTAGAAATGTATACCTAGCTTAGTCACTTCGGCCTCGAGTATATCGCATAGCTTCTTCACTCTGTGGACAAGCGTTTTCAAGGCTGATATTTTCGGCAATACATGGGGGTGCAAGTCTTTGTGTAGGTAATGGTTGGTCTGACTGCATTTTCTGTAGCCCGTGTGACATAGGGCTACATCCGTCTAGAGTGGCAAACGGGAAGGAAATACAGCCTTACATTAACAGATCATAGGGAAATTGATGCACTCCCTGAAATTATTTAAATCCGAGCGAACTCCAGGAGTACCTCTCGACCATGTTGCCAGACTATGATGGAGTCATGGACTAACCTAAGCAAGAGTGAAGTCGAACTATTGAGTCCAACACAGTCATAAACATGCTGCAAAACAACTCGAGACACGGCAGTTAACAGCAACGAAAGGTCCCTACACGTAATCAAGAAACGTGTGGCTTGGCGTAGCTATGAAGTAGGGGATGTTCCTTTTCCACGTGGTTCACAAGAATGTCCCTCTATTAAGTTAAACATGTCTCTACAATGTAATTTTTATAAGTAGTCCCTTTCGTATACAGGGTGTTTCAGGAGGAATAGTAAATATTTTAGGAGGTGATAGTATAGATGAATTGCAATAAAAGATTCCATATAACACGTGTCCCATTTTTATTGCATACTGAGATGCAGACGTTGGTATGTAACCAGAGCAGTTGTCATTTCATGTGTTTGTACACGGAGATTTTCTGCACGTATCGGCGTTCCAAGTAGTCTACAAGAGTATGGCGGACATTACGTATGCACGGGTTGCATCCGTGTCATTGCCAGCCCGTTCAACACCTTCGAGCAGGAGATGCAAATAGACGATTGGAATTTTGTTGTTGGATACGTGCAAATCGCCAATTAATCCCATTTGTAATCTTCACTGATGAAGCCACGTTCACTCGTGATGGCATCAATAACACTCGTAATGAACATCAGTGGTCAGAAGAAAACCCACATGCCATTGTGGACAAACATCTTCAGGAACGCTCCTCTGTAAATGTGTGGTGTGGGTTGATTGGGCCTGTTGTGTAACCGTATCGTCAAGCAGGGCCCCATTATCTACACTTTCATGGAAATGAACTTCAAGCATTATTGGAAGAGATTCCTTTGGCTACACGAATGCGTATGTTCTTCCAGCATATTCTAGTCGTGTGGTGATACAACATCTAAACCTAACATTCCCCGGAAGATGGATACGGAGATATGGGCACGTTTCTTGGCCACCAAGGACCCCGGACCTTACCCTTTTGGATTTTTGCCAGTGGGGATTGTTGAAAAGTGAACTCTAAAAGGAAAAAGTTAACATAAGAGCAGAGTTGCTCATGCGGATTATGCATAGTGCAGCCCTCATCAAAGAATGCCAAGACGCCCTGCGAATAGCTACACGGGGCGAGAAGTGCAAAATGCATTGGTGGTGGAATTTTTGAAAATTTGGAAACTTGGAACGTCCTCGTTTGCCTTGGCTTTACATTTGTTTGGATCATATACTACCAGCTGCATCTCTGTACGCAATACCAATGGGACACTTGTTATATGGAATTTGTTATTGCAATTCATCTATACTACCACCACCATCTAAAACATTTACTATTCCTCCTGAAACACCCTGTATATGACGGATAGGAATTTATTGTATTTAAGAACCAACATACAGCGTGTCTCTTATTAACGTTTAAAACTCTCTATAGCGACGTAGATGGCATTCAGACAAGTAATTTGATATGACACTAAGGGTCGCAGGTGTCCGGAAATACCTTAAAAGTGAACCTTAACTGTTAAACATATGACATGATCAGGTGACAGCTCAGCTCGAGCCGTCAGGCCTGTGCTCCCTTACGCACACCAAAGCAAACGTTGAAAATTATATCACTCTGGTTCCATGCCTTAATGTCAACAAACATTCTGCTACCAGTTGAGAGGAGGAGGGAGAGAGAGAGAGAGAGAGAGAGAGAGAGAGAACAAAGAAAGCTGATGGATAGGGCCCAGATTTGAACCTCGAACCCCACGCGCCCGAGTCGCACACGCAGACTCGGAATCAGAGTGATATGGCATTCAAAGTTTGCTTTGGATGCTACAGAAAGTTTTAAACGTTAATAAGAATCACCCGGTATATGTACCTTCAACTTATTATTTGATGGTAAAATTATTTATTTTCCTAATATGTCTAGTAAAGACACTACAATCTGTTGCCATTATGAACTAACATGTTTCTTCAAATCTACTGTTCGTAAGAGAACATTTTCACAATATTCACGAACGAAATCAACTTAACGAAACATTTAATACGAAAGGCTCATTAACAAGTTTCAAAAGCGTGAGTTTGGTGACTATGGAGTAATATGTATTCCATTTTTTTCAAATTACTTCGACTTCCTTTTATAAAGTATTACGCACATGAGCTACGTGGACCTAGGATATGTCTCTTCAAGTGACCTTTGAATGTGAAGGCCTTCTTACATACCTTGCATGTATAATCCTTGTTTCCGTGAATTTTCATATGAGCTTTCAATTTATCTTTAGATTTAAATGAACTTCCACATGTATCACAAGCGTAAGCTTTCTTATCACTATGAATCACCATGTGTTTCTTTAAATACTTTTTAATTGCAAAAGACTTTTTGCAAATTAAACACTTGTGTGCTTTCTCGATACTATGAAGTAACGTGTGACTTGTCAAGTCGCCTTTAGCCGTAAACTCCCATTGACATATTTTACATGAATATTGTTTTTGACCACTATGGATTAACAGGTGTTTTTCCAACACACTTTTCTGTGTATAGGACCCCTGACAGATATCACATGTATACAACTTTTGGCCAGTATGAGATAATTTATGTTGGTTTAAATGACACTTCCGTTTAAAAGAAAACCCACACGTTTTACAGGTGTGTGGTTTGTCATCACTATGCACTAATAAATGTAACTGCAAATCGCCTTTTCGAATAAAGCCCTTTTTGCATGTTTTACATTGGTGCGTCTTCTGACCGCTGTGAATTATCATATGAGACTTCAGAACACCTTTCAACTGAAAGTCCTTTTTACATGTTACACATGTGTATGGTTTCATTTCACTGTGGACAACAACCATGTGGTTCTTCAATTCAGATTCGTTTCCAAAGCGGCTTTGACAAACGTTACAAGTGTATTCTTTATGGGCAATATGTCGTAACATGTGTTTCTTCGAATCACTCTCGTCTGCCAAGCCTTTATCACAAGTATATACTTCTTTGCTCATGTGAACCATCTTTCGCCATTTCAAATTATTCAAGTACTTATTTCGGAGAGAAGGATCCGACATCATGGTGCGATTATTCCTAAAAAATATTTAATACATTTTATGTTAAGATGAATGCATTATAGTACGGTAATTAGGTATGTCTACGAGTTGTGATATCTTAGATGAACACTTAATCAACATAACTTATAAATGTATTTAACACTTAAAATTCTGCACGTCAGAGGTAAAATCAGAACTATGTTGACTCTACCTATAGAGCAAGTCGAGTCAACAGTTATGAAGAATACTACATTTATAGTTTGTTTTCAGTTAGTGCCGAAGTGTTAAGTTTTCATTCTGAATATTTTTGTAGTACCTCCATGTAGTACTGGGTACCTCTTAAACACATATTTTTAAACATATTATTTACATATACAACAATGACAAGGGAATTTATAATGACAGTGGGTCCTTTCCTTTTGAACTATTATCTTTATAAAGTACAATTTTAAATCTATAAAAGAGGTGAACTTTAACATCAGATATGATGTTGATCATACCAAAATAAGTAAGAATAGGTGGTGTATATCAAATTTGAAATGAATGGAAGTATGTCATATGCTGTAACAAGTCTATTTGCCAAGGGTAAGTACTTAAATTCAAGCAGGAAACAAATATGATGGTTTTGGCTAATCTTCAAGAACTAAGGTTTCTAGAGATATGTGTGTCAATAATTAACATCACCGTCCAAATGCAGAAACACACACAGTTGATTGAAAGGGCAAACTATCTCAACATTAATGTAGAATTAACAACTTTGATCAAATTCAGTTCATGATCGTGTAGTTTCAGCTATACAATGATAGAAATGATGGAAGGATTGAGACACTCACCAGCATATATTTAGCCAGTTTTCACATATTTAGGACTTACAGCCCTGACGATGTTATGTATAGCATGAAGCACTGCAGACCATAATGCCATTCTTGTCGCCAAATGATGTTTCATAGAGCAGAGAATTTGAATTCTCTGATCGTACTTAGATATATAATATAACGAAGGGAGCTAACTGGCGAACCAAGGTAGTGGCATGTGTATTGGCTCATTCATTAACACCTTGGTATAATTACATATGAGTGTGTCCTTTGTAATATAATTTCGCAGTTAAACAAGATTAGGAACACAGCTTACCAATATTTAAAAAATCGCGATCATGCAGAAGGTACGGATTAGGCCTCCACAGATACCAGCCCTTATACTATGTTCCTAAGTTTGTTCGCAGCTATTCAGCAGACAAAATAATTCGTTTGCAAGACTATGCTGTTGGTCTGTGAAATTTCAACGTCACAGCCACAATAATAAACCACCAATAATTGCGTATATATCACTATGCGATGCACCTAAAATATTTTGCATAACTAAGGCAAAGACTAAACTGGGAAGAAGACACTTCCATTCTAGTTTAAACATACTACTGAACAACACAGAAATTAATGCAAGAAACCGCATATCAGTTAATTCAGACTGAATTAACAAGAAATAGAGGGTTACATTCTCTTAGTAAAATTCACTCGATGCATATTTTACACCAATTATGAAACAAATTAGGAAAATTACAAGGCTAAAAGGAGTTTACTACATGCGTTCAGTAAATCGTAATTCCTAATATTATAGATATAAATGGGGTTGTCATTTTCGACGGTTAAATTCATACCACTGCCGATGCAATTGCAACACTCCGTAATGAAATATGCAAAATTTTAAATTGTTCTAAACCCTCATTAAGGATATTTTTTGATCTTACAAGAGTTTTCGCTACAATCCCATAACCCCCCCCCCCCCGGAAAATGGAGAATAGATGTTATAACACACGCATTTGCTAAATCTCCTCGAAAGGTACCAAACCGAAGGATCTAGTAGGTGACTGGTAAATCTGAAAACAACTGAAGTGCCTGCTTTTCATTCCTATTATTAGTCCTAACAAAATTCACGTCAGACGTTTCACCACATCTTCAGATTTAGAATATGCTGTTTTAATTACTGACAAGGAAGCATACTCTCGATTACAGGTTAATTTGTATAATTTGTGTAGTGAGGATTCACCATTCTCACTTTCCAAACTTCTTTCACAGCAAGAAAGTTTACATTTATAAAATTGATATTATTGCCGAAGAAATTGCAACATTAAGTAAAGTACATTTCAAACTAGTTGTGACAGGATTAGGCAGATAAAAAAAAATTGAAAATTGGCCTTCATAGTCTTCTGTATATCCCTAACATTGCATATAATAGAATTATTTAAAAAAAACTCTTATCACATCGAGTTAAAAATCAAAATTGGGTAATATATTTATAAGTGTTAGCTGTCGGTGAAATAAAAGACTTATGTTAAATATGTACCTTATGTATTCAATCTTATTCCAAATTTTGTCAGGATTGCATCCTCAGGTGGCGAGTTATCGGTTTTATTTGATATACATGATGGCTGTTAAATGTACATTTTCAATTAACGACTCTGAAATTGAGCAGCATATCTTGAAAAAATATTATTTGGTATATGAAATTCCATGCAGAAACAATGTATGTGTTGGAAGTTACTTTCAGTTAACCATGAACATGCTTAATTTTGGTAACAGCGGTGTCACTGAATTCTCAAAAACTTATCTTCTTGGAGAACATAGAAGCCATTAGTTCAGTGTTGTGTTGTTAGCTGCTATGACAAGTATTCTTCAGTCATTTAACCAGAGTCAGTGATCCCAACTCTCTGCACGGATTAAAGTTAATATTATGTACCTAACACATTCAAGGTTCACTTACAAATTATACACATAACTACAAAATAATAATTAGGGGGATGACAAATTTTGCTCACCACTTGAACATTACCTCATCCAAGATTAAATATTGGTTCATATATTTAAACTAGGGCATTCACTAAGTAATGGCAACACTGTTGTCAATCAGCAATCATAGTAATGACCGTTGAAATCTTGTGTATATTGTTGCGCAGTCTTTCTTGTATTAATCTGTAATTTAAAGTCTTGAAATAGCTGGTATTTGTGAATACATTAACTGCTTCTCATATTCAGTAGTAAATAATACCACTCTAAAAAGATATTCAGTAGATATGAACAAAGGTGCTTCATAAAAATCCAAGTTGCAAGACGAAAAAGTGCAACTCACTGCTTTGGAGCATTGCAAGAAGCTTGCGGGAGAGAAGTCCTACCTTATCGAAATTATAGCCTTCCATCAAGGAAGAGAGGAATGTCAACACAGAGCACGTTCTGATAGACCCGTTGCTGCATCTAACGATCTCCATGTTCTGTCTACAGTATAAGGGAATTATTGGGAAAAAGACATTTCCAAGGAACTTGGTATTGCAGCATCGTCTGTCCATCACATTTTAAGTAAAAAGCTGAAGATGCGAAAATCTTGGGACCCATTGGGTTCCGCACACTCGAACCGAAATTGGAAAGTAGCAGCGAATGGAGAAAGCAATAACGCATTTGGAGCGATATGAACATGAATATGAGGCCTTTCTTCGTCGCGTTATTACAATGGATGAGACATGGGTACGTTCGTATCATCATCATCGGCTTTAACTCGAATCCGAGTATAAATCTTCTTCCTTCAGTCCAGTTTGTGGATGTGTTTACGGTGACTAAAGAGTCCAATCCTGGCATGGAACAAGCAACCACACAAGTTGCATAGTAATGCTGGAGGAGGACGTGGTTGGGCTGCTCGAAGTTTCATAGCTTGACGCTTGGCCTCTTCATGTATGCGTCGATCCCTTTCAAACGTCTTTACAGTATCCGAGATGGTACGGCACCAAGTTGAGCGGTCTTCAGCCAGCATGTCCCAGGTTTGTGAATCAAGACCTGTCAATTTCAGGGTCTGCTTAAATTGGTCCTTGTAGCGCCTCTTAGGACCACCATAAGGTCTGGTGCCATAGCATAACTCACCATATAGCATTTGACGAGGTAATCTCACATCATCAATCCGATGGACATGACCAATCCATCTAAATTGGTGACCTATTATGGATGATTCTATGCTGTTGATTTGAGCCTTTTCCAGAACAGCAATATTGGTAATGCGGTCTTCCCATTTAATCCTCAGGATTGATCGAAGTTTTTGTAGGTGGAAACGCTCAAGCTTCCTAAGATCACGTCGGTAAAGGGTCCACGTTTCACAGCCATACAACAATGTAGAAATGACTACTGCTTTGTACACCTTAAGCTTTGTACTCATGGACAGATCTTTATTCATGAAGACCCGGTGCGCTAATCGTCCATATGCTGCATGGGCTGCGCCAATTCTCTTATCCACATCCTGCTCACAAGTACAGCTCACAGAAATGGTACTGCCCAGGTACGAAAAGTGGTCAACCTGTTCTAATGGCAAATTTGAAATGGAGATATTGAACTGAGGAAGAGGTGTGCCTGGTGAAGGTTGTGCCAAGACTTTAGTCTTATTGACATTTATGGTAAGACCAAAGCGATCACATGCACTTTTGTAACAGTTAACTGACTCTTGCAGCTCATCTGGTGTTAGAGTTGGTGACGCAGCATCATCTGCATACAACATGTTAGTAACCTCAGTAACCTGAGTTTTCCTCAAGGAGCGGAGACGAGTTAGGTTGAAAAGCCCTCCATCAAAACGATACTTGATCTCCACACCTGGGATGTTTGTGGGTGAATCATAAAGCATTGCAGCCAAGTACAGCGCAAAAAGCGTTGGAGCCAGTACACATCCTTGTTTCAGTCCATGGGTAATGGGAAATTCATCGGACATCTTATTCTGATGGCAAACCTGACCTGTCATGCCATCATGGAGAGCTTTGATTAGATCTACAAAACGCTGAGGGCAACCAAACCACTTCAGCACTGCCCACATGGCTGGTCTTAGAACCGAATCAAATGCCTTTTCCAAGTCATAAAAGACTAAGAAGAGTGGATTCTGTTGTTCTCTACATTTTTCTTGTAGCTGTCTCACACAGAAAATCAAGTCAATTGTGCTTCTGGAAGTTCTAAATCCGCATTGTGACTCTGGGAGGATCCTCTCAGAGATAACCTTGAGGCGGTTAAGTAGAATTCTTGCAAGAATCTTCCCCACAATTGATAGCAGTGATATACCACGGTAGTTGCCACAAACACTGCGATCACCCTTTTTAAAGATAGTGACGATAGTGGCATTCTTTAGGTCTCCAGGTACCTTTCTTGATTCCCATATTATGAGGATAAGGATGAAACTTCTTGTTTTGAGGGAATGACCTCCGGATTGAATTAGTTCCAGAGGGATGTTATCTGCGCCAGGTGCTTTTCTGGGTTTCAATTGGGTGAGGGCTGCACTGAATTCATGATAAGTAGGAGGTACTGCCAACCACAGTTGTTCAGGTTGTTGCGGCACATCACAGAGGAAGTCTTCAGCAGCTTCTGATGGACGATTTAGGAGATTGGAGAAGTGCTTCTTCCAGCGTTCCAAGATTTCTTGACTATCAGTAAAGGTAGTAGAATTATCAGCGCTTTTCAGTGTACCTGATGATGAGCGAGATGGTCCATATATTTCCTTGAGTACGTTCGTATACACCTGAACTGAAACGACAATCCAGCGAATGGCTACATACAGAATCACCTTGCCTTTAAAGATTTCGAGCATTGCAGGATCCTTTGAAACTGATAATTACTGTGTTCTATGATTATGAAGGCGAAATCTTGGTACATACTATACCTCAAAGTTAAAAAGTAAATACAGACTACTACTTGCATTACTTAGAACAGCATATGAGCTCAGCATGGCGTTGTAAACGACCACAGGCCATTGGGAGTTCTACTCTGTTACAAGACAATGCTCGTTTCTATGAAAGCGCAACAGTGAGGAATTTGCTTTCATGGTGGAACTGGGAAGTACTTGAACATGCACTTAATTCACTTGACATGAGCCGATGTGACTATGACTTATTCTCAGATTCTCAGAGACCAAGGAACCTCTATGAGGAGTTCAATTTGATCAAGAGTTGACATCCAGAGAGCTGTAGATCGATCAGTGAGAGAGATATCCAGAAATGTTGCTGCGGATAGTGTGTCGACTTCCAAATAATTTAGCAAAATATTTTTGACATGGCAGGAGACTATAAATGAAGTTCATAATGTCAAAATTAACAAAATAATATTCTTTGAGATGTTATAGTAGTGTTGGCATTACTTATGGAATGCACTAGTATTTTCTACATACTCCATTTATGTTAACCCATCAGTGTTATTACATATAATTTACTGTTAGTATATAATATTAAGGCCATGGTCCACAAGGACTGATTTGTCCGGTTGGTTCAGTCTGACATGCCAACTGTGTTCTTCAACATTACATTAACAGCAAGACCCATCTGCCCAGTGAGTAATCTGCCTCAAAAACAATGACACCTGTTAAATAACACAGAAGAGATGGGCGATCCTTAATTGGTGAATCTCATCGTTGTTTTCTCAGAAAACAGTTTAACAATGTAATCTTAAAAGCACAATTTCTAATTACGAAAATTACAAATCACTCCAGCAGCATTAAGTAAGATTTAATTAAAACCACACAGAACACTTAAATCCTACCCATATCAAAAATTAGTTGTAATATTGGCCTTTTAATATGGTTGCTACATGCAGTGAAGAGGAAGCTGTTTACATTCACAGTTTTGGGTTAATCTCAACAAAAGACAGCTATGGGACTGAGAAAAAGTACCCTGGGGACAGGAACATAATAGGGGATGTTCTAAGTAGTGGATCTGGCTTTAAAAGCTCAAACAAATATTTTTAGATCTCTGCTGCAAGTAAGAGGGGTTTTAAGTACAGAGGTCACCTTCTCATTAACATTCCTATTGGATACCATTAAAGGAGTATCACTTTCCTTATGTACCTCCGACAGTGAGAACTCTGAATGAGAATGGATAGTTTATGCATAGCTATATAAAAGATGAATATTAAAATCATATTAAGACATACGAAAATTAAAACAACTGTGTGCTATGACAGATATGTCATAAGAAGACTGATTTTGCCAACAAACCTTACTGATATAAAATATTTTTAATATGCATGCATAAAGTACAAAGAAGGCTTTTCTTCTTTATGTTGTACTTACTCATTTAGTTGATTTCTACATCCATCATTCTCTTCAACCTGGATTTCTTCTCCCATATCCTAGTGACAAGAATGAATCATTAACGTCTTTGCTATCATCTTAAGCTCTACACAATAAGTTAGAAATAATGTAACTTAACAACACAGCTCATGAAAGTAAGGATACAGGAAGCAGCTGTACAACTGACTCAGATTACTTTCTTATTCTCCATCATATCTTACTGGAATATACAAGTCTTCCCTAATAATGAAACTTATCAAAGCTATGAATCCTTTATAGGTTAAGTAAATCCAAGTGTGATACCAAATGTGGAGAACAGAGCTTCATAAAGGAAGTAATAGACTTAAGGACTAAAGAAATAATATTTGTATTGAAATTTCAGGCAGGAAGTATGTAAAGGGATTTTACATCACTAAACCAACCGTTTATTCTATATCAGTCACAGACCTAATATGTACTGTACACTTATCACTAACAAGTGATTTGGCTTTTAAACAGCAAAGCTTTTAGGACTGTACATATAAATCAATCATATATGCCAGAAAAACAATATTCTACAAGAAATGTTTCACAAAACATTGCACAATCTTTGATTAAAGCTTTTAAAATTTCAGAGAAATTAGAGAAAAAAATTGTCTCTGGAGAGAGTGCAACGTAAACATTGCCACCACATAACGCTACTAATTGGAAGCAGTAAGCCTACTGTATTTGTATGACATATCAACAGTGGTTAAAGTCATTGGGGTAGATAATAATTTATTTTCTAAAATTCAGCAGTAAGGGGATGATGGCGCTTCTGTCCCACTCCAGAACTCTCTTTGCCCCACTACTAAGCCTCAGCCATGTTAAATATCTCTCGAACGCATGGTCGGATGTTGACAAATGATGTGTCGTTGGACTCGAGCTGACGTCCTCTTTCCTATGGACCACTCGTTATATTAAAAAAAAAAAATTGAAAATTTTTGTTTTCGAAAGTAGGTGATAGTTTGAAAACCAAACATGATAGAACGTTATGCCATGGCTCAAACGAATGGTCTTTATGACCTTTATATTCTATAATGAAACTTTTTTACTTTTTATGTTTTTTTGAAACACTCGAATTTTGAAAATCCTATATTTTGGAAACTAGGAATTCTACAAAAAAATTGTTTGACATAAATGAAAGGTCCATCTGCCCTCTACCCACAAAATACATTTCAAGTCTCTAGAGCAAAAAATTTGTGTTTTGTAAGTAGTGGGATGAGGGGAGCTGCTCCACTTTTTATTGAGCCACCCTCGTAGCGGCCCCGAACCTGATATCTTGCTAACCAATCATGGGATTTGAACATACAGGGTGTCCTAGCACTCGTAGTGATGCCCCCTACTTTCCTATAGGCTCTTTATTTAATTAAAATACCAAAACTAAAAGGTCATCCGCTTTTAATATCTCGCGAACCAATCATGATAGAGGCGTGTACGAGGGGTCCAAGGACTCGGGGTAACGTCCTCTTTGCTATGGACCACTCGTTTTATTTTAAAAAAATTGGAAACTCGATTTTGGGGTAAACATGTGTTTTTTTGTGATTTTTGCTGATATCTCACGGACCAATAACGCTAGAGACGTGTACGAGGTGTCCTAGGACTCGGGCTAACGCCCCCTTTCGAGTGTGGTAGATATTTTTTCCAAAAAATAATTCACAAAGGGCCTATCGCCATATATGATGAAAAAACTTTTTTTTCTTAGCCTGTTTATGATGTTCATGAAGCGTGGTGGTTGAGAGAGACGATACTGCTGGGTGTGTGTGTTTCAACGAACCTGTCGCTAACCACAAGGACCATGCTTAATAGAACAATCGCTATTTCGGCGGGTCGGTGTATGACAGAGCGAGGGTTTGTTTTCTGATATTTTACCTTTAACGTGTAAACGGTGATGAGAACTTGGTTCTATGCTGGTCGAAACGAGTAGAGAAAACAAACTTGCCAAGGAGCAGACGAACAGGAGGTGAATGTCATTTGAGCTTATTGGAATGCGCTGATCTGACTTGACAACAGGTGCAATGGAAAAATGACAATGACACTTGAAGGTGAAATAATCCGACCACCGTGGTGGTGGGGAAGGGCGAAATGCATGTGAACACGTGTGAGATGACATGTACGCTAAACAAGTTACATCCTGTTTGCTTCGTACGTGACTTGTTACAAGTTCATGTGAAATTTGATCTGCCACAGGTGTTCACCTTGGGTGTTAGCTGTCCACGTGCACGATAACTTGTAACAAGTCACATCCTGTTTTGCTTCGTACGTGACAAAATGCAAGTTGACGTGAAATTTCATCTGCCACAGGTGTTCACCTTGGACGTTAGCTGTCCACGTGCACGATAAGAGAATGTTCAAAGCGTGAGAAAAAAATGATTATACATGCAACGTAACATATATAAAGCCATGTGGTTATCATTTCCACTCTCACTTAGGTAACTACCTTTGAACACACTGCATTGCGTGAAACACTTGATCTTGTTTAACAGTTTTGGTGTTGGTGGAAAATCCTTAACCTTGTTGTGAGGTAGGTGTTTATTCATTAATTTATATATTTATTGATTTATATATATATTTACATGCAATTATTTATTGATTGTTAAAGTTATAATTAAATGTTTATTTATTTGTTTGCAGATAACGTGTATAGCCTACCTGTCGTGTGTCTGTGGGAAAGAGATTGGAAAAGAGAGAAATTCAGGCAGCTAGAAAAGGAAACTATTTCCACACTAGCCCACGAGACGGGAATAAAGCAAAGCATTACACGTCAAGGTGAGATTTGTTTTTTATATATAACCTGTTTGATTTTGTTTTGTTTATGAAATGCGTAAACTATATGGAATGGATATACTTATGGTGGTTTATTTTATTTCTTAGAGTGTTGGAAAACGCTTGACCTCTGTTGATAACCAGGAACGCGTGTGTTTGAGGCCATTGTCAAGCAGTCTACAGCTGAAAACTCAGGTGAGAGTGTTCTTTCAAAATAATGTCTTTTGCCACTGCTACCGATAGCCTAACTTGGGAACCCCTAAACAGTTGTTTCAAATCGCGTGTGTGCTCTGGTCGTGTGGTCAATGTTAGAAAAAGTTTGATTCCCAAAGAATTTTTACAATCTTGTTTTGAAATTTTTAAAATTGAAATTTGTACAGTGCAAAGGTTGCATACGGCTTTAAAGGTGAATACAGAACTTGTGTGCGATTTCATATATAAAAAGAAGGACGTAGAGCATAAAGAGACATTCTATATTTGCAGTAAAATGCAAGAGCTTTTGATAGCCGATAATCTGAACGAGTGGTATCAAAGCCATGTGGTGAATGCCTTTCTATCAAATTTGATAAACTGCAACAAGGACCGAGTGGCCTCGCCTTAGACAAAATTCACCATCTACAAATCAACATTTGTCATTTCAACCCTTTGAATGCTGGGTCTAGCTATATTAAAACACCACCAGCAATAACATTGAAAAAGGCTGTAGTGAATATAAAGAATCGTGACAATGATTGCTTCCTGTGGTGTGTGGCCGCGTATTTGCAGCCAGCATAAGACCGTCATGTTAACAGACCAGGAAAGTACAAGGCCAAGTTTGAAGAATTGAAACAAACAATAAATTTAACTCGAGTGTCGTTCCCTATGGACTTAACCGAGATCCATAGGTTTGAACAAGACAACCATGACTTTTCGTTCATGGTGTATGGTCATGATGGTGATGAGATTGTGGGTCCTCTTTATGCTACAAAAGAATCGAAACGACATCACATTCATCTTTTATATTTATCTGTAGGAGAGGTGAATCACTATTGACTCATTAAAAGCCTGAGTAGATTGCTAAGCAGACAAGTGTCCAAGCACACTAGTGTAAAACATATTTGTGACCGTTGCTTGCAATATTTCACAACCCCTACGCTTTTAGAACGTCATAGGGAAGATTGCGTTCCTCAGGAAGCGGTGAGACTGATATTGCCACAAGGGGACAAAGCTGTGTTAAAGTTTAAGGACATTCACAAGCGTGACACTGTCCCCTATGTGGTGTATGCAGATTTCGAAGCTCTCACTACACCCATGGCAGGATGTGAACCAGATCCCACCATCAGCTGAACCACACCCATTCAAAAACATGAGCCCTTTGCCATAGGATTTAATGTGGTGTGTGCCTATGACCCCACACAATCCGTTTACAAATACCGTGAGGGACCAGATTGTGCCAGATGGTTCTTGGATGAACTTGTCAAGTTGGCTCATGATGTACAGGAATTACTGGACCACCCAGTACCCATGAGCCTAACTCAAGAACAGCAGCAGCAGTATGAGCATGCCACGACATGCCATATTTGCGAAAAGCCTATTTTAAGTGGAGAGGAAAAAGTAAGAGACCACTCGCACTTTACAGGGGAGTTTCGTGGAGTTGCACACAGTAAATGCAACTTGATCCAGCTCCTCGTTTCATCAGTGTCTTTTTCCACAATCTGGCGAATTATGACATTCAGTTTTTGATTCGTGATTTGGGCCATGTCAACAAGGGCTCGGTTACCATTATTCCTCAAAACCATCAGAGTTTTACAGCCCTGACATGGAGGTTGGGCGACTTTAGCATTCGATTTTTGGATTCCTTTAAGTTTATGGCATCCTCGCTAGACAGCCTTGTGAATGGCTTGAATGAGGAGGAATTAAAAAATACTAGAATGCATTTTAATGATCCTGAGCAATTTCAATTGTGCATTCGGAAAGATATATTCCCGTATGATTTCTGCAACAGCTGGGACGTGTTAAAGCAAAGAAAACGCCCACCACAAGATAAATTTTACTCGAAACTAACACGCAGTACCGTTTCCGATGAAGACTATGCACATGCATGTCAAGTTTGGCGAGTGTTTGGCATGAAGACGCTAAGTGAATATGTTTTGCATTACCTAAAACTGGATGTATTGCTGCTCACCGATGTGTTTCAAAAATTCCGTGAGTTGTGTCAACACATTTACGGTCTTGACCCGGCTCACTATTATACGAGTCCTGGGCTCTCGTTCGATGCCGCTTTGAAATAAGGGCTCTCATTCGATGCCGCTTTGAAATACACTCAAGTGGAATTGGATTTACTCACTGATGTAGACATGGTTCTATTTTTTGAAAAGGGCATTCGTGGCGACTTTGTGTCACTTAACCAACGCCATGCCGAAGCGAACAATGTCTACATGCCTGATTATTCACCAGACAAACCAGAATCGTACTTAATGTACTATGACGTGAATAATTTGTACGGTTACGCCATGAGTCAGCCTTTGCCCTATGGGAAGTTTGCTTGGCTGACAGAGAAACAAGTGTCAGAATTTGATGTGAACATGGCTAGCCAAGAAACAGGCCGTGGATATGTGCTAGAAGTGGATATTGAATATCCCTCATCCTTGTATGATGAACATGCTGATTTCCCATTCTGCCTTGAACAAATGGTTCCCCCTGACGGTAAAGGGAAAATTGAAAAACTCATGGGCACACTTTACAACAAAAATCGGTATGTGCTACATATTCAAATGTTGGTGCAATGCCTCGCCCAAGGCTTGGTGTTGAAGAAAATCCGCAGGGGTATTTCTTTTGCTCAAAAAGCATGGCTTGAGCCATACATGCGACTCAACACAGAGCACCGACAAATGGCAACACAGCAGTTTGAAATTAATCTTTTTAAATTAATGATTAACTGCATCTATGGCAAGTCCATGGAGAATGTCCGCAAATACCGTCACATTAAATTAGTGAATGTCTGGGAGGGGCAGTGGGGTGCCCGGCGGTACATTGCCAAGCCAAATTTCAAATCGTTCAAAATTATCGATGAGGATTTGGCTACTATTGAAATGAGTAAGACCAGCGTGACCATGGATAAACCCATTTACTTGGGTCAAGTCATTTTAGACTTTTCTAAATCGGTCATGTATCGATTTCACTATGAGTTTGCCAAACGCCATTTTGAGAACGTCTCTCTTTTGTAGATGATACGGACTCATTCATTTACCACATTCGCCACTGCAACCCCTATGACGTCATGAGGCAACATAGTGGCTGGTTCGACACCTCTTGCTATAGCGCTGACAACGTGTTTCAGCTGCCCATAAAAACAAGAAGGTAATGGGCGTTTTAAAAAATGAATGCTGTGATTCCATTATGACGGAATTCGTAGGTTTAGCCTCAAAAATGTATGCTTACCGCACACTAGACTGTAAGGAAGCCAAAAGAGCAAAAGGTGTAGGTAGGGCAGTGGTAAAATCGCTACGTGTAGGCGATTACTTAGCGGTTTTACGCACTGGCAAAGCTATGTCTCATACACAGTGCAGGATAAAATCCAGCAACCATCATTTATATCTTGTGGAACAGAGGAAACGCACCCTCGCCTCCATGGGTAACAAGAGTGTGGGGGCTAATGACCTGCTCACCAGCCTACCCTGGGGTTATGATCGCAAGGAGGAGGTGTGATTTCATTGTATAACCGTTTATGGGACATAGCTTTATGTAACTTGTAGATTTAGTATTTTGTAAATTTTTTTTTGTCCTTGTAAATAGTAGATTTTGTAAATAGTGGCAACCCAATTTGACCTTTTGCTCTTTAAAAAAAGTTCTATGCAACCTTCTTTTTTAAAAAAAAAATTTGACCGGTAAATAGTTTGATTCTTTTAAAGCTGTACAAAGTTGTAGTTTTTTTGTAAATATTTAATGAGTAATAGTATTTTTTTTGTAACTTTAATAACTAGTATTTAATTATTTTTTGTAATGTAAATGATAAACTAAAAAGTTTTTTTGGGATGAGTGTGCATGTTGAGAATGTGCTTTTGGGAATATATAAAGTGGTTGTGTTTGTCCACAAACACATGTGTGAATGTATGAGTAGAGAGAGAGAAAGCTCGTGTGTATGTATGACCAGAGCAAACACGGTGAGGTAGTGTGTGTGGGAGGGGTAAATGGTCACTTATATACTCATTTTGTTTTCAATAGTTTTGTTTTCTTTGAAAGTGGCAGACAATAGACATTATTTTTGTAAAAAACAGTTACCTGCAGTAGTCGTAGACCTTGACGTTTCCGCAATTACATAAACTCACTGCAGTATTGCCATGGTCATGCACTTGCATCAACATCATTGTCAAATCTCAACTTTCAACATACACCAAATGGAAAAATGTTAAAACAGCAAAATGGAAAATCTATATTTCCATATCACCAAAAACAGCAAACCCTAAAAACGGACATTTAAAATAACTGGAAATGGCCATGTGTGAAATATGAAAATTCAAAAACTTCAAACGGACATTGTTTAAAAAGTGTCATCAGCAAAATGGAAAAATTCATATCATCAAAAAGGTTAAACTTGAAACGAACATTTTTAAAAACTGTAAATTGCAAAATGACAAATGCCAGTGTGTGAATTCATCATGTGTGAAATGTGAAAATGAAAAATCAGCCATCAACATTACGATTTTTTAAAATAATAAAAACACAAAACATCGTGCTCTGGCAAACCTTTGTTTTTATTTCATAACCATAAGGGGATTGACAAATGAAAAATAGAATACCAACACATCCCAATTCCTCACTCCTCCATTCCTGAATGTTTATGTCCATGCATCATCAACTTTCGTTTCATAGCACTCATGACAATTAGGGCTGCCATTCTTTCACCCACTGAGGCATCACTGAATGTGAAACGTTGTTTAGCTTTCTTCAATAACAATTTATCTGCCACATGTCTTAAACCAGGATGACTATGGTGATAAGAAAGGTCATGTTCCTTGCATGCTTGATCCAAAAGATTAATAGGACATCACCACGTTGTAAACGTTTTTCGAGACTGAGTTCCAGGGCCGCAAAAACGATAACCTGGAAGATGGATTTCGAAAGGTAAGTATTGAATCACTTTGTCAATGACGCCATTGCCAGTACAGGTCTGGCATATCCTTTTCCATTGATGGTAAAAAGGTTTGGTCTTCCTCCTCCTCTGTGGACGATGTTTGTGTTTGTTGTTGTTGCTCTTTCTCGCCATGACACCCGTGGAATGATTCAACAAAGTCTTTACACGTACTTTTATGACCGTGATACAGTTTCACTAGCTGGCAAGTCGCACACTGACGCATAGATGGTATTTTTGCCATGGCCACTTGCTTATGGTGATCGTAATCCGTACAGGGTTGCAATTCACTCAACACAGGGTCTTGAGTCCATGATTTTGGTACATGTTGCCAGATTTCTTTGACCGCGTTGGCGGCCACATAATAAATGAACGACTTGGGGAGCGCTAAGAGTTCCTCTTTCGCAAAACTGTCTAGTTTCTTTTTGCACACAAAGAACTTGCCGATGGCTTTGTCCGTAGCATTGCCTTTCTCCATGGTATCACGTGCTGTAGATGTTTACACGTCGCTTGTAGAAATCTCACTGGCGTCATTCACACGTAAATCTTGAGTTATAATTTTGTTCAACAACTCCCAGCAGGCATGGGTGGTTAACCAATGAAAGAGATGTCACGCATGCGATAGGGCTGTATGGGTAATGTTGCCACAGGAACAAGTATCCATGAGCGTTTGCAGGGAGGGGCAGCCCAACTCCATGAGGTCGATACATTGACAGTAAGACGCCAAAAATGGTTGCAACCATTGACGTTTTTCATTACCTTTCACAAATACCACATTGGCCGAGGACAGGTGTGCTTTCATGACCACGTCCAAATATTTATAGGAAAAGGTTCCCTGATTCCAGTCTAGTTGCCTATGATTAACAATCCACTGGGTTTGTTGACGGTCTTTTTCACACAACAAATCAAAAGCATGGAGCGGTTTAAGTAGCAAATGCGTAGCTTGCGATATCCAAAACGTGGTACAATCGATAATGGCCACTTGTTTAAATATAAATTTGTTGTCACCAATTTTAAACCCTTGGCAATCCACAATGAGTGTGCGCAACATGTTGACGCTTGCCTGGACCAAGTTCAACTGACGACTGACTGACGATCAATGACTAAGGTGTGATCATGACATGGACTTACCTATAGTTTATTCAGTTGAAACTTCCCGTCAGATCAATACAAAAATATTTGCGCTATTATTGCGCTATTTGGTACATGTTTCGAACCTTGTATACCGGTCCTTCATCAGCCCTTCACAACAACAAATGGCCACACATCAAATCAACACTGAACAATCCAAAATGCATGCACACTAATAATACATATTAAAACCATTGCATTAAAATTCTGTACAAAACATATTAAAAACACATGTTAAAAATTCTAAGAGTCCACTTCACTTGTTCATAAGCACATGTCTTTCTGGTAGGAATCTTGACCTATTCTGTTGTCTGCTTCCTGTCATGTGGGGAACTAGAATATTAATCCTATTTGAATGGTCCAAATGCGAAGACTTTAGGTACTCCCTTTTGATAGGAGACTTGTCCTGTTCTGCCTCTTGTCATATGTGGAACGGAAATAGAATAGTATTCCCATTTGAATGGTCCAAATGCTAAAGACTTTAGGCGCTCCCAGACTAAACCTGTAGTCCTCTCCCAGCGTGTGCAGTGAACCTGTGTGCTTTAAACAGCTGTTGCAACTCAACATGACAGGAAGCAGACAACAGAATAGGTCAAGATTCCTACCAGAAAGACATGTGCTTATGAACAAGTGAAGTGGACTCTTAGAATTTTTAACATGTGTTTTTAATATGTTTTGTACAGAATTTTAATGCAATGGTTTTAATATGTATTATTAGTGTGCATGCATTTTGGATTGTTCAGTGTTGATTTGATGTGTGGCCATTTGTTGTTGTGAAGGGCTGATGAAGGACCGGTATACAAGGTTCGAAACATGTACCAAATAGCGCAATAATAGCGCAAATATTTTTGTATTGATCTGACGGGAAGTTTCAACTGAATAAACTATTCATATACGTCAATACGGACCAGAAATGGCAACTAGTATTCCCATCATGGACTTACCTGCCATGCTAGTTTCAAATTGATGTTAGGGTAGGGCAGGGGGACATGCAAAAATAAGAATTTAAGAATTACATCATTTTATTATCATAACACGTCTGACAGGCTTTTGTCATTTTGGGATATGGACGATACCAACTGATACAACAATATAGTCTCTTGTGTTTGTAACGTCCATAACACCGATGATGTCCCAATGTCTCTAAACTAGGCGTTTTTGATGGTGAGCTGCTCACCGAAGCACCATGGATACCATACGGTCCACACGTATCGTAACTTGTTTCTTCATCACTCAGAGACACAAGTGAGGGATAGCTTGAATGACAGGGTACATTTCCCACTTCCATTCTACACAGGTAGGGGCAGGTGGGTGACCAGCGCTGATGTTCCTGCATGGGTTCATCGCCCTCCTGCCATTGGTCTATGATGATGGGACAAAAGGCACATTTCACTTCATCTCTTGTTTTTAAATAGTAGAATCCAGCGGCCGCCAAGGCTTGAGGGTTTATGAAAGGCACTGGCCATGTTGCAAAAGTCTTGAAACGTTGTTCCTCAGAGTTTAAATTCATGGATGTGACGTCTCTTGAGGCTTTAAAGCAAGACATGACTGAGCGGCTTGACGTGGGTTGACCTGTTATTTATACACTCGTCACTTGGTTGGATAGTGGATAATAGTTGACTTGTTTGTGATGAATCATCAAACAGTAGGCCGTGGTATTGGCTGGTACATTGTCATGGGTTTCAAAATCTAGTCGAATGTCAATATTGGATGGCTTGACAGACTCTTCCAGGTAAGAACAGTCAAAAACAATCAGGGGCGCCCTTGCCTTAAACGCTTGGGGTAGCAGCATGGGGCCGTTCTCTTTATGATAATACGACCATCGAAATTTAGAAAACAAGTCGTACAGGGGGCCAAACTTATTTTTTGAAAAATCCAAATCCAGTCCTTCATAGGGAAACACAGCTCCGTTGAGGAAAAGACGTGCATTTCTCAATTGCAGATGATCAAATTGCGTGGCATCTTTGGTTTGTTGATACTTGCGATTCGTTTGAAAACCCACGATCAAGTAGAGAGGTCTCTCTGTATAGCGAGCTGTTTTACAGACCAACTGTGTGTGTTAGTGGTGGGCAATAGCGGAAACGCATGGAGTGCCCAGCTTCTAAATTCCATGGGTAGAGGCATATCTCTCTTTACCATTTTGAGTATGTCCAGTTTTTTGCTATCGTCAAGGGTCACATGGGGCACTTTCCATAGCAAGCGTTGTAGTTGAATTTTTGAATCTATGGGGGCATTGTCGGCTCCCTTGAGTGCATTATTATCACTCCTGTCTCTCACTAGATAAAGCACTTGCCTTGCGTTGACCACAATGCGTTGGTGATCCAGTCATTGGTCGAGTCAGGACACCAACCTGCCATGCAAAGTGTTTTACCTTCTTCCTCACTATAAGAGGGGAATAGTTTCATGACACTGGAAATGCCCACATTTCGAGTGCTATCCACCACGATATCGATAATGACATACCGCACCTCAGAAAACAGAAAGGCCAAACCATGGTTGGCCAACTTGGATGTGGTGGGTGTAGAGCCATCGGCTTTGGTGAGTCGACCTTCAATCTGAATGACACTTTCATGCGGTAGGGTGTAAATATCTTGGTTGTTGATAACAAATTGAATTTCACCATTGTTATTGAGTCCGGGCGTTTGAGCTTGATAGGAATGGAGATCAATTCTTACCACTCCTGGTTGCTCCTCGATGCGGTTCGCTATCTCTAGGATAGAATTCATCATGAGGGTTGACGTGGAAACCCAAATGCTGTAAAATCTGCTTGTCTTGAGATGTTAACGTGTATTCATGTGGCAAACAACTAACACCATTCATAGACGGTGTTGTTGCTTTATACACAAACTTCATTGTGGCTTTAGCACCAACTTGTAAGTCACTGGTGTGGTAGAATCTAGGTCAATGAGTTGTTGATCTCTATTGATCAGTCTTAATGTTATATTAATAATACTATCGACAGCCACAGAATGAAAAAGCAGCACTGGAGGGTTTTCACGAATAATATACCCATTGGGCGATGTCACAATAAAGTCATAAAGCGAATGCGATGGTTCTTGATTGGTGTACACTTGGCTAATAATATTACATGTCACCGACACATGATGGTCCTCAATGAATTTCACTTCATGGTCCGAATCATGTTTTTTGTTGGGCTCCAACACACGTGGTTTAAATCCTAGTAATGGGCCAATGGAATCGGGGCGTGTTTTAAAGTCAATGTTGAATGTAGAGAAAATACTGCAGCGATGAGTGTTGGTATTTCCTACAAGTTCAAACTTGCGCGTTCCATCGAGAAATGACTTTAAACCATATTGATTGATCAACACCACATAAATGTGTTCATAAATATCATCGATCGTGTATCCACCAGAGTTCAGGGTGAGCACAGAATCATCATAGTAAAACTTGTTGTTCACATTTTCTCGTATGTTGTATATTCGATTGTACGTTTCAAGAGAAACAAGTCCTAAACCATAGGGTTTTTCACTCAATTCGATAGGCGGGTAAAAGTCTAGGCTGACTTCAGGTCCACGTCCATGCACTGTAAACGTTTTACTTTTTGCCGACATACTGGTGGCGTTTTTGCTTATGCTGCGTCTTATATAAAAAAATTAAACACAAACGTCCACACTGTTGGCTGTTAAACGTTTGCTCACGTTTCACATTATAATATATCTTGATCCGGTTTCCAAAATAGGTCACTAGTTCCATGGGCGGGGCAAATTCCCAAAACTGTCAAAGTACCATACGATGGATCCCTCTTTGACATGAGCTACATAATGCGTTCCTGGTCCTCGGTGATCATCCAAATTGACAACAGCACATTCCTGTTTCCAGGGTCGTGGGGGTAATTGGTTTCGCATAAACACACCTCGAAAATGAGAAAGCTTTAGTTGTTTAGCATAGCTTTCCACTTGTTGATGCGTCAGGGCATGTCTCGCTATGGCTGTTTTTTTTTTTTAAATATTTCGAAATGGTGAAATCCCAAATCCTTGTTGATAAAAGGCTGGCTATAAATTGGCATTTCTAGCCCCCATAGCAATCGCTTCCATCGTTTCATTGTGTCGCTGACTTTCTTTGAGTTGTTGCTTGCCCTGCTGCACTGCTTTAATGGTTTTCGCCACTGCACTGGCACCGCCCAAAAGTGAACCTAGAGCAGCCAAACCAGCAAATAATGCAGGTAAAAATCCCGCTCGTTTGGGGACGGGAATCACTCGCCCTTGTTTTGAACCCTGTCGCCGACGTTTTGGAATAACATGTCTCTGTGCTACTCGAAGAGCTTTCCTTATGGTCAATACATTATTTTTTCTTTTTTCCTTTCGCAACGGCTTGTCAACGAATGTCTTAAGCCCAGGCTTTGCCAAGGACAAAGTCCTTTTTTTAGTCATTCTCACCACATACCTTTGTTTCACCATGATGATAATGACCAACAACCATTCACAAGAAAGTTTAAATCACAACTAACGTCAGATTGTTATTTCATGGCTGTATATTCCAATTCCACATAAAGTGGGAAATCGTTTATGGTTTTTCCCGCTTGCTTTTCATCCCATGTCAACATGAGATGAAAGGATAATTCGTCACCTGCATTGACCATTTCATGGTTATGGACCAACATCCTATGACCATTTATCTTTATTTGTAAATGGTTCTCATCAGGTATGGCATATTTGATGTGAATGGTTCCATCATAGTGTAATCGATAGTGGCTTAATCCTGAAGCAAGCACATAGGTCAAGTGCTGATCATGGACTAGCGGTATATGGTTTCTCTCATTCAAAGGTTTTTCATTTGTCAGATACACTAAAAATACAGATGGGATAAATTTATAAAGCCTTTTCATTTCATAGGTCACGTAACGCTTGGTACAGACATCGTCTTCGTCTTGCGGGTCTTCCACGTGAATAATCCGATGGTGATTAGCGCTATAGCCATTCACCGTAAGCTGGGGCACTTTGTCATAAAACTCATACACTTTGTTATCCACATACTTTTTCGTAGTAACGTCTGTAGACACTTGAGGATGTTTTACATGGGTTAACCGCTTTCCCTTAAAGTCATAATCTCCCTGTTTTGTGCGTGGCACTACTGACCTATCCACATAGTGTTTATTAGCAGGATCTGTTTCTTGTTCAGGATCATGTATGGGGACAGACCTAGCTTTGGCCATCAACGCACGTCCAAAGACATCCATCGTCAACCTGTAGTACCAGTCTACTGTTTCTATGACAAGGCTCGGTGTCCTGTATATAGACAACCTGCTAGCCTGTCTAAGCCTTAGTTGACATGAAGATTATTAAGCAGCAAGAGTCATTCCCCGTGGGGGACATGGATTCCCATCTCTGTCCCACATCACGTGAACAACGCCATGGTTCACTGTTTCCATCTTCCATTCGCTGCATCATTGTGGGACCTTCCGGCTGTGGAAAGACCAATCTTTTGCTAACACTCATCACAGCGCCCAATGGTCTGCGTTTTCAAAATATTTATATTTTTGCAAAATCTCTCTACCAACCCCTCTACGTGTTTCTGGATCAAGTCATGTCTGGATTACAAAAAGAGAATATGGGTTATTTTACATTTTCTATGCAAGAAAATGTGATTTCACCGGATGAGGTAAAGCCTGATTCACTCATGATTTTCGATGATGTATCCACTGAACGTCAAGGCATCATTCAAAGCTATTTCAGCATGGGTCGACACAAACATATCGATTGCTTCTATCTTGGACAAACGTATTCAAAAATGTCCAAACAGTTGATTCGTGACAATGCCAATGTCATTGTTTTATTTCGCCAGGACGAGAGGAACAGTCGTCACATTTATAATGAACATGTGAATCCGGATATGACCTTTCAAATGTTTACAGAATTGTGTGCCAAGTGCTGGAACACTCAACGTCATGCCTGTTTAGTGATTGACAAACAAAGTGAACTCAACGAAGGACGGTATCGCTTAGGGTTTGATCATTTTATTGCTATTTAAGGCCCTGTCTCATTCCCCGTCAAGTCATTTGTCAAGACACCATGGCGTTAGCAGAGAGTCAATTAAAAAAGCATATTATTAGAGCAAAAAATACTATTCGCCAAAAGTTTCGTCAATTGAAACGATCACGTGCAAATCATGCTTTGTTTATTCAACAACATTTAGCACCTCCGCTAAAAGCCATGTTGAAACCCTCTTTCAAGCCATCTGAAACGCTACCCACCGTTTCACAAGCCACACAGACGCTGCACGAGGACCCTGAGGAAGAGGAACAGGAACAGGAAGATTTGACTAGTGTTAGTGAAGTTGAGGATGAGGAGGAACAAGTGTTTACGCCTCAAAAAAAGGCCGCACCCCTTGCAGAGTTTTTGAGAAAAAAGAAATTCTTGGCCATGGCCGAAACACCTTGCCCTTCCAGGGCGTCTCCGTTTTCACAACTCTTGGCCACCCCTCAACATAAAGCTCAACTGAAAACCATTTTAATAAAATATTATGGATCAACATTGGAACCCTATTTCACCGATCTATTTATTGGAAACACAGATACCACGTATGGTGTTCGCTATGAGGATGATAGTTTTAAAATTGGCGATTCATCCATTAAATTTGCTCGTACTAAAGCTGTCATTAAAAACATCAAATATAAATTAACCCCAGGACTGTTGAAGCTGCTCTTTTCTCGGACCCCCTCTTCCCATGATTATACGTCAGAGGATCTTGACAAATATAAATCCATTTTATTGGATACCCATTCCCACAAAAGACAGTATGATCCCACTCAACAAGTGAATGCCAATATATCTCAAAAATATAAAACCATCATTGCAAAAATGTTTCCCACCAGTCAAAGTACTCGTCGTAAAGCGTCCGCTTCGGGAGTGACATTTAAACCATTAAAACCCCCTTGTGGATGTTACCTACTGTCACAATCCCAATAAGCTCGTCCAACGGCTACAGTTGTTGCATGCCTCACGTCAAGCTGGCCATACCGGTCACGATTGGGAAATTCAAGAACTTCAAAATGCCAAAATTATTGTTTAAGCCCTCACCCAATAAAATGGGTATTGCTCACGAGTTGCATCGCCCAGCTAGGCGTCACTATCCGCGACTCAAGGTGATTTCACGAGGTGTGGATGAACTTTGGCAGGCTGACTTGGTTGAAATGATGCCCTATGCTAGCGTTAACGATGGTGAACGCTAAATGTTGACCGTCATTGATGTCTATTCCAAAATGGCCTTTGTTGAACCTGTCCGTCGCAAGTCTGGTCCACTAGATACCAAAGCCTTTCAACATATTATTCAACACTCCAAACGTCAACCTCAGCTGATACAAACAGACCAGGGGAAAGAATTTTTCAACAAGGATTTCTCCAGTTTTCTCAGATCTAAGGATATTCACCATTACACCACATACAGCAATCTCAGAGCCAGTGTGGTCGAGCGGTTCAACCGAACATTGAAAACCCATATGTGGAAAGCGTTTACCGCTCAGGGCACGTATCGCTGGTTGGACATGTTACCAGAGCTAGTATCACGTTACAATGACACCAAACATAGAACGATTGGGACCAAGCCACGCCTCGTGACCAAAAATATTCAGCGATTGGATAAACTGTTTAACTCCATAAAAACAGCCGATCCTAAACCTCACCGACTGAAAATTGGAGATTTTGTTCGTGTGAGCAAATTTAAGTCTGCCTTCAATAAGGGCTACACACCTCAGTGGGTGACTGAACTATTTCAAATTCGTCAAGTCAACTTGGACAGTCCAGTCACCTATTTACTCGAGGACCTCAACCATCAACCCATAAAAGGTAGATTTTATCTCCATGAACTTCAGAAAACAGCATTTCCTTAGCATTATCTTGTGGAAGAAGTGTTGAAACAAAAAGGAAATAAACTATATGTCAAATGGTTAGGATTTAACCCTACGTTTAATTCCTGGATCAATAAAAAACATGTCGTGTGAACCTGTGTACATTTTTATTTATTTATTAAAAAATGTTGTACACCCCCTATAGCTCTGTGGACAGCGCTCCGCGCTTCATGCATGTTCATACATGTTTGTCTTTCCCTTTCCACCTGTGTTCTCTCTTTCATTATCCCTCACCCCTCCACCTCCCGCCACTGCTGTTTGCAGCTCTTGTCTATCTACTGGTGGTGACATTATTCCCACAAGTTGCATCATACTTTTTACTGATTCAGCGATTCCCACGCTTTGAACAATCTCTTATCGTGCACGTGGACAGCTAACGTCCAAGGTGAACACCTGTGGCAGATGAAATTTCACGTCAACTTGCATTTTGTCACGTACGAAGCAAAACAGGATGTGACTTGTTACAAGTTATCGTGCACGTGGACAGCTAACACCCAAGGTGAACACCTGTGGCAGATCAAATTTCACATGAACTTGTAACAAGTCACGTACGAAGCAAACAGGATGTAACTTGTTTAGCGTACATGTCATCTCACACGTGTTCACATGCATTTCGCTCTTCCCCACCACCACGGTGGTCGGATTATTTCACCTTCAAGTGTCATTGTCATTTTTCCATTGCACCTGTTGTCAAGTCAGATCAGTGCATTCCAATAAGCTCAAATGACATTCACCTCCTGCTCGTCTGCTCCTTGGCAAGTTTGTTTTCTCTACTCGTTTCGACCAACATAGAACCAAGTTCTCATCACCGTTTACACGTTAAAGGTAAAATATCAGAAAACGAACCCTCGCTCTGTCATACACCGATCCGCCGAAATAGCGATTGTTCTATTAAGCATGGTCCTTGTGGTTAGCGACAGGTTCGTTGAAACACACACACCCAGCAGTATCGTCTCTCTCAACCACCACGCTTCATGAACATTATAAACAGGTAAAGAAAAAAAGTTTTTTCAACTTTGTGAATTATTTTTTGGAAAAAAAAATATCTACCACACTCGAAAGGGGGTGTTAGCCCGAGTCCTAGGACACCTCGTACACGTCTCTAGCGTTATTGGTCCGTGAGTATCAGCCAAAATCACAAAAACACGTGTTTACCCCAAAATCGAGTTTCCAATTTTTTAAAAATATAACGAGTGGTCCATAGCAAAGAGGACGTCACCCTGAGTCCTTGGACCCCTCGTACACGCCTCTATCATGATTGGTTCGCGAGATATTAAAAGCGGATGACCTTTTAGTTTTGGTCTTTTAATTAAATAAAGAGCCTATAGGAAAGTAGGGGGCATCACTACGAGTGCTAGGACACCCTGTATGTTCAAATCCCATGATTGGTTAGCAAGATATCAGGTTCGGGGCCGCTACGAGGGTGGCTCAATAAAAAGTGGAGCAGCTCCACCTCATCCTACTACTTACAAAACACAAATTTTTGCTCTAGAGACTTGAAATTTATTTTGGGGGTAGAGGGCATAGGGACCTTTCATTTATGTCAAACAATTTTTTTGTAGAATTCCTAGTTTCCAAAATATAGGATTTTCAAAATTCGAGTGTTTTCAAAAAAACATAAAAAGTAAAAACGTTTCATTATAGAAAATAAAGGTCATAAAGACCATTTGTTTGAGCCATGGCATAACGTTCTATCATGTTTGGTTTTCAAACTATCACCTACTTTCGAAAACAAAAATTTCCATTTTTTTAATATAAATATAACGAGTGGTCCATAGGAAAGAGGACGTCAGCTCGAGTCCAACGACACATCATTTGTCAACATCCGACCATGCGTTCGAGAGATATTTAACATGGCTGAGGCTTAGTAGTGGGGCAGAAGTGCCATCATCCCCCTACTATCAGCACCTTGTTGTTTGTCCGGATTGCCAACAGAAGTGAAATGTAATGCTACAAGCTATCATGAATCATTATGTATTCTCTCCTCGAGGCTAGCGTCTTCGGTGGCGTAGTTGATAGCATGCTGAACTGCTGTGCCCAAGATAACGGGCAAAGTCGTCAGATTTTTTAAGAGCGTTAAAATCCTTCAGTATGCCTTCCTTCGGAGGGGTAGTAAAGCCGGCGGTCCCATGTCATAGATTTATGGCATGTAAAAGATCCTTCCACAGACTTAACTTGTGTGAAGCTAACTTTCTTGGTTAGATTTAATTGGAAAGCTCTATCAAAGTTCCAATGTTCACCACTAGGTATCATTGACATCTGGTAGTGAAAGTTGGAACTACTTGAAATTGAAGGGAACTTGAAGCTCACCCTATGGGTGTCCGCTTGAAACAGCTACAGCCTCTGGTGAACCAAACATGTCCTCGGACACTCCCGGTACTAAAAGCCATACGCTAAATAAATAAATAAATAAATAAATAAATCCTCAAGGTTGTGTTTAAACCAGCTGGTTGGATTTATTAGGAAGCCTTTGTCGTTGTTGTAGGCAATCATATCCAGTCACCTGGAAATGCCAAACATGATATGTTATCTACTTCTTCATGCACTTTAAAATCTTTCCTCCGACATCAATGATGGGTATGATTTTATGTTGGCGGGAGTTCCTCGTAACTAAACTAAAAATTATCTAAAGACGTGAACCAGTGTTTCATTCTCCCTGTGACATCGCTGGTATAGGTTACTATCCAAAGAACTGCCTGGAGCAGTTCTGACTGCTGTGACGTTCACTACCATATTAATAGCTTCACCCCGCCTAATCCAAGAGATGCCTATCTATCTTATTCCACACCTCTTATAATAGTAGTCTAATATTTAAAAATATGCCTAAGAGAATGGCTTTATCTATCAATACTAGTTTTAACACAGTTTCAGTAATTTTAATATCCTAACTTAAAACTTGCACATTGAATACAAGATTTATAATTCCTGCCTTAAGACAGACTAAGGGCAGTGTTTACATATATATGACAGTGAGACTGATACAAATTGACGGCGACTATTATAGACCTAAAAGGCCATCATTCCGCTACTATCTAACTCTTCATTATATCTGGCACTCAACTCCCAGCTTGAGTAGATATACACTTCCTCTGAACATTATATTTAAAGTTCAATGTCCTCTGCTTGACCTTGGTTTTCTCAACTTCATATATAAAGTTCGTTGGGACCGTACATCCATGGACATCTACCGTAGGTGTTCGCAGCTAGGGAGAAGAAGTGGCTTATGAAATATCGGATGCCCACTGTGGAAATGGATTTATGTGTTTACAATTAGTTTCTCTGGGTGGTTCTAGAATATTCTCTTACTTTTAATTCATCTGCAATTATCGTGTTACCTGTATGCGTATTGCCAAGTGCATGTACCTAGAATAGTAAAGATAACGAAGCACGTTGGCCATTGCCAATCCTACAATTGCCTGGCATTAAGGTGACAAGCCAAGAAACACCACTAAAGGTGACCGTGGAAGTAGTCAAAACCAGCTACACTCTAATTCCCCTGTTTAGAATACAGTAATTTGGCCTACCCCGGATCATTTGGTGTACCTACACCATTAAATTACTCTAATTACTTCATACAAATACACAAAATTCACAGCAGGCAAGTAATAAAAAGGGATGGTGCTAGGAATATGCTGGCTTCACATAATGCGCTTAATGCACACTTCAACTGTCCCCCATTACCACAGTGGATAGAGCAAGGGCATACATAGAGGCAGGTCATGAGTTGAGTCCATTATTGGTCATACGTTATAAAGCTTCACATTCCATCTACATGACGTGTAGCTGGCCCTTTCCATTTGCCTTCAGTGTGGTTTGAATACATAACTCCGGAATCCCCAAATAGCTTTGGTGAGAGGAAGATGCAACAAGAACTAATCCAATAAGGTACTTACATCTTGAAAATCTCCACCACTTACTGAAGATGGTGTTTCTATTTTGATGCATGGAATAATCTCTGGTATGGAAAACTCTTCAATCTTAATATCTCCAGTGAAATCAGTAGCATCCTGCAGAGAAATTACTAGTTTCATTAACATATTCTTTGAATAGGGGGAATTATATCTTACAAAATATAAACTTGCACAGCGGTATTCAAAGAATAAAGATCGCCATTAGCATCAATTCCTTCCAAACGAAATGTTACATACAAGACCCAGATCATAAACTGTGTACAAATTGGAGGTTCTGTTTTCAGACTTCACATCCCAGTACAGGTCAATTGGTGTAAGCCACAAAGAGCAAATGTTTCAGGGGAGACAATAAACTGTTTGCAATTCAGTACAGCATTGAACAGTCTTAAATATTGTTGTTTATTTACATTCTGAAATGTGTCTATTATTGCAGTTTGCTGGAATATATGGTGTGGGTTTAAACAGCTCAACTGTTAGAGGATAGCAAGGGTATTCGAATCCCTTAGGTAAGTTAATACTAAATCAGAGATACCAAGAGACAGGAAGGAACGGAGAGAAATGATGAGAATGTCTTTACTACTAAGAGAAAGGTAAAGATGAAGGGTGAGGGTTACGTCAATTTACTGGGATTGATACTACTTTGAAGTTGGTTATGCCAATTTTTATTTTGGCTTACATTAACTTTTTTCTTAAATGATGTGCTCCAAAATTAGTTACGGACAGCACTAATATACCAGCAGAGCTAATGCAATAATTAAAAATTGGAAGAGAAACAAGATTAGTTACCATATTGAAAGTTACAAATTTGAAGTAAAACAAGAGACATGTAAGACAACAACACACTGAATACCTAAGTATCTTCATCACCTGTCTCTGGGAATTCATCCGGTAGAGGAAGAGTAGGAGACATCTGTAGCACGGGGAGCCCGAATCGCATGCGCCATAGACGTTCGTTATTCTCCGTCTTGCGCATGACGTCACTGTAGGAGCACGCAGCGCGACACCCAGTTTGTTTATGCTTGTATTCAGGTGATCACCGCATGTGTATTCAAGTTTTTATAAGTGTTTAATAAGTGTTAGAAATGCCAGGGTGTGCGGTGACAGGGTGTTTGTCATACAGTAGAAAGACAAAAGTTACAGATATAGTAGGCTATATCATTCATTTCCTAAAGATCCACAGCTACAAAAGATCTGGGTACTGAAGTGCAGAAGGAAAGATCCTTTTAATGTTAAGCCTTCTACCGTGTGTTCGCGGCATTTTACGGGGGAAAATTACATTCGGAACTTGAAAGCTGAATTATTGAATTCACCTCCAAAAAAGACGCTAAAAGAAGATGCAGTACCAACAGTGAACCTACCTGGGAGCAATGACAATGGAAATAGAATACCGGGGACAAGTTCTGAAAGTGTAGGCCTACCTCTATTTACAGACCATGCGTCAGATGCACAGTCTTCGGGAGGACATGCATAAATAAATAGAACTGAGAGGCTGTATTCCAGGGAAGTTCGGAAGAGAGCAATGGAGTCTCTTGCTAATGTGTCGCCGAAGAAAAGGAAGTTTGGTCAGTCTACCTCCACTGAGGATACTACCTCTGGCGAAGTACAGCAGCTATTTAAGCAAATAGAAGTTCTGGAAGAGAAGAACAAAATATTGGTACAGATGTGTTCCAAACTTCAAATAGGAAACAAGCACCTTAACGAAGAACTGAAGACCAAGAGCCGAAGTTCCAACCTACGAGTTTAACAAGTGGAGACTGAAGTGTATAATATTCTCGGAAAACTATTTTCAAACAACCGGAATAAGTGTTTGATAAAGAATAATAAGCAGGCTAAAAGGAACAGGGAAGACGTCTGCAAAGCAGTAGCACTACGTGCACTTTACAGAAAGTGTTACATTTATTTAAGAAATAAAGGATTTCCATTGCCCGGAATATCAACTCTAAAGAGAAGGGTGAATCGTTCCTTCCATTGTCGAGCAGGAATTCTGAACGATGTGCTTCAACTGACGAAAGCGCAAGCAGAGCGGTTACTCAGCTTGGAGCGTGTGTGTGTTTTATCATTTGATGAAATGAACGAAGACAATAGGATATGTTACGATCAAGATGAAGATCGCATTATTGGACCTCACAGTAATGTACAAGTAAGCTAGTCATGGTTCGAGGACTATTTGCTAAGTGGAAACAGTCAATATTTTATGGTTTTAATGTTCAAATGTCAGCAGTTTTGCTGAAAGAAATCATAGCCTCTCTAGAAGATGTTGGGTACAGTGTTGTTGCTGTTATTTCTGATCTTGGAGCTAAAAACCGTACTTTGTGGAATGAACTTAATGTTACACACACCAACACATGTTTCCCCAATCCACGGGTCTCAGAGAAAAGAATATGGGTATTTGCAGATGTCCCACACCTTTATAAATTAAACAGAAACCATTTCATTGATGGTGGACTGACTCTTCCGGGTAACATTAAGGTAACGAAGGGAACCATTGAAAAGTTGCTGACTTTAGATAGTGGTGAAATGAAGATTTGCCCTAAGCGCTCACTTCATCATTTAATGTTAAAGGAAGGGAGCGCCAGCGAGTATATTTGGCAACGCAGTTGTTTTCAAATCACACTGCCGCAGCTAACCGCTACCTTATGCCAGACGAGGAGCATATTGTCGCATTCATACAGATGTTAAATGACTGCTATGATATTCTTAATGCAAGAATACCCAGTGGTGACAAATAACTGGCGTGTGGTTATGGAAAGGACCTTGAAGCCCAAGAACAGCTTTTGAGAAGGTAAATGCATGTTGCGAAGGTATGGAAGTAGGGAAAGCAAAACATTTCCTTCCGTTCCAGAAAGGATTCATGACCACAATTCGGTCATTATTTGGACTTTGGAGAGATCGTCAATCAATGAATGTGAAGTACATTTTGACAGCACGACTCAACCAAGATTGTCTGGAAAATATATTCTCTCAGATAAGAGGACTTGGACATTTCTACGACCATCCATTGCCAAGAGACGTAAAATTCTGGTTGCACTTGATTCTACTAAGCGCTAATTTGGCTGATATTCCCTTGTCCAACAAAGCTATAGTGTCACTGGAGGTTGATGGCGAGTTACTATCATCTAAACTCTTAGAGTTTCTGCCAGAAACGTCTGAAGCTCTAAGTATGATTGACGGTGAAACAGAGATCCGAGACATTACTCTGGAAAACAGCACGGCAAAATGACCCGCAGCCGGTAATGATGGGACCTGATTGCTCTGTTGAAGGATTCCGCTACATCGCTGGCTATATCGCCTACCGAGGACGTGAGCATGATCGCTCAATTGGATGCCCGACAGGGCAAATACTTCCTGTCTTCTGATACATCACCTGAAGGATGGATCGAAGTTTTGTCACGTTGTGGTCTACTCGTTCCATCAAGTGAATGGCTAAATAAAATTAAACGGTTTGAGTTAACTTTTACGGACATTCATGGAAATAGTGCTCTCTCACGGGACCCTAATATTGTGGGAAAATGAAAAATGAAAATCCACAGCCTGCTTCCAGACTCCGACCGGGTCAGGAATGGAATGATGTGGGAAAACTATGTAAATTAATAAGCAACAATTTTCCAGATGTGCCAACAGAGATTGTTAGGATATACGCCAGAACTAGAATATTTCTGCGTATGCGGCATTTGAACGCTAGGGCGAAAGAAGCAAAAGTCGCGGTTGCAGAGCTACGAAAGGCACGCAAATGGCTTGCGTCGTCAAAGGTTAACACCGCTCAAGACCCGAAACCCCTGTCTCGAAAATAAAGATAAGCGTATGTCTTAAATGACTATTATTTTGTGAGTAATTTGTTGTACATCTGCTGTAGAATGAACGATAATTCTAAAATGAGAGTTGCAATTTGAATTGTTTATCAACAAGGGTTTTGATAATTTCTGTGTTTATAAAATATGCGTGGTATAGTTCAGAGCCTGAGTTCTGAATAGCTTGTATCCATGCACTGTTATGAAACACTGGTGGGTGTTTCAGCATCACTCATCAAGAATCATAATGGAAATATGTGTTTCAGTCGTTCAACACGATTGTACCCAACTGTTCCCTAATCCTAATTAATGTAAATTTCAATATTTTTTGACGATTAGGGAACCACCCACTACAATTGGGTACAATCGTGTTGACCGATTGAAAAACATTACATTTCGATTACTTAGGCAACACTGAAAAATCGCTTCCAACACGATAATAAAAATCATAATATTTCGATAATTTCAATGTTATGTTTGTTGCTTGCGTTAATTCATTTCAGGCGCTTGGGACATCTTGGCCATCGGCCCCGTGTAGTTGGGTGTGTGTTGATCTTGTCTGATAACCTGCAAGTTAATGCTGTGATGACTAGTAGTGTGTGTAACTGTATTAGAAACAGGGATGAGGTAGGTCCCCCGGGACTTGAAGTAAGGTACTATCCCGGCATTTGGCTGGAGGGAGTGTGGGGAAACACGGGGAAAAACAACACTCAGGGCATATTGGCCATCAGCCCCATGTAGTTGGGTGTGTGTTGAACTGGTCTGAAAACCTGTATTGCTGTGATGACTAGTAGTGTGTGTAACTGTATTAGGAACAGGGATGAGGTAGGTTCCCCGGGACGTGAAGTAAGGTACTATCCCGGCAATTGGCTGGAGGGTGTGTGGGGAAACGCGGGGAAAAACTACACTCAGTATAGCTGCTGTCAGCGCCGTAATTCGAGCCTACAATCTCCGGACTAAATGCAGGACCCCTCGAGGCCGTGGTGCATGATTTAACGAGCACGGCTTAGCCGTGGGGCAAGTGTTATGTTACCACGGTTTTTTTTTAACAAAAGCCGTTACTACGTCTTGACCTATTCTTATTGGCCGTGTGTGATTTACCATGAGCAATGCTAAGCTAGATAAAACTGTTGTTTTATTTCTGTCAAGACATTCTGTATTAAAACTCAGCATTTCTTCTAGGATTGTGCCGTGTCATGTGTGGGGTTTCGCCTAGGACACCAAGCTGGCTCATCGGTGTCCCCGCCCGGACATCTTTAATTCACCGGCCGTGAAAGCCAATATACCATCTTTTTGGAAGCCTTCATAGGGAGGTTCAGGCTGCTTGAGCTCTTAGTTCTCGCAGTCGAGTAGTGCAGTTGCACTCAATATAAAGGGAGGTAGCACGCAGTTCGTTATTCCTGTGGGGGTCCGGGCGTGGACACCAAGAGCCTGCCGATGAGCCAGCTTGGTGTCCTTGGCGAAACCCCACACATGACAAGGCACAAACCTAGAAGAATTGGTGAATTTTAATTCACCGGCCGTGAAAGCCAATATACCAACTTTTTGGAAGCCTTCATAGAGAGGTTGAGGCTGCTTGAGCTTTTAGTTCTCACAGCAAAGTAGTGCAGTTGCACTCAATATAAAGGGAGGTAGCGCGCAGTTCGTTACTCCTTTGGGGGTCCGGGTGGGGACACCAAGAGCCCGCCGATGAGCCAGCTTGGTGTCCTAGGCGAAACCCCACACATGACACGGCACAAACCTAGAAGAATTGGTGAGTTTTAATTCACCGGCCGTGAAAGCCAATATACCATCTTTCTGTATTGCTTGTATGACGGAGCGAAGCTAGCTTGCTCCTACGGTGACGTCACTCTGCCAGCCAATGGAAGCTCGTAACGCGTTGGGCCCAACCTTTAGTATATTGAGAAACATTGCATCTGTAGATATTCGTTATGATACCTCACATAGATTACTTTACTGGACACAGCTTTACCAGGGAATTAAACGTGACAGTTTGAATTGTTAACACATGTAAGTGAAAGAAACAAGGTCCTCTTAGTGTGCATGTTCCCTACAGATCCAGAAGTCACCGTTTTCTCTCATCAACCTCAGGATAACATGAGTTTTTCAGCGTTATGACTGGTGATTATTTTGAAAAAGATATCTTCGTAATAGATATAAATATTATATTTTTGCCATTTAACACACTTGGTCAGCTCTGGTTGGATGGTCTGTTGAACTGAGGGTTACTATTTGCTTACCCCAAGTGGCCTGCTTGACTTTCACTTTCACCATGAGTGGGGGTTAAATCACCATGGTAATTTTTTAATTTCGCATTGAAGGAAGTTGTTGAGGGTTGCACCAATTTGCCAGTTTGTGTGCTACATAATCTCCATTTCAGAATTTGAGAGGGTTACACCAATTGGTCTGTACACCATCGATATGCTAAGTTCATCAGCTTATCACCAATTATTCCCTTATAAGAATAAACCCTGATTTCTGAAAGAAAATGGAAATAAGGGAATGAGGGATAATTGTATGGTCAATAATATCAGGGCATCGCACAGTGAACCAGATATCGAATCTGACGAGACAAAAATAGTTTTTGTAGAGATTAGATTTCTTTCGAGATAATTTTGTTAAAAATAATAAATTTAATTATTTACAGCCCTTTGGAAAGGATATTTTGCAATTTTGATATTTTTTTTATATATTACAACAACTTAGGACCGTCTGAATATCTCGATACACTTCATTTGAATATCCTTCTAGGTCTAGTTATTTCTGCACGTAAGTTTTCAGAGAGGTAGCCGTATCTTTTTTGTTTTTAGCACCTCGTAAAAATCCCTACGCGTCAAGATAGTGCGAATCCCCTGCAAGCCCTGCTGGCACGTCTCTGGAATCAATAATCATTTTCTACTGTCACAGCAATAAACTGTAATATCTCTTACTTGGAGGCTGGATTTAGACAGCTCCTTAACCCGGTCCATGAGGCAATTATAATTGGCTACATGGATAATTCTTGCCAGGCGCGTCCACGTCGCGGGGGTGGGCAACGGTACTGTAATATACCATGGAACTACAGTACCGGCTAAGTTATGGTGAGGACCCAGTCCTATGGGGTATAACATAGGCCCCGTGCACAGGGTTACGTACGAAGACCTCAACGGAATTTGCAGCGGAGAAGATGGACTTCGGAACGGTGGAGATTGCGGAAGAGGCAACCCAGTACTCAGGGAATAGTATGAGTACAGCATCAATCGGCAGCGTCTGTTTCCCAGGTTAGGGGCGGCTGCAAGGGCGTCTGTTTCCCATGTTAGGGGCGGCCTGTATAATAGCTGGCAGTAGCTTCATAAAATGCCTTTGGGAGTGGCGACCCCATCGTAATAATAGCCTAAAATGGAAATGGCACTTCAAATTATTCTGAGAAGGTTTGGGCGTACCCTGCAGGCGACGCGCAGTTCCTTTGGTACTGGGGGAACTGTGAGAAATGGGCGACCAGTTACCGAAATGAAAGTGGGAATCATGAATGTCATGATCCTGACAGGCAAGGTGGAGGAGGTGGTAGACTTCATGGAGAGTGAGAATGTTGGATTGATGGGGCTGAGTGAAGTGAAATGGAAAGGTAAAGGAAGGAAGAAATTGAGGAAAGGATATACATTATACTGGAGCGGTGGCCAAGAGGCAAAAAATGGCGTGGGACTGATAACCTCGAAACAACTGGAGGAGTATGTTGAAGTGGTCGAGTGTGTGAGTGACAGAATAATGAAAATTAGAATGAAGATCAAAAATGACGTGATGGACTTCATACAAGGGTATGCACCACAGACTGGAAACAGAGAAGAAGATATTGAAGTATTCCTGGAGGATGTATAAAGAGTAATTTCAGATGTAGAAGTGGTGATCATGGGAGATATGAATGCACAAGTCGGAAACGAGAGACAAGGAAAGGAAGAAGTCATTGGACCATATGGATATGGGAAAAAGAACCGGGAAGGAGAGGAACTTGTAAACTCTTGTGAAAGGAATGGACTGATAGTGGGTAATTCATGGTTTCGGAAGAAAAACAGCAGGACAATTACGAGATATGGTTGGGGCGATAGAAGAACAAAATCAGTAATTGACTACTTTCTGGTGGAAAGGACTAACCGCAGAAAGCTGATAGATGTGACAGCTTTACCAGGAGAAGCATTTGATGGGGACCACAGAGCTGTGGTGGCAAAATTTAGATGGGAAAAATTGGAAAACCTAAAGGAGATCAGAGAAAGTAAAATAAAAGTATGGAAATTGAAAGACAAAACTGTACAGGAAGATTTTCAGGAGAGATTGAAGCAACAAATCCCAGTTACCGAAGTGGAAAACATAGAAGAGGAATGGTCCCACTTTAAAAAGGCATTTGTTGGTGCAGCAGAGAGTGCTTGTGGTAGGACGTCAACAAGAGTGAAAGGGAAGGAGACACCGTGGTGGAATGAGGAAGTGAGGAAAGCAGTGAAAGAAAAGAAGTCTGCATGGAAAGAATGGAACCGAGATCAAACAGAAGAAAGCAAAAGGAAGTATCACGACAGCAAACGGAGGTGTAAGAAAGTGGTAGGAGAAGAAAAGAAGAAAAGTTGGGAAGAATTTACACGAAGAATGGAAACAGATGTAAGTGGCAGTAAAAGGATACTGTATGGGCTTTTAAGAAGTAAGAGGAAAGAAAGAGTTACCACAAAGCTGGTGAAAAAGGAAGATGGAGAGTTGTTAACACACCCAGAAGAGATAAAGGGATGATGGAAGGAGTATTTCGATAAGCTATTGAATGTGAGCAATTGTACTGGCGAGATGGAAGTGACACAACCTGACGACTCTATAACAGAAGATATAACAATGCTGGAGGTGGAATTAGCAATACAGAAAATGAAGATGAGAAAAGCAACAGGGGTGGATGAAATCAGTGTAGAAATGATAAAGGCTGCTGGACCTGTTGGTATGCAATGGTTGTATCGACTGCTAAAGTGTGTGTGGAAACGGAAATGTGTACCAGAAGACTGGGAGAAAGGACTAATAATACCGGTGTTTAAGAAGGGGGACAAGAAGGTGTGTGATAACTATAGAGGGATCACCCTCTTATCACAGATAGTAAAAATACCGGAAAGGATATTAGAAAGAAGAATGAGAAGAAAGGTGGAAGGAGAGTTGCAAGAGGAACAGTATGGCTTCAGGAGTGGAAGATCTACAGTGGACCCAATCTTTAGCTTGAGGCAGGTGATGGAAAAGAACTGGGAATATGGAGAGGATTTGATCATGACTTTCATAGATCTAGAAAAGGCATATGATAGTGTCGCCAGAGAGAAGGTATGGGAAACCATGGTTAAGAAGAGACTGGGAAGAGAAATGTTGGAAATGGTGCAAGCAATGTACAACAACTGTGTTAGCAGGGTACTGACCCCAGTTGGAAAGACAGATTGGTTTAGGAACAAGACTGGACTAAGACAGGGGAGTGTGCTGTCACCTCTCTTGTTCATAATGATGATGGATGAAATTGTAAAGGAAACAAAGGAAGCATATGGACATAAAGAAATGAAGTTACTGTTATTGCAGATGATATTGTGGTCTGGGGAAGGAACACGGAAGAAGTGCAAAAACAACTAGATGCACTGAGCGAAAATATTCAGAAGTACGGCCTGAAAATCAGAATAGAGAAAAGCAAGACCATGGTGATGACAAGAGGGGAAAGACAAGGAAAGGGCACTGTGAAAATTGGAAGTCAGAGTTTGGAAATTGTGGACACGTTCAAATACCTAGGAAGTGAATTGATGCAAACAGGTAGGTTGGACATGGAGATTGGCAGGAGGGTACAGCAGAGCAATGCATTCTATCAAAGTATAAGAAAACTTGTTTGGGATAAGGTAGTACCAAGGAAAAGCAAGGAGGTAATGTATAAAGTGTACTATGTTTCCATATTAACTTATGCAGCTGAGACTTGGACCCTGACAAGCAGGCAAGAGAGTAGAATCCAAGCCAGTGAAATGAAATTCCTAAGAAGTATGATAGGAAAGACAAGGAAAGACAGAGTGAGGAATGAAGATGTTAGGAAGGAAGTTGGGATGGGAAAACTAAATGAGAGAATTGAGAAGAATAAACTAAGGTGGTTTGGACATGTAAAGAGGATGGAGGAAAATAGAATACCAAGACAGATGCTGGAGGTGAAGTGCAAGGGTAAGAGAGCAAGAGGAAGACCTAGAACAAGGTGGATTGATTCAGTGAAGAACAGCGTAAGAAAAAGAAATCTGGACTGGGACAAGATCGTGGAATAAGAATGGTGGAAGGAAAGAGGGAAGTGGAGAAGTGCCATAAATACCCCGACCCGGCAGGAGCTGGATAAGGGGAAATGATGATGACGATGATGATCTCTTACTTGACACATAAAGTCAAATATTATCCCTAAATAATGGCACAAAAATCAAGGTGCGATATTGAACATAATTTTTTATAAACCTTGTTGAAACATCACACAAAATAAACGATCATTTTTCATCCCTAAATTTACGAAGGAAGCTTTTAGTTTTATGTGAGTGTTAATCATGCGATCATGAACCACGGGACCTCCCTTTTTTACGTGGAATCCGAACCACAAGTCATGACATTTCACTTCAAAAATCTCACATGCATTGACCGGGAATCAAACCTTGGTGAGAGACCAATAGCTTGACCGCTTTGCCACCATGCCCCCCTAAATTTACGAGAACTTTCCCTGGAGAGTATTGAAATGTACTCATAACTCACAAACACACTTGGAACAGCCCGTATGAACTTGCCCACCATGTTCTCATACCCTCTCCAACCTGTTGCATTACTTCAACCATTCCCTCATCAGTCTATGTACATACCTAGAGGACTACAAAACATACTGGGGTAAGTGCCCACAGCAGTGTACCCGAGAACAAGGCATCCCTTCTCTCTCTCAAGTGTTCATTTAATCATGCCACATCTCACCCTCTGTAGGGATCAACAAAGTGTATTTCGAAACTAAATAACATTCCAGATATATTACTCTCCCTCTGCATGGGGCATTGGCGGTAACTGTATTGCACCCAGGTAAATCTCAGCAGGTGGGTCCAAGTCCTGGGGGATGGGCAACGTTTCTGTGGCAGCAGAGTTCTGCTGAGGACCAGGTATAGGGCGGTATAACCCTAAAACAGCTGCAGATCCTGAAGGGCCAGAATTCGTCTCAGGAATTAGGAGGATCGAAGACCACTGCTCTTGTAAAGAGTTGCAACGCATGCACGGAGGCATTAAGGAGGCAGCCATCCACTGTGCTAGGCTATGGTGGGTCAATCACCCGCTCACTCGAACCTCATCAGATTTAAAGAACAACACAGAGGAAAGCCGGATGGATCTTACCAATGACGACCAGGCGAGGTCAAAGGACTACAGTAACCTGACACAAGCCATGGTGCTGTCACAGGATAGGACCCAATGGCATTCTTTTCTGAAAAGTCCATCACCGCAAGGTAGAAAGGGAGGCGATTAAGTAAGATGTATTACTTCGGATCTGATCAATACTTGTTGAATGTTTCAGTATGATAGGGAAATTTATTGGTGATGTTGTTGGTGTTACCCAGTATGCACAACTGAAAGGTGCACACTTTCCTTTTAGTTACCTTCCATGAAAAGTATAGGATATCATGAAGAGAAGGAAAAGGTCTGACCCCTTTAAAAAATTTGGCTAATTATCAGGTAGTAAAGAAAAAAGTCAATTAAGGTAAGAAAATGGATCGGAATTGAGGGCGAGTTGACCAAGGGAGGTCAAAACAAAAGATGGAAAAGAGGAGGTCGGCACAAGTAAGCAAAAGCAATGTCGGACTCTATTCGGATCCTATGAATTTCAAACAACTTCCTGCTATTGTAGTTGAGCCAAATTAATATTTTGGGTCATGTACTTAATTCAGCCATTTAAAACAAGGTTTTATACAAATTGTTCTAGAAAGCTTGGCAATCCACAAACATATCCTTTTTACATCATGAATTAACAAATGAGCTACCTCAGGCAAAGAGCATTTGTGGCTTAAGTCTGGAAGGAAAGGTATTCTGTTTCGAGTTCTGTTAGTATTCTCGTTTTCAAGAAGAAGAAGGAACTGGTGATGGTGATGATTATTTATTTGAATTATGATTACTGATGGCCCAGTCAGAATCTACACATTGCTTTTAGCCGGTATTGACCTTGTTTTGCAGTGGCGGTCTTTCTGTTTCCCCATTAGCAGTATGATACACACAAACCAGTGCATTCACTTAAGGACTATCATATCTCAAATGCTGTATATAAATGAGTTCTAACATGACGCAAGGTGAAAACTTCACTTAAAATAGGACCAAGGGTGCCAGCATAGAAGTACTGCAGATTCAATTCAATGGTAGCAGTGCATGACGTATGACTCCATCATAACTTTTCTATAATAGAAAAACTAACCAAAATACCTGTAGTAATTGTCAGGAAAATATCTGGAGAGAATGTAGTAATACATGTTTACTCCTCCGCCATCTGTGACCCAACCAGCCATCCCAAATTGGATCAAGACTTGTATAGCCAAAATTACAGCCACCACTGTCCAAATCAATCATCATCGGTTGCGATCGTGAGTATTCGGGTCACGTCATTAGCCCCGCTGGTCTGTCTCTAAGCGCTAGTATCATCATCAAAACAGTACTGCCAACCTCGCCCTTACGGTACTATATACATCAAAGAAATGTCCAGTTCTTTCTCTAGTGTGCATCATTCGTGTGGAGCACTCAGTTAATTCGATAGCGCACCGAACTGAATAATTTATTCACTATGGATTGTCAAATCCAATCCAATGATCTTTGACAATGGTTATGGCCTAACGTGCCCAGATCAATGGTTTTGTGTCAAACATGCCCCACTTGCTGCACGCGACCAAGGCCGCTCTTACACCCGATCATTCTAACCTTCGTTTTGTCCAATCCAATGGTTTTTGACAATGGTTACAGACCAACGAGCCCAGATCAATGGTTTTGTATCAATTATGCCCCGCTAGCTGCGCGCGGCCAAGGCCGCACTTACACCCGATCATTCTAATATTCGCTTTGTCCAATCCAATGGCATTTGAAAATGGTTACAGCCTAACGCACCCAGATCAATAGTTTTTTGTCACCGTGCCCTCTACATGCGCACCTTCATCCAACAAATCTGACCTTCCCTTTGTCCAATCCAATGGTTTTTGACAATGGTTACAGCCTGACGCGCCCAGATCAATGGTTTTGTGTCAAACGTGCTGCACTAGCTGCGCGTGGCCAAGGCCGCACTTACACCCGACCATTCTAACCTTCGTTTTGTCCAATCCAATGTTTTTTGACAATCGTTACAACCTAACGTGTCCAGATCAATGGTTTTGGACAATGGTTACAGCCTAACACGTCCCGATAAATGTTTTATCAACAGTGATTTCAACACATATTTACGTACTTTAGCACATATATGAGGTGCAGAAGTGACCAGGGTTCCTAATTTCAATACGTAATATTGCCCAGAAGATAAAACAAGGACATAAGGTGTGTAAAAGTCACATTCATGTCTGATGCAAGTGTATAAGCCGCGTACTACCTTAATTTAGAATTAATCCCGGAGCTTACGCACCAGACCCCCTTGCTTGTAGTGCAATCAATAATTTTCGTCCAGACAGTCGTCTAAACAAGTAGCGACCAATTGTTTAGTACAGACACCCATTTTAGTTCATCAGTATTTTTCGTCCAGACAGTTGCCAAACCTCGCTACAGGGGATTGCGGTAAAGTGAAGTTGGCACCATTGCCTCATCCAAGCAATAATTACAAATACAAATAATACACAAAAGCCCAATTATTTCTTTTTTTCACATAATTACGTTACGTGCGTCGTCTGGTGTATTTTCTATCGGACATGTTGGCTACTGCTGACGTCAATGTGTGCGCCTCAATGTGTGCGCTCGCTGCTGCAGTTTCAGATACCGTACAAAAAACATCTGACGAACATGGCTCCAGTTGTTAAATAAAACACTTATTTATGTGAGTTAGCACATATATCGGGTGCACTCAGTGCAAAAGTGATCAAGGTTGGAAGTTAAATTGATAATGTCCACCCAAAAGATAAAATAAGGTATGAAAATTATATATTGTTGAAATGGAAGCGAAAAGAATAAAAGTGATACTGTTCAGTCGTGAATAATTAATGATATGACTGAGTGATAATAACTTTCAAGTAATTTAAACTAAAAGCCCTTTGTATTATTATAAGAGGGATATCCAGAGCCTATAATATACTGTACCTGTATTTGATGTTTATCTTTCACAGCCATATTTTTTTCTCCAAATATATCACCAACATCGTCCTGCTGGTTATCTGAGGACAACTGCTCATTAGACTCCTGTGAAGTAATATTAAAGTGTTAATAGTTAGTTAGTTACTGTTGTTTTAAGGCGCAGAACAGCAAGGTCATCTGACCCTAATATAAAAGTGTGATCCAATGTAAAATATATAGTCATATGATGAGTGCTAAGTTACGTGTAACAACACATGTAAAAGTTAAGAGATCTTGGTTACCCACCATTTACTATTGCGTATTACATAACTAAACCTTGCTTGTCATGCAATGTTACACCATATATGAATTAAAATGCAACTTACTATGTTAGGGTATTCATCTGAATGAGTCAACCATTCAGGCTCACTCTTGACGATCGGTTGTTCCTCCATTATGTTCAAAAGAACTACAACAGAGAATGTGCATTGAAGATCATACGCCTACTTATACAAGTGCGCCAAATCAAGTCTCATATTTAATAAATCAAATGAGTTAATATTAATTTCAGACGTCCAAGTTAATAAATAATCTTGAAACAAGAATGTAACCCTCGAGGTGCACAGCGATAAGAAGAGTCAACAACAGTAAATCTTACATGACCATAACACTCAACTTACAAAAATTTGACATAGAGTAAATGTTTTCAAGTTGAGCGCCATGGTCGTTTAAGTTGTCGATATTTATCATTACGACTGAACAGAAAACACAAGGAATTATAGATGCTTGCGTGTAGAGCAGGGAAATAAAACATCCTAAATTTGGTTTCTCTATTTCTATGTACTGTACATACAAACTTGATTCGAAGGCAGGAGGACTAAACATAATATTGGCAGACGATTAAGTACATTACAAACCTATCAATACATTAAATAAGGCTACGTGAAAGTGAACTTCGTTACTGCACGAGTATTATAAATCAACACTAGTTGCATACCGGCATTGAGAAGCCACAAATACACTTTCTCTTGAGCTACAAGCCGCCCAGCTCAAAGTAGAAACCTTATCATCTCTTCAATGAGACTTTTGAACACTGATATGGGGTAAAATGTATATTGTCGTCAAAAGACTGCTTCTGGTTATGCAGCCACGCCTTTGTATCCTCGACGATTAGATATCGTAAGCTGAGAAGAATTGACATGGCAGTGACCATTTACTTCCGCTATAAATCATGTTATCATAACCCAAGTTTTGTCATGTCCCTACTGAACACTCTCTTCCAACATAGGCCCATTACTTAAGAATATAAAAGAAAATAAAAAATCTTAGACTAACATCTCGCCGAAATATATATATCAAAGTTTGTAGTCCTAGTGCTATAGGAACATTGAGAGAAAATTACAAGGCTGGAAACAGTTCACACTAATCACGCAGTGACAAGCGACCTATATCCGAAGTTATCAATAGTAACCGTTTGAGGTACCGCATTAAATAATTTTCTACAATACGGTACACTATCATTCTTGTTGAATCTCTGTCAACGGTACCGGTACCACTGATAAATTTGTCTGCACACTCCCATGGGACTTAATCCAGCATTTATAGCAAAGAAAAGGAAATATAGTAGGCCTAGTTGTTCGATGGGTGGTGATATAACATACTTTTCATTTAATTTTCTATCAGATATTACGATTTGAGAATTCGACGGGTAGATAAATTCAAATGCTATGTAACAAGGAAATGTCATATGTTGTTTACAACGTCTGTATCGAGGAGAAAAACTCTTAGTCCAGTCAAATTAGACCAAAAATGATGGTTTTGCTGCATTAAATCATGTAGTTCCAAATTTTTTAGGAATGTGTAGAGGGAGGTTCCCTGAACAACGCCTAATAAAGTCCTGTCGATTTCAGGTGCTGCGGGGTGGGGGGCTCGAAGACCCCCTTTCTCGTTTTTGGCGCATAACTTTCAAACGGTGCATCTTACAGAAATGTTTATACTTTCCTAACTGAAAGGTAATTAAATGGTATATTCATTTTTACACCTGTGTGTTACCTTCTTCGAGATATGAGCTGGTGAACATGGAAAATTAGCAGAAAAATATGTAGCGCCTCACGTTTCTCGTCAAACTTGCCCTTCCAATCCGTTTGCCTTCCATTTTACAGGAAAGTCACAAGGAAGGAAGTTGTAGAGCACGAAGTTGCCTGCAAGCATATATATACTTATACTAATTTATCTTTATATCTTTAAACGTTAGAGCTTTTTGACGTATCGGGGTCGATTTCGTTAATAAACTGCTCATTATTTTACTTCCGTTTTCAACGGCTTTAACACTCTGTATCACGTTATTTATTTTCATTATGCAAACAAATAGTATTTAACCCATATAACTAATATAATATACTGTCTGTTGTTGTCAGCCAGAAGGCTGGTTGGATCCTCAAAAAGCACCGCCGTTAGGTTATGTGGGTAGATACCCACAATAACTCAAGGCAGCGCTATATTGAGGCGTACTAGGCAAGATGAGAAGTGAGGTAGTTTGTCATTGCTTTCCTCACTGAGTCAGAACTTTTGCTACCAAATGCTACCGTCAACGACACCAGATAACCATTATAAACAAGAGAACTGATGGGGATGTAGAGGAGCTGTTAAAGTGTGAGTTAGCCCCATATCCCATGACACTTTTTGATGAAGGGATGATGAGGAAAACCAAAACGTCCGCTCTCTACGATGCCTTTCCTTCATGCAGTCAAATAATCAACCTGAAGAACTGTTTCACGGTAATCGATGACGGCTTTCTTCTTCATAGAGTAAAGTGGAACAACAACACTAAGTTCGCCTCCATCTGCGATCAATATGTGTCCTACGTTATCAACCATTACGCCCACAACTCTGCTGTTGTGTTTGATGGTTACGAAGACACGAGTTCCACGAAAAGAGGCGAACGACGTCGGAGAGCATCAAGTAAAACATCAGTGGATATAGACTTCGATGAGAACATGGTGGCTTCTGTTCATAAGGAAAACTTCCTTTCCAACGAAAGAAACAAAATTAAGCTGATTAGTATGTAAGCGCAGGCCTTGGATGCAAAAGGTATACAGTTCACTATAGCCAAAGCAGACGCTGACTGCAACATTGTCAGGTATGGATTACAAAATACCCCTCATTCGACTGTGGTGGTAATTGGCGAGGACGTAGACCTGTTCGTCTTACTCGTGGCACTCACACCACGAGACACGAATGTCCTTTTCATGATGCCTGGACGAGGCAACACAGAAGGCAGACTGTACTCCTCCCAACAACTTCAGACCTTGCCATTCTGCCAGTACATTCTATTTATCCATGGCTTCACTGGATGCGATACCACTTCTGCCATTTTTGGGAGAAGTAAAGTAGCCATAATCAAATGTTTCGAGCGGTATCCTAACGAAACCAAAAGCATCGCTGAAGTTTTTTATGACTCCACATCCTCGCCAGGAGATATCGCTGAAGCTGGGGAACAAATAATGTTCCTACTGATGTATCAGGCACCACTCCACGAGCATGACCTCAATCATCACAGATACATTTCATTTTGTATTGCATGTACTAACTTCGTTGCTGTTTGATAAATACATATTCTATTGTATTATGTTCTATTCACAGGTAGGCCTACATGTGCTTCGTCAAATCGTCAGCCAAGATGAAAGCAAACTTGTCTTCATTGCCACCTACAAAAGATGCTGCTCTATATCACTCGTGCAGAGTGTTTCTACAGGTTCAGCAGTGGTTTGGAAATGAAACACTCGAACCTGAACGTTGGGGTTGGACAAGGGGAGATGGGGGATATCTGACTCCTATTAAGACCAAGGCCGCTATTGGACCTGACAGCGTGCTCAATTCTATATTTTGCCGTTGTGCAACAGGCTGCGGTATGAGATGTGGATGCAGGAAAGCCGGCATCCACTGCTCACCTGTCTGTGGCAATTGCCACGGCGCTTGCACCAACAGTGCTCCCGTTCAATTAGAGTCAGAAGAGTTGGACGGTGAGGAGTAAGAAATGTTTGATAGTCAATAAAAACGATTGTATTAGAATTATGTTTGGGTTGTTACTTATTCCTCTCTATGTCTCATTCCTAGGTGGTCACTTTTTTAAACTGTGGCCTTCTTGTACCTTGGTGTATAGGTTCCAGACATACGGTACATTTACAGCGGACACTGGTAATTGGGGACGTACCAGGTGACCCATTTTACGCACTAACACGTACTAAACGTGCTAGGTACAGTCTCACAGAAAAATGTACGCATTTCAAACATAGGCCTATACAGTTTATAACCCCCCAATTTGGTCAGTAATTTATGAACATTTTAAACAATTGAATGACATATTCAAGTTTCTCTTTGTCCAACAAGTGAATTTATTTTTATTATAAGAGGGTAACCGTGGCGTTAACTATAAAAGAGGCATTTATAACTTATTATTTAAAGAATATATACAACGAAAAATAACGAACTCTTCAGAACATATATATACCGGTATACTCTGATGGGCTGGACTGCAAACTATTAGATTTTGATCATGTTTTCATTCCCATAAAAACGAAATTGTATTCCGAAATATTGGGCTCCCCCAAAACAATCATATATACGCCACTGCGTTCATATATATTTATACATTCTAGGTATATCATTATTTATATGGGTAATAAATGCCATTTATGTTTACATAATCAATAAATAACGAGTTACAGAGAGTTAAAGCCGTTGAAAACATAAGTAAAATAATGAGCAGTTTACTAGCGAAATCTCGAAACCGACCCCGATACGTCAAAACGCAATAACGTTTAAAGATATAAAGATAAATTAGCATAAGTAGGCCTATATATATTCTTGAAGGCAACTTCGTGCTCTACAACTTCCTTCCTCACGACTTTCCTGTAAAATGGAAGGCAAACGGATTGGAAGGGCAAGTTTGACGAGAAACGTGAGGCGCTACATATTTTTCTGCAAATTTTCCATGTTCACCAGCTCATACCTCGAAGAAGGTAACACACAGGTGTGAAAATGAACATACCATTTTGTAGGGCATTTAATTACCTTTCAGTTAGGAAAGTATAAAAATTTCTGTAAGATGCACCGCTTGAAAGTTATGCGCCAAAAACGAAAAAGGGGGGCCTTCGAGCCCCCCCCACCGCAGCACCTAAAATCGACGGGACTTTATTAGGCGTTGTTCAGAGGACCTCCCACTACACAATCCAGAAAAATTTGGAACTACATGATTTAAAGCAGCAAAAAATCCTAATTTGACTGGACTATCTTGGTACCCGCGGTAAAGTATCATGGTTTCACCCACCCTAAAGGAGCCGCGTAGCAGCGCTCGGGGCGGAGGCAACCTTAGTTAAGTCGGTCATGATTCAGAACGCCATCTGGCAAGAGCTTGTTGTCATGTTCGGGCATAGCGGGAACATGCCAAAAATACATAGACCATGCCGTCAGTGTATTCTTCATTCAATTGTACGAATAGAAGTGATAAGACAACAGGAGTGTCATATTTCAGGTACGGTAAGAATAATGTCATCCATATTCATAAATTAATGAGGTAGACTCTTGACGAAAACGTGATGTAGCAGTTTAAGTTTGTGTGATATTCACATTTCAGATTCCCTTTGCAGAACCAGGAACTAACAAAACAATGGGTTGTCAACATGAAAAGGGATGAATGGTACCCCACGAGATACAGTTATATTTGTTCTCAGCACTTTGAAGATAAATGTATGTATGTAGCAGATGATAGGCGACGTCTAGTAGCTAATTCAGTACCTACAATTTTCAATTTTCCTGCACATCTGCAGAAAAAGCAGGCCTGTAGATCTTCGCCGAAGAAGCGAAGTTTCCAGGAAACTACAGGACACTCCCAACCAGGTAGCATTGTTGCAGAAGACCTTGATATCAGTAGGCTAAGTAAATATATTAGGATGTCTTAAAATTTTAGATAAGATAGCTATGAGCCATTTTAATAATAATAATAATAATTGCTAAGAAATAAAATACCGGTATATTGTTCAAATGGTAGCACTAAAGAACAGGAGACCAAAGGTATAAACAAATTTAGGAAATGAAATTTGCCGAAGTACCTTTAGCAATGGTATCCGGAGATGTTAAAATGATAGATGTTGACTCGTCCGCTGCCATAAACCCACCCAGTCATCCCAAATAGATACACGACTTATATAGCAGAAATGAAGTCTTTTGTAGCCATCTTGCATACTAAGTCAGGAATGCCAACCCCACGCATTTGGTACTATTTCACATCGGGTATAGAACGAGTAAACAAAAGAGCATCGATAAAGTAATGTAATGAAAAATTGCGCCAATTGTCAGTGTTTATTTATGTATTTATAATGTTTTACATACAAAAACAGACCTAACCTGGGGCTTACGCCCCAGACCCCCTTGCTTGTGGTACTAGCAGTAATTTTCGACCAGGCAGTACCTAACCTAGCGGACATAAATTCCATCTTATTAATGCTTTACATACAAAAACAAACCTAACCTGGGGCTTACGCCCCAGACCCCCTTGCTTGTGGTACTAGCAGTAATTTTCGACCAGGCAGTACCTAACCTAGCGGACATAAATTCCATCTTATTAATGCTTTACATACAAAAACAAACCTAACCTGGGGCTTACGCCCCAGATCCCCTTGCTTGCGGTACTAGCAGTAATTTTCCGCAAGACAGTGCTTAACTTGGTGGAAATTTGTAACAATTTCAAACTTAACGTGTCATATGGTGAATTTTGTATTGGTCATGTTGGTAACGTACTCAGATGTTCGTTTTTCGGGTGTCACATGACATATGACGTAGTGTTCAAGATGGCGTCCATAGTGAAATGAAGACAATGCTAAAAGCATTATTTTCGTAAATCAATTAAAAGGAATTATTCCGGTGCAGCAGTGGCAATTGAGAAAGTAAAAAGACTCCCAACATCTCCGAGAAAGGTTTGTCAATCTTAAATACTATATTTTCAGTAATATACCTTGTTGAAAGTTACGACGGCTTGGTCTCCTGTTCTGTAGTTTTAATGTTCAAATATCAATCACCGTAAGCCAACGTGCTATACTTTCTCTAGTTCGTTGTTTTGAACTAATTATAGGTAACGTAACAGGCTTTACTAAACTTCTATTTTTTTTCTTTCTTCTCAGAAATACTACAGCAAAGTGCACGATCTAGCCAGGCTTGTTGCTTTGGAGATGCGTAAGAGTTTCTAGTTTGAGCAGGGCGGCTTGTAGATCAAGAGAAAGTTGAATTTTGTGGCTTTTCAATGCCTGTATAAAACTAGTGCTGATTTATAATACTCGTGCAGTAGCCGAAGTTCAGTTTCACGTAATCTTATTAGATATAATAGATTTATTGCGCACAGTGAGCATAATATAGGAAACACCTCTCATATTAAGCGTTAATCCTTAACAAAATCCCTGAATGAACAGATCCTCGAGGTAGCCAACACTTCCGAATATGATACCTTTCAAAGAAATGGGCACATAGCCTACATACACAGATTATGTTAGGTTCATGAAATGCTTTGTTCCTACACATTTTAAAATGGAACCCACGAACAACCAATCTTGTGACTAAATGTCTCAGTTGGTAGCCCGTATCTATTTATCTTCGATCTGTCATGGCCTCCGTTGTGTAGAAGTCTTCCCATTTATCCCTCTTTTATTCCTTTAGCTTATGCACCAGCTGATCGTATGCAGCACTTGCTGGCAAAATAAGTTTGTATCTGAGATCCTCAATCAGAAAAGTCTCCTTCTTATTAGATATGTTGTTAGGTTTGTAATATAGGGTACTTTAACGTCTGCCAATATTATATTTGCGGTGGCGCTACAGAACAGGAGAACATGTGTTTAAAAAATTGTAAGTGCGGTAATGAAATTGGCCAAAAGAACTGTAGTAATGGTATCTGGAGATGACATAGTAATAGATGTTCACTCGTCCTCTGCCGTAGACCCGCCAGCCTGCCCTAATAGGAGCACGATTTATATAGCTGAAATTTCTGCTCTGACGGCCATCTTTGTGAATGTTTGTGAAGTAGTCCATAATGCGCCAACCCCACGCATTCGGTACCCATGGTTTTGACTAGACCAATATTTTCGTCTAGACCAGCGATTCCCAACCTTTTTCTCCTACCGTACCCCTTTATACGTATTTATCTTGAATAGTACCCCCTATTAAATAAACTTTTAAAACTTTTAATACATTACGGGCAACATGTACATAACTTAATAAAACATTAATAATTAAGAATAACTTACAACTATTTATATCATATTTTTTTGAATAGAGTATAAATAATATTTTTAATTTATTATTTTTTAATAAAAAGCTAAATAAATTTTCAATTTTACTTTTATTTACTTGTGCTATTGAAGAAGTATAAACATTTAGCTGAGGAAAATAAACAATTACAGTACATACGATTTTTATTTTTTATTTTTTTGAAAACCAATTAATTCTTGCGAATAGTTGGGCAAAAATAGACAAATCAAGACAATACCAATGCAGCGGTGAAAGTGACTGGGGTTGGGGCAGTGTGGGTTGTTGATGGGGAGCATTGACCTTGACATGCGTGATTAAGACGGCACTGCGCGCCGGTACATTACGACTGAAACGTACGATGGGAACATGGCGCCCGCCATTACCGTTTATTTTTGGCGCACCCCTGACCGGTTCGTTGCGTACCACCAAGGGGTACGCGTACCCCAGGTTGGGAACCGCTGGTCTAGACCAATGGTGGATTGATAGCAGAGCTGCTTTAGCTAATAGAGAACACTCCTGGTTTTTGTCACACAGAGTGGGGGAAGTCAAGCATCAATAATCTTTATCCAGGCCAATGGTGTTGCCTTTTATTTCATTCTTCATGTTAGCAACGCGTCACGTGGGTATGATGTAGGGTCCGGTGTGATTGTAAATTGGCTGACCTTGTTCAAATGAACACGACCAATAATGCTTTATTTACGTTAAAAGTAATTATTTCCGGTGCAGCAGTGGAAATTGAGAATGTGAAACAACACCCAACAACTCCGAGAAAGGTTTGTCAATCATAAATACTATATTTTCACTAATATACCTTGTTGAAAGTTACCAAAAGGCTTGTCCTCCTGGTCCATAGAATTAATATATTGACTCCACTTGAATCCAAATCAAGTTTGAATATACAGTACAGAGAAATAGAGAAACCAAATTTAGGATGCTTTATTTCACTGCTCTACAAGCAGGCATCATTAATTTCTCATTTTATCTGTTCAATCGCAATGATAAATATCAACAACTTAAAACGACCATGACTCTGAAATTGCAAACATATACTCTAAATCACATGTTTGTGAAATGAGCTTTCAAGATTTACTGTTCTTGATGAATACAAACTCTCCTAATCGATGTGCACCACAAGGGTTATATTTGGGTTTCGAGTATTAACATACATTTGGACGTCTGAAATGAATTCATTTAATTTATTAAGTTCGAGATTGATTTGGCATACTTGTATAAGTTGGTCAACAGTAATTATTTCATCCTTAAATGTACTTTCTCTGTTCTAGTTTCTTTGAACATTATGGAGGAGAAACCGTTTATCAAGAGTGAACCTGATTGGTCGACTCGTAGTGAAGAATACCCTAACATTGTAAGTTGCGTTTTAATTGATGTACCGTAAGGAGTAACTTTGCAATCTTAGTGAAGTGCAAGGTTTAGGCCTAGTTAATTTATATTCAATAGGAAATCTCTTAACGTTTACATTTTATGTTAAACGTAACTTAGCACTCATCCTGTATATATATTTTACATTGGGTCATATTTGTATAATACTTCCAGGAGTCCAGTGAGCAGTTGCCCTCTGATAAACTGCAGGGCCAGCCTGGTGATATACATGAAATTGAAAGGATAGATGTTAGAGAGGAACATCAAATGCAGGTGATTATAGGTACTGCATTATCTGTCTAATAATGATACGAAGGATTTTTAGGTTAAATATTATTTAGAATTTACTGTAGTATTACTCAGCCTTATTGGTAACACTGAATGAAAGTGGAACGAGTGATAACATTCTCTATATTACATACATTAGCCAAAATTCCTTATCGATCGAAGAGAAATAAATCAGAGTATGATGTTTTAATAGATGTTTCCTCCCCCGCTATCTGTGACCCACCTAGCCATCCCAAATAAGATCACGACTTATATAGCCAAAATTATGGCTGGGGGCCACCATTGTCAAAATCAATCCTCATCGGTTGCGGTCGTGAGTATTCGAGTCACTTCGTTAGCCCCACTGTTATGTCTCTAAGCACTAGTATCATCATCAAAACAGTACTGCCAACCTCACCCTTACTGTACTATGTATAAAGCAAAGAAGCACCCAGTTCATTCTCTAGTGTGGATCATTCGTGTGCAGCACTCAGTTCATTTAATATTGCGCCGAATTGAATCATTTATTCACTATGGATTGTCGAAGTTGCCTGGTAACACTTAGTACCCTGACTTCAATCGACGGTTCTATGATCTATCTAAGAAATTGCTGAAGCTATTGCAACAACACATTTTAGTACCAAAAACACTACAGTGTGCGAAATGCCATCGTGATTGGAAGTTAGTAGGATAAACATAACCTATCTGTAACCTGCAACAAGAGGATAACTGGACTTAAAAGCCGCACCCACACCCGATCATTCTAACCTTTGTCCAATCCAATGGTTTTTGACAATGGTTGCAGACTTAACACGTCCAGATCAAAGGTTTTGTGTCAACCGTGCCCCACTAGCAGCGCACGGCCAAGGCCGCACCTACACCCGAGCATTCTAACCTTCGTTTTGTCCAATCCAATGTTTTTTGACAATGGTTACAGCCTAATCTGCCCAGATCAATGGTTTTGTGTCAACCTTGCCTCGCTTGCTGCGCACAGCCAAGGCCGCACCTACGCCCGACCATTCTAAGCTTCATTTTGTCAAATCTAATGGTTATAACAATGGGTGCAGCCTAATGCGCCCAGATTAATTGTTTTTTGACAATGGGTACAGCCTATCGCGTTCCGATGAATGTTTGCTTATTATTTTCTGAAGGAAAGTAGAATGCGGCTTATACTCTTGCATCAGACATGAATGTGACTTTTACATAACTTGTGTCTTTGTTTCATCTTCTGGGCGATATTACGTATTGAAATTAGGAACCCTGGTCCCTGTTTCACCTCATATATGTACTAAAGTAGATATATGTTTTTATTTATTGCTCTTTTTAAAACGGCTGCCATGTTTCGATAGCGCTTGCATCTCGTTCAACTGTCAACAAGGCGCACTCTAGCGGTACACATCGAGGCGCACACATTGTTGCCAACATGTGGGATACAAAATCACTGTTGATAAAAAAAAGTGAGACACGTAATCACTATTCATGTGTCTAAGGGACTTGAACTGGGACTGTTTCTACAAAGGAAATTAATGTCATTATTGCAGTGGACTGATTTAACTTAAATCTATACAGGGTATTTAACGAATCGGACCCTCACATAAGATCGCAGAACAGAAGAAAGATCCTATAGTTTACAGATGCCCTATTTAAGAAATTACATGAGAAGGAATTTTATAGGAAATGAAGAAGATTGTCGGACTACTTCAACAGTTAGTTTGAAACAATAAGATCCGAAATAAAACACCAATTAAATCAGCATATAAAAGGCACATTATCAGGATATCACTGATAATACAAAAACCTTTTGGGCATATGTCAAAAATAAAAGGAAGAATAATACTTGTGATACATTTTGCCATGAGAGTAAAACATTCGATAATGATCAAGACATAGCTGAGGTTTTTACGTCATATTTCAAATTAGTTTGCTCACCTAATAAAGCCCATTACTGCATGCCTAGCGATACATCTATCACTACCGACACTCTGCACATACACAAAGTCACCTTACATGAGGTCGAAGTAGCTATAAGAAAACTGAAGCCTAATTCCTCAGCTGGACCAGATCATATCCAGACATATGTACTTAAGGGCTGTGCAGTTGTTCTTAAGCACCCTATTCTTTTCATATATAACTTATTTATTAAAACCGCCACATTTCCATCTACTTGAAAAAAGAAAAGCCGAGTATGTTCAATCTTAAAATCTGGAAATCCAATGCAAATTAGCAACTACTGTCCGATATGTATATTGTCACCGGTAGCAAAGATTTTGGATTTCATTTTGTACCAAAGGATTTCTATTTATATCAGACCTTTAAAGTCCGAAAAGCACCAGGGTTTCTTCTCCAGAGGTTCAACTATTACAAATATGGTCAATTTTACTGAATCAGTGTCCAGAACATAAGACGCAGGAGAATAAATGGATGTTGTATTCACACTCTCTCAGAAGGCATTCGTCAAAATTAACCACGATGTCCTGCTGAAAAGACTCAATATCGTAGGATTTTCTGATATCTTGATATGTTTCTTCAGCTCTTGCTTTAAAGTCGGGAAGCAATATGTGTCATTTCATAGAAAATACTCTCAAGAATTTGAAGCTAATTCGGGAATAGTTCGGGAATCGAACCTTAGACCTTTATTTTTCTAATCTTCATAAACGATCTACCTGAAAGAATAAAGCATTCTAATTGTCTAATGTATGCCGATGACTTCAAGGTATATAGAAAAATATCTATATCTACTGACTGCAACTTACTTGTTATCACGAATACAAAACCATTCAAAAACATAAGAACATGTTTCCATCTATACAACACACTATTCAGACCGAAACAAGAATATGCTAGCATTATATGGAGTCCTAGATGCTAGACATATACCTCAATGAATGAAAACACACAAAAGAAATTCCTAAAGTATCTACATTTTAAAAGAGCAGCCACTTATCCTCGCTTAATACCATATCAGGAACTGTTAATAAATTTTGATGTAGACAGTTTAGAAATACGAAGAAAAATAGATGCTATGAAATTCCTTTATAATCAATTGATGATTCCGAATTCGTTTCTATCTTAAATTTCCATGTACCACACATCAATATTCAAGGAACAATATCACATTTGAAATTAAAGGAACCAAGATATTCACCGCTGAACAGACTATGTAATATATACAACAATGTTGTTGGAAGAAATAATGCCATAGATTTTAGTGCTACCTTGACAGTATTTTTGATGGCATTTTTAACTACTCTCCAGAAATAATGTTTCAAACCTTGCAAATTGTAAATCATGAATTTTTACCACTGTGTCATTCTACCTAGCCAACCTTGTATTACATATTTTTAGCCTACTTTGCAAAAATGAGGAAAAAGTAGACTTATGAGATAGGGCAAATGTGTGTCTGTTTGTCCTTCTGTCTGTCCTGTTTGTCTGTCTGTCTGGGTGTGTGTCGCCCCCCCCCCCCCCTATCAATTCCTAAACGGCTTCAGCAATCGAAACAAAATTTGGTAGGAGTAAAGATCTGTACCTGAATATCTCACGGCCATATTTGAAAATGATGTCACTGCTACCAACTGCTGAAAAATCACAATTGAAATTTGAGCTCCATGTTGGATATCTTGGAAGGTATGAACGGGAGCTATTTCAAAATTGGCACACGTATAGATAATAATATTGCTGTTTAATTTCCAGGAGACCATACATGGCAGTGTTGCCAAAATGATTCTAAGCCTGCTGATAGGTCCAAATTTTATATGCATAGAACTTGTACACTATCAATTGGATTTCAACCAAATTTCGTATGTGCTATATGTACATAAACAGATATGACTGAGCATATTCTTAAGAGCCACCAGGGCTGCCAACTGTTAATAAATGCTCTCAATTTTTTTAAATCCAAATACCCATATATCAGAAAGTATGCAAGCCGACAGCTTTAAACTATGCACATGTATAGAACCTGACATTCTGTATTAATTTGGAGTAACTTATATACATCAGTGCTACCAACATGATTCTAAGCCTGCTGATAGGTCCAATTTTAAAATGCATGTAACTTCTTTACTAACTAATGGATTTCATTCAAAATTGATACAACAATAGATCTTATTATTTCAGATTATTTCTGACCAATACATGTATGTCATTGTTGCCAACATGATTTTATGTGCGATGTTAGATCCAATGTTTAACTGCATGTAACGTCCATGCTATCCATTGGACATCCGCCAAATTTTGTATTCTGTACCTTAAGAGATGGAACTAAGAATATATTTAGTCACAAGGGCTGCCTACTGCAGTTCTCTATTAGGCTACATTATGATAAGTATACAGTAATTCCAACTAATTAGAAATTTCGATATTACCAACTTAATTTCCATATAGATTAATCATTGGCATGAATCTTAAATTTTAAGAAAAGTAGGCTCTTTAGTTCGTCACGGAACTTCTTGTTATTGTACTGTTTTAATTTAACACCTAGTTATTTTAATTAGTCTTATTTAGTTACTGTTTAATTTTACATAAGTTATAAGATAACATACTGTGCAATCTTTATGCCTCTGTGATTGGGATGAAAATCCTGTTGTGCACAAATAAATAAAATTTTATATTATTATGAATAACTGATATATGACAATGATTCCAACCTGACTCTACGCGTGTTGATAAATGCTCTCCACAATTTTGAACCCCAGTCTCAATGTATACAGAGGAACAGTTAAAATTTTGGCTCATATGTATAGATGAGAATTTTAGAGACTCATCTCGAGCAACCCATACCTGACAGTGTTGCCAATATTATTCTATGCATGCTAAAAGGTATGCTATTTAGCTGTATGTAATTTCCATATCATTTAATGGATAACTAAATGACAATAATGAAAAAAAATCCAAGATTTGTATTTCTTCTACCACAGGGATGACAAGAAAGTTTAGTTAGCCAATAGGTTGATAGCAAAATAATTTTGTCGGTCTACAAATAAGGGTTATGAAATCATGAGGCCCGTGTGTTAACGTGTGTCTGTCCTGAATAGTATGTATTAAAATACAGGAAAACAAAGAAGCACACCTCCTACTCTAGCTAATCATTTCACCCCGTTACAGTGACAAGCAACATAATTTATTAAAATATCCTGTATTTCTCTTGATAAATTGCAAAATGCTGGCTGATGGAAGCAATGATACCGTTTCCCAAAGATATGAGACCTTTATCGTTATTCTTTTGTTCACGAAATGGCCAGTGATCATCGCTGCCGAATTGAAATGTGTTTCTCATTTCTTACTCGTAGTTAATTTAAGTATGTGTATGTATTTCTACCCTAATTATTCCCTTTTCTACTGGGTAGAATGTGATACAAATGTTTTTACAGCCGGATCCTTTTCTGCCAGTACTAGTGAGGGGTTAATAAGAAAAAAATGAATATGCAGAAGTGAGGCTCACAGCAAGTGTTAATATGTTTACTTTTTGTTGATGTCTATACTTTGATGTTTTTGATCTTTTCCCTCTGATCCATCATGTGGAGTGTTTCTCCATATGTTCATTAGCCTACTTTCGATTTTTGCAAAAAATGAAAGTAGACTTATGAGATCAACACAGGGCGAAAAATTGTGTGTCTGTCTGTGTGTGTGCGGGTGTGTGAGTGTGTGTACTCGGAGTGTCTGTCCCCTCTATCAATTCGAACACGGTGAAACCAAATTGAACGAAATTTGGTACAGAGGTAGCACTAGCAAAGGGCACCTCATTGTCATGTTTTATATTGCCGCCATCTTGATGGAAACGTAATGGCGGCCACCCAAATGTTCAAAGCTTAAATCAAATTACGACTAACCTAATCATCCGATCTCTACCAAATTTTGCAACAACATATCTTTATGTGGGGAGCATCCTTCGACCAAATTACAAGGTCATCAGCCCAATAGTTTGCGGATGTCCGCCATGTTTGTGTGCAAATCGATTCCCCCTATTAATTCAAACACGGTGAAACCGAACGGAACGAAATTTGGTGCAGAGGTAGCACTAGCAAAGGGCACCTCAGTGTCAGCTTTTATATCTCGGCTATCTTGACGAAAACGTAACGGCGGCCACCCAAATGTAAAATATTAAATCAAATTACGACCAACCTAATCATCTGATCTTTACCGGTTATTGCAACATTATACCTTTATGTATGTAGAATCGTTTGAAGAAACTAATAGGTCATCAGCCCAATAATTTGCGGATGTCGGCCATATATGTGTGCAAATCGATTCCCCCTATCTATTCATACACGGTGAATCCGAATTGAACGAAATTTGGTAGAGATGTAACACTAGCAAAGGGCACCGCATTGTCATGTTTTATATCGCCGCCATCTTGACGGAAACGTAATGGTGGCCACCCAAATGTTAATAGCTTAAATCAAATTAAGACCAACCTTATCAGTTGATCTCTACCAAATTTTGCAACAACATACCTTTATGTGAAAAGCGTTCTTTGACCAAGCTACAATGTCGTCAGTCCAATAGTTTGCATATGGCGGCCATATATGATGCAAATCGATTCCCCTATCAATTCAAACACGGTAAAACCGTATTGAACGAAATTTGGTTCATATGTAGCACTAGCAAAGGGCACCTCAGGGTCATGTTTTATATTGCCGCCATCTTGACGGAATCGGAATGGTGGCCACCCAAATGTTAAAAGTTTAAATCAAATTACGACCAACCTAATCATTTGATCTCTACCAAATTTTGCAACAACATTCCCCTTTGTGGGAAGCATCTTTGACTGAACGACAAGGTCATTAGCCGAATAGTTTGCAGATAGTGGCCATGTATGTGTGCAAATCGATTCACCATATCAATTTAAACACGGTGAAACCGAAGTGAATGAAATTTTGTACAGATGTAGCACTAGCAAAGGGCATTTCATATTCATTTTTAATATCCGTATAACACGTTGTATTTCTTCAAGCTACTACAACCAACATTCAATTATAATCCTTGAAAAGGATAAAGAGTTATAACAATACCTATGGATTTAGGAGAAAGTAGGCTATATGTTCTTTACTGAACATCTTTTTTATGTTTTTTGATTGAATCCACTATATTACCTCTATGCACTGTTTCATCAGATTGAAATATGGTGAGGAGTTGGAAGTGTTCAATTTATTTGCCAACAAATTAAGATGAGGAACCATGGCAACCCAGTTGTTTTCAGAGTGTGGAAGTAGCCTGACCACATGGCCTTGAGATTTAAGTTTTGTAATATATAAAGAGAGCTTAGCTCTTGTTCTGTCTAAAGGCAGGCATTATAAATCTTGTATTCAATATGCAAGTTTCAAGTTAAGGTATTAAAATTACTGTAACTGGGTTAAAAATTAATATTGATAGATAAATCCATTCTTGAAGGTATATTTTTAGCCTACTTTCGATTTTTGCAAAAAATGAAAGTAGACTTATGAGATCACTACAGCGCCAAAAAATGTGTGTCTGACTGTGTGTGTGTGAGTGTGTGAGTGTGTGAGTGTGTGTACTCTGAATGTCTGTCCCCCCCCCCCCCCCTATCAATTCGAACACGGTGAATCCGAATTGAACGACATTTGGTACAGAGGTAGCACTGGCAAAGGGCACCTCAGTGTCATGTTTTATATCGCCGCCATCTTGACGTAAACGTAATGGCGGCCACCCAAATGTTCAAAGCTTAAATCAAATTACGACCAACTTATTTATCTGATCTCTACCAAATTTTGTAACATTATACCTTTAAGTTTGAAGAATCCTTTGACCAAACTACGAGGTCATCTACCTAATAATTTGCGGATGGTGGCCATATTTGTGTGCAAATCGATTCTCCCTATCTTTTCAAACACGGTGAAACCAAATTGAACGAAATTTGGTACAAAGGTAGCACTAGCAAAGGGCACCTCAGTGTCATGTTTTATATCGCTGCCATCTTGACGGAAACGTAATGGCGGCCACCCAATTATTCAAAGCTTAAATCAAATTACGACCAACCTATTTATCTGATCTCTGCCAAATTTTGTAACGTTATACCTTTATGTATGAGGAATCTTTTGACCAAACTATGAGGTTCTCTGCCCAATAATTTGCGGCTGGCGGCCATGTTTGTGTGCAAATTGATTCCCCCTATCTTTTCAAACACGGTGAATCCGAATTGAACGAAATATGGTACAGAGGTAACACTAACAAAGGGCATCTCAGTGTCATGTTTTATATCGCCGCCATCTTGACGAAAACGTAATGGCGTCACCCAAATGTTAAAAGCTTAAATAATATTACGACCAACCTTTTTTATCTGATCTCTAACAAATTTTGTAACATTATACCTTTATGTATGAAGAATCTTTTGACCAAACTACTAGGTCATCTGCCAATAATTTGCGGCTGGCGGCCATGCATTTGTGCCAATCGATTCCCCCTATCTATTCAAACACGGTGAACCCGAATTGAACGAAATTTGGTACAGAGCTAGCACTAGCAAAGGGCACCTCATATTCATGTTTAATATCCGTATGACACTTATTTCAACAAGCTACTACAACCAACATTCAATTATACTCCTTGGAAAGGACAAAGAGTTATAACAATACCCATGCATTTAGGAGAAGGTAGGCTATATGTTCTTTACTGAACATCTTGTTATAATACTGTATCAGACTGCATTTATAAAAGGTATTGAATTAGATAGACAGAAGTGCTGGGAAAGCTTCACCGAAACCTTACAGGTGGATGTTAAAGGAAGTAAAAAACTTCTATATGGATTGTTTAGAAAAAAATTGAGAAATAAAGAAGAAACAAAATTTGTGAAGACAGACAGTGGACACGTTTTGACACAAAGAGAAGATATACTTCAACGATGGGAAAAGTATTTCGCTAAATTACTTAACGACAAATTCAAGGAACTTGCTGAAGAGGAAGAACGTAAAGAAGAAAAGGTGGAAGAAAACCGAAATGAAGACATAGCAATGTTGGAAAGAGAAGAAGCCCTCAGGAAGATGAAGAATGTTAAAGCACCAGGAGTGGATGAAGTGACTACAGAGATGATAAAGGCAGCAGGACCAGTAGGGCTACATTGGGTGTATGGACTATTTCGAGGGATATGGAAGGAGAAACTAGTACCAGAAGATTGGAGGAAGGGTCTGATAATCCCAGTATTCAAGAAGGGTGATAAGAAAGAATGGAACAATTATCTGGGAATCACTTTTATTTCTCATGTTGCAAAGATCATTGAGAGGATATTAGAGAAAAGAGTGAGAATGAAAGTTCAGACAAAAATGGAGGAAGAACAACATGGATTTCGAAGAGATAGATCAACCTTCGGTCTAATCTTTGCTCTAAGAAACATGATGGAGAAAAGATGGGAGTTCAAAAAGGATTTGGTGATGACATTTCTAGATATTGAGAAGGCATACGACAATTTACCACGAAGATTGGTCTGGGACGCATTAATAACAAGATGTTCAGTAATGAACATATAGCCTGTTTTCTCCCAAATCCATAGGTATTGTTATACTCTTTGTCCTTTTCAAGGAGTATAATTGAATGTTGGTTGTAGTAGCATGTTGAAATACAACGTTCTATACGGATATTAAACATGAATATGAAGTGCCTTTGCCAGTGCTACCTCTGTACAAAATTTCATTCAATTCGGTTTCACCATGTTTGAATTGATATGGTGAATCGATTTGCACACACACATGGCCGCTATCTGCAAAATATTGGGATGATGACCTTGTAGTTCAGTCAAAGATGCTTCCCACAAAGGGGAATGTTGTTGCAAAATTTGGTAGAGATCAAATGATTAGGTTGGTCGTAATTTGATTTAAGCGTTTAACATTTGAGTGGCCGCCATTCTGTTTCCGTCAAGATGGCGGCAATATAGGCTACAACATGATAGCGAGGGGCCTTTTGCTAGCGCTACCTCTGTACCAAATTTCATTCAATTCGGTTTTACCGTGTTTGTATTGATAGGGGGAATCGATTTGCACACATTCATGGCCGCTATCTGCAAACTATTGGGCTGATGACCTTGTAGTTCAATCAAAAGATGCTTCCCACAAAAAAGGTATGTTGTTGCAAAATTTGGTAGAGATCAGATGATTAGGTTGGTCGAAATTGGATTTAAGCTTTTATCATTTGGGCGTCGGCTATTACGTTTCCATTAAGATGGCGACGATATAAAACATGTCACTGAGTTGCCTTTTGCTAGTGCTACCTCTGTACCAAATAACGTTCAATTCGGTTTCACTGTGTTTGAATTGATAGGGGGAATCGATTTGCACACACACATGGTCGCTATCTGCAAACTATTGGGCTGATGACCTTGTAGTTTGGTCAATGGATGCTTACCACTTAAAGGTATGTTGTTGCAAAACGAATTGATAGAGGGCGGAGGGGGAGGGGGGGGGGGTCAGACATTCAGAGTATACACACTCACACACACATTTTTTGGCCCTGTGTAGATCTCATATGTCGAGTTTCATTTTTTGCAAAAATCGAATGTAGGGTAAAAGCCAGGGTGGGCAAAGCAGAAATACAAATGATCAATGCCATGTATGAAAAGTGTGAAGACCAAGCTAGGACAAGTAAACTGGTTCAGTGTTGAAACAGGACTTCGACAAGGAAATGTGTTATCCCCTATACTGTTTATAACAGTCATGGATGAAATCCACAAGAGTGTGAAACGAAGAATGGAAAGCAAGGAAACTTTGCAGATGACATAGTAATAAGGGGAGAAAGTGAAATAGAAGTGCAAGAACAAGTTACTGTATGGAATCAAGAGATATAGAAATAAGGAATGAAAATAAGTGTGGAGAAGAGTAAGACTGTACTGATGACAAGAAACAAGAGAGAAGGAAGACAGAATATTGAAGTCAATGGAAATGTTGAAAAGCTTTAAGTATTTGGGGAGCATACTCACAGAAGATGGTTCAATAAATGAAGACATTGGAAAGAGAATCCAACAAGCTAATGGATTTTACCAGTGTGTGAGGGGTTTAGTATCGAACCAGGAAGTCCCAAAGAATTGCAAGAAAGTTCTATTCTCTATGTATTATACACCATGTTTGACATATACAGCAGGTACTAGGACCACAACAAAACGCGATGAATGCCGATTCCAAACAGCGGAGATGAAGTTCCTTAGAGGAATAATTGGGAAGACACGGAGGGATAAAATCAGAAATGTGGACATTAGGGAGAGAACTGGGTTCCCAAAACTGCAAGACAAGATAGAGACCAGTAAGCTGAAGTGGTACGGACATATGATGAGAATATAGAGTACCAAGATGAGTATTTATGGAAGAAATACCAGGAAGAAGACGACGAGGATAGAGGTGGATAGATACCGTGAAGGAAAGCATAGAGAAGAGAGGAGTAAAAGACAAAGAAGTATTGAAAGAAGGAAATGAACGGTGGAGGGATAGACAACTGTGGAGGTCCTTGATTCGCAACCCATCCCAGGGAACTGGAAACGGGAAATGAAGAAGAAGATAAATCCATTCTTGAAGGCATATTTTTAAAATACTGTATCAGACTACATTTAAAAAGAGACAGTCAGTCTGAAAGACTGGACTTTATATCATTTTAAATACTACAAATGCTAGAAAGGCTGGAGGCTTCGAGCGAGAGTACTGTGAAAGGAGGGAGCTGGCTGGATGACGTCACGCTCGCCGTCTCGTAACGCCAGAGCTCACCAGTGAACTCAGTACACATGCACCAAGCGGAACTATGACGTCACACACCTCAGTGCATTCTCGGTACATTTCGTGACGTTGCCGTAACGTAACGACGTAGTCGACTGTATCATTTAAAATTATAAAATGGTATTGAATTAGATTTCTTGGAATGAGCGGGTAGAAGTTATTAAGGTCACAGCAGCTCTCTACCGGCGATGCTACAGAGAAAATGAAACACAGGTTCATCCCTTTGGATATTTTTCAGTTTAGTTACGAAGAACTCCCGCCACCATAAAATCATACCCTTCATTGTTGTCAGGGGTGTCAATGTTTATTAATTACTCTCTCTCTCTCTCTAAAGGCAATTCTTTGGCATTATCTAAGTTCTTTGAAAATTTAAAAGTTTTAATCAATGATTGTGCAGTGTATTGTGAAAAACGTCTTGTTGAATAATGTTTTTCTGCCATATATGAGTGATTTATATGCACTTTGGTGTAAGTGATAAGTGCAGGTATTAGATCTGTGACTGAAATGGAAAAAAGGTTGGTCTAGTCATTCTGCTAGCTATTTCAATATAAATATTATTTCTAGCGGTTTCGGTAGCGCAGTTGGTAGTATGCTGAACTTCTATGCCCAATATCGCGGGTTCAAACCCGACCGAAGTCATCGGATTTTTAAGAGCGTTAACAATCCCTCAGTTTGCTTTCGTTCGGTGGGGAATTAAGCCAGTCGGCCCATGTCAGATTTATTGCATGTAAAGGAACTTTCCACTAACTACAATTGTGTGAAGTAAAATTTGTAGGTTAGATTTGATTTACGCTTTAACAAGTTCCAACGTTCACCGCCAGATGCATCTTGCGGTGTTATCTGGTTGCCAAGTTTGTAGCTAGGTGTCGTTGACGGTAGCAAAAGTATGGAGTACTTGAAATTGTTCATCTGCAGTGCTTACCTGAATTACACATAACACACACTAATACAGCCATCACAATTTACACCGGTTATCAGACAGATTCTACACACACCCAAAGTACACGGGACTACTTGTCCGCGTTGTCACAGCCCCTAAACTGAGGAACCAATATTATTTCTTCGGCCCTTAGCCTATTACTTCATTTTTGAAGCTCCGTTCTCCACATTTGCTATCACACTTAGATTTACTCGACCTATAAAAGTGATGGTTTTGATAAATTACATTATTAGGGAAGACTTGTGCCTCCGTGGCTAAGGTGGCAGCACGCCGGCCTCTCACCGCTGGGTCCGTGGTTCAAATCCCGGTCACTCAATGTGAGATTTGTGCTGGACAGACAGGTTTTTCTCCGTGTACTCTGGTTTTCCCTGTCACCATTCCATTCCAGCAACACCCTCCACTATCATTTAATTTCGTCTATCATTCATTTAATCATTTCCCCAGGGGAGTGCGACAGACTTCGGAGGCACAGTTCATATCCTCGCCGCTAGATGGGGGCTTCATTCATTCCCTGATGCGGTCGGTCGACTGGAAGGAGGCTGTGGATTTTCATTTTACATTGGCAAAGACTTGTATAATCCAGTAGGATATGATGGAGAATAAGAATGCAATCTCTGTCAGTTGTACAGCTGCTTGCTGTATCTTTACTTTCACTGTGCTGTAAACTTACATTGTTCATTATTTATTGTGTAGAAGCTTAAGATGATAGCAAAGGAGTTAATGATTCGTTTTTGTCACTGGGCTATAAAAGAAGAAATCCAGGTTGAAGTGAATGACGGATGTGGAAATCGTCTGAATGAGTAAGTGAACAACATAGAAAGGAAATGCTTTCTTTCAGTTTTATGTATGCAAACTAAAAATGTTGGATTTGAATAAGGTTTGATGGCAAAATCAGATATCCTCGTAATACATCTGTCATTGCACTCATTTGTTTTTATTTTTGTGTGTCTTGAGTTGATATATACACTGTATAACAAAAGAAACGATGCATCTAGAAGGAATTGTCTGATAGCGATAAAAATCGGTGGACGTGAGGAACATAGAACAACAAACAAACGATCAAAAGTGCAGACCAATCGAATGATTTATTGCAGATTTAGAGCGTTACAAATTGAGGACGTTAATAAGATGTTGGTCCACTCCTGGCCTGGATGCAAGCTGTCTCTCGACCTGGCATGGACCGATGAAGTTCCCGGATGGTGTCCTGCGGAATTTCGTGCCAAATGGTCTCCAACTGTTGGGCTAAGTCGGCGACATTTTGGGATGTTCGCAATCGCCTTCCCATGACGTCCCAAATGTGTTCTATGGGAGAGGGATCAGGCGACCCAGCTGGCCAAGGAAGGATAGGGCAAGTTTGAAGACAGCCCATAGCAACACGTGCCGTTTGCGGCCGGGCATTATCCTGTTGGAAAGTAAGGTCTGGATGTCGCAGAAGGATCGGTAACACAACCAGCCGTAGAATGTCAATCAACATACCGCTGTGCTGCCAGTGTGCCAGGAATAACTACCACAGGGGTTCGGCTATCAAAGGAGATGGCACCCCAGACTATCACCCCCTGTTTGTGTAGCGTGCGATAGTCAGGGCAGGATCCCCACGCTGGCATGGACGTCTCCAAACACGTCTGCGGTTGTCGTGAGGGCACCGTTCGAAACGGGACTCGTCACTAAAGACTATACGTCCCCAGTCAGCGCAGTTCCACGTTTCTCGAGCGCGTAACCAATGTAATCTGACTTGACGGTGAACAGGCGTGAGTGGTAAGTGGCGTAACGGGCGGTGCGAGCGCAAACTCCTGTCGCTCAGGTGCCTGTTGATGGTCATTTGATTTGATTTGATTTTGATTTTATTTTCACGGCTACGCTTAGAGCTTAAGAGCTCCTTTACAGTAGCGCCCTACATAAAATAAGATTAGGGCTTATAAAAATAAAACATTTAACTTATATTCACAATATAAATAATCATAGTCTAACAATTATAGTAACAAAAAGATAGCAACAATATAATAATAATAATAATAATAATAATGGAAAAATTATATATCAAAGAGTGAGAGTGAATACAGACTATCAGCCCGAAAAACAAACACCATATACTGTACAAGAAAAGCTATTCTGGAAGTAGACAGGTTGTCAGCTATTGTCCTTGTGAACTAAAAAAAAGTATTTTAACATAATACAGTAATCAAATGTGAGAGGTATACTGCTCCAAGAAGCAGGATGAAAGATGTCTTTTGAAAGCTGCAGTGCTTGCAATGTTGACGAACTTATATAAATCGAAGGTGTTGAAGAGGCGTGGGGCAGTGCAAACAAAAGATTTATTGAACTTCATGGTTTGGTGTATAGGAATCTGGAGTGTTAATTTTGTGTATCTATTTTCTCGATTATGAACAGAATGCATTGGTGTAAAGGCACTGTAGAGATATAACGGGGTCTTGGTATGTAATATTTTATGTGTCAAAATGGCAACTGATAACTGCCTGCGCTCGTGGAGTTTCAGCCATTTCAGCTGCACGTAGTAAGGTGTGATATGTTCATCTCGCCTTACATCCAGAATGTACCGAACACATGCATTCTGGACTCTTTGTAATTTGATGTTCTGTGTTTCTGGTAAATCATTGTATACAGCAGAGCCATAATCAATGATTCGAAAAATGAGAGTTTGGACGAAGAGCTTACGTATGTTAGGTGGGGTGTAAGAAACAGTTCTTTACAGGAGATGCATAGTTGATACAACCTTCCTTACCACATTAGACGTATTCTCTGCCCACGACAGTGTTCTATCAAATATCACTCCGAGATTATTGACAGAGTTGCTATATTTAATATTATTATCTAGTATCTTGATGGGTGGTAGTGAATTAAATCTACTGAATTTAGAAGTTTTGTATATCCAATGGATATAAGTTGTGTTTTAGATATGTTCAAGTTAAGATTATGATTTAGGGCCCATTCACAAAGCCTGTCAATGTCTTCATTAAACAGATTTATACAATCACATGCGGTGTTAGGCGTGAGTTGAAAATAGGCTTGGAGGTCATCAGCGTATATATGAAGAGAACTATTTCGGAATTCATTAGAAACATCGTTTATATATAGCGAGAAGCATAGTGGACCTAAGCCAGATCCCTGAGGTACTCCACTTTCTACCGATTTCCATATTGAGGAGGAGCCATCCGCGAGGACCACTCTCTGTGTTCGCATGGAAAGGTAAGATTTGAACCAGGAAAGAGCACTCTGAGAGAAGCCAAAAGATTTCAGCTTTGCAAGAAGTATATTGTGATTCACACAGTCAAAAGCCTTACTGAAATCGAAAAGACATAGGATTATAAGCTGACGCTTGTCCATAGCTGAGCGTATATCATCGCTGACCTTTAACAATGCAGTGGTGGTACTATGACCCTTTTTAAACCCAGATTGGTAAGGATTGAAGATATTAAATTTAGTTAGGTATTCACATACTTGTTCATGAACTATTTTCTCAAGCGCTTTACTAAGGGCACAAAGGATATTTATTGGTCTAAAGTCACTACAGCTAGTGGGGTTTTTATTTTTTGGCACTGGACGTATGTTAGCACACTTCCAAAGAGACGGGTATACACCACTTTGTAGAGAGAAATTAAATAGATGGATAATTGGGGGTAGAAATACTTCAAGACAGTTAGAAATAAGAGAAATTGGGATGCTATCAGGGCCTCTTGCTTTTGTACGAATTGATTTGATGGCTTTCACAATCTGGTGTGGGTAAACATACATAAATAAAAAAAAAATCATGGGCAGGGGGAGGGATGGAGGTGTATTTCATGACAGTCTCTGATACTCTTAATACATCACCAATTGAGGCAACATTTGAGTAATGTTCATTTAATTGTGATGCAGAGACAGGCATCTCAACATCAGTGACTATACAAGGTGGACTCATGTGTGTGGGTCACACGCTGGATCGTTGATAACGACGACTCCGGTGCTGTGACAGCTGTTCTGACAATCGATATATCTTCCCGTGATGTTGTGGCCCTCGGTCGATCACTGCCGTTCTGACGCTAATGCCTGCCGTTGCTGACCCACGCTTGCCAGCATCGTCTGATCGCCACATCACTTCGACCCAAATGTCCAGCGACAGCTCGATTCGACCAACCAGCTTCATTCAATCCGGTCGCACGACCTCTTTCAAACTCTTACATCTGCTCATAATGAGCACGAATCCTTCGGCGTAGCATTCTTACAGCCGACGTTCAGATATCGTAGTCAAATGCAACAGCTACTTTGAGAATACGCTTCAGAATCGCGCCTTATATACACCTGATGCATGCACAGTTCGGATGCGCGGGAGCACCCGCTCTTCATTCATTGGACACGAAGATTTAATCAGTTGCATGTTCGGTCCGAACGTATTTACATACGTAATTTCTTACAATTGGACAACTCCTTCCCGGTGCGTCCATTTTGTTGTTGTTATTCAGTGTATATTCACTTTTGATATTTAAGAACCCAAAAACTATCCATTCTTATTCAGAGTTCTCACTGTTGGAGGTATATAAGGAAAGTATGTTACTCCGTTAATTATTGTATCCTGTATGAATGATGATGGGAAGATGACTTCTGTTCTTATCACCACATCCTACTTGTAGCAGAGATCTGAACATACATGGGTTGGTTTTTTAGTTTTGGCACCTTAGTTATAACTGGATTAATAACTCACTTAGATGGTTCCAAGTTTCACAGGCCCTCGATGTAGTCCCCACCGTTGCGTACAACGTGTTCCCAGCGAAGCGGAAGTCGTTGGATCCCGTTGGCACTGCCCAATCTATTGATGGTTCGAAGAGAGCGCTCGGCAGCCTGCTTAACGTCTTCAATGGTACGGAAGCGCTGCCATACTGTTCCCCGAGGGCAAACCTTTAATGCGGCGTACTATTGTTCGTTTCTGCAAGACCATCTCCGAGGAGCTCTGAGAAGAAAACGGCGCCACCACATGGTTACACCGCCCATCGTTCTGCATGACAATGCTAAGGCACACACAGCAGGCGGTGTCGGCATTGTTGAATCGCTGGGGCTGGGAGGTCCTCCATCATCCCCCATATTCTCCCGACATCAGTCCCTGCGACTATGATCTCATCCCGAAGATGAAGATGACAATGACGTTAAGCAGGCTGCCGAGAGCTCTCTACGTACCATCAATAGATTGGGCAGTGCCAACGGGATCCAACGACTTCCGCATCGCTGGGAACACGTTGTACGCAACGGTGGGGACTACATCGAGGGTCTGTGAAACTTGGAACCATCTGAGTTATTAATCCAGTGATAACTAAGGTGCCAGAACTAAATAACCAACCCATGTATTTATAATGATAGATTTTAAAGGAAAAACCACTACTTAGAACCTCCCCTATAGTATTCCTATCCCCAGGGTATTTGTTCTCAGTTCCATAGCTGTCTTTTGTCATTGCTCAACCTAAAATTGTGAGCATAGGAGACTTCCTACAAACTGGACGGTTCTACATGTAGCAACCATATCAATGGTCAATATTACAACTAATTTTTGACTCAGGTAGGATTTGTTTAGAGTGGTTTGAATATCTTACATACGGTAATGCTGCAGGGGTAGTTTGTGATTTTCGTGATTAGCGTTTTTAAGGTAACATTGTGGGAGTGTTTTCTGTGAGAACCATAATAAGATCTTCTTAGTCCAACTGAGGATCGTCCTGTCTCTTCTGTGTAGTATAAGAGGTGTCTTGTTCTTGAGGGAGATTACTCATTAGGCAGACGGGCCCTGCTGTTAATGATCCATTGAAAGATACAGTTGGCATATGAGACTGAACCAGTCGGACAAATCAGCCCTTGTGTGGACCATGGTTTTAATACTATTGTATTGTATGTAGTTAGCACTGATGGATTAACATTAATCTACCTAGTTTACTTTGAGGTAAGTTTTAACAAATGACCCAATGTTTAAATTTGGGTCAGAAGATGTACAAATGGAGAGTAAACCGTGTCATCCCCCTAAATATAATTTTGCAGTGAAGTGAACAATTTGTAAGTGCACCTATGTTGTTGGTAGTGTACCCATTTGTTGGATGAGATGCAAATACCTGGCTTAAACACCAGAATCGCCAAGAAAGGTGCAATCTAATAAATTGTGAAAAGTTATTTGCTTGTGAAAATTTGTCTGGAATAAAAAAAAAAACAAGATGTCCTCACCCCTAAGACAATCCCCTCTACCACCATGTTTTGTTTTAATTCTTTTATATAGATAATCTGCCAGTAAGTGTCAAAATCAATATTATATACTTTATGATGATTGAATATCAAAACTAATAAGTTACTGTAATGCATTCACGTCCGTTAATCTCGATATTAAGCTTCTAAACCAGCTGGGATGGGATCCAGCTGGCAGTGGTTAAAGGTAATCGGAGCGGGGTCGTGGCTAGATGTTGAACTATTACAAAATTGCCATACTTCAGGAGGCCAGGGATTTACAAAGCGGAATATTTGGAACAATTACCCACGTAACCCACAAGAGGACAACACCATACAGAGGCATTGAGAAGGCTGTTGTTGATGAGAACGTATATCTTGTACTTATATTCTCCTTTTTCTAATGTCTTCTGTTTATATGCAATGCTGGGGCTGTGATTATTAATAAACGCGTGTTTACGTTAGCCTTTCCTTTGGGCTAAATGGCGTTTTCTTTAGTATCAGTGTAAAGAGCTCGTCCACATCATTTGTAAATGAATTCAAGTAAGAAAAAGAGAAAGTTAACTCGAGCAAGTTTCGATCCCCAGTCAACCGCATGAGAGACAGACGTTCTAGCCCAGAGACAAACATGTCCTACACATCTGAGTGTTATGAACTGACTTACATACAATGTGTTAGCAAATAATGTCTTGAAATAAACGATTTCTTCACTGCAGTACATCTTCATTATAAATCAATTGATACAAGGTTTATATTATTTCTATCAGTAGGCTATATCGCATACAACATAATAAAACTACTGAAATATTGGACAGGCACAAGAGTTAGCTGCCATTGTGGTGTTTGAAGCCATATTTTCAGTGTTGCCTTAGTAAACAAGAGTTTAGTGCTTTTCAGTCGGTCAACACGAATGTACCCAAAAGAGATGGGTTATGCCCTAATCCTGAAATAAATTACACGAGATTAATAAAACACTAGGATGACCAGTTTCGATCGTCAAGCGATCATCATCAGATCCATTACACTTAGGCTACAAAATCTATGTTTGAAATACAGGTGAAAATATTTACAATATGTACAATTATTTAGTTGCAGTATTGGTATTGCAACTGTCAGTGTATGCTAAATGCAGTATATATGTTAGGTGAAATGCTAAATGGTGATAGCTATCCGGAGATTGTACTTTAGAGAGATTATATGGTGGTAAACTATGGTTAAACTATAAAATTTTAGGCTAACTACTTCTCTGATTGTCTTCCGTACTACAGCTACTCGCAGTTTTCGTGCTCACTGGAACTCACTGTGCGGTCGACTGCGGTGGTTATCTTAATGACTGGTTTTTCCCTGCCTTCTCCCCCTGTCCCTACGTGCTGTGGGGAGTGATAGCGATGTGTTTATGTGAGGTGTTGCCAACCTAGATAAGATGTATGTTATTGAATGAGGTGGGTCTACAACTATTAAAGACCGTGGATTAGCCCTCGCCACGCGTGGAGCATAACCCATTCGAACTAAGCGTTGACGGTCTTATGAGGACGTCCCGGCACCTTTAATACTGCCGCGAATATGGGCCTTGGTTTATTGCAGAAGAAAAGTACATCGTACACCTGATCCAGATAACATTTACCTATTAAAAACCCCCTAATTTCCCCCCTTTTTTTTATCTAGCTTGGCTGTGTCGCTAAATTGTGTTTTGTTTCCGACAGGGTGTGTTTTTTAGTAGCGTGAAGAGGGGTGAGCTCTCCATGAACGTGTGTTCATTTAGATTGTTGGGATTGTTTCGTTTGGCTAGGTGTATCTCGATTGCTTCCTTTATGTCAAGAGCTCTGCCTTTCGATTCGTGATGGATTATTTTAAGGTCCGACTCAATGTTGGTAAAGCTGTGCCCTGCGTCACACATATGTTCGCACACGGCTGAATGTGTTCCGTATCTTATCGCATTCCTATGTTCATTATAACGTGTGTCTACTTGCCTTCCACTCTTCCCGATGTAATTAGCTTGACAATCGGTGTCTTGGCACGTTATAGAATATACCCCTGACCTTGAATACGGGTCACGTTTATTTAGATTATTATTTAGGAGGTGCCTAGCGGTTGTGTTTTTCGTCGTGAAAGCTATCTTTATGCCTTGTTTTTTGAATAGGTTAGTGATTTTATATGTATTCGCATTCACCTAGTTGAAACGCGCCATCTTGTCATGTGACAGAGACGGCTCAGCTCTTTCAAGTCACTCATACAGTATAATATTACAATATTTAATTATAATAAATAATGGATAACGTCCTTTAGGATAGATTAAACCACCCTTGGCTCGATAATCGGAATTTGTGGGTCTTAAGCTATTGATTATAATGGTTGCATAATTCACACGGCCGCCATCCCGAAATGGCACGGCTTGGGCGCAAGACGCGTGCTATATAAAGGTATGTTGTTGCCAAATTTGGTAGAGATCGGATGATTGGTTTAGTCGTAATTTGATTTTATGTTTTGAACGTTTTAGTGGCCGCCATTCAGTTTTCGTAAAGATGGCGGTCTAGTGCTACCTCTGTACCAAATTTCGTTCAATTCGGTTTCACCGTGTTTGAATTGATAGGGGGTGGGACATACAAAGTACACACACAGATATACAAACAATTTTTGACCCTGTGTAGATCTCATAAGTTTAATTTCATTTTTTGCTAGACCTTTATCGGGATAGGTCGTATGTTTAGAGACAAATTGTCTAGGGGCGTTATTAAGATAGGTTGGTAGGTAACATGGGACAAAAATATTATATAAAGCAAAAATAAGGGCTATATTGTTTCTTAGGAAACACATCTATAATAAAAATCCAAGATCTAGGTTATAATCAACCACACAAAACTTCCCGCTTTCTGTTAGGTTGTTTCAAGATCGAACCGTGACAAAAGAATCTCTTCACTATATGATAAAATGCAGAAGAGAGTACCTATACAGATTCACTCAGTATAACAGTCAATCAGAGATGGAGCGGGGCGATTTTTAAATGAGTGGAGTGGAAAGACGTACTAGTGAATTATAACACAACCCAGTACTACATAATATTCCACAGTACTAGGCTATTAGGGGAATAACAAAATATGTCAGTATAACACAAAGATAGAACCCATTTATTTAGGTAGGATGAATGAAAAATAATGTGAGATGATTAACATGCACATACATCAAAATCATATTTAAAAAAGAAGCGCAGAACGAGGATATAGGTTATACTTTCAGATTAATTGAATGACTGTATTGACTCAATAGCAGTCCCAGTCTGAGGGAAATTACTAACAGGAGAAAAATAAAGGAAATACAAATAAAAGAGAACAAAGAAGGATTCCACTTATATTACTCTTTAAGTTCACCACGAAATCATCCGAAATATGTAATTACATAGATAATTGAAGGTCCAATCAGGATAGAGAAAGGAAATCTTCAATGGGATTAACTTGTAAAAAATCATGAACAGAATGTAATTTTAGTTCAAATCTACTATCAGTTAATTAGGACAAATTCTTCAATAATAGGAAAATATTACCAAGACGAAAAATTTCAAACTAGTAGTTAATTACAATAATATCGTAGGGAAAGGGAATTCAGTTAAAAATCTTTTTCAATCATCGAAAGCCCACCGGAGCTTAGAAAGCACGTCTGATCATGTCATATCCCATGAAAAAAGAAAACAAGCAATCGGCAGGCAACAATGCCGACATTTCTTCCTCGCCTCAACACGGAGAAACACGCAAAAGAGTATTTATCCTGCTTTGGTTTTCTTACGATAACCCCCACCCAAAAAGAACTAATAAGACATAATGATAATGAATCGGGGGATTCATATTTAAATCAGGATTCATATGGAGTCATCTTGGACGGAAGGAAATAGAAGATTGAGGTTAAATTTGATTAAAAGGAAATTCCGTCCAAGTCAAATAAAATGATAGATGGAGGTCATCCAGAATGGATGACGCTTCTTGAAAATGAATAATAGACCTACATGGTACGCTTCAGAAGATAGGTTTAGTTTGAAGGCGTAACACAAATGATAGTATTGTACCCCATATTAATTTAAACACAAAAATTAACAGAGGTACTGAACCCTTCAGAAAAGCAGTGTTTAATGTAAGAAGTCTTAATCAAGGGGTCGCGCTCAGTTCCTATGTGATGTTTACGTTCGCCAAACAACATGCTCTACTGAGGCAAGGGTCATAGGATGCAAAACTATAAATTAGAAAGAAAGGTGACAAGATGTAAAATAATAACATGATTTAATGACTAATAGTGCATAAAAAGAAATAAACAACAATAAAATATCAAAACAATCGTCCCTGAATTTCCCATGACAAGAATATCTATAAATCTGAGGAGTCAGACGGATCTCCCCTTTATTTAAAATGTGGATCTTGGTTCCACTACCTTGCAATTTGGGTTTTATGTGCGCGTAATGACTAACTACGAGGAATGAGTACTTTGGATGACTGTTCGTTTACAACGGGTTAACAGCCACGATGCTCACGAACAATCATCTCGTAAATCAACGTTTACGGATATGGAACATGACATTAATAAAAACCCTTAAAACGTAATGCTGACACACGCAACTAAATCTACTATTTACAGGCATCTCTCTCGGGACCCTCATTAGCGCGAAGACGCACTAAACTTTGAGCTGCCAGACTGGCCAAATTGCTCCACACAACAAGGAAATACAGCATAGCATGTGACTCACGGGTCACTGAATGGAATATAAACATGGAATAAACCAACAACAACAAAAGCCTGACTGGCTGATATTACTTTATATGAACAAAACTGCATGTTAAGCTAACGCTTCGGAGATTATCGTGATTCGTAGGCAACTCCCATTTATTTAAACAATTTTTATCATTGATCAGTTCTTAATTCTGTATTACAAGTTATTACTGAGCCACACAGGCATTCTCCACTAATGACCTGGCTGGCAATCTTCAGTTCGTCTTGTGAAACATCTTCCCTCTTCCTCACTCACCTGTCATTGTCCCACTCTAGTGTGTATAAATATAACTGACCAGCTGTGCCGTTGTCTCAAGGGATCAACAGCAACAAACTCAACCACTACGGTCAGACATTAATCAAATATCCAGAATTGCCCTCGCGAGGTCACAATATGGATTTGTTATCAAGCTGCCAGAAATCAGTCTACGCTGAAATTCCCGCTTGTAATAACACAAAATACACACACACACACACACATCTGGGAATGACAATACGTTTTCACACAGACCGGCTGAAGGATGCTCGCCAACAATTAAAAAAATAGTAAAACCTACGATAGAGCTGACTGCCCTTCGTCACAAAATCACATTGCTCCAAAGGCAATAATTTCACTGAATCTGATCAATAATAAAACAAAAGAAATCAATTACCCTCCAATCTACTGTATAATTATATTACTTCAGTCCTACTTCTGAAACACAACATATCTCCGAGAGACGTTTTTAACCGCATTGCGTAGCATATGCAAACACGGTCGTCCACATATCTACGTTAGTTAAAACAACAAACAAGAAAAGAACCTTCTACTAATAACAAATGCGAGCTGTTTCCATGCAAACGGTGTGTCAGACCAAAACTAAATAGACTACGTTAATCACACAAGCAAATTATTTACAAAACAAAATATGTCCCATATACCATACGTTAATTTATCAATAATAAGAATTATTATGTACTCAGCCTCAATCAGCCACCCGTCAAAGGACATCCGCGGCCATCTCCCAACCGGATTCTTCTTATCTCATCTCAACCATCTTGACGGAGTCTTGATATTTCCAGGCTTCCTCCATGGTCAATGATGTCATCTCTCGTGCTGATTCAAAAATTAAATTATTATACACTTGATGTCTGACTACTAAATTCGCCGTTCGGGTACTTCTTTCCCCAAACAGTTTGTTGGCGAATTATCGAAGATACTGCCCCTACAAATATAGTACTGTGACTATCTGACACTGAATTTAACACTTTTAAAAATAATTTCTGTGTCCTTCATGACACGCAAAGTATAACAGCCTGTGTCCACTGACACACAAAATAACAGCCTCCGTCCTCAGACGAACCAAAGTATATGCCGTGTCCTCGACACTCCAAAGTAATAATCTCTGTCCTCAAACGAACAAACGTAATAATCAATGTCTTGGCTCTTCATACCACTTATAAATGAACCAGCCCTAGGTGTAGATAGAGGGGGAAACTAGATAAAAATTTCACAAAATAATAGTGATACCGGAATGAAATAAATATCACTGAACTCGAAAAATAGCGCAGGTCAAGAATATGCCCATTAATCCTAGAATCGATCGTAGAGATTTTGTCCAGGCGATCTCCCGCGTGAATGCTAGCCGAGCGTGCCCACGCTAGGCCTGCCGCGCTAAATAAGCATTATTTTCTCATTGGTTCCCACACTTTCTGTATCTTGGCGGTTTTTATTCAGACCTTGGCTAGTAGGAGTGTCTAGCCTGCTCATCAGCCACTCACGTTACTGCATCATATTTCTTCTAGGCGCGAATATTACAATGAACATACCAGAGCCGTGTCTCACTGCGCGTCGCTTCTATTTTGAGGCAGCCACCACCTGTCCTTCTGAATCATAGCTATGGTCATTCTCTTCACAATCCTAAGTATTTAGCCTTTTGTCAAACAGCTTCAGGTATGTCCCCGCTGTCTCCAGCAGATGCTTGAAATTTCCACATCTCCGTCTGGCTATTTTCATGATGCTTGTAGAAATATTTATTAATTTAAGAAATAAAACATTGAATCATTTATCCAACAGAGGATAAAGGGTTCACAACTCTCCCACTCACAAAATTTCGAACTTAGGAATAAAGTCGACAATTTTAAAAGACTTCCGTAGGCCAAATTGTTTTATTTCGGAATCACCCCTTTTCTATTACTTGGTCTAGCCGCTCCTGTCTTGAATGGCATTTACTCGTTTCACATCCTGCTTGTATCTCCCCTCTCAGTCTGCTTGCATGACCCGCTATTGCCTGAGGCAACACTCTGCTCGTCTCGTTAATGTTTGTCAACACCAACTCTACTTCCTCGTTCACGTGCCGTACTCAACTGCTCCCCGTTTACTTTGTTGATAGTAGGACGTCCATATATTCAAACTGCATCATTATTTCGGCGCTCCCATGGTTCGCTTCTACGATAACTTTTTAGGTTGGCTGCGTTGTAAACCGACATTGTTCCAGTGCTTAACTCTTTCACCCTGTAAGCATTATTTCCAAGGTTCCTGTCAATAGAATAGGGTCCTATGAACTTTTCGCAGAATTTGCTGAAGATCTTCTTCTCTGGGTCCGATGTAGCGGGTCGTTTCACCAAAACAAGCTGGTTGATTTCAAGATCACTGTGAAACCTCTTATTTCTTACTCGCCGTAATCTGCGGTCTGCTTGTTTCCTCATGTATGCTCTCGTCCTCTCAATTCGCAAGTCAGGTGCTATCATTGGATCTTGTGGGCAGTTAATGATGCTTTTCCACGATCTCACTGGATACTCGTTTTTGTGTAGGACCATAGTGATCTGTCCTGTTGACTCGTGCCTGGTAGAATTCATGCATGTCTCTACATCCTTGATTTTGTCCACCCATCTGTGATGTTCATTTGGAATGAAGATTCTCAAATATGCAGTTACACACTTAATTGCTCTTTCACTTGGATTTGCTTGAGCATGTCGGATGCTGCTTAAAATGTGTTTTATACCCATGTCCTCCATACCTTTCTTGAATTCGGCGCTTGTGAAATAACTGCCATGATCTGATAATATAAATTCTGGTTTTCCAAGGATTGGAATAACTCTATTCCGAATACGACTGAGTACCTGTTTTGAAGTAGTTTTCTGAATGGGGCATAATACGACAAACTTCGAAAATACATCAATGCACACCAGTAAGTGTCGGCAACCTCGCCTTCCTTTCGGGATTGGACCGAAACAGTCGAGTGCCAGTAGCTCGCATGGTTTCTGAGGTAGCAATGGTCTAGGATACTGCCTCATTAAATAATTATTTGGCTTTGTCCTCTGACAAGGATCACAAGTCGTAATAACGTCACATATAGTTGTTCTCATACGTGGCCATGTAAATGTCTCTCCTATCGTCGCTTCGCACTTATCTACGCCCACGTGACCGTAACTTTCGTGCGTATGCCATGTCAGTCCTCGCTGTAAAGAAGCAGGTACCAATATGCGTAACTTGGTGTGGTCATTATCTACCCATTTGTGCAGCAAATTGTTGACATAAACATATCTTCCTTCTTTGGCTTTCGCTTCTCGAAATGCAGGTGTTCCTGTAGGTAGTTGCTTTCTGAAGTATTGAATTAATAGCATCATCCATGGTTCCGCCTCTTGTTCTCGCTGTATCTCACGTAACTCCTCCAAGAATTCCCGGTCCTTCGGTGTTAACTCCAAGTGTTGTACCATCGCTGTTTCTTCATTATCAGGCTCTGGGTTCCTGCTGAGTGCATCCGGAATCACGTTCATCTTCCCTGGGCAATGTTCAATCTCAATGCTGAACTGCTGAATATATATAGACCAACGTGTCACACGTTCGCTTGCCATCGACGTCTTAAACAAGAATGTTAATGCCTTGTGATCAGTCCTGACAACAATAGGGTAGCCATAAATTATTCGTTTCCATTGTTGTAGCGCATGAAGTATGGCCAACAGCTCTAGTTCCGTTACAGTATAATTGCGCTCGTGCTTACGCAATTTTCGGCTGACAAATGCCAAATATGTTTTATGCTGCCGGTTAGCTGGATCATCTTGGTAAAGCATAGCACCTATACCAATTAGTGAAGCATCCGATTGGATTATAAATTTGTGCTTGAAATCTGGATATCCTAATTTAATGCAGTTTTCCAATAGCTGTTTTGTTGCTTCGAATGCCATCTCACACTCCGCATTCCATAACCATTTATTATTCTTCTTTAACATTTCCTGCATAGGAGCTACAGTCTCCGTATAACCTGGACAGTTTTCCTTAAAGAATCCCGTTACGCCTAAGAAAGCCCGAATGTGCTTGACTCTCGTTGGTGTAGGGAAATTCTTTATCGCTTCGATCTTAGCTGGATTTGGCTTCACTCCCTCCTTGTCAATGATGTGACCCAAATATAAGATCTCGCTCTTGAAGAAATGCGATTTCTTCAGGTTTACTTTGAAATTAGATGCATTCAGATTGCCTAATACTTTATCTAAATTTTCCATGTGAGTTTCAATGTTTTCGGATGCCAGCAAAATGTCATCAATGTAGCGTACCGTCATCTCCTTAACTTCCTCGGTTAGATTCCGGTCCAGGGCTCGGATTAAAGCACAGCCCGCTGTTTTGACTCCAAAGGGCATTCGAACGAAGCAAAACGTTTGGTTATCGAATAAGAAGCCAGTTAGAAGCTGTGACTTCTCATCCAATTCAATATGGTGGAAACTGGACGTCAAGTCAACTGATGAATAAATGCTTTTGTTTTTAAAGCCTTTTAATACGTCTCTGATGATTGGCGCTCTGTCATACTCAGGAAAAATGAGTCTCGTGTTTAGATTTCTGGCATCTAAACAAAGTCTAATAGATCCATTTGGTTTTGTGACTGCCAAAATCGCATTTAGATAAGGTGTCGGTGTCTTCCTTATCACTCCAGCTTGTAACATCTCGTCTATAATGACCTTAACTTGACAACGATATTTTTCAGGAATTGGATACAACCTACTTTTGAAAGGTGACCAATCCTCGACTTGCATTGAATATTTGAAATTTAATATTTTCCCAGGTACTGTATCAAATACTGTTTTGTGCTTCCTTAATATCTCTTCCAATTGCTTTCTGTGTTCACCCCCAAGTTGAATGTCATTTAGCCGCTCCTGTAGTAACTCTTCAAATTGTGCATCACTGTCGTCTCCTTCCGTTAATAAAGACCATATCTCCTGGGATTCACTCTCCTCGCCTAGTTCTATGATGTTATCTTCTGCCTTTCGTACCTCCTCTTCCGTCTCTTCCGATATTGCTTCCAATGCCCAATAATTTACATCTCTTCCGGTGGTGATTTCATCCATATGCAATCCCACGTTCTTCAGCTGATCATACTCTCTAAAACTGACAGTATTCTTGTGCAAATCTATCACTGCTTGATAGTCACAAATGAAATTTGCACCAAGAATTATATTGAAATTCATCTTTGCCATGATAATGAATGTTTGCCCAAATGTGTGTTCCAATATGTTCAGCTCTAAGTATGCCTGACGTTTACAAGTGACGGTGCGTTCAGGTATAACACCCCTCACTTTGAGCTGTGGTACGGGAATTACAGGAATATTTAGACTCCGTCCCAACTCTCGAACCAAGGCCTCCGATACCAGACTGATCTGTGACCCCGTATCCAATAAACATCTTATATTAATTCCACCAATCCTCGCGTAAATAATGGGTAGCTGCCTAATTTCATCGTTCCGTGGTTTCACCGTCTCCTCCAGGCAGTCTTCTGGCAAAGCAATCCATTCTTGTATGTTCGCTACTATCCATCCATCTTCAACTTCCGACTGTTGCGTTTGTAGGCTGTCTTCTTTATCCAAATTTAGAATTTTTTTTAGCTCCAGTGCGACTCCCATCATCCGTTTGTCGCTGATGCCCTTGATATTCCTCTTGTCTCAGTAGACTTCCAGCTTCCTCAGTATGTGTATCAGGATTCTTCATGTTCCCAATGGCTTTTTCTCATCTTCCTAGCTCTCCACCTTGACTAGCGTGTAATTCCTCTAGATAATTTTGTGATTAAGATTTCACATTTTGATAATAAATTACCAAACAATACGAAACTAAACCTAATCCATCCCATCCTAAAAGAATTCTAATCAAATTAGGGCTAATAATTAAAAATATCATAGATAAAACAAATATCAATACCAAAATAATAAACCGATTAATCGCTAAATCCCCGTGTATATATTCTTCTCTGTAAAAAATTACTAGTGAAGAAATAAATAAAACAAATCCTATAAATAATAAAGATATTCAATCAAATAAAAAAGTTATAATTAAAGAAGATCTATTTAAATTAAAAATCTCCCATTCAATAAAATAACATGCCGACAACACAAGCAATCAAGCCATTTGATCATTTTCGTTACAATTCGTTCCTCACCAACCAAACATTTTAATCGATTTCTTCATCCAGTCCTCAAACCCCAAATCAAAATTTGACATTCAATAAAATTCGTTTCTCATATTAGCTATTTCATTGTAAGGGATTATATAGGAATCAAATTCATGGGGATTAACGAAGTCGGTATATTCATAACTTCAGTATCATTGATGCCCTACAGCTTTTACAGTAATAATAGGATCTAAGGATTCATCTAATAAATAAAGAAGACGTAGGGTAATCAAGGTCGCGAAATTTTAACATTTGCATGTTAAAGAAATCTGAGTATTTTGTTTGCTGGGTGGTCTGGTACTTTCTAGAATAAAGCTCCATCCTTAGGCTCTGTTGTATCGCGGGCGACCAGTATTTGCGCAGAAACGGCAATCTAATATCTGACATGGTTCCAAATGTATATTTGAAGCTTAAAAACCATGTAAGAACATTTCCTGATAAAAATCTCTCCATCATCCTCAATCTACGTGCTTCAGGTACCCCAGTGTCATTGAAATGGTCTTCAATTTCTTTAATAAAAGCTTTAGGCGTCACCCCTGAATTTTCCGTGTATTTCTGTGGTTTATAATCACTTGAGCGAATTACTTGGATAAGTTGTGTAGGCTGATGACCGTCCTGTGGTGTTGAGCTCCTATCGATATTCTTGCGAAACCCGTCCGTGTTTGTTGTTAATGGGCTCTCCGCTTGAGTCTGACTTCCTGCTGTGCTGGCCTCGGGGCTATCTGAGTCATCCTGCTTGTCTTTCAATATTCCCGTTCTAAATATCGATGATTGCTCTAATGACCTGAGTTCGGCTTTAATGATCCTGTCCGTCTGTTCTTTAAGCTTACTCTTCATTTCTTGCTCTAAGGCTTGAATACGAGTGTGATTTTCGCCTACTGTTTTAAGAATGGTGGATCTTTCCTCTTTAGAATCGATATACATTTTTTTCCAATCCTTTCTTATCTGCTCTTTAATCGTGCTTACTTTCTCTTCAATCTGGCTTTTAGTGTCGTCTAAGGTACTCTTTAATTGCTCCTGATCCGCTTCTAGGCTTTTCCACTGCTCTGCTGATTTTATCTCGAGACGGTCCATATCTTTAATTATGCCGGATATATTCTCATCTACCGCTGATAATTGTTGTTGAATGACTTTGCCGCTCTTTTCCATCTCCATAAATCGTCCTTCTAACTTCTCCTGAGCTATCTTGACCTCGCTTGTATTCATAGTGCACGCTATTTCAATTTGCTCTAATTTAGCTAACACCGTTTCATCTAAAATGCCAAGTTTTTGATCAAAAATACTTTCCATTTTCTTAATCTGGTCTAATTGCTTTTCATTATTTTTACTTACATCTAGGGCCAGTAATACCATCTGTTGATTAGTGTGATCTTTCATCTCTGCGGTTAACGAAGCTAATTGGTTCGTGTTTTTAATGTTCTGCGCTTCTAATTGTGAATTGATAGTGTCATTAATTTCACTTTTTAATAATCTAGCTTGTTCCGCCTGATATTCATTTTGTTCAGTTCTACTGTTATTTAATTGTGTCCGCAATGATTCACTTTGTTCTGATAATTTAGCGTTTAATGCTTCACTTTGTTCTACCATAGTATTGTTTATTTGCTCAGATAATTTCGCGTTTAATGCTTCACTTTGTTCTAACATACTATTATTTAATGATTGACTCTGTTCTGATAGTTTAGTGTTTATTTGTTCAGATAATTTTGTGTTTAATGATTGACTCTGTTCCGCCAATTTAGTGTCCAACAATTCCTGTGTTCTCCTAGCTGCACTCTCAATGATTTCTTGAATCTGTTCAACCGTTGCCATATTACACACTTTATATGAGACATTAGGGAAATGGCATAAAGCAATGCCCTTTGACACACACATAAAATCCAATGCACATTTAATTTCTTTACCCTACTCAGTTCATTTATTTTTACATTTAATCCCACTAGTCGATTGCATCTCTGAGTAGTTCTAACTTTACTCAATTTAATTTAAACCCAAACACATATTCAGTCATTAAATTGTTATCCTGATCTGATATTAACACTGACTAATTAACAAAGTATTAATTGTCATTTAAGGCTACAGCCTCCTAACATTTTCATGAGTTTGACTTTCTATACAAATCTAGTTTTAATTTTAATCATTGGGCGCCCGGTATCACATATTACCTCTTACTTTAATTCAATAGACAAAAACGTGAACCGTATTTTACATTGCAAACTCCTGATTTTAATTTATATTTCACACACTTGGCGGTATCCTCTTCGCCTCACTTACTTTTAATAAAATATCACTTCCCGGTGATTAAAATACTGCCATATCTGCCTGCACTTGCGGCATGTCAGTTTTACTCAAATATGCCACTTAAATGTGTTCCAGCAGCGAACCAGCAATCAAATTACACCTTCATTGTTGATTCAGTTAGGAAACCCAACTACGCTTACACTGACATGTGCAAAATCTTTGCCGTTACACCACAGTGAACCGCCCCACGCTTGGCCGCGCCAGTTTTTCTCCTATGAACCCTTCAGAAAAGCAGTGTTTAATGTAAGAAGTCTTAATCAAGGGGTCGCGCTCAGTTCCTATGTGATGTTTACGTTCGCCAAACAACATGCTCTACTGAGGCAAGGGTCATAGGATGCAAAACTATAAATTAGAAAGAAAGGTGACAAGATGTAAAATAATAACATGATTTAATGACTAATAGTGCATAAAAAGAAATAAACAACAATAAAATATCAAAACAATCGTCCCTGAATTTCCCATGACAAGAATATCTATAAATCTGAGGAGTCAGACGGATCTCCCCTTTATTTAAAATGTGGATCTTGGTTCCACTACCTTGCAATTTGGGTTTTATGTGCGCGTAATGACTAACTACGAGGAATGAGTACTTTGGATGACTGTTCGTTTACAACGGGTTAACAGCCACGATGCTCACGAACAATCATCTCGTAAATCAACGTTTACGGATATGGAACATGACATTAATAAAAACCCTTAAAACGTAATGCTGACACACGCAACTAAATCTACTATTTACAGGCATCTCTCTCGGGACCCTCATTAGCGCGAAGACGCACTAAACTTTGAGCTGCCAGACTGGCCAAATTGCTCCACACAACAAGGAAATACAGCATAGCATGTGACTCACGGGTCACTGAATGGAATATAAACATGGAATAAACCAACAACAACAAAAGCCTGACTGGCTGATATTACTTTATATGAACAAAACTGCATGTTAAGCTAACGCTTCGGAGATTATCGTGATTCGTAGGCAACTCCCATTTATTTAAACAATTTTTATCATTGATCAGTTCTTAATTCTGTATTACAAGTTATTACTGAGCCACACAGGCATTCTCCACTAATGACCTGGCTGGCAATCTTCAGTTCGTCTTGTGAAACATCTTCCCTCTTCCTCACTCACCTGTCATTGTCCCACTCTAGTGTGTATAAATATAACTGACCAGCTGTGCCGTTGTCTCAAGGGATCAACAGCAACAAACTCAACCACTACGGTCAGACATTAATCAAATATCCAGAATTGCCCTCGCGAGGTCACAATATGGATTTGTTATCAAGCTGCCAGAAATCAGTCTACGCTGAAATTCCCGCTTGTAATAACACAAAATACACACACACACACACACACACATCTGGGAATGACAATACGTTTTCACACAGACCGGCTGAAGGATGCTCGCCAACAATTAAAAAAATAGTAAAACCTACGATAGAGCAGACTGCCCTTCGTCACAAAATCACATTGCTCCAAAGGCAATAATTTCACTGAATCTGATCAATAATAAAACAAAAGAAATCAATTACCCTCCAATCTACTGTATAATTATATTACTTCAGTCCTACTTCTGAAACACAACATATCTCCGAGAGACGTTTTTAACCGCATTGCGTAGCATATGCAAACACGGTCGTCCACATATCTACGTTATATAAACAACAAACAAGAAAAGAACCTTCTACTAATAACAAATGCGAGCTGTTTCCATGCAAACGGTGTGTCAGACCAAAACTAAATAGACTACGTTAATCACACAAGCAAATTATTTACAAAACAAAATATGTCCCATATACCATACGTTAATTTATCAATAATAAGAATTATTATGTACTCAGCCTCAATCAGCCACCCGTCAAAGGACATCCGCGGCCATCTCCCAACCGGATTCTTCTTATCTCATCTCAACCATCTTGACGGAGTCTTGATATTTCCAGGCTTCCTCCATGGTCAATGATGTCATCTCTCGTGCTGATTCAAAAATTAAATTATTATACACTTGATGTCTGACTACTAAATTCGCCGTTCGGGTACTTCTTTCCCCAAACAGTTTGTTGGCGAATTATCGAAGATACTGCCCCTACAAATATAGTACTGTGACTATCTGACACTGAATTTAACACTTTTAAAAATAATTTCTGTGTCCTTCATGACACGCAAAGTATAACAGCCTGTGTCCACTGACACACAAAATAACAGCCTCCGTCCTCAGACGAACCAAAGTATATGCCGTGTCCTCGACACTCCAAAGTAATAATCTCTGTCCTCAAACGAACAAACGTAATAATCAATGTCTTGGCTCTTCACACCACTTATAAATGAACCAGCCCTAGGTGTAGATAGAGGGGGAAACTAGATAAAAATTTCACAAAATAATAGTGATACCGGAATGAAATAAATATCACTAAACTCGAAAAATAGCGCAGGTCAAGAATATGCCCATTAATCCTAGAATCGATCGTAGAGATTTTGTCTAGGCGATCTCCCGCGTGAATGCTAGCCGAGCGTGCCCACGCTAGACCTGCCGCGCTAAATAAGCATTATTTTCTCATTGGTTCCCACACTTTCTGTATCTTGGCGGTTTTTATTCAGACCTTGGCTAGTAGGAGTGTATAGCCTGCTCATCAGCCACTCACGTTACTGCATCATATTTCTTCTAGGCGCGAATATTACAATGAACATACCAGAGCCGTTTCTCACTGCGCGTCGCTTCCATTTTGAGGCAGCCACCACCTGTCCTTCTGAATCATAGCTATGGTCATTCTCTTCACAATCCTAAGTATTTAGCCTTTTGTCAAACAGCTTCAGGTATGTCCCCGCTGTCTCCAGCAGATGCTTGAAATTTCCACATCTCCGTCTGGCTATTTTCATGATGCTTGTAGAAATATTTATTAATTTAAGAAATAAAACATAGAATCATTTATCCAACAGAGGATAAAGGGTTCAGTACAAAACCGCATAATACATGATAATACAAACACAAATAATATGGAATAACTACCTTGTGCTTGTAGTTACCGTTTTTTCCTTGTTAAATTTACATATTTGTGTGTAAAGGAGTATTCTTAATAGATCCTGGACATAAAATAGAATTCCTCTTCATCTTGGTTACACTATAAGGATAGGGAATTGGCCAGATATAGGTCACGATGGTTTGGTGCCTTGGTTCCAATAGAAATGGTGCCAAGGGAGACGAAATAACACTGAAGGGTTGGTTGAGAAAAGGTAATGTGAGGTAAACGTAGATAGTTGAATGAATGCTTGTGTACCATAAGAATAGGTATGGTGCAAATTTAATAAAAACTTGAGAGTAATATCCAATCATCTTAATTGTTTGTGGGTATATGAAACACTTGTTCACTACATTTAGTGAATTTATGATCACATAATACATTTAATGTGGTATTTATACATCACCATCTCTATCTACAGAAACAGTACACACCTTACTTCAATACCGCTGTCATATTCATAAGAATGTCACTTCCAAATTTTTCATCTAAAAAAATCATCAACAAATCTCAATAATTATATCACCCGTGGATTCTTAAGTATGTCATTTTATAAGTGCAGCAATTCTACGTCAAAAATTGACACGTAGACATATTTGAATAGCTGTAATGCAACGCATGTTTGGTAGTGTAAAAGTAGCTTTGAGGGATTGTGATGTTCAACAAACATAATTCAGTAAGCAATTAAATGATTCCTTATATTTCTCCCTTATTAAACTGAGCAAATGTTACAGGTATTTCTTTAATTTATCACCAACTATTTCTCTTATCCATTATATTCTAAGTCATAATCATCATTAACTCTCACTCGTAATATCAGTGTACAAAATCATCACAATCCTCCTCCATTTTGTCTAATAATAGATTCCAATATCTCTGATTTATTGCAATTCAGTAAACTGTCCGTAAAAAATCAGTTACATATGGGATTCTATCATATATTACCAAGACTTGGGGATCTAGTCACTCCAAATAAACCCAATGCCATTTAATAAATCAACTTTGGTATTAAAGTGTCATATCAAAATCCTTCAACGCTAATATTGCTCTCTCAAACATGCGTTGGGTTACATATATTCAAATATGACTACGTGACCATTTTCGACGTTGGAATTTTGTTTAAAATCCATATCCCAATTCATAAATAAATATCTTATCAATACGGTAGCCACTGCTATGTTATTTTACTTAAACACAAGTATTCTTAAAGGTTTTTGAAGCCATCTTTCAGTGTTGCCTTGGTAATGGAAAATGTAAAGATTTTCTGTCGGTCAACACGATTGTACCCAACTGGAAGGTAACTTTCTAAATGAGATTAATAAATTAATAAATGTTCAACAAAGCTCATAATTGAGTAGTGAATTAAATGATTCCTTCTATTTCTCCTTCATTAAACTCAGCTAATGTTCCTTTCATTTATCACCAAATATTTCTCTCATATCTATTATACAGGGTCTTTCATATAAAGTAAGAACGGAAAGCGGCAGCTTTGTTATCCGCTGCTACGGTGGCCTTGGCCAAGCTTGTTGCGCGCCACGGCCCCCTGCTGTAGTATTGAAAGCGCGCGCATAGTATATACTTGGCCTTGCAATAAGCATGCAGGTGTTCAGTCGCTAACTTAGTGAGACAGTTATCATTGCAACATCTTTTTTTAAACTTATTTTAACAAAACTCAGCAATTTTTCTAGGTTTATGTCGTGTCTTGTGTGCGGTTTAGCGTAGGAACACCAAGTTGGCTCATCAGCGGGCGCTTGGTGTCCCCGCCTAGAAAAATTGCTGAGTTTTAACTCACTGGCCATTAAAACCAATATGCCATCCTTATTTTAACAAATTTTAACTAGTCCTCACACATTGGAGGAACTGAAAGGAAACATGACGCATGCATTCAGAAACATTCCAGTGGTAGAACTCACTCGCCTCAGCCCGAATGTGGTTACCAGATACAATGCCTGTATAACCCAGAAAGGACGACACTTACAGCACATTTTATGAGGTAATATTGCATATAGGATTGTACACACGCTTAAAGCAGGGGGCTTTGGCGCGCCACAAGCTCGGCCAAGGCCACCGCAGCATCGGATAACAATACTGCCGCTTGCCGTTCTTACTTTATATGAAAGACCATGTACATTCTTTATGCTGAGAAATATTATACACTCCTAATATTCTCATATAGTATGCAAAGCAGATTTCTTAGGCTATCTAAAGTATGAAAAGTTTTAAATAATTCCTATATAATTATCCGTAACTCATTGTAGATTTCATATGTTCGTCGAAGAGATATTTAATAGGTCATGACTCTTGTAAAAGAATACAATCTCTATTATTATACAATGCTTCCATGTGTTTCTTGGAGACCTGGTCTGCATCAACAGATTTCGTTAGATCTCGCGGCTACATCCATTCCCACGTTGCTGTCATGTCCTTTTCACTACATCGTCGTCATCCAGATCCTTCAATCGGGTTGTGAATCCTCGTCTTCATCACGGCTCGTTGTAGTCGGTTGGTTTAACGGATGCAATTTTCCATCTCACGATTTATTAATTATTTGATTAAATTTCACGTAAAATACTTCACCATATTAAATAAAATTATGAAATTATGCACCCGCAGTTTCAATACGTCCTTACGCCACTGATGCATTCATTTCGAATACTATCAAACGAATTGTCCAACAATTGTTATTGTCTGAAATACTTCACCATATTAAATTAAATCATGAAATTATGCACCCGCAGTTTCAATACGTCCTTACGCCACTGATGCATTCATTTCGGATACTATCAAACGAATTGTCCAACAATAGTTGTCTGCAGTTCCATTGCCGTACTTATGCCCCCTCAGTTTAAACGTGTCTTTGCGCCACTGTTGCATGCAACTTGGGTACTATTAATATCAATGTCCAACTATTGTTTTGTTCACAGTTCATTGACGTAATTAAGCTTACTAGTTCTGTGTAACCGAGAGTTCGCACTTGTACAATGGCTCCGTGGCATTTTAAAATGTTACTCTTTAGCCCACACCTGCGAAATAACTCAATGAATGTCCTTAACAATACGGCAGAGTGCCTTGGCCGTGTGTTCTTCTTGTACAATATTCCCGCAGTGTAGGAAGTAGCTATGTAACCATCTAGATAACTACTTTAATGTTCATTACTATGCGTCTGGAAAGTATTATAGTGATACTGTTTTCTTTTCACACGAGAACATGATCTAATGTTATTCTGTGCTCGCGTGTATATCTTTCCGGTCACGGGCGATCAACTCGTCTTACTGGTGAAATACAATATGTGCAATCCATAGGGCTCGTAAAACCACCAATCTTATTTCTGCACCGGTTTCAAATATCAGATACCGGCTCAGGCATCTGATCGTGACTGTGCTGCCCTCGTCGGTGTCCTGGCTTCCGTACCCGCCCCGGTCTTTGAGAGGTATGAGCGTGAATATCTCCTTTTATTCCATAACTGATAATACCTCACTGTAGGGATTTATATGGTCTATTACCTGTTATTCACAGGTCTTGTGTAAATAATGGCCCGGTTTCAAATATTCTGAACCATATCAATGATAACATTTTCAGTATTTTCCTGGTTACTTCCAGTGTTTTCCATCTTTCCTCAAAGTAAATTTCATTATTCTATTAGTTGAATGACAAAAATGGTGGCTCTTACCAGAAATATGGCAACTTTTCCTACTTGATGACGAGTTAATAAGTCGCTCTTACGCTGGTCAGCCATGTTATGTCACAGGGTGTTGCTCTTAGCGCTTGGGAAAGTTCGTTCTGCCATAGCCGCGCAGGAAGGTCATATAGGGTGCTGTGGAATGGAATGATATTCATAATAAAAATAATAATAACATGAAAGATCAATGTCGTGTTAGTCCCGACAAGCAGCACAAAATGGCGATTGTTACCTGTTGATGTGCAAGGTGGTGTGGGACGTGTTGCCTTCATGTAGCGCACGCTAAATGTCGCATGGGTCAACTCATGGACAGGTAAGAAATTCGAAATCCACCATGTATTGTTCAGACATTTTTGTTGTTGTTGTTGGATCCAGGATTCATGGTAAAATATTGTTATAGTCAGCGCCAAAAAGTTAGCAGCTCTGGATAAGATAGTTGACAGCGGTCAAATGCTAGTAGCGCTGTGTCGGTAGTGGTCTAGATAATAATAATAATATCGTATGGCCACGGGTGCCTGGTGCAAGCTTTGTTAATTGACACCCAGAGGGTAGCTTGCATGTCGAATTTCGTCGTTCCTTTGAACGCTATGAAAGTCAAGGAGGTTAGATATCTAAACTCCTTGACACCTCAGCGCTTTCAAATAGAGAATGGAGGAACTTGGTGTTGGCGAAAAATCCCGAGATTAATTTTGCCATTGAACACGGCCTCCTGAATTCAAATGGGTTCTTTAACATGCCAACAACGTATGACATGAGTATCGTGATTTTTGTCGCCTTCAAAAATCACTTACCATGGCCAGGGACGAACCTGCAATCTTGGGGTTGGTAGTCCGACACTATAACCACTCACCCACCGTGGCAAGGTAGTGGTCTAGATGATTGTGGAGGTCTATGATCTGGGACCAAGGCGATGGCGGTGACGTGTCCGGCAAGTGTGGTGGAGGAGCTGCACTTAGGTCGCGAAAGAAAATCTGGGTGCGGCAGCGCAGATCGGTGCAGTGGTGTCTGACAACAAGTCCAAGAAGAGGCGCAAACCGAAGGGCAGAGGTTCTGGAGGTTGTGCCTCTGCAAAGCTGTCTGTGAACAAGCGACGCGTACATTTGCTTACTGAGAGCTCCGGGAGACCACCCTCCTTGACTCTGGACAGAGCGATTGCTTCTCCCCCCTCGGCTCCGGGCAAAACTTGCAGAGCTGGCAGTCCGCAACTACAGACGGGGCTTACCGCTCTATAACATAATAATTGTCCACTAGAACCATGGAACCCCGGTTTGGTAGCCTCTCGTGTCCCATTTTCCTGCCTACACCGAAGGTAAAGCCTTGGCCGTTTGCACGCAACGGACTATTCCTGCACAAAACTGTAACATTAACCGTCTCGCGTACAAACATGATTACTAAACTGCTGCGTCACACTCGACTCAATCACTGATTCCTTGCAGCCTACGTTGTTGACTGACTGCATGCACCGTGTACAAGTGTCACTGAACTCTGCTGCGTGCATTCCTTACATACTTGGATGGATAGTCTCGGTCTTTCCTGGTGGATTTGATATTCTAGCCTTTACGAGTCCTTGCAAACTTTTGGGTCTTTCTCGAGAGTCCCATGCCATCTCTTGAGAACCTTTGCGAATCATATCCACATGCGTACCAGCTCCCGTTAGCACCACCTACAAACGCCGTCCACCAGCAGGCCATTTCACAGTACTTTGATATTTTACACAGAAGCTAACACCTCATGTAATGTTCCGTGGTGTATTGTTCATTCAGTGGTACGGCAGAGTCCATCTAAGTCTGTTCGCAATGAATTTTTACTATCATTGGTGGCGGAGTGTGTGTATTAATAGTAGAAATTTGATACGAGGCGTAATTGATTGTTTTAAAATACTTTTCTTTGAAGAGGAGTAGCAGTACGGAATTAGTTATTCTTTATTTGTCCCATAGATGGTGGCATTTGGTGGCATTTATAACAATAATTAACACTGCCCCACCTTTGACTCTTTCTATACACCTCTGCCACACCTTGCCCCCCAGTGCCCCACTACAACCTGAATTTACAGCCATAATATTCTTCCCTAGGATAAGCACCTCTCTATGCATTATTCTATGTGATGTTACTGTCCTCTCTGGTTAAATTGCGGTCTGGCGGTAAACATATCCCACCTTTCGATCTCCAGCCGAGCGCTACTCGCGAGGGGGTTAACACCACAAAAGTGACATTCTACTGGTCAAAACATGGATGTTAGAAGTGTGATTATCCTGAGACAGGTTTAGGATCATTGAAAGGGGAATAGAGAGGTTGAAGTTGGATTTGTGTTGGATAAGTGAAGTATGCAGGCAGGTGGAATGGGACTTCTGATCAGGAGACTAAATGATCATTCGGACTTAATCAAATAACGGTTATGGGGAATAAGTCTCATATTGACTTTTGAACTTGGACAGTGGGTAGAATAGTATGAGAAAAACGTATGGGCATTTGTGTAGTATAAGTCTTTGAAACAGTTCATAAAGAAGTCGAAAGGTACTACGAAGGAATAGGTATAATTGTGAGGCTTGTCAACATTGACAAAAATGTTATCGTAAAGTGAGATTGAAATGCTGTGTTAGGAAACGAAAGAGAAAGAAAGACAGCTGCGTAATGTAGACTGGATGAAAGGTATGGTCGATAAGCAGGATAATAGTAATTGCACTGATCACAAGTAGGGCATAGCTGACATATTTTCAACAAGCTCAACGGAACTATAAACACATTGATATCAGGAGGTACAGGACGTTTTTAAATTGACTTTATTATGGTCAAACAAAAATTCCTAAAGTTGATTTTAGATTTAAAAATGTACTTTGGAGCCAACACAATTCTGACTACAATCTGCCTATAATGAAGAATCCATCAAGAACTCTAATGCAAATTCAAAAAATAATCGTTTGAAGATAACATTGGCAGATAGGAAAGGAAAGACAGAATACGTAGAAGATAAAGACATTTACCGAAACTTGAGGTAAAGATGAGGTGGAAGGAAGCGCAAGTAAATGGTTCAAAGAAAAATGTACAAAGACTATTGTACTTCTTGGTGTAGTTGCTAGCATAGCTCTCGCATCGGAGGTGCGGATTCTATTCTTGGCCCTGCCAAGGATTTTAATTCTGGTCTGATGGCTGGGATGAGGTACACTCAGCCTCTTGAAGTCAAATTGAGGAAAGGTGGGCTCGATTTGCTTACCAGCCATCCTCGAACCTACCTTTGCTCCAGTTAAACACGAAGATGGTTTCAAATTAAGGGCCACGACCACCTCCTTCCCAATCCTAGATTTAATTACAAATACACAAACTAGTACAGACATCACAGTACACTGGTTATCAGAAAAAGTCCGAACACACAAAGAACAACCCGAGTACATGGGCCTAAATGACCATGATATACTAGCTTCTATGATGAAACGACAGAATTGTCCAAGTTTAGAATATTGTTATAAGTAGGAAACTTTTATACAGATTTTCGAAAGGTTAAGAATACTTCCGAGTAAAGATGGTTAAAGTGCTCTAATATTAGTGACTTAGGTGAAAACCTGCTATAGGTACAGGGGAGAAATTAGACGGAAAGACTACATAGAGCATTTGTGTAGTGAAAAGGAGATTAAGGGTAAAGTAGTGAATAATGAGAGAAAATTGCTAAGCAAAAAAGAGGAGATTTCATTTTGGGATCACAATTGGTTGGCCACTAAAAGGCCTATTTGGAATGGAACAACCAGATATGGGTAGTGAACCGACTGAATTACTACAATGCATAGGGTCTGAGGATCTGTTTTGTTTATTTCACTTGCACTGGTGATTTTACTATTTTATCGTTAGTCGAATATTATTATATTTGCCACTAAAAGTTTAGTATTTTATTGTTATTAGAATTTTAGGATATGTTGCTAGTAGAATGTTAATATTTTTGTTTGTTGAATTGCTTTATTATTTTATTCTGAAAGGGAGTTGCAGCCATTCAGAATAAATCAATTCTCTACTTGTATTATAGACGGTAAGGATATCGATAATATTAGCCAACTAGTGGCTACACTGCATTCTGCTGCATGGCTGAATGCAACAGGAAACTACCGCCGTATTGCTCTTCCCGAGGATATGCACCTTCTATGCATAATTGCATGTGATGATGGCCTCCTCTCTTGTAAAATTCCATTCCGGAGGTAAACTAGTGCCCCATTTGGATCTCCGCGTGGGGACTACTCGAGAGGGGTTTAACATAACAGAAGTGACAAACAGGAAATATGATATTATATGGATCTGAGCATGGGATGTTAGAAGTCTGATAAGCAGTCGAAGGCTAGAAAACTTAGAAAGTGGAATGGATAGGTTGAAGTTGGATTTGGTTGGGATTAATGAAATGCGCTAGGAGGAAGATCAGGACTTTTGGTCAGGAGACTATGCAATCAATAACACTAAATCAAACAATGGCCAAGCTGGGATTGGTCTCATATTGACAAGGGAACTTGGACAGCGGGTAGAATATAGTGAAAGGATTATGGTAGCAAAAATCAATACAAAACCAAAGAACACCACAGTAGTACAAGTCTATATGCCCACCAGTCAAGCTGATGATGGAGATGCTGAAAATGTCTACGAAGAAATAGTTGAAGTTCTGAGGTATGTGAAGGGTGATGGAAATGTTATAGTAATGGGAGATTGGAATGCTGTGGTAGGAAAAGAATATAAGGGAAAATAGTAGGGGAATTCGGATTAGGTGAAAGGAATGATCGAGGGAGCAGGCTGATGGAATTCTGCACCGAGCATGAGTTGGTCATAGCTAACACCTTATTCAAAAACTTCAATAGAAGAATATACACATGGATGATTCCAGGAGATACAGGGCGTTACCAAATTGACGTCATTATGGTCAAGCAGATTTTGGAGTGCAAAACATATCACGGTGCTGGCATAAACTCTGACCACAATCTGGTTGTTATGAAATGCAGACGTAAGTTGAAGAAATTGAAGACAAATCAAAAGCCAAAAAGGTGTGCAATCAACAGACAGAAAGAGAAGGACGTGAACAAACGATTCAAGACGAGTATAAAGGCAGTACTAATGAAAACCCCTGAACAAGCTACAATTGCAGAGGAATAGGCACTTTTGAAGAACGAAATAACGAAATCCGCAGAAGAAAAGATTCGCAGGAAAAAATGAATAGGTAGAAAACCGTGGATCAAGCAGGATATACTAGAATTAATGGACGAAAGGCGGAAGCAGAAGAATGAAAGTGATGAAAGGGGAAACGCGGAATACAGACGTCTGAGAAATGAGGTTAACAAGAAGTGCAAGGCAGCATAAGGTGAATGGTTGAAAGAGAAATGTGCAGGTGTAGAAAATTGTCTAAAATTTGGAAAGTAGATACAGAATATCGAAAGCTTAAGAGTACTTTTGGGGAAAGGAAGACTAATTGCTGTAATATTATTGACTCAGTTGGGAAACCTCTAACAGATAGGGAAGAAATGGTTGAGAGATGCGAAGCTTACATAGAGTGTTTGTATAAGGTAATGGAGATTGAGAATCATGTTACGGAAAGGGAAGAGGATATTATTGAGGATGAGAAAGGAGATTTAATATTGAAATCAGAATTTGACACAGCATTGGGAGACTCAAGCTGTAACAAAGCACCAGGCATAGATGATATACCGATTGAGTTGCTAAGCTGCATAGTTGATGAAGGTCTGATCAGGTTATTTCACTTGGTGTGTAGGATTGATGAGACATGTGAGGTACCCTCTGTTATCAAGAAGAATGTTATCCCTATACCGAAGAAAACAGGAGCTGACAAATGTGAAGATTAACGTCCAATCAGTTTAATCACTCATGCTTCAAAGATTCTGACTAGAATAATTTACAAGAGGATGGAAAGACAGATAGAGAGTAGGGTGAATACCAGTTTTGCTTTAGGAGAAACGTAGGAACAAGAGAAGCTGTGCTAAGTCTTAGGCTGATTTTGGAAGCTAGAATAGAGAAGGATAAGAGAATGTTCACGGCATTTGTAGACTTAGAAAAGGCTTTTGATAACATTGATTGGATGAAGTTTTTGGCATTTTGAAAACGATTCTAATAAAGTACAGAGATAGGTGGGTGATCTACAATCTATACAGAAACCAGACAGCAGTTATTTGTGAGGAAGGACATGAGAGAGAAGCTGATATTCAGAGAGGTGTAAGGCAAGCCTGCAACTTATCACCCATACCTTTCAATCTTAACATTCAACTAGCAATGAAGGAAATTGAAGAAAAATTCAAATTTGCAGTAAAGATACGAGAAGAAATAATTTCAACTCGGAGATTTACTGATGAAATCGTCATTCTAGCCGACACACCAGAGGGTTGTAATGAGCTTTTTAAATGGTATGGATTCTGTCTTGAGAAAATAATTCATTATGAAAATTTATAAATGTAAAACACAAATATTGGAATGCAGTCGAAAGAGAACAGAAAACCCTATGGATGTCTAATTGGCAGGTGAGAAGCTAAAAGAAGTAGGTGAGTTCTGTTACTTAGGAAGAAAAGTAACCATTGATGGACGAAGCAAAGGGGATATAAAACGTAGGTTAGCACAGGCAAGGAAATCATTTCTACAGAAAAGGAATCTGTTTACATAGGATATAGATTTAGGTATTAGGAAGTCATTTTTGAAGGCCTTTGTCTGGAGCGTGGCACTGTATGGAAAAGAAACATGTACTGTTGGAGCAGCAGAAAGAAGAGAATTGAAGCGTTTGAAATGTGGTGTTACAGGAGAGTGATGACGATCAGATGGGTAGATAGGGTTACGAATGAAGAGGTGTTAAGATGAGTGGGAGAGATGTTTCTGGCGACTGCTAATGAAGAGAATAGATATGTTGGTTGGGCATGTACTAAGACACCCAGGGATTGCAAACTTATATATAGAAGGAAGGGTCGAGGATAAGAACTGTAGGGGTAGACCAAGGTTAGAATATGTTAAACAGATTGCCTCGAATGTAAGGTGTGGTGGATATACAGAGATGAAACGATTATCTCAGGACAGAGAAGCATGGCGAGCTGCATCACACCAGTCGAAAGAGTGAAGACTCAAACAACAACACCACTATTACGTAGGTTTTTTTTGGCAGGTACAGTAAGTCATGGGTTATAAAAGATTGTTATCAAACAGTGTATCATCATCCCTGTACTCAACGAAGCGGCAGCAGATGGACGTGTTTGATGACTCACCGTTCCAAATTTCTGAATAGAATGATTAACAAGTGGATGGGTCGACAGCCAGTTTAGGTGAAGTCCACTTTGCTTATACAAGATCTTAGCAATAAAGTACTGTAGACAAACGAATAAGAAGAAAACGTTTGTGGCACATTTAATCTTAAAAGAAAGCTGGTGATAATGTTGATTAGAGTAAATTTATTGTTTGACAGTCTAAATAGTCTTGGAATAAAACCCATGGATGGGAGAGTGTCTACAAGCAGTTGGTAGTTGGTAGATTCGATGGACATGAGAGACCGATATTTAGAGACATATAAGATAAGGCTGCATTTTATCACTAGTACTTTCCATTTTATATATTTTGCAAGTAACGAAGGAAATGAGAATGAAATTTAAATTAGAAGTAATGGATTAAGATCAAGGTATTTCGACTCAGTTATTTACTGACGTCATTGCCATCTTAGCCTATTCAACAGAGTACTTAAATGAGTTACTAAACGGTGTGTACTAGGTGTTGAGGTAAGAATTCATCATGAAAGCATTGTATTTAGAGCACAATTGATTGCAGCAGGAAAATATAAAAACTATTGGCACAGATTAGCAGTTAAAACGCCAAAGGACGTTGGTGACTCCTACTTCGGCACAAAACGGACATAGTAAATAAGATATAAAATTTGGGTTGACATCTGTCGACATGAAATATAGATCTAGGTAATAAGAAGCCATTATTGAAGCCTTTGCCTGAAGCTTGGCGCTAATTGGATGTGAAACGTCGAATGTTTGTGCTGCTGCAAATATGAAAAGAGAATTATTTGAATGTGGTGTTGCAGGAAAATAATGAAGAATGATAGGGCGGATAGAGTACACAATGCACGGTATTAGGACGAGTAGAGGAGGGTAGATAAATTCAATAGATCGCGTGGTATGGCACACACTGTGGCAATGGGAATAGCAAACTTACAGTTGTTCTGGACGGGCGGATCAAGGACAACAACTGTAAGGGTTAACCTATTTTAGAATATGGTAAATGGATTGTTTCGGATGTACGGTGTGGTACTTATGTGGAGATGGAATGATTAGCTCAAGAATGGGTGACTAAAAGGGCAGCATTAAACCAGTCTTCAGACTAATGAATCAAATGAATACAACTACGTATTTCTGTCACTCAGCATAAACGCCCCCTGTGTGGAAATTCACTTCAGTTTTGCGCGAGCCTATGTGCATTTACTTCAACAAATTGATCGGTTTGTGCACGAATTGAAATCTCCAACACAATTTCATCACTTTTAAACTTTAGTGACTGGTTTGACAAGCATGTGAGATATTTAGGCCAGATATTTGAATTACATATAGGTAATTTTAAATAACAATGTACGAAATGTGAATTTGTTGAAGTCAAAGCATAGGTCGAGATATTATGAAACTAAATCGAAGGAGTGGGTTTAATGTGCCCCACTGTAGTATGAGGTTAGACGGGAATCAGGTAGTGCTGAGTCAAGAGCAGGATAAATGTTCGCTATGTTTTGTAGTTAATCTTAAAGGGTTGTCAATTTCTGTTTATTACTGGTCACAGTTATACATCCAATTATCTGATTTTTTTACTTGGAACATAGGCTGATCTCTCATGTCCACACAATGTATGTACCCTAAATAGTGGTAACCATTCATACGCGATGAATTCAAGAGTAAAGCGTCATGACGCATGTAGTTTCGGCCTGCATACATACCCACCATAATCCATAAAATCAGCATAACTATTCTATAGGGAGTGTAATATGTGCGAGCGTGTACTTTGATAGTCATACGTGCTAAGTTGTCCAGTTTCCACTAAATAATCGTTATATCTTCGCACAGCAATGCTGCTAATGCGACAGAATGTGGGAAAATAAAACAGTTAAACACTCGCACCAGAAGTAAAAATCTGCACACAATGTTCGTAACCATACAATAATTTCAATTATTGAACTGATCAAGGACGAAATTGACTCTTGGCAAATAATGTGGAAATTAACTCTGCAATTTTTCTAGGTTTAACCTTTACTTTGTATAAACAATTTCTTGAAATTGTATCCTAGAGCAGTCGGCTGACATTTGAGGGTGCGCAAATGCGAGGGAGCCGTGTCAGTAGATATACCGGCACGTAATAGATCCCCTTCGGGGCAAAGAATTCCGGCACTCTGGCGTCTCTAAAAGCCACAGTAGTTTAAAGGGACGTAAAACCAATAACATTATTATTATTATTATTATTTTGAAATTGATATTGATTTCATATTTATCCATGGAAGCTATGACTCCAAATACCCTGGCTAGATATACCATTTTGTCTGCATAAAATATGAGTAACTTTAAAATTTTTGTTTTGTAAGGAAAATTATTATTGAATAGTAGAGGTGAGATCAGTTCCTGGTTCTTGATCAGGACAATTTGCCTAGTTGTGATATTAATGAAAGATGCTCCAATCATCATTTCATCAGTTAGATCCCTTGATCTCGAATGTTTCATTCACTTTTCTCAGATAATTCAATACAATTAAGAGCGCACTGCAATATATTTATACCAATGATTTCAGGATCATATGTCCTGATATTTCAAGTCCTGTTGTAAGAAATAATTATGCAGTATGTAATACTGGAGGACATTCTACTACCAAAATTCATTTCAGCGAGAAGTCTTACTCATGTAGCATATGTGAAGCGCGTTTTGTTCAGGAAGGAAATTTGAAGAAACACATGTTAGCGCATACCGATAAGAACCCAATCACATATGATACATGCGAATCCAAATTTGCAGAGAGTGAAGTCTTGATGAAATATAAATTACTCCATAGCAGCGAGAAACCTTACTTATGTAGAATATATGAAGGAAAATTTAGTTCTTAGCGTGGCTTACAGACACACATGGTGGCCCATAGTGGCGAGACGCACTATTCATGTAGCACAAGTAAGGCTGAATTTAGTCTAATGGGAAGTCGGATGACACACATGGAAACTGTCGTAAAGCCATGCCTATGTACCCTATGCAATGCCAAATTTGCCTCCAAACGCCTCTTGCATCGCGGATGAAAACCTTACTCATGTAGCATATGTGAACACAAGTTTGCTCGTTCAGGTCATTTGAATGCACATATGTTCACCTATACTGGTGAGAAGCCGTCCGCATGTAGCGTATGCCAAATGAGGTATGCTCAGAAGAAGATTTGAACAGGCACATGGTAACCCATAGCGGCAAGAAGTCAAACGCATGTCTCATGTGCGATGCCCAATTTGCTCGGAAGGGTGATTTAAGGGGTCATGCTTTAACCCACACCAGCGAGAAGTCTCACACGTGCCCCATGTGCGATGCCAAATTTGCACGGAAGAATGGCTTGAATTCCCATATTTTAATTCACATCGGCGTTAGGCCGCACTCATGTAGCGTATGCCAAGCTACCTTTAGAAAAAAAAGGTATTTAAGGACGCACACCTTATGCCATAGCGGCGAAAAGCCCTACTCGAGTAGCATATGTAAATCCAGTTTGTTAGCAGGTGGCTTTTGAAGAAACACATGTTAACACGTAGCGTCGTGGAGACATGTTGATGGCATTTATGAATCCTTCTTCGTCCAAGCAAGTCATTTCAAAACTCAAGTGTTAATCTATAGAGGTGAGATTTTGTTTTGTTTAACAGATGCGAAGTGCATTTTACTCAAAAAGAATATTATCGAACGTGTTAACCCACAGCGGCAAGGATGCATATTTAAGAAACATTCAAAGGCGAGTTTACTCATATGGACAGTCTAGAGTCATACATGGTTGTCCATCGATGCGAAATTCATGTGTCATATGTAATGCCATATTTGCTCACTAAGCACACGTGAATGAACAAATCATAGCCCATAGCAGGAAGAAGGCATGCTAGTGTATTATCTGCAAAACCATCGCTTCTCAGAGTTGAAGAACAAGTATAAAGAGACATGTTTAATCATAAGGACTGCTCGTATATCAAATGGGATTTCAATTCTTTTTAAAGATATTTGAATAAACACTTTTTCCCCTTAACGGCAAGAAGCCATGTTCATATAGCAGAGGGGGCGTGGTGGCTCAGCGGTCAATCTGTATGCCTCTCACCAAGGCGGTCCGGGTTCGGTCCCGGCCAATGCATGTGAGATTTTCGAAGTGAAATGCCATGTCCTGTGGTTCGGATTCCACGTAAAGAGGAGGTCCCGTGGCTCATAATCACAAGATTGACGGTCACGTAAAACTACAATCTTCCTTCCTTTTCTTCATGTAGCATATCTAAGGCAAATTTTCTCAGGACACACCGATGGTCGAGTCGCGTTCGCGGCATTAGGTTTTTCAGTTATCCAATTGTATCCAATGTACACCTCCACAATGCTATACATTATGTTGTGTACACATCGTACCGTTACTTTGATTATTCTTTCCGTTTTCTATGGACCGTGTGCCAATTTTTATTTTTCACTCACTGTTGCTTTCTCTTCCGTTCTTCCCATTATTTTTTCATTCTTCGGCTATGCTGCTTCATTCTGTCCACCGACCACTTGCATTTCTATGTGTCATTTATGAAATACTCGTTCTAACAGAACACCTGAGACCCTCTGACGGCTCGCTGGCTAAATGTTACATCATTGAGCGCGCTATGACACAGGAGATGACAACTCAAATGTTACACGAGTGGAATTGTTTTTAGGCCCATCATTTCACAGCTCCAGGAAAGTGCTCATTAAGGTATGGTTTTCGATAAGATCATTACATGAACTGTTGGCTCGATATTAAAATAAAACATACGAAATTTTCACCATGTAAGTTAACTTTTTGGCCTACACAACGACTTATATTTTAGGCCTAATGTTTTCCACAAATCATGCCATGTGAAAATAATTCATCTGGCCACTGTCCTTGGGAAGATCAAGAGTTCTGCTGCCTTTTCTATTACTTTCCAACAGAGAGAAATAAAATAAATATCTGGAACAAGAAAATCCGTAACTTATCTGCTTCCGACTCGATAGTCAGAACAAAAATATCCGCCTCTGCCTGCTCAGGCTATATATTTACTCAACATTTAAGATAACACTATATCTTTATCTGAGAAGTGAACGCGCGTTTAAATTGAAATAATACTTACATACGACTTTGCGCAATATTATCAATTATAATTAATTTAATTTAGTATAATATACTAATTACGTTATTAGCACAGACGGATGAACATGGTAATGCGTCCTTTACCAAATGCACACCCATTGTCACGAGCACGTGGTTCTTCAGTTTGATCAGGCAACTTTTTCTGTCTGGCCACATTCCATACCACATTCCTGTTGAAGTGCCCTGCGAGTAGCTCTAACACACTCATTCTTAATATAAGTACAGCAAATTAAAAAATATATAATTACAGTGTTGAGGGAATGATTTGAATCCCTATTACAAATATGAAAAGAAGATATAAATTAACATAAATAAAAGAAGGGTCAGAGGTTGTGATCACCCCATTGTATGTGAATAAGTGGTATTTATGAATATGAAAAGAAGGGTTGTTTGAATGCCCCATTGTAACCAGCCTCAGTAGGATACTAGATTAATCGCTAAAAGTTTCACTCGACTCTCGTGATGCTCGATGTTAAACGTAACTTGATGTGAGGTAAATCCCATTAGTTTTGAAAAAGCCTTGCCAAATGCCATGACGGTCAATAATAAATATAATAATTTACATGATTTTGTGCACGACTGTTTAATACATTTTGAGAATATGTAAGTCAGCTGAATATTAATATGATATTATTTCAAGTTCAACTGCAATTTACTTAAATTGTTATTGTCATGAATAAGTAACACCGTAATGTCATTAGTAATTGTTATAAATGAATTGATACTGAAAGAAGATGATTCTAGGGATGGATTTTGAATGTACTGAATATTCTGGAAGCTTCTATTCGAAGCCATTTCTCTGCATCAAACATAATGAAATTGAATAAATTTCATAAATTATTATGGACAAACAAATACTTGGACTCAACAACCGAATGTTGGATATCATTATGGAAATATAATTGTGTAAACAAAAATAAATGTGTCAGAACAGTGAGCTTAAGTGAATTCGTTTTTGAGATATCAGAATGGACTGCTAATGAGTCTGCACAACGAGAAATAACGTGTAAATATTTATAAAAATAATGGTGAGTGACAGATGGACTGATAATTTCTGTTCACCTCACACAACTCAGTACTATCGCGTACATATTTTGAATTTTGATAGGATAATTATGCAGTGATCTCACAGTCAATTTGATATTTTAGATAGGGACCCAGGGGGCTAGGATGTTTCTTTTACAGGAGTGTGTGCTTCAGTGTAGGATTTTCTCCTTGGGAAATATTTACTTTAGTTTAGGATGCATGAGAAGGACAAATAAATTGTTAATCTAGTTTTTAAAACTGTGTTATTTGTGATGTTGCATAAACCCCTTTCTTCTCTACTGATGTGTGGATTTTGAAATCTGCCAGCTAGTTAGTTAAATTTTTGTGTGCCCAGATAGACCCTGAGACGTTTGATCTCGTGCTGGCCGCTGATTTCGAAGTTCATGCATGTGTGTTCGTTCAACTCCTATCAAACGGGCACATAAAGTAATATATATATTATCCATAACGTGGGGATCGAGTCTTTGGTAATGTCAAGGGGGGTAGTTAGCTGTTTTTAAAATGAACAAATGCACAGTGTTGATTTTGGTTTTGAATTTTTGATATTGTTTTTTAGGTAATTTTAATTTAAAATTTAATACAATGAGATTGCACTTTATGGTTGAACTTGCAAAGTCATAACGTTAGTACTTTGATATAAGCTGCAGGACGTTGGCTGACATATTGTCCTATTTTGAATATATTGTTGAAATGGAAGAGATTCTCAAGCGGATGGAGAGTCAATTGACTATGTTATCTATGAATGCTAAGGCTATAGAAACTAGGATTGATGAAAATTCTAAATCATTGGAACTTCAAATAGCCGAAAATTCTCAAACACTTAATGGAAATTCTAAATCATTAGAATTTAAAATGGCTGAAAATTCTCAAAAAATGATAATTCTCTATCATTGGAATGTCAAATAGCTGAAAATTCTAAATCATTAGAAGTTAAACTCATTGAAAATTCCCGAAAATTAGAATCTAAAATCATAGAAAATTCAAAATCTATAAAGTTAGAAATGACAGAGATATTAGAAGCAATAGATGCTAGAGTAGCGGACAAAATTAAATCACTAGAACAAAGCTTGTCTGATACGATAGATGCCAAGATAGAGGACAAAATCGTAGTCTTAGAGACTACATATTCCAATGTTACAGCAAGCCAAATTGCACATTAACTTCTACAAAATGGACGATCATCTAATCCATGTCGACTTCAGAATAAAGGAATTGAGAGGGATTACGAGCTGGAGACTGATCCACTCACTGTACCATTCACTTTATCTGAGCTGAATAGAGCAATAGATCAGTGTAAGAATGGTAAGGCAGCCGGCTTAGATGAAATATGTGTTGAGCAAGTAAATCAATTTGGACCTGTTCCTAAACAATGGTTATTAGAATTGTACAATAACTGCATTAGCACCTGCAAGTTACCACGTGCGTGGAGGAAAGCCAGAGTAATTGCAATTCTCAAACCAGGAAAAGGCCCAACCGATCCGAAAGATTACAGACCTATCTGACTGTTGTATCATCTATACAAGATCCTAGAACGGATGATCCTTGATAGACTTACAGCGATCATCGAACCTCTCGTCATTCAAGAGAAGGCCGGTTTTCGTAAAGGGAAATGTTGGGAAGGTCCTCCATCTGACACAATATATCGAAGATGGGTTTGAAAGTCATAATATCACAGGGGTGGCTTTTATCGATTTATCTGCTGCATATGATACAGTTAATCATCGTATACTCTTGCGCAAATTATATAACATGACAAAGGACTACAAGATGACTCAAGTCATTAGCAATCTTCTTCAAAATCGTAGGTTCTTTGTCGAATTTCATGATCAGAATAGTCGATGGAGGAAACAAAAGAATGGCTTTCCACAAGGCAGTGTTCTTACCCCAAAGCACTTCAAAATCTATACGAATGACCAACCTCTTCAAGTTGATACCAACAGCTTCATATTTGCGGATGATCGAGCTACTGCTACCCAAGCAAACAGCTTTGTGACTATAGAAGGTAAGCTATCAGAAGCTATTTCTGAATTATCCTACTACTACAGAGGAAACCAACTGAAGCCTATTCCATCTAAAACTCAGGTATGTGCCTTCCATCTAAAGAACAGACTGTCTTCAAGGAAATTACAGGTAGCTTGGGGAGACACTCAACTAGACCACTGCCCAACACCTAAACATTTAGGTGTAACATTGGATCGTGCTCTCACATATAAACAGAATTGCTTTAACGTCAAGCAGAAAGTGTCAGCTAGAAACAACATCCTTCGCAAACTGTCTGGAACCAATTGTGGTACAAAACCAAAGACGATGAGAACTACAGCCCCGGCTCTGTGTTACTCCGCTGAAGAGTACGCTTGTCCTGTTTGGTACAGTTCCAGTCATGCTAAACAAGTTGACACTTTTCTACATGAAACATGCCGACTTATCACTGGCTGTTTGAAATCAACACCACGAGCTAGAATCTACTTTTTGGCTGAAATCGCCCCACCAAATATTAGGAGAGAATTTTCAGCCAGAGAGAACCAAAGCAATTACCTCATGCGCACACCCATTGTACGGATATGAATCTGCCCATAGACGACTGAGGTCTAGGAGGAATTTCCTGAATTCAACAGAAGATCTACTTGAAACTGCCAAGTCCACAAGATTAAGATTATGGAGATCTAGAAATACTCAACTTGATGCTATCAATTGAACATCTCCCTCCAGGATATGAGGAACACTGGTCTACGTTGAAGTCATTGATCAGACTTCGCACTGGTGTTGGTAGATCAAGAACCAACATGATAAAGTGTGGTTTTCCTGGCACATCCAGGCTAGGTGATTTTGGTGAATTCCAAATCACAGTCCATTTCATGAATTGCAGTGAGTGTCTTTTAAGTTGCAAAATGGCGGACTTGATGGCTGCGACACTTAATGCCCGTGACTTGGCAAAATTTTGGACAGACACTATTTGATATGTGTGTTGTTAAATACCATTTTCTTTTAAAATGTATACTTCTGATAGGAATAAATAAATAGAGACGAAGATAAAGGAAAATATGGGGTATAGCAGGAAAATTATACAGGAAACCTTAGACAATCATAAACAGGAATCACATGAGATATGCAAGGTCTTAGAAAATACAATTGATAACAACATCGCGAGGATTTTGGATGACATGGCAACACCGAGATTCGAGTTATGAAGAATTATGATTTGAATGCTCGACAGGTGTTACAGAAGGTGACACGAGACTTTCATGAAGTTCAGATGGTAGATATAAAAGATGGAGTTGTAAAGGAAATATTGGAAGGAATCAGAGACACAGTAATAACATAGGTCAAAAAAAGATAGTGCAAGTTACTCAGGAGGAAGCAAGGGAGGTGAGAAAGGCTTTCGCATCTGATGTAAAGGATGTAACCAATGATCTGCAGACTGTTACAGGGGACATAGAAAAGGTATTGAACCGGATCAAGAAACAGGAACTAGCTATCGGAGATTTAAGGGAAGATATTAATAGAGAGGAAGAAGAAACCTCAAACAATGACACCGAGGATATTCGAAAAACACTTCAGGGTCTGGAATCTAAATTCTGTCATTTGAATCCCTGTCTAAGGAAACCAGTTGAACTGAACTTCTCATATACCATAAAGGTCTACCAACATTAGCAAGGTCTATGGAAGCTTCTAACATGTCTTAATGCTACACCTATAACGATATTGAAACACACTGAAGGTAAACCTAATAAATTTACGGGATCAGGGATTGTTTCGCCCGAATAATTTCTGAGGGAGATTAAGGACTATCTGAAAGACGTTAAGGTTTCAAAAGAGCGAGAGATACGTGTGATTAGCCGATATTTAGATGGGCCTGCACTCGTCTGGTTTAGAGCATTTAGTAGCAATCTAAGGCATTACAAAGAATTTGCTCAAGCTCTGTTAAGGAAATTCTGGTCGCCAGGAACCCAACAACACATAAGAGCCGAGATTTATGCTAAGAGATATTCTAATTATTTTGCAAGCCAGTTAGCTAAATTGCGATTCTGAGAATCGCCCATGCCAGAGCACGAACTCAATTCTGCTCTCATACGTTAATTTCCACTGGAGGTACAGCGAACGCTGATAGCAGCAAACGTGAGGAATATGGAGGAGTTTGATGAAGTATTGCAGCAGCTGGATCATTCCAATGCGCAATTCTTTCACCAAAGAATTTCAAAACCCGAAAATCAAGCCGTGTATGCTGTAGTTACCGATCGCCAATGCCAGACGACGCCAGAAAGAGGTCGAAAAGAGAAATCACCGAGGGATGACAGAGACAGACGTAATTAGAACGACCAGAACCGAGATAGACCATAATTTATACCCAGGAGGTTCGACAACAGACGGAACTCATGGAAAAGGCCAGGTTATGGAAGAAAACTATTCCCATATAAACCAAATCAGAGACCAGATAATGAAGAGTTTAGTAAACAAGCTAGACAAGACATAGAACAGAGATACGAAGAGATCAAGAGATATTTGAGGAATTGCATGACGCTAGAGATCAACCAGGTACTTCGAGAATGCAGAGGGAGTCTATAACACCGCATGAAAAGAACGTCGATTCTGGATTTGAACAGTCATCAAAATCATCAATGATTACATAAGTTTACACAATGTAACAAACGATAGGAGAAGAATTAATGACATAAGATCTGGTAACGGCGTTGGAACGTTCAATACTGCTGTTGAGTAATACTCTTACCCAAAGTTAGGAATAAGATAGATGGGGCCAACTACGCCAGACGTGTTGTGCTGAGGAATACTCATTACCCATAGATAGTCTCCGAAAATAGGGTTGATCTGTTCCACGCGGGAGAATATCCCTAATCCAGAATTTAGCCAGCGATGTGGCGCCAACTCATTACTCACGTCAGGCATCAATGAAACAGGATAGTGGATAGCAGAATAGGAATATGCTTACGAAAGATTGTATCGTTGCTACCGCTCATTGCAACTTGGCTGGCTGTTGGAAGGCTGGCCACGCTCCACCTAAAGAATCACCCTGCATTTCTTGGAACCTTCCCGGAAACTAGTTGTTGTTGTCGTTGATGTTGCATTTTGCTGTAGCGCTGTCTGATTTATTCCTCTAATATTACATGTAGTTTGTTTGATAGGAAGTCCATTATGTATTCCAAGTTTCCTTTTAAGGTTGATATAGCCTATCATTGTTTTCGGTTACCACGCTTTAGTTTTTTTTAGTGCACTCATAGATGCCGACACTGGGTCGGATGGGTCTTGAGTTTCACCTGCAGATAACATTGTAGGAATTATATCATCTTTGTCAGTTACTATGCTTTGGTATTGCTTCGTGGATATAGTTGCCTGTGCTGAGTCACATTGGTTTTACGTTTCGTCAACAGATGACTCTAGATACAGAGTCACCAAGCATACTATTTCCAGAAGAATGCCATCAGATGGCGCCACCTGTCTCGTTGAGCTCGGGTCTTCTCCTTGTTTTCATAACTGTTTGTTTATCAATAACCTCAACTTGAGGCTTCTCCGTTTCCCTACATTTATTTGCTAAGGGAGATTTAGCTGTATTAAAGCAATTGCTAATTTCACTTACTGCTTGCTGAATGTCTTCTTTAAAATCTGGGCCGATAACCTAGATGTTGGGCACCTTTGAAACAACAATTATAATCATCATAACTTTCATGTGTTTTTTCATATAACCACTGCATTCCGCGATATTTACCATGTCTTTAAAGGCACTATCAATGCGTTTTTCCACATTGTCCTCCATCTTGATCCCATGGTTATCTCTTACAGTTTTGTAGATTTCCTCGCACATAACTTATATAATCTGTCCTACGTTTTCCCTTTCCACTGCTCTCCCCCTCCTAATATCGCTAATTTCTTTCCTTGGTTAATTTGTTGAGTCTTTACTCCTTCTACCTCTCTTCTAGCTTTTCTAATTACTAGCCATTTGTGGTCTTAAATTATTGTCACCTTGCTTCTCAGTTTCCTTATTTACTTCCTTATTCATTTCCTCCAATCCACTATTAATTACTGTTTTAGCCTATTTTCATTTATGAAAATACTAGCTGTACCCGGCATGCGTTGCAACGCCAATCAAAGAAAGTGTTGGCGTTGCAATTTTGTTTCTTGAAGTGCTTTTGAAAACAAACTTTTTATCAATTTCCGTTAACTGCTTCTAAACTATCGTAAAATGGATTAAATAATTTAGAAACAATCGTGGGAGCGTGCACAACAATTCACCAAAGATTCATCGCAATCAGATGAATGGCATATGAACGCATACGGGATTTTTTTTAAACGATACGCGTGCCGTCACTCATTTGTTGAATCTACTCGTACGCTACCTTTTGTAAAATAGATTTACTAAGCCTGAAACATTTCCTGGAATGTACTCAACGATACACCAAAGTCTCATCGCAATCGGAAGAATGGAAAGTGAACGCATATGGGACTCTTTTGAAACGAATCGCGTGCCGTCGCTCAGTTCTTGAATCTGCTCGTGCGCTACCAATCGTGAAATACATGTACTAAGCCAAACACCTTCCCTGCAGTGTACACAACAATTCACCAAAGTTTCATCGCAATCGAATGAATAGTACATTAACGCATACGGTACTTGGTTGAAACGATTCACGTACCGTCGCTCATTTGTTGAATCAACTCGTGCGCTACTTATTGTAAAATGCATGTACTAAGCCAGAAACCTTCTCTGGAGTGTACACAAAAACTCACCCAAGTTTTATCGCTTTCGCACGAATGGTATATGAACGGATATGGGACTTTGTTGAAACGCTTCGCGCGTTGTCACTCATTTGTTGAATCTACTCGTTCGCTACCTATTGGAAAGTGGATGATCTAAGCCAGAAACCTTCCCTGATGTATACACAACATCTCACCCAAGTTTCATCGCTACCGGACGAATGGTATATGAACGCACACCGTACTTGGTTGAAACGCTTCGCACGTCGTCACTCATTTGTTGAATCAAATCCTTCGCCACCTATTGTAAAATGGATTTACTAAGTCAGAACCTATCCTAAAGTGTACACAACATCTCACCCAAGTTTTATTGCTATCGGACGAATGGTATAAGAACGCATACGGGAATTCGTTGAACGCGTCGCCGCTTATTTGTTGGATCCACTCGTGCGCTACCTATTGTAAAATGGATTTTCTAAGCCAGAAACCTTTCCTGGAGTGTACACAACATGTAACCCAAGTTTAATCGCAACGGGATGAAAGTGATATGAACGCTAGTGGTCCTTGTTGAAACGAATCACACGCCATTTTGTTGAAGCTACTCGCGCGTTATCTATAGTAAATTGGATTTACTATGCCTATAACTTTCCTGGAAGTGTGCACAACAACTAACCAAAATTTGATCGCAATCGGATGAATTGTATATGAACGCATAGCCAACAATCAATTGTTTAAACTACTCGCGCGCTATCTATTGTAAATTGGATTAACTATGCCTATAATCATCCCGGAAGTTTGCTAACCAACCCTCCAAAATTTGGTCGCAATCGGATGAATTGTAGCCTACATGAACTCATCGCCAACACTCATTTGTTTAAACTACTCTCTTGCTCTCTATTGTGAATTGGATTAACTATGTCTATAACCATCCCGGAAGTGTTCACAACAACTCGCCGAAATTTGATCGCAATCGGATGAATGGTTTATGAACGCATAAAAGACGAACAGACGAACATCCTTTTTTTAATATATATATATACTAGCTGTACCCGGCATGCGTTGCAATTCCACTCAAAGAAAGTGTTGTCGTTGTAATTTTGTTTGTGAAGTGCTTTTGGAAACATTCTTTTTTCAATTTCCGTTAACTGCCTCTAAACTATCGTAAAATGAATTAACTAATTTAGAAACATTCGTGGGAGCGTGCACAACAATTCACCAAAGTTTCATAGCAATCGGATGAATGGGATATGAACGCATCAGTAATTTAGTTGAAACGATTCGTGCGCTGTCACTCAGTTTTAAAATTTATTCTTGCGCTACCTACTGTGAAATGGATTTACTAAGTTAGAAACCTTCACGTGAGTGTACACAACAACTCAACAAAGTTTCATCACAATCGATGAATGGTATATGAACGCATACGGGATTTTGTTGAAACGCTTCGCGCGTCGTCACTCATTTGTTGCATCTACTCGCACACTACCTATTGTAAAATGGATTTAGTAAGTCAAAACCCTTCCCATGCGTGTACACAACAACTCATCAAAGTTTCATCGCAATCAGATGAATGGCTCATGAACGAATACGGGATATTGTTTAAACGATACGCGTGCCGTCACTCATTTGTTGAATCTACACGTACGCTACCTATTGAAAAATAGATTTACTAAGCCTGAAACATTTCCTGGAATGTACTCAACGATTCACCAAAGTCTCATCGCAATCGGATGAATGGAATGTGAACGCATATGGGACTCTTTTGAAACTTTTCGCGTGCCGTCGCTCATTTCTTGAATCTACTCGTGCGCTACCTATCGTGAAATGCATGTACTATGCCAAATACCTTCCCTGGAGTGTACACAACAACTCACCAAAGTTCATCGCAATCGAATGAATAGTATATTAACGCATACGGGACTTTGTTGAAACGATTTACGCACCATCGCTCATTTGTTGAAACTACTCGTGCTCTACCTATTGTAAAATGGATCTACTAAGCCAGGAAACTTTCCTGACGTGCACATAACAATTCACCAAAGTTTCATCGCAATCGGATGAATGGTATATGAACGCATACGGTACTTGGTTGACATTATTCACGTGCCGTCGCTCATTTGTTGAATCAATTCGTGCACTACCTATTGTAAAATGCATGTACTAAGCCAGAAACCTTCCCTGGAGTGTACACAAAAACTCGCCCAAGTTTTATCGCTTTTGCACGAATGGTATATGAAGGCATATGGGACTTTGTTGAAACGTTTCGTGCGTTGTCGCTCATTTGTTGAATCTACTCGTGCGCTATCTATTGAAAAGTGGACGATCTAAGCCAGAAACCTTCCCTGATGTATACACATCTCACTCAAGTTTCATCGCTACCGGACGAATGGTATATGAACGAATACCGTACTTGGTTGAAACGCTTCGCACGTCGTCGCTCATTTTTTGAATCTAGTCGTTCGCCACCTATTGTAAAATGGATTTACTAAGTCAGAAACCTTTCCTGAAGTGTACACAACATCTCACCCAAGTTTTATCGCTATCGGACGAATGGTATATGAACGCATACGGGGCTGTGTTGAAACGTTTCACGCGTCGTCACTCATTTGTTGAATCTACTCGTGCGCTACCTATTGTAAAATGGATTTTCTAAGCCAGAAACCTTGCGTGGAGTGTACATAATATCTAACCCAAGTTAAATCACAATGGGAAGAAAGTGATATGAACGCTTGTGGTCCTTGTTGAAACGAATCGCACGCCATTTTGTTGAAGCTACTAGCGCGGCTTCTATAGTAAATGGGATTTACTATGCCTATAACGTTCCCGGAAGTGTGCACAACAACTCACCAAAATTTGATCGCAATCGGATGAATTGTATATGAACGCATAGCCAACAATCATTTGTTTAAACTACTCGCGCGCTATCTATTGTAAATTGGATGAACTATGCCTATAATCATCCCGGAAGTGTGCTAAACAATCCTCCAAAATTTGGTCGCAATCGGATGAATTGCAGCCTATATGAACTCATCGCCAACACTCATTTGTTTAAACTACTCTCTTGCTCTCTATTGTGAATTGGATTAACTATGTCTATAACCATCCCGGAAGTGTTCACAACAACTCGCCGAAATTTGATCGCAATCGGATGAATGGTTTATGAACGCATAAAAGACGAACAGACGAGCATCCTTTTTTTAATATATATATATATATACTAGCTGTACCCGGCATGCGTTGCAATTCCACTCAAAGAAAGTGTTGTCGTTGTAATTTTGTTTGTGAAGTGCTTTTGGAAACATTCTTTTTTCAATTTCCGTTAACTGCCTCTAAACTATCGTAAAATGAATTAACTAATTTAGAAACATTCGTGGGAGCGTGCACAACAATTCACCAAAGTTTCATAGCAATCGGATGAATGGGATATGAACGCATCAGTAATTTAGTTGAAACGATTCGTGCGCTGTCACTCAGTTTTAAAATGTATTCTTGCGCTACCTACTGTGAAATGGATTTACTAAGTTAGAAACCTTCACGTGAGTGTACACAACAACTCAACAAAGTTTCATCACAATCGATGAATGGTATATGAACGCATACGGGATTTTGTTGAAACGCTTCGCGCGTCGTCACTCATTTGTTGCGTCTACTCGCACACTACCTATTGTAAAATGGATTTAGCAAGTCAAAAACCTTCCCAGGCGTGTACACAACAACTCATCAAAGTTTCATCGCAATCAGATGAATGGCTCATGAACGAATACGGGATATTGTTTAAACGATACGCGTGCCGTCACTCATTTGTTGAATCTACACGTACGCTACCTATTGAAAAATAGATATACTAAGCCTGAAACATTTCCTGGAATGTACTCAACGATTCACCAAAGTCTCATCGCAATCGGATGAATGGAATGTGAACGCATATGGGACTCTTTTGAAACTTTTCGCGTGCCGTCGCTCATTTCTTGAATCTACTCGTGCGCTACCTATCGTGAAATGCATGTACTATGCCAAAGACCTTCCCTGGAGTGTACACAACAACTCACCAAAGTTCATCGCAATCGAATGAATAGTATATTAACGCATACGGGACTTTGTTGAAACGATTTACGCACCATCGCTCATTTGTTGAATCTACTCGTGCTCTACCTATTGTAAAATGGATCTACTAAGCCAGGAAACTTTCCTGGCGTGCACATAACAATTCACCAAAGTTTCATCGCAATCGGATGAATGGTATATGAACGCATACGGTACTTGGTTGACATGATTCACGTGCCGTCGCTCATTTGTTGAATCAACTCGTGCACTACCTATTGTAAAATGCATGTACTAAGCCAGAAACCTTCCCTGGAGTGTACACAAAAACTCGCCCAAGTTTTATCGCTTTTGCACGAATGGTATATGAAGGCATATGGGACTTTGTTGAAACGTTTCGTGCGTTGTCGCTCATTTGTTGAATCTACTCGTGCGCTATCTATTGAAAAGTGGACGATCTAAGCCAGAAACCTTCCCTGATGTATACACAACATCTCACTCAAGTTTCATCGCTACCGGACGAATGGTATATGAACGAATACCGTACTTGGTTGAAACGCTTCGCACGTCGTCGCTCATTTTTTGAATCTAGTCGTTCGCCACCTATTGTAAAATGGATTTACTAAGTCAGAAACCTTTCCTGAAGTGTACACAACATCTCACCCAAGTTTTATCGCTATCGGACGAATGGTATATGAACGCATACGGGGCTGTGTTGAAACGTTTCACGCGTCGTCACTCATTTGTTGAATCTACTCGTGCGCTACCTATTGTAAAATGGATTTTCTAAGCCAGAAACCTTCCGTGGAGTGTACATAATATCTAACCCAAGTTAAATCGCAATGGGAAGAAAGTGATATGAACGCTTGTGGTCCTTGTTGAAACGAATCGCACGCCATTTTGTTGAAGCTACTAGCGCTGCTTCTATAGTAAATGGGATTTACTATGCCTATAACTTTCCCGGAAGTGTGCACAACAACTCACCAAAATTTGATCGCAATCGGATGAATTGTATATGAACGCATAGCCAACAATCATTTGTTTAAACTACTCGCGCGCTATCTATTGTAAATTGGATGAACTATGCCTATAATCATCCCGGAAGTGTGCTAAACAACCCTCCAAAATTTGGTCGCAATCGGATGAATTGCAGCCTATATGAACTCATCGCCAACACTCATTTGTTTAAACTACTCTCTTGCTCTCTATTGTGAATTGGATTAACTATGTCTATAACCATCCCGGAAGTGTTCACAACAACTCGCCGAAATTTGATCGCAATCGGATGAATGGTTTATGAACGCATAAAAGACGAACAGACGAGCATCCTTTTTTTAATATATATATATATACTAGCTGTACCCGGCATGCGTTGCAATTCCACTCAAAGAAAGTGTTGTCGTTGCAATTTTGTTTGTGAAGTGCTTTTGGAAACATTCTTTTTTCAATTTCCGTTAACTGCCTCTAAACTATCGTAAAATGAATTAACTAATTTAGAAACATTCGTGGGAGCGTGCACAACAATTCACCAAAGTTTCATAGCAATCGGATGAATGGGATATGAACGCATCAGTAATTTAGTTGAAACGATTCGTGCGCTGTCACTCAGTTTTAAAATTTATTCTTGCGCTACCTACTGTGAAATGGATTTACTAAGTTAGAAACCTTCACGTGAGTGTACACAACAACTCAACAAAGTTTCATCACAATCGATGAATGGTATATGAACGCATACGGGATTTTGTTGAAACGCTTCGCGCGTCGTCACTCATTTGTTGCATCTACTCGCACACTACCTATTGTAAAATGGATTTAGTAAGTAAAAAACCTTCCCAGGCGTGTACACAACAACTCATCAAAGTTTCATCGCAATAAGATGAATGGCTCATGAACGAATACGGGATATTGTTTAAACGATATGCGTGCCGTCACTCATTTGTTGAATCTACACGTACGCTACCTATTGAAAAATAGATTTACTAAGCCTGAAACATTTCCTGGAATGTACTCAACGATTCACCAAAGTCTCATCGCAATCGGATGAATGGAATGGGAACGCATATGGGACTCTTTTGAAACTTTTCGCGTGCCGTCGCTCATTTCTTGAATCTACTCGTGCGCTACCTATCGTGAAATGCATGTACTATGCCAAACACCTTCCCTGGAGTGTATACAACAATTCACCAAAGTTCATCGCAATCGAATGAATAGTATATTAACGCATACGGGACTTTGTTGAAACGATTTACGCACCGTCGCTCATTTGTTGAATCTACTCGTGCTCTACCTATTGTAAAATGGATCTACTAAGCCAGGAAACTTTCCTAGCGTGCACATAACAATTCACCAAAGTTTCATCGCAATCGGATGAATGGTATATGAACGCATACGGTACTTGGTTGACATGATTCACGTGCCGTCGCTCATTTGTTGAATCAACTCGTGCACTACCTATTGTAAAATGCATGTACTAAGCCAGAAACCTTCCCTGGAGTGTACACAAAAACTCGCCCAAGTTTTATCGCTTTTGCACGAATGGTATATGAAGGCATATGGGACTTTGTTGAAACGTTTCGTGCGTTGTCGCTCATTTGTTGAATCTACTCGTGCGCTATCTATTGAAAAGTGGACGATCTAAGCCAGAAACCTTCCCTGATGTATACACAACATCTCACTCAAGTTTCATCGCTACCAGACGAATGGTATATGAACGAATACCGTACTTGGTTGAAACGCTTCGCACGTCGTCGCTCATTTTTTGAATCTAGTCGTTCGCCACCTATTGTAAAATGGATTTACTAAGTCAGAAACCTTTCCTGAAGTGTACACAACATCTCACCCAAGTTTTATCGCTATCGGACGAATGGTATATGAACGCATACGGGGCTGTGTTGAAACGTTTCACGCGTCGTCGCTCATTTGTTGAATCTACTCGTGCGCTACCTATTGTAAAATGGATTTTCTAGGCCAGAAACCTTCCGTGGACTGTACATAATATCTAACCCAAGTTAAATCGCAATGGGAAGAAAGTGATATGAACGCTTGTGGTCCTTGTTGAAACGAATCGCACGCCATTTTGTTGAAGCTACTAGCGCGGCTTCTATAGTAAATGGGATTTACTATGCCTATAACTTTCCCGGAAGTGTGCACAACAACTCACCAAAATTTGATCGCAATCGGATGAATTGTATATGAACGCATAGCCAACAATCATTTGTTTAAACTACTCGCGCGCTATCTATTGTAAATTGGATGAACTATGCCTATAATCATCCCGGAAGTGTGCACAATAACTCACCAAAATTTGATCGCAATCGGATGAATTGTATATGAACGCATAGCCAACACCCATTTGTTTAAACTACTCGCGCGCTATCTATTGTAAATTAGATTAACTATGCCTGTACTCATCCCGGAAGTGTGCTAAACAACCCTCCAAAATTTGCTCGCAATCGGATGAATTGCAGCCTATATCAACTCATCGCCAACACACATTTGTTTAAGCTACTCGCTTGGTCTCTATTGTAAATTGGATTAACTTTGTCTATAACCATCCCGGAAGTGTTCACAACTCACCGAAATTTGATAGCGATCGGATGAATGGTTTATGAACGCATAAAAGACGAACAGACGAACATCCTTTTATTTTATTTTATATATACTAGCTGTACCCGGCATGCGTTGCAATGCCTATCAAAGAAAGCGTTGGCGTTGTAATTTTGTTTCTTGAAGTGCTTTTGGTTTCCCAATATTTTTAGCCTACTTTCGATTTTTGCAAAAAATGAAAGTAGACTTATGAGATCACTACAGGGGGAAAAAAATGTGTGTCTGTCTGTGTGTATGTGTGTGTATGTGTGTGTATGTGTGTGTGTGAGTCTGTGTGTGTGTGAGTCTGTGTACTCTGAATGTCTGCCCCCCCTATCAATTCGAACACGGTGAGCGCAAATTGAACGAAATTTGGTACAAAGGTAGCACTAGCAAAGGACACCTCAGTGTCATGTTTTATATCGCCGCCATCTTGACGGAAACGTAATGGCGGCCACACAAATGTTCAAAGCTTAAATCAAATAACGATTAACCTAATCATCCGATCTCTACCAAATTTTGCAACAACATACCTTTATGGGGGCAGCATCCTTTGACCAAACTAATAGGTCATCACTCTAATAGTTTGCGGATGGCGGCCATGTTTGTGTGAAAATCGACTGCCCCTATTAATTCGAACACGGTGAAACCGAATGGAACGAAATTTGGTACAGAGGTAGTACTAGCAAAGGACACCTCAGTGTCATGTTTTATATCGCCGCCATCTTGACGGAAACGTAATGGCGGCCACACAAATGTTCAAAGCTTAAATCAAATTACGACTAACCTAATCATCCGATCTCTACCAAAGTTTGCAACAACTTACCTTTGTGGAGGAAGCATCCTTTGACAAATCTAATAGGTCATTAGCCTAATAGTTTGCGGATGGCGGCCATCATTCTGTCAAAATCGATTACCCCTATTAATTCCAACACGGTGAAACCCAATGGAATGAAATTTTGTACCGAGGTAGCACACGCAAAGGGCACCCCAGTGTCATGTTTTACATCGCCGCCATCTTGACGGAAACGTAATGGCGGCCACACAAATATTCAAAGCTTAAATCAAATTACGATTAACCTAATCATCCGATCTCTACCAAATTTTGCATCAACATACCATTATGGAGGGAGCATCCTTTGACCAAACTAATGGGTCATTAGCCTAATATTTTGCGGATGGCGGCCATCTTTGTGTGAAAATCGATTCCCCCTATTAAATCGAACACGGTGAAACCGAATGGAACGAAATTGGTACAGAGGTAGCACTAGAAAAGGCCACCTCAGTGTCATGTTTTATATCACCGCCACCTTGACGGAAACGTAATCGCGGCCACCCAAATGTTAAAGGCTAAAATGTAATTACGACCAACCTAATTATCTAGTCTCTACCAAATTTTGCAACAACAAATCTTTATGTGGGAAGCATATTCTGACCAAACTGCTAGATCATCAGCCCAATAGTTTGCAGATGGTGGCCAAGTATGTGTGCAAATCGATTCCCCCTATCAATTCAAACACGGTGAAACCGAATTGAACGAAATTTGGTACAGCGGTAGCACTAGCAACAGGCACCTCAGTGTCATGTTTTATATCGCCGCCATCTTGACGGAAACGGAATGACGGCCACCCAAATGTTAAAAGCTTAAATCAAATTTCGAGCATCCTAATAATTTGATCTCTACCGGATTTTGCAACAACATGCCTTTTTGTGGAAAGCATCTTATGACTGACTACAAGGTCATCAGCCCAATAGTTTGCAAATAGCGGCCATGTATGTGTGCAAATCCATTCCCCAGATCAATTCAAACACGGTGAAACCGAATTGAATGATTTTTTTTACAGACGTAGCACTAGCAAAGGGCACCTCATATTCATGTTTAATATCCCTATAGCACGTTGTATTTCAACAAGCTACTACAACCAACATTCAATTATACTCCTTGAAAAGGAGAAAATCGATTCCCCCTATTAATTCGAACACGGTGAAACCGAATGGAACGAAATTTGGAACAGAGGTAGCACTAGAAAAGGCCACCTCAGTGTCATGTTTAATATCCCTATAGCAGGTTGTATTTCAACAAGCTACTACAACCAACATTCAATTATACTCCTTGAAAAGGACAAAGTAGACTATATGTTCTTTACTGAACATCTTGTTTCTTTTTCCGTTAACCACCTCTAAACTATTTTAAAATTGATTTACTATCTCAAAAGAATCATTGGAGCCAGCTCAATAACTCCACAAAGTTTCATCGCAATGAAATGAATGGCATATGAACGCATACGGGACTTTGTTGAAACGATTTACGCACCATCGCTCATTTGTTGAATCTACTCGTGCTCTACCTATTGTAAAATGGATCTACTAAGCCAGGAAACTTTCCTGGCGTGCACATAACAATTCACGAAAGTTTCATCGCAATCGGATGAATGGTATATGAACGCATACGGTACTTGGTTGACATGATTCACGTGCCGTCGCTCATTTGTTGAATCAACTCGTGCACTACCTATTGTAAAATGCATGTACTAAGCCAGAAACCTTCCCTGGAGTGTACACAAAAACTCGCCCAAGTTTTATCGCTTTTGCACGAATGGTATATGAAGGCATATGGGACTTTGTTGAAACGTTTCGTGCGTTGTCGCTCATTTGTTGAATCTACTCGTGCGCTATCTATTGAAAAGTGGACGATCTAAGCCAGAAACCTTCCCTGATGTATACACAACATCTCACTCAAGTTTCATCGCTACCGGACGAATGGTATATGAACGAATACCGTACTTGGTTGAAACGCTTCGCACGTCGTCGCTCATTTTTTGAATCTAGTCGTTCACCACCTATTGTAGAATGGATTTACTAAGTCAGAAACCTTTCCTGAAGTGTACACAACATCTCACCCAAGTTTTATCGCTATCGGACGAATGGTATATAAACGCATACGGGGCTGTGTTGAAACGTTTCACGCGTCGTCACTCATTTGTTGAATCTACTCGTGCGCTACCTATTGTAAAATGGATTTTCTAAGCCAGAAACCTTGCGTGGAGTGTACATAATATCTAACCCAAGTTAAATCGCAATAGGAAGAAAGTGATATGAACGCTTGTGGTCCTTGTTGAAACGAATCGCACGCCATTTTGTTGAAGCTACTAGCGCGGCTTCTATAGTAAATGGGATTTACTATGCCTATAACATTCCCGGAAGTGTGCACAACAACTCACCAAAATTTGATCGCAATCGGATGAATTGTATATGAACGCATAGCCAACAATCATTTGTTTAAACTACTCGCGCGCTTTCTATTGTAAAGTGGATGAACTATGCCTATAATCGTCCCGGAAGTGTGCTAAACAACCCTCCAAAATTTGGTCGCAATCGGATGAATTGCAGCCTATATGAACTCATCGCCAACACTCATTTGTTTAAACTACTCTCTTGCTCTCTATTGTGAATTGGATTAACTATGTCTATAACCATCCCGGAAGTGTTCACAACAACTCGCCGAAATTTGATCGCAATCGGATGAATGGTTTATGAACGCATAAAAGACGAACAGACGAGCATCCTTTTTTTAAATATATATATATATACTAGCTGTACCCGGCATGCGTTGCAATTCCACTCAAAGAAAGTGTTGTCGTTGTAATTTTGTTTGTGAAGTGCTTTTGGAAACATTCTTTTTTCAATTTCCGTTAACTGCCTCTAAACTATCGTAAAATGAATTAACTAATTTAGAAACATTCGTGGGAGCGTGCACAACAATTCACCAAAGTTTCATAGCAATCGGATGAATGGGATATGAACGCATCAGTAATTTAGTTGAAACGATTCGTGCGCTGTCACTCAGTTTTAAAATTTATTCTTGCGCTACCTACTGTGAAATGGATTTACTAAGTTAGAAACCTTCACGTGAGTGTACACAACAACTCAACAATGTTTCATCACAATCGATGAATGGTATATGAACGCATACGGGATTTTGTTGAAACGCTTCGCGCGTCGTCACTCATTTGTTGCATCTACTCGCACACTACCTATTGTAAAATGGATTTAGCAAGTCAAAAACCTTCCCAGGCGTGTACACAACAACTCATCAAAGTTTCATCGCAATCAGATGAATGGCTCATGAACGAATACGGGATATTGTTTAAACGATACGCGTGCCGTCACTCATTTGTTGAATCTACACGTACGCTACCTATTGAAAAATAGATTTACTAAGCCTGAAACTTTTCCTGGAATGTACTCAACGATTCACCAAAGTCTCATCGCAATCGGATGAATGGAATGTGAACGCATATGGGACTCTTTTGAAACTTTTCGCGTGCCGTCGCTCATTTCTTGAATCTACTCGTGCGCTACCTATCGTGAAATGCATGTACTATGCCAAACACCTTCCCTGGAGTGTACACAACAATTCACCAAAGTTCATCGCAATCGAATGAATAGTATATTAACGCATACGGGACTTTGTTGAAACGATTTACGCACCATCGCTCATTTGTTGAATCTACTCGTGCTCTACCTATTGTAAAATGGATCTACTAAGCCAGGAAACTTTCCTAGCGTGCACATAACAATTCACCAAAGTTTCATCGCAATCGGATGAATGGTATATGAACGCATACGGTACTTGGTTGACATGATTCACGTGCCGTCGCTCATTTGTTGAATCAACTCGTGCACTACCTATTGTAAAATGCATGTACTAAGCCAGAAACCTTCCCTGGAGTGTACACAAAAACTCGCCCAAGTTTTATCGCTTTTGCACGAATGGTATATGAAGGCATATGGGACTTTGTTGAAACGTTTCGTGCGTTGTCGCTCATTTGTTGAATCTACTCGTGCGCTATCTATTGAAAAGTGGACGATCTAAGCCAGAAACCTTCCCTGATGTATACACAACATCTCACTCAAGTTTCATCGCTACCGGACGAATGGTATATGAACGAATACCGTACTTGGTTGAAACGCTTCGCACGTCGTCGCTCATTTTTTGAATCTAGTCGTTCGCCACCTATTGTAAAATGGATTTACTAAGTCAGAAACCTTTCCTGAAGTGTACACAACATCTCACCCAAGTTTTATCGCTATCGGACGAATGGTATATGAACGCATACGGGGCTGTGTTGAAACGTTTCACGCGTCGTCGCTCATTTGTTGAATCTACTCGTGCGCTACCTATTGTAAAATGGATTTTCTAAGCCAGAAACCTTCCGTGGAGTGTACATAATATCTAACCCAAGTTAAAAAGCAATGGGAAGAAAGTGATATGAACGCTTGTGGTCCTTGTTGAAACGAATCGCACGCCATTTTGTTGAAGCTACTAGCGCGGCTTCTATAGTAAATGGGATTTACTATGCCTATAACTTTCCCGGAAGTGTGCACAACAACTCACCAAAATTTGATCGCAATCGGATGAATTGTATATGAACGCATAGCCAACAATCATTTGTTTAAGCTACTCGCGCGCTATCTATTGTAAATTGGATGAACTATGCCTATAATCATCCCGGAAGTGTGCACAACAACTCACCAAAATTTGATCGCAATCGGATGAATTGTATATGAACGCATAGCCAACACCCATTTGTTTAAACTACTCGCGCGCTATCTATTGTAAATTAGATTAACTATGCCTGTACTCATCCCGGAAGTGTGCTAAACAACCCTCCAAAATTTGCTCGCAATCGGATGAATTGCAGCCTATATGAACTCATCGCCAACACACATTTGTTTAAGCTACTCGCTTGGTCTCTATTGTAAATTGGATTAACTTTGTCTATAACCATCCCGGAAGTGTTCACAACAACTCACCGAAATTTGATAGTGATCGGATGAATGTTTTATGAACGCATAAAAGACGAACAGACGAACATCCTTTTTTTAAATTTTATATATACTAGCTGTACCCGGCATGCGTTGCAAGGCCTATCAGAGAAAGTGTTGGCGTTGTAATTTTGTTTCTTGAAGTGCTTTTGGTTTCCCAATATTTTCAGCCTACTTTCGATTTTTGCAAAAAATGAAAGTAGACTTATGAGATCACTACAGGTCGAAAAAAAAATGTGTGTCTGTGTGTATGTGTGTGTGTATGTGTGTGTGTGAGTCTGTGTGTGTGTGAGTGTGTGTACTCTGAATGTCTGCCCCCCCCCCCTATCAATTCGAACACGGTGAGCGCAAATTGAACGAAATTTGGTACAAAGGTAGCACTAGCAAAGGACACCTCAGTGTCATGTTTTATATCGCCGCCATCTTGACGGAAACGTAATGGCGGCCACACAAATGTTCAAAGCTTAAATCAAATAACGATTAACCTAATCATCCGATCTCTACCAAATTTTGCAACAACATACCTTTATGGGGGCAGCATCCTTTGACCAAACTAATAGGTCATCACTCTAATAGTTTGCGGATGGCGGCCATGTTTGTGTGAAAATCGACTGCCCCTATTAATTCGAACACGGTGAAACCGAATGGAACGAAATTTGGTACAGAGGTAGTACTAGCAAAGGACACCTCAGTGTCATGTTTTATATCGCCGCCATCTTGACGGAAACGTACTGGCGGCCACACAAATGTTCAAAGCTTAAATCAAATTACGACTAACCTAATCATCCGATCTCTACCAAAGTTTGCAACAACTTACCTTTGTGGAGGAAGCATCCTTTGACAAATCTAATAGGTCATTAGCCTAATAGTTTGCGGATGGCGGCCATCATTCTGTCAAAATCGATTACCCCTATTAATTCCAACACGGTGAAACCCAATGGAATGAAATTTTGTACCGAGGTAGCACACGCAAAGGGCACCCCAGTGTCATGTTTTACATCGCCGCCATCTTGACGGAAACGTAATGGCGGCCACACAAATATTCAAAGCTTAAATCAAATTACGATTAACCTAATCATCCGATCTCTACCAAATTTTGCATCAACATACCATTATGGAGGGAGCATCCTTTGACCAAACTAATGGGTCATTAGCCTAATATTTTGCGGATGGCGGCCATCTTTGTGTGAAAATCCATTCCCCCTATTAAATCGAACACGGTGAAACCGAATGGAACGAAATTGGTACAGAGGTAGCACTAGAAAAGGCCACCTCAGTGTCATGTTTTATATCACCGCCACCTTGACGGAAACGTAATCGCGGCCACCCAAATGTTAAAGGCTAAAATGTAATTACGACCAACCTAATTATCTAGTCTCTACCAAATTTTGCAACAACAAATCTTTATGTGGGAAGCATATTCTGACCAAACTGCTAGATCATCAGCCCAATAGTTTGCAGATGGTGGCCAAGTATGTGTGCAAATCGATTCCCCCTATCAATTCAAACACGGTGAAACCGAATTGAACGAAATTTGGTACAGCGGTAGCACTAGCAACAGGCACCTCAGTGTCATGTTTTATATCGCCGCCATCTTGACGGAAACGGAATGACGGCCACCCAAATGTTAAAAGCTTAAATCAAATTTCGAGCATCCTAATAATTTGATCTCTACCGGATTTTGCAACAACATGCCTTTTTGTGGAAAGCATCTTATGACTGACTACAAGGTCATCAGCCCAATAGTTTGCAAATAGCGGCCATGTATGTGTGCAAATCCATTCCCCAGATCAATTCAAACACGGTGAAACCGAATTGAATGATTTTTTTTACAGACGTAGCACTAGCAAAGGGCACCTCATATTCATGTTTAATATCCCTATAGCACGTTGTATTTCAACAAGCTACTACAACCAACATTCAATTATACTCCTTGAAAAGGAGAAAATCGATTCCCCCTATTAATTCGAACACGGTGAAACCGAATGGAACGAAATTTGGAACAGAGGTAGCACTAGAAAAGGCCACCTCAGTGTCATGTTTAATATCCCTATAGCAGGTTGTATTTCAACAAGCTACTACAACCAACATTCAATTATACTCCTTGAAAAGGACAAAGTAGACTATATGTTCTTTACTGAACATCTTGTTTCTTTTTCCGTTAACCACCTCTAAACTATTTTAAAATTGATTTACTATCTCAAAAGAATCATTGGAGCCAGCTCAATAACTCCACAAAGTTTCATCGCAATGAAATGAATGGCATATGAACGCATACGGGACTTTGTTGAAACGATTTACGCACCTTCGCTCATTTGTTGAATCTACTCGTGCTCTACCTATTGTAAAATGGATCTACTAAGCCAGGAAACTTTCCTGGCGTGCACATAACAATTCACGAAAGTTTCATCGCAATCGGATGAATGGTATATGAACGCATACGGTACTTGGTTGACATGATTCACGTGTCGTCGCTCATTTGTTGAATCAACTCGTGCACTACCTATTGTAAAATGCATGTACTAAGCCAGAAACCTTCCCTGGAGTGTACACAAAAACTCGCCCAAGTTTTATCGCTTTTGCACGAATGGTATATGAAGGCATATGGGACTTTGTTGAAACGCTTCGCACGTCGTCGCTCATTTTTTGAATCTAGTCGTTCACCACCTATTGTAGAATGGATTTACTAAGTCAGAAACCTTTCCTGAAGTGTACACAACATCTCACCCAAGTTTTATCGCTATCGGACGAATGGTATATAAACGCATACGGGGCTGTGTTGAAACGTTTCACGCGTCGTCACTCATTTGTTGAATCTACTCGTGCGCTACCTATTGTAAAATGGATTTTCTAAGCCAGAAACCTTGCGTGGAGTGTACATAATATCTAACCCAAGTTAAATCGCAATGGGAAGAAAGTGATATGAACGCTTGTGGTCCTTGTTGAAACGAATCGCACGCCATTTTGTTGAAGCTACTAGCGCGGCTTCTATAGTAAATGGGATTTACTATGCCTATAACATTCCCGGAAGTGTGCACAACAACTCACCAAAATTTGATCGCAATCGGATGAATTGTATATGAACGCATAGCCAACAATCATTTGTTTAAACTACTCGCGCGCTTTCTATTGTAAAGTGGATGAACTATGCCTATAATCATCCCGGAAGTGTGCTAAACAACCCTCCAAAATTTGGTCGCAATCGGATGAATTGCAGCCTATATGAACTCATCGCCAACACTCATTTGTTTAAACTACTCTCTTGCTCTCTATTGTGAATTGGATTAACTATGTCTATAACCATCCCGGAAGTGTTCACAACAACTCGCCGAAATTTGATCGCAATCGGATGAATGGTTTATGAACGCATAAAAGACGAACAGACGAGCATCCTTTTTTTAAATATATATATATATACTAGCTGTACCCGGCATGCGTTGCAATTCCACTCAAAGAAAGTGTTGTCGTTGTAATTTTGTTTGTGAAGTGCTTTTGGAAACATTCTTTTTTCAATTTCCGTTAACTGCCTCTAAACTATCGTAAAATGAATTAACTAATTTAGAAACATTCGTGGGAGCGTGCACAACAATTCACCAAAGTTTCATAGCAATCGGATGAATGGGATATGAACGCATCAGTAATTTAGTTGAAACGATTCGTGCGCTGTCACTCAGTTTTAAAATTTATTCTTGCGCTACCTACTGTGAAATGGATTTACTAAGTTAGAAACCTTCACGTGAGTGTACACAACAACTCAACAATGTTTCATCACAATCGATGAATGGTATATGAACGCATACGGGATTTTGTTGAAACGCTTCGCGCGTCGTCACTCATTTGTTGCATCTACTCGCACACTACCTATTGTAAAATGGATTTAGCAAGTCAAAAACCTTCCCAGGCGTGTACACAACAACTCATCAAAGTTTCATCGCAATCAGATGAATGGCTCATGAACGAATACGGGATATTGTTTAAACGATACGCGTGCCGTCACTCATTTGTTGAATCTACACGTACGCTACCTATTGAAAAATAGATTTACTAAGCCTGAAACATTTCCTGGAATGTACTCAACGATTCACCAAAGTCTCATCGCAATCGGATGAATGGAATGTGAACGCATATGGGACTCTTTTGAAACTTTTCGCGTGCCGTCGCTCATTTCTTGAATCTACTCGTGCGCTACCTATCGTGGAATGCATGTACTATGCCAAACACCTTCCCTGGAGTGTACACAACAATTCACCAAAGTTCATCGCAATCGAATGAATAGTATATTAACGCATACGGGACTTTGTTGAAACGATTTACGCACCATCGCTCATTTGTTGAATCTACTCGTGCTCTACCTATTGTAAAATGGATCTACTAAGCCAGGAAACTTTCCTAGCGTGCACATAACAATTCACCAAAGTTTCATCGCAATCGGATGAATGGTATATGAACGCATACGGTACTTGGTTGACATGATTCACGTGCCGTCGCTCATTTGTTGAATCAACTCGTGCACTACCTATTGTAAAATGCATGTACTAAGCCAGAAACCTTCCCTGGAGTGTACACAAAAACTCGCCCAAGTTTTATCGCTTTTGCACGAATGGTATATGAAGGCATATGGGACTTTGTTGAAACGTTTCGTGCGTTGTCGCTCATTTGTTGAATCTACTCGTGCGCGATCTATTGAAAAGTGGACGATCTAAGCCAGAAACCTTCCCTGATGTATACACAACATCTCACTCAAGTTTCATCGCTACCGGACGAATGGTATATGAACGAATACCGTACTTGGTTGAAACGCTTCGCACGTCGTCGCTCATTTTTTGAATCTAGTCGTTCGCCACCTATTGTAAAATGGATTTACTAAGTCAGAAACCTTTCCTGAAGTGTACACAACATCTCACCCAAGTTTTATCGCTATCGGACGAATGGTATATGAACGCATACGGGGCTGTGTTGAAACGTTTCACGCGTCGTCGCTCATTTGTTGAATCTACTCGTGCGCTACCTATTGTAAAATGGATTTTCTAAGCCAGAAACCTTCCGTGGAGTGTACATAATATCTAACCCAAGTTAAAAAGCAATGGGAAGAAAGTGATATGAACGCTTGTGGTCCTTGTTGAAACGAATCGCACGCCATTTTGTTGAAGCTACTAGCGCGGCTTCTATAGTAAATGGGATTTACTATGCCTATAACTTTCCCGGAAGTGTGCACAACAACTCACCAAAATTTGATCGCAATCGGATGAATTGTATATGAACGCATAGCCAACAATCATTTGTTTAAGCTACTCGCGCGCTATCTATTGTAAATTGGATGAACTATGCCTATAATCATCCCGGAAGTGTGCACAACAACTCACCAAAATTTGATCGCAATCGGATGAATTGTATATGAACGCATAGCCAACACCCATTTGTTTAAACTACTCGCGCGCTATCTATTGTAAATTAGATTAACTATGCCTGTACTCATCCCGGAAGTGTGCTAAACAACCCTCCAAAATTTGCTCGCAATCGGATGAATTGCAGCCTATATGAACTCATCGCCAACACACATTTGTTTAAGCTACTCGCTTGGTCTCTATTGTAAATTGGATTAACTTTGTCTATAACCATCCCGGAAGTGTTCACAACAACTCACCGAAATTTGATAGTGATCGGATGAATGGTTTATGAACGCATAAAAGACGAACAGACGAACATCCTTTTTTTAAATTTTATATATACTAGCTGTACCCGGCATGCGTTGCAAGGCCTATCAGAGAAAGTGTTGGCGTTGTAATTTTGTTTCTTGAAGTGCTTTTGGTTTCCCAATATTTTTAGCCTACTTTCGATTTTTGCAAAAAATGAAAGTAGACTTATGAGATCACTACAGGTCGAAAAAAAAATGTGTGTCTGTCTGTGTGTATGTGTGTGTGTATGTGTGTGTGTGAGTCTGTGTGTGTGTGAGTGTGTGTACTCTGAATGTCTGCCCCCCCCTATCAATTCGAACACGGTGAGCGCAAATTGAACGAAATTTGGTACAAAGGTAGCACTAGCAAAGGACACCTCAGTGTCATGTTTTATATCGCCGCCATCTTGACGGAAACGTAATGGCGGCCACACAAATGTTCAAAGCTTAAATCAAATTACGATTAACCTAATCATCCGATCTCTACCAAATTTTGCAACAACATACCTTTATGGGGGCAGCATCCTTTGACCAAACTAATAGCTCATCACCCTAATAGTTTGCGGATGGCGGCCATGTTTGTGTGAAAATCGATTGCCCCTATTAATTCGAACACGGTGAAACCGAATGGAACGAAATTTGGTACAGAGGTAGCACCAGCAAAGGGCACCCCAGTGTCATGTTTTACATCGCCGCCATCTTGACGGAAACGTAATGGCGGCCACACAAATGTTCAAAGCTTAAATCAAATTACGACTAACCTAATCATCCGATCTCTACCAAATTTTGTAACAACATACCTTTATGGAGGAAGCATCCTTTGACAAATCTAATAGGTCATTAGCCTAATAGTTTGCGGATGGCGGCCATCTTTCTGTCAAAATCAATTCCCCCTATTAATTCGAACACGGTGAAACCGAATGGAATGAAATTTGGTACCGTGGTAGCACTAGCAAAGGGCACCTCAGTGTCATGTTTTATATCGCCGCCATCTTGACGGAAACGTAATGGCGGCCTCACAAATATTCAAAGCTTAAATCAAATTACGATTAACCGAATCATCCGATCTCTACCAAATTTTGCATCAACATACCATTATGGAGGGAGCATCCTTTGACAAATCTAATAGGTCATTAGCCTAATAGTTTGCGGATGGCGGCCATCTTTCTGTCAAAATCGATTCCCCCTATTAATTCGAACACGGTGAAACCGAATGGAACGAACTTGGTACAGAGGTAGCACTAGAAAAGGCCACCTCAGTGTCATGTTTTATATCACCGCCACCTTGACGGAAACGTAATCGCGGCCACCCAAATGTTAAAGGCTAAAATGTAATTACGACCAACCTAATTATCTAGTCTCTACCAAATTTGCAACAACAAATCTTAATGTGGGAAGCATATTCTGACCAAACTGCTAGATCATCAGCCCAATAGTTTGCAGATGGTGGCCAAGTATGTGTGCAAATCGATTCCCCCTATCAATTCAAACACGGTGAAACCGAATTGAACGAAATTTGGTACAGAGGTAGCACTAGCAAAAGGCACCTCAGTGTCATGTTTTATATCGCCGCCATCTTGACGGAAACGGAATGACGGCCACCCAAATGTTAAAAGCTTAAATCAAATTTCGACCATCCTAATAATTTGATCTCTACCGGATTTTGCAACAACATGCCTTTTTGTGGAAAGCATCTTATGACTGACTACAAGGTCATCAGCCCAATAGTTTGTAAATAGCGGCCATGTATGTGTGCAAATCCATTCCCCAGATCAATTCAAACACGGTGAAACCGAATTGAATGATTTTTTGTACAGAGGTAGCACTAGCAATGGGCACCTCATATTCATGTTTAATATCCCTATAGCACGTTGTATTTCAACAAGCTACTACAACCAACATTCAATTATACTCCTTGAAAAGGAGAAAGTAGGCTATATGTTCTTTACTGAACATCTTGTTTCTTTTTCCGTTAACCACCTCTAAACTATTTTAAAATTGATTTACTATCTCAAAAGAATCATTGGAGCCAGCTCAATAACTCCACAAAATTTCATCGCAATGAAATGAATGGCATATGAACGCATACGGGACTTTGTTGTAGCGATTCGAGCGCCGTCATCCATTTGTTGAATATACTCGTAAGCTACCTATTGCAAAATGGATTTACTAATTCGAAAACCTTCCCTGGCCTGTACACAACTCGTCAAAGTTTCATCGCAATCGGATGAATGGCATATGAACGCATACGGGATTTTGATTAAACGATTCGTGCGCCGTCACTCATTTGTTGAATCCACTTGTGCGCCACCCATTGAAAAACGGATTTACTAATTCATACACGTTCGCAGGACTGTACTCAACTCACCAAAGTTTTATCACAATCGGATGAATGGTATATGAACGCATACGGGACTTAAAACGATTCACGCGCTGTCGCCCATTAGTTGAATCTACTCGTGCGCTACCTATTCTAAAAAGGATTTAATAAGTCAGAAATCTTTCCTGGAGTGTGCACAACAATTCACCAAAGTTTCATAGCAATCGGATGAGTGGTATATGAACGCATACGGGACTTTGTTTAAACGATTCGCGTGCCGTCGCTCATTTGTTGAATCTACTTGAGCGATACCTCATGTAAAGTGGATTTACTAAGTCAGAAACCTTCCCTGAAGTGTACACAACATATCACCCAAGTTTCATCGCTATCTTTCCAACACACCATGGTGTGAGGTGTATACCGCGTGATGAAAAAATGCCGCACAGGAGATCGGCAAGCGAATCGTCATCCAAATGCAAGACAATAGTTTCTGTAGAAAATTCGGGGCGGGTGCAGTTTGAAAACACAAGTATGAAAACGAGAAACTGGCAACACTGTTTCATCCTGCAGCGCATCGGAATATACCGAGGAATGTGTATCACCGCGCACTACCGTACCGGCCGTCAGAGCTCAATGAGTAGACTGGAAGGTTATCAAATCCACATCAACCATGGCATTTCTAATTGAATCTACGTCAGGTCAGTTCTTTGTGACGTCAGATCCCGGTTCCGTGAAGATAAGGCAGGGCGTCAAACGAATAGAATGGAATTATTGTGTGTGGCATAATGGGCAATCTAGTGTAGCATACCTATTGTGATTTTGTACCTCATTGGATACAGACGATGCTACTGTATCCACTATTATGTTCTATTGGCTTTATTTGCACCATGGACGAAACAAAGTTGTCTTTGATGTCTGTAAGAAGTTCAAGTTATGTTTGCATGCTTAAATAAATGCTACAGATAGAAATATTATAAGAGAAGAAGACACTGGGGACAGGGAAACGTACGCGAGTGCACATCTCTATATTAAATATAGAGATGTGCTCTCGCGTATGTTTTTGTAGAGCTCTTCATGCTGAACAATTCTTACACTCATTGATATTGATATTTTAATGGTTTGCCCAGGGAAGAGTGGAAAGGAAACCTGGGGCGAAGTGGTCTGTGGACAGAAAGAAGCAGCATCGTCCAAGAATGAAGAAATATTGGGAAGAACGGAAGAGAAAACAACAATGAGTGAAGAATTGAAATTGGTGCGTAGTTCATAGCAGTCCTCGGCAAAAGGAAGAAGAAGAAAAGTAACAGTAAGAGTACGACTTAGTACACAACATAATGTATAGCTTTGTGGAGGTGTAAATTGGAAACAACTTCATATTTTAACAGGAAAACTTTTGGCGCAAACGCAACTCGACCTTAACCAACATTCACGGCATTACATTTTCCCACTGAGCTAATGAGACAGATGCGGCACAGCGTCGAGTTCACGTGACCTGTTCTTGGCCACACGGCACGCAGTTACAGCGTTGTCAGAGCCTCGTTTCTTGACTCGCATTTCTATTAAACCTATTGGTGCTACTAGGTTTTGCTAGATAAACATTTGTCGTAAATTTCAACGAGTGCGGCATTTTTCTTAACCCTGTATATATATATATATTGTGCCCAAGTCCAGTTGGCTAGATTGAAGGGTACAAGCCGTGAGCCTAGATTTGAGGGAACAGGCCACGATGATAAGTCCAGAATGGGATGTTTGAATAGCGCGCGCCGAACCTTCTTAGAAGCTTTTCGAAGGTTTTGACAGCCAAGAAGTGGGTAAGTGACGTAGGACGAGAGCATCATAGTCGAGGCTATATGTCACTAAATATTTTCCGATGAGATGGAAACATGAAACCTATATCAGATTACTGGCACGGACAAGGGAAGAAGAATGAACTCTGTTTCAAAGAAATTGATCGAGCGAAAGCCGAGTTATGAGCTGTTTTAGTTTCAGCATTTTCTCCGCATTGACCTCGAACCGGCCAGCCGAGGAGTATATAAGGCGTGTCTCCCAGGCACATGTATGTTCACTTCGTCATCAGCACTCCGTTGCCTTGGACGTGCTACTCTACGTAAGCGCTCTAGCCGCTTAACTCTCGACAATCTACGAACATCGTTATTATCGCCAAGCACATGGTTGCTTTAATCTTCGATTTACAGCACAAGCTGTGGACTTCGAAATTTTCTACAGTACATGGTTACTGAAAGTGTTAAACATTTCAAGTGAGTTTCGAACTTTTCTACGTTATCACCGAGGTGAAATAAGTCTGTGGCACTTGGTAATTTCTTACCGCTACAACTTGGACATATGATAGACTTTGTCTTTATTTCTTTCTACAGTCCACAATCATTTATAGCTGGATTATTTATATCCAACAGTCTAGGGACAAGTTTTAGTCTTGATCGTTGGACCAGCCAAGATAAGTCAGTAATCTTAATACCATTCTTGCACATTACAATTCAAAAGCCGATGATGGGAATACAGGTTTGCCTTGTGTGACCTGAAGAGTGAGAAGCTCTGCCCAACCAACTCGACAGAATTCGTAATTGTGCTGAATAAGATTGTGAGCGTACTAGAATACTGATTATATCACAGTTGGGTCATGGTAATTATTTTCAACATGGATCGTTTAGATCAGACCCCTGTCAACTTCACTTCAGCTATTGAAGCTGCCAACATTTTTCTGCAAGATATTATGAACGCCACTATGTCTGTGTAGACAGCTTGTGGGTATAAAATGGAAGCCGATACGATATTATAAGTACGCGTCCTAATGGGACAGACAACAGGAAGACTGAATAATCTGGTTCACTCCAGACTTCTAACATCAAGACCTACAAGAATGTAAGCTACAATTTACATTATTTCTATGCGTAGTTAGTTGGATTTTCTCATATTTTCTACAGTCTTGCCAACAATTTTTTTTTCTAGTCATCGATATGTTTATTTGCTATTGCAAATATTTTTCTTTCGGAATTTGAGCTTGGATCTGAGTTATTTTTACTCAGACTTCAATGATTCGACATTTATGGACGAGCAGAACGAGCATTTATTTTATTTTGATATTTTTTCTTATTGCTGTCATTAGCCGCCGTAATCTGAGATTTAAGAATTAATCCAATTTGAGGAGTGGATAGTTATCCATTATTTGGGAGTCGAGGGTCATATTCCCCGAACAGTTTAATATCTTTAAACCCATTTTTGGTTGAGAATATATTAATAATAATAATAATAATAATGTGATTTAATAATAATAATTATTTTTCTATTTTTTGAAATAATAATAATAATAATAAACATTGGTGATTTCTAATAATCATTTTCTGGTTGTATGATTAATACAGTTGATATTTGAAGTCATATTCTAAATCGGATATTTGTTAATTTCGAAGGTTAGTGGTTAACGCATGCCCACATATAAATAACAGATTAATTCAGTGGAATTATTTCACGTTTGCATTACATATTAAAGCTTTGAGAAGACACGGAAAGAAGTTAAACGGGAAGCTAAGCATGTATAAAGGAGGGTTTTTGCTAGAGTTTATATAAAATAAAATCATTATGGAGCAACGTCTTTCAAAACGTTTTTGCCAATATTAACACAGTGTGGATGTTTCAAACTGATGGTAAAATTATTGTTAATATTATCGTAAACTCATTGGTGAGGTTTAATGATTTCTGAACCTTCCATTTGTCGTAACAAGCAAAGGCTTGATTATTTTGTATAATTTGGGTAGATGTCATTGTGTGAGTGCAGAAAGTTATATGCCATTCTGAGTGCGCAATTTAAGTCGCAGGAATGAGGTTGTTGTAAAATGGAGCACCAATTATATTATAGGTTGGGTGTCTTTGATGTAGTAGAGGAGTCGTTTTAGCCACACTTTCGTCGTAATATAACCACAGGTTATTGTGTTGAACCATCATTATTAATTTACAGTTGATCCACGTGTTTTAAAAAATATTTCTAGTAATTGCTTACCCAAAATTTGTTATTGTTCTACTAATTCCTTTCATTCAGGAAAACTTTACCGTTGTCTAAATGCTGATTATAATTCTGTGATTTTTATCACGTGTGAATCGTATGGGCCGATGCTGTTATTTGAAATTGTTACTTATTAACAACCACTATCAGTTGAAAGCATTTTCAGTTCCTATAAAAAATACACATTTTTGCAAATAAGTTGATGCTTAACATGTTGGACATGTTGTCAAAATTATTTTTTATAATAATAATAAATTGTTTCAGGAACTAACAATCCCTGGTTCTAAGAAACCTAGTGGATAACCACTAGACCCCATTTCTTACAAGTAACCATGGCGCGTGCAAATAATAACAGTATTACTTCCACATAAGACACCAACATATGTAGGCACTCTAAACATCAACACCCTCATACAGCCTGGAAAGTTGCACAATCTAGTGACAGAACTCGATAGACAGAAGCTTCTAATCCTCGCCCTGCAGGAGACACGTATCACAGATGAAGACACCATGGACTACGTCAATTACCGCTTGTTCAAGAGCAAGACTGACAGGCGCGTTGCCAAAGGCGCCCCACTTCTGGGGATGGCCTTCATGGTCCACAAGACCATAGTAGAATCCTTAGAAGAAGTTACTTCAGTAAACAACAGATTGATGAGCATGCGCTTCCGGTGCGCCAACAAAAAATATACACTCATCAACGCACACGCCCCCACTAACCAAAGTAACAAGAGCGATCCACAGTCCGCAGAAAAATTCTGGTCGACCCTTGACACAGTGATGTCCAAAGTCCCCAGGGATGACGTCAAGCTCCTCATGGGAGACTTCAATGCACAGATCGGTAGAGAAAAGATGTACAGGAAAACAGTCGGAAACTATTCTGAACATAAATTCACAAATAAAAATGGCACACGACTCATAGAACTCTGCCAGCAGAATAACCTCAAGCTCATGTCAACATCTCTTAGAAAACACCCTAGAAAACAGAAAACCTGGCGTTCTCCAGTCCAGCAGTTAGGTGAGTTCCAAATCGACCATGTGGCAATCTCATATCCAGTACAGAAGGAGATTCATGATGTACAGGTACGTAGAGGAGCCAACATTGACTCTGTCCATTACCTAACCCGCGTCAAAGTCAAGTTCACCCCTAAGAGAACTTTTTGTAAGAAAACCCCCCTACCAAAATTTGACACAAAAAAGATCGCAGACTATGGAGTGAAGGAAGCCTGGGAAAAAGAACATGCCAATAACTGGCAAAATTTCCACCGAAAAATCATAGAAACAGCACAAGCTCTCATTCCTTTGAAGAAGAATTCCAAACATCCTTGGTGGGATGTTGATTGTGAGAAAGCACTCATTACCAGAAAATTGGCATATCAGAAATACAACAGTAAAAATCCCCAGAAAATTTACAGACTTTCCATGAAACTCGAAAAGCAACCGCAAAAATTATCAGACAATCCAAGAGGAGATACCTGAAGGAACAGTTGGACTCCATTGAGGACAACTTCCGTAACTACAACGTAAGGGACTTCTACAGAACGTTTGCAGGACACATCAGAGGGTACACACCACCAAACCTTTGCTTCATAAAATGTGATGGAAAATTAGCACTAACGAATAAGGAGAATTGCAAGGTGATGGCACAATACTTCTCTGATCTTCTCAACTGTCCAGAACCAATAGAGAGATTCTCATAGGAAGAACCTACAGTCAAGAACGCAAACTCATTACCTCCGACACAAGAGGAAGTTCACAGGCACATCATCAAACTTAAGAACAACAGGACATCTGGTGAAGACGGCATAGTGGCCGAACTACTGAAAAACCTAGGGCCACACTCACTTAGGGAACTCACACAGATTATCACTGACATCTGGACATCAGAAAAGCTACCAGATGAGTGGAAATGTGCATTGATCCACCCATTACACAAAAAAGGCGACCGCTCTGACGTAAACAATTACAGGGGCATTTCACTATTACAAGTTACGTACAAGATCCTCTCAGCGTGCCTACTCCAAAGGGCTCGGGACCAGCTGGAACACAAGATTGGCGAGTACCAGGCGGGATTTCGTCCTGGTCGCTCCTGCGCGGAACAAATCTTCAACCTAAAAAGTATATTGAAAATCAAAGCCCTTAGGAATAATCCAGTTATATGTACCTTCGTTGACTTCAAGAAGGCATATGACTCCATTGACCGTCAGTCATTGTTCAACATCTTACACGAGCAAGGTTTGGATAGCAAGCAAGACCTTGCGATTGATCAAACAGACACTGACAGACACGACATAAAAAGTGAAATTCATGGGGGAAATCTCAGAACCATTTCAGATCAATACAGGTGTTCGCCAAGGTGACGGGCTCTCTCCGCTCCTCTTCAACCTAGTGCTGCACAAAGTTATCAAGGAAGGGAGAAAGAGCTGAGACTTCAAGGTTACTGGAGGCCAGTGCGACTAGGACGACCAAAGGACGAACTGGAGGTTGGATGTCTAGCCTTCGCGGATGATCTGGCTCTACTCTCAGATAACGAAAACACATCAATCAGACAGATAGAAGTACTCCAAGAGTGCGCCGAAAAAGTAGGACTACAGATCTCGTTCCAAAAGACAGAGTTTTTCTGTACGAAATTCGACATACAGAATTAAAACACGAAATATAGCAAGATCAATAGAGTCGCCCACTTTAAATACCTAGGTGAAGTGCTTAAACCGACGGGAAAAGAGAAAATTGCGCAGAACACAAGGTTAATGAAAATGAAGAGAGCCTTATACAAGACACAGAGTGTCTACAACAAAAAATGTCTGTCCACATTCACTAAACTTCGTCATTACAACACGGTTATTAAACCTGAGGTGCTTTATGCTAGTGAGACGTTGACGTTACACACTAAGGGCGACTTGGAAAAAATCCTCACAGAGGAAAGAAAAATAATAAGGAAAATAATTGGACCAAAGCACACAGATGAAGGATACAGTCTTCACTCCAGAGACACCACAGATAAATTGTCCAACCTCACAGCAGACATCAGAAAGAGGCGACTAAAATTTTACGGCCACATCACCAGACTCCCACAAACCAGACTCACCAACAAAATTCTTAGATACATACAGCGGCTCAACATTACTACACCCTGGATGATGCAAGTCAAAATTGATCTAATAAAAGCACAGGTCGTCCCAGAAGACGTCATAGACAAAAGCGTATTTAGACACATGCTATACACGTGGTAAGTGTTGTCAGAGAAAGCAGCACCTACAGCCCAAAGACCAAAGTGGACCGAAGAAAGGAAGAGGGCCTTTAGTGCACGAATGAAAGAGTACTGGAAAGACAGGAAGAACAAAAAGTCATGATTGCTTCGCGTGGTCTAATAGGCCTGTAACGTGTAAAATAAAATAAATAAATAAATTGTTTCATTATAAAATATTCTGAATGATATTTCAAATTTCCTAATTAATATTTTCAAGGGATAATTAATTGATTTATTGATTGAATCCAGGTGGAATGGAATTTAATTTTTTGATAATTATATTTTTGATTGAGTCAAATTTTTGAATAGACTTTGGATTGAGATCTATGATTAAATAGATATTTTTTGTTCTTCGAATCTAAAAATGCTCAAAGTCCATGTAAATTATATTGTATTCTATTTATTATGAACAACTTTATATTTAAACCAACCCTGATATTACTGCATCCTAAAAGTGTTAGTCAAAAATTGCTACGATATTTTTGAGAAAAGAACAGTGAAAAGTGATAAATTTTTCTACAAGTGTTAATTTTTCTTATTGATCTTCAACGTGTGAATGCTAAATGATTTAGGGATCAGTATAGACGATTGACTTTGCGCTGATAAAACCCTACCCCTGTATATAATTATGTTGAACGAAGTCAACAGGACTGATATTTTGACCTCTTGTCTCAGCTATTTTAGTGTTCATATGTTAGCGACATTGTATTTTGTGTATATAAACTATGCTTCTCCAGTCATCTTTTGTGCCATTTTGGGCATATTTTTCCTGTCATTTTTTTAAAAAATAAAATGAGATAATTTTACGGTATGCAAACCCGTGTCATAAATCTCCTTCTATCCTTATTGTTGCATCGACCCGAAATCAGTTAAGCATTTTTTTGTTGGGTCTTTGTATTCGACTTTAACCCATCTGGCGCCCCGGGATATTTTGATTCTCGTGCTGACTGATTTTTGGTGAAATGCATATGTGGTCGTCCGGACTTTGGTCTAAACGGGCACAATATATATATATATACAATTACACTTGGGACAACACAACAGATATGATACGGTTCCTATTCATAACCATAGAGCCTCTACAAATCAAGAAATCTCTCAAGCAAGAATAAATGTATATTTAGTACCCTTTCTCACTATTTCAGATTTGAGCCTATTCGTTTTCTAATCTCCATCAATTACCCCACTGGGACTTGGATATGTGATACATTTAAAATCCGATCTTGCTGACTTGCCGGTATCCTTTAGTGTCACAAGATGAATACGATAATCTTTCATTTCTGACTATTCCTATCAATATCGCAGAAATCTCACACTCTCTTTCTGTTTCACCTTGAGCAAGCTTTTCGTTTCTCATCCAACCATCTTTTATATCTCTTCCTTTCTCATTCTTGCCGTCGCTGAACAGTGTGATCTAGTCTGCCGTGAATTATCGATCTCTCTTCCTCAGTCTCTGGATCTCAATTTCCGACAGTGGTTGGCTGCGTGCCTCAGCGGTAACGTTCTCGCTTGCTCTGCCCAAGGTTGCAGGATCGAATCCTGGCTTAGTCAGCTTGCATTTGGATGTGCGCAAATGTAAGGGAGCCATACCAGTAGATTTATGATTCTCTTCGCGGCAAAATTCCGGCACCCCGGCGTCTCTAAAAGCCGCAGATGTTAAAAGGGACGTAAAACAAAATAATCTTCTTTCTTCGAATGAGCCAACTATTGACTACGTAGGTTAAACAAAATGTTTTTCATCTTGATGAGTTGGGATTGGTTTCACGTCCTTAAGAGTCTTGTTCCTAGCCCATATCCCCTTCATTTTCTGACTTTGTAGTTGTTTAGCTGCTTCTGACCTCTTTGGTCTCTGGCATTTCTTAAGTTTAATCTGTGGGTCTTCTTTTAACATTTTCCGGAAAGCTTTTTTTGTCTTGTATAATGAGTTGAGAGATGTTAAATGTTTGCAGATCTTATTTAACTTGCTGGTACCACAGTGATGTTGTTTTCTTGCAGGAGCTGGCTCTGTGGATTGCACTGGTCAATCTTGACTCGTTCATTCTCTCAGGATGTCTTTAGAATTGAAGGCGTCTCTTGATGATTGTGTCCATTAGAGGTTCTTGCTTTAGGTACAGATCATCGTTGGGCCGGTGATACCTTTCTCCATTTATGATTCTTGGGCCTAAGATTTTCCTCAAGACATTTTTTCCCTTCACTTCTAGTTTCTGTATCAGTATTGCCCCTTTGATGGTTAGGGTTTCAGCTGTATGGAAGACCTCGGGCCTGATTACAGCGTTATGGTGCCTTAATTTCGCATTGATGGATATGGATTTCTTCTGGTAAAATTTTCTGCATCGATTTTATGCAATATTCAGTTTCAGAATCCTTTCTTCAAATGCTTTATTGCTCTGATCATGTCTATATCAGTTATTGTTGTTTTAAGGGGTGGAACTTCGAGGTCATCTGCCTCTATCCTTATCAGACATTAATTTTAAATTTACAATAGCTTTTTTCAACATTGGACTGAAACTTAACCCTGGAGCAGTAAAATACTGACAAGGGTCAAGGTCGTAAGTTTTCATACACACATTCCGGAAATTTTCAAAAACCTCTGCTAATAATAACACATATGTCTTCAAATATATGTCTGAAGAATCACCTAAAGTTTGAATGTCGAACTGTGTCCATACACGTTGTGCATGTAAATATTCCTGATTACTGATATGTCATGTGTTTAAGGAACTGTAAAATGCATCTTATGTTGGCAAAGAACACTCTCCAGACAGTTAATATATTCGTAAGGGAATATGCCCTTTTGACGAATCAAATTAAAATTATCTTCTTTAGGAAAGACACGTTGAATTTCACGAAACTGCTCTGATTTCAAATTACTAGCAAGCATATCAAGACTTCTCGGCGTAAAGCGGAATGAATCTAAAAATCGCAGTTTTATCGTGTTTTTTTTTCATTGTTAGTTTTGATATATTTTATGAATGATATGTATTGTTCCTGATTAATTGGAATTACATCAATTTTCACATCTAAAGCTCCAAATTCTTTAACGCTTTAATGAAAAAGTGGTTATCGTATTTGCTACCGTTATGGAGAATGACTGGAATGAATATCGTTACTCTATACATTAAGTTACATTCTTAGTGAGCAGCACCGCGATATTGTCCTGTTAAATTGTGATGATCGTGAACCCTGCCTGTATATAAACATTCGCCACATAAAAAACAATTAGTTTCAGTTTCAAACCGCATTTGCTGTGCTGATGTTAGTGGCTCCATTGGAATGATAGTATTTAAAATAGAGGACATACGGATTGCATCTTTTTCAAGTCTCGCCATAAAACATTTAGGAGCTAATGTCCTGTAGACCTTGAACCTGTTTGACGAGTCATCATAACTGCATTTAATATAATATGCAAAGCTAAATGGTTATGTTCAATAAATTTACATACGCATTTTTTCTTTCTGGAGTATAATATAGAGGACCTACTATACTCTTCTTTTCAATTCCATAAACATTAATATTTACATTGCTCAGCTCTTCAAAATGTATAATGTCTTTTCCTGTATAACTACTTTTACAATTTTGAGAACGTTTACGCTTTTGTACATTTATTTCAGGACGGTCACCCGTACTTCATCACATTTATTCAAAGGTTCCGTGCTAGTTGATGGTTTTACACTTAGGTAGATTTCATTAGAAAGTAACTATTGCAATGGGTACCATGTTTCGACTTCCGGAAAATTTCGACATATCTTCGCGTTTCACAACCCCCAGACCCCAAAACCACCGCCAGTTCAAAAGTTTATATATAATTTATGTATGTATGTATATATATATAATATGTATGTATATGTATATGTATATATGTATATCAGTTTCTTGTGGACACGATAACTGCCGTAATTTTGCACCAATCACTTTGAATTTTTACCGAATATGTATACCTATAAAATCTCGGTCGAGTACGTTACTAGGCTAAATCGGTTGAGGGGGTGAAAATGGGTTTATTTTTCGAAAAAGTGAAATATTGCTATAACTCTCTTGATATGTGAAATATCGAATCCGTTCAAAGTTCATACTATGTGTCGGATAAAGCCCAAAAATTTATGTTTGAAGAGTTTTTTTACAGCACCAACCATTGACCAAAGGGGTGGGAAAAAGTGGGTTTTTCGGGAAGCATTAATCATATCTCTCTTAATAGGCACAATATCAAAACCGTACAAAATGGACAATATTCCTCTAATAATTACCTAAAACTTTTGTCTGAAAGAATTTTTGATATGACCCACCATTACGCCAAGGGATGAGAAAAATGATTTCGGAATTATAAGAAAATGCCAAGAGCTATCAGTGGTTGCCATGGCAACACTACTAAATTGATGAGGGATGAGCCATCAGACGTTGCCATGACAACGCACTTGCACGAGATCAGATTCAGATTTTCATCTGACTAAGGCCGGTATTACACTATCAAATAAATTTTGGCAAAGAAACTTTATCAAATATTTTATAAAACTGAACTTTTATAAAAGTTATACAAAGAAATAATCACACCATTACACTACATCAAATATTTTACCATAGTTCAGCAAAATGGATGAAGGACAGTTCTCTGTTCACTTTACTGTATTACGGTAGTTGAAATTCTGTGGTGGAAATAAGGGTATATAAATGAAACGGAATGATAAATTGATCGTCTGTGGGTGGGTTGCCCACGTTAAAGTGTATTAGGAGTAAAATCTTGGTGAACAAGCTGCAGTACGAGCACTTGAAAAATTACATTAATATTTAATTATTTATAATTATGATGAAATGAATGATGGTGACGTTCGAAAAAATCACTGCCCGATCAAAGAAAATTGAAACATACGAAGTAAAACATTATGCCTTGAGTGGGATTCGTTCCCAGGTCCCATCAAACCTCAGTCGAGCGCTCTACCCATTCCGCTAACTAGGCACTGCCATGTAATGGTTGGTTAGATACATTACGTACCGGTAAGGATAAAGTGCTTATTTACACTCATTTGTACTATCATAAATGTAATTGAAAAGTTATAATACAAATATTATAACATAAAGTGCACTACTATTCACGGATTATTTCAGCCTATGTAACTATTGAATTCCTCTTTATATCCTGAAATGCGCGTCCTTTGTGCGCAGCGGATATAGCCTCGGCTATTTTTACCCAGAGTTTCTATCTGTTATTCATGTTTTACATCGTATATCATTCATTATGTATCATATTATGTAACATTTTATGCATTTCACACTCTGATATGAGCATATTTGTTGTGATAATATTCCAGCTGTTATGATCCGCCATTTTGGTATGAATCTTTTTATCCAAGATACCTTGATGATCATACATTTTATAAAAGAAATTTTATAAAACCACCTTTTATAAAAGATTTCCCCATTACACTGTCATATCTTTTATAAAAGATATTTTATCAAAGACCTTTGACAAATTTCTTTGATAGTGTAATACCGGTCTAAGTGTGAAGCGGCTTCGGTGACGTAACTGGTAGCATGCTGAACTTCTATGCCCAAGGTCGCGGGTTCAAAGCCGGTCAAAGTCGTCCGATTTTCTAAGAGCGCTAAAAATCCCTCAGTATGCTTTCCTTTGGAGGGTAAGTTCCAACGTTCGTTGCGAGTTGCTGATTGCGGTGGCATCTAGTAGCCAAGTTCACAGCTAGGTGTCGTTGACGGTAGTATCTGGTAGCAACATTAGGAACTACTGCTTGAAATTGACCGTCTGCAGTCCTTACCTGAATTACAGACTAATACAGCCATCACAATTCATACCGTTTATCAGACAGATTCTACAAAGTACACGGGGTTACATGACCGCGTTGTCGCAGCCCCTAAACTGATGAACCAACCAAAATCTCTGCGGGAGATAACATTTTGCGTGAAGAAGTAACAGACCGTTACATAGTTACACATCAGTGTCGAAACCTTGCATAAGGACAGTGTGACCACAAGTATAAAAATTGACTCCAAATGACAAGAAGGTTTCCGTCATCATAAGACAATACAATGTTTAAAATATGCATAAAGTGGTGAAAAACAAACTTAATTAATCTCCAATTATAAAATACTTTCTCGCAATAAATGAGGTCTGATCCTTCTACGAAAACCTGCATATTCTGCCTATTTTCGCCTATCCCCAAGTTTGTCCGGTGAAATCTACCTCCGCCTTCCGGCGTGCCGAGAGGACTTTTTTTAAAATTCCTGTTGTTCTCCATGCACTTCAACCATGAGGAATTGATATCGCTTTACACCAGAAAAACGAAGTTTGCAAACTGAACACGGAAAAGGTACTGAAATAACATGCATTAAATTAACAAGTCGTGTAAGATTATCCGGTCTGTTAAATGTCATAGCACAATGACTGCACACAAACATATTATTTATTTATTTATTTATTGGTGCCTTTATTGTGGCGAAGTTAGGGCTCTAAGCCCTCTCTTACACTTAACCACACACAGTGCAACTTACATGAATACTCAAATATGATATACTTAACCTACCAAACTTAAATACTAGAATTGACTTAAATTAAATTGGCGACTGCGTTATATTAACTAAGCTATACAATTTAAATGACGTACATTTTTAACAAAATTATACTATGGTCATTCACTCACACATTCATACACAAATTGTTCTAGTTGGCCTACGAATTCAAAAGTAAAACCTTACATGTACGTTTGAAAGTTGTTAGGGATGTACAATTTCTAACGTCACGAACACAGTTATTCCAAATTCTAGTTCCCGACACGAGGAAAGAGTAACTGAAGGCAGATTAATAATGTATAGGAATTGCAATTATAGAACCAGATCGCGTGCGAGGATCATGAAAGGAAGAATGAAAACGAAAATTACAAGAGAGATAGTGAGGTGTACTTTCGTTGAGAAGTCGATAGATGAAGGTACATATGTGCAGGTTTCTTTGTTGTTCTACTTTTAGCCAGGAAAGTAGGTCATAAAGAGGAGACACGTATGAGGAAAATTTCAAGGAGAAAATAAACCTAATGCAGGAATTTAAAGCTCTCTGAAGTTTCTTGTTTTGTTCTCCTGTAGCGTCTACTCATACAACATCGCAGTAGTTAAATATAGGGAGTATCAAGGTTTGGACGAGTTTTATTTTCAAGTTACGGGGTAGAATGGACTGGTGAATCTTAAGTGGATGAAGTGACGAGTAAACTTTCCTGCATGTATTAGTAACGTGCCCATCCCAATTCAAAGTTTCATTTAGTGTGACTCCAAGACTTTTTACCGATTTAGAGAACGGGATAGCAACACCATTAAGTTGAATTAAGGAAAGCGGTCAACTGTGTAAATGGAAAAGCAATTTATTCTGCCCTATTACGATTGCTTGTGTGTTAATTGGGTTGATGGCAAGATAATTTTTAATTGCATAGCGGCTGATCCTCTTTAGATTTAGATTCATATTTTCAATTGCCACATCTATGTCATTTATTTTTGTGTGGCAATATATCTGAAGGTCGTCTGCATATAGATGGTAGTTGCTGTTTTCCAGTGTCGATGAGATGTCGTTCAGATATAGAATGAATATAAGGGGGCCGAGAATTGAACCCTGAGGTACTCCATTTATTTTGAACTCCCACTCAGTTCTGTTTTCATTTAGGAGTACACGTCGTCTTCGGTTATGAAGATAGAGGACGAATAATTTGAGAGCAACGGGGCTAAGATGGAAGGATTGCAATTTAGCCATAAGTATGTCCGTGTTAATGGTGTCGAATGCACTGCTGAAGTCTAGAAGAATGAGTATAGTCACTTTACGCTCATCCATTGCTCGTCTTAAGTCATCAGTAATCTTAATGAATGCAGTAGATGTGCTGTGTCCTTTCTTAAATCCAGATTGTAACGGATCAAGTAGTGAGTATTGCGTCAAATACTGAAGAAGTTGTTCATGCACAAGTTTTTCTACTATTTTGGAAATTGAGGAAAGTATGCTTACAGGTTTATAGTCGGATGGAGAATTTGCAAGTGAATTTTTCGGAACAGGAATAACTAAAGCATCTTTCCATATTGTTGGGAAGAAACCTTCTAAAAGACATGTGTTACAAATGTGCGTAATAATTGGCAGTAGTACGTCTATCAGGTTAACGATAAGGAGAATTGGGATGTCATCTATTCCGACTGCTTGTGATTTGATAGATATTATTATTTTTCTTACGACAGTTTCATTTATTTTACGAAACTTGAATAACGGTCGGTGAGGTAATGGGACACATTGCAGTGAATTTATTGTTGTTTGTATTATTTGGGGATCAGTACTAATTATTTCTCGAGCAAAGTGAGCATTTAAGTCATTGGGATTAATATCGTGCGTATAGGAGTTTTTAGTGCGCCTCCCAATACCTACCGACCTGAGTTGCTGCCAGGTGCTCCTAGCATTCAAGTTGCCGGCTAGCTGTTGGAAGTAGGCATACTTTTTTTTTTATTTCGGATCATTTATTTAACTCGATTTCTAAGCACACGATATTTTTCAAAATCGTCATTTGATAAGGTCTGCTTATAACGTCTGTGTAATGCGTCACGTTCGGCCATTGTGGATTTAATGTCGCTCGATAGCCAGGGGGCAGCTTTGCGAGTGACCTTGGCTGTTCGATTAGGTGCATGTTTGTCACATAGTATTGTGTTAAACCTGCTCACCTTTTCATCAACGTCAGTCATGTGTAGTATATCGTTCCATGGACAGAGAATTGCGTCTTTTTTTAATTCTTGAAGGTTCAATCTTATCATGTCTCTATATGTTATGTATTTAGTTGCAGTTTTTGGAGTTTTTAGGGAATAAGCTAAATAAATCAGGTCGTGTAAAGATATGCCAGGTACTGAAATCTGTCCGTGTTTTAGTATTTTCTGTGGGCTATTTGTGATAAGTAAATCAATTAGAATGCGTGAAGACCCGTGGGGCGTGTGTATGTGGTGAGTAGGACCGAGTGGTAATATTGTCATGTTGCAGGTGGTAAACATGTTCCGTAAACGATTTGCGTCAGTGGAGTCTATTAATATGTTTGTGTTAAAGTCACCAAATATAAGTACGTGTTCGTAGGTAGGTAACAGTCTTAGTAGAGTTTCCTCAAAATCCACGAAGTTCCCTTCTTTAGGTGGTTTATATACAACACCAATAAGCACTTTAGTCACGTCAACAGTGAGCTCAACAAACATATATTCGGTCAAGTGGCCATTAGATAGTGTCGAAGTTTTTATAATCTTTGCCATCAAATTGTTTTTATAGAATAAAGCTACTCCTCCTCCTCCTCGACGCTTCAGTCTATTGTGAAAAAGCGCATTGTACCCTACTAGACTTATTACGTTTAAGGGGACAGAGTCCTTCATCCAGCTCTCACTAATTGTCACAACTTATACCATGCATCCTTCAAAAATAGCTTGGAGCTCAGCGTGATGCGCTATTATAGACTGAGCATTGACATGGGCACACATCAGTGAGCGGGGAAAGGCCAAAAATTCCCTTTCCAGATGATTGCGGGTAGGGGGAGACGAAGACAGGGGCTGGGAAGGGCTGGGAGGCTCATTGTAAAGGTGAAGGTCATTACCTCTGTCAGGACTGCAAGTAACACTATCAACTACACTGGCCATAAAACAACAATATATAGCATGCAACTTACCATTGTTTCCTCGTGTATACGCAAGCCACTAGAAGCAATTAAACAACCACTCTCACTGAATTTAAAATTAAGCCACCTATCACTTATGCAATCACTTAAACTAAAATTAAAATAACACATTCAACACACATTCACAATTACACACATTAACCTATTCATTTCACTTCCGATACCTACCCTTTCATTAAGCAGGTAAGTTCTGCTGGAGTGTTAACGTAAAGTTTTTTGCCTTCAGAATCTACGATCACTATCCGCCCATCCAGAGTGAAGGTGTTTCTTGCTCCAAAGTGATCCCTGGCCTTGTCCAGCATGTCCTTGCGTGATGCTGTGAGAGACTCGGTTATGAGGATCTGTGTTCCTTTAAGAAGCCTCTTGGCGCGCCAGACACGTTCCTTCTCGTGATAGAGGGTGAACTTCACAATAATTGGTCTTTTACCGGTAACCACCACATCTGCAGAAGATCTCTTTGATTTCCCCAATCGATGACACCGATCAATGCTCATCATTGTTAGTTCTATGTTAAGCGTGTCCTTGAGTACCTCCGTTACCCCAGTGTACACGTCTTCGTTAGGTGTTTCACTAACCCCATGTAGCAGTAGGCAGTTCCGGCGGCTGTACTGTTCTGCCTCATCAATTCGAAGGTCTTGCTTCACAATCAAGTCATTCAACTCCTTCTTTAAGTCACTTAGTTCCGTTATGACATGGAGGCGAAAAGTCTCGAACTCCGAAGCTAGGGTTTCCACTTTCACGGAGTTGAGGTTGGTAGAAGTGCTCGTTCCAGCTGTGGTGGCTCCCTCTAGGCGAGTTTGAAAAACTTTGAGCTTTTCTTCAAACGCTGAAATTCTTTGATTGACGGCTTTTAGGGTCATGACTGTTCACTGAATATTCATTATATTGTATATTGTTAATAATACACACCCTAGCAGACTCAATTTGTGAGTTATGTTGCGGTTTCGGCAGGTATTCTACGAAGCACTTTTACGCACGATGAATCTCAGTCGCCATGACACGGGTCATGCTTAGAATTTGCATGTCGTTGAAGGCTGTCTGGTCTGAAAAACTGTTTTCTACAATCACTAAACTTGACCATGATGATTTTATGAAAGATCACTAACGAAATTACCCATAAAATAGAAATCACAATTATCAAAGACAATACAAAGTAAAATATATATATTTTATTTATTGTATATAAATTACAGCCAATGTTATAGCAGGGTATTTTAATTGAACGCCTGTGGACACTCAACAAGTCTAATTTCAAGTAGTTCCAGCTTTGGTTACCAGATACCACTGTCACGGACGTCTAGCGGTGAACGTTGGAACTTAATAGAGCGCATTTAACCTACTAAAATATGATTTTAAAAGAAAGCACTTACCTAAGTAGAAATGTATTTCCAGTTCCTCTTCCACCACACAAGTAAGCTGTAGAGATAACGTGTTGTTAACTTTCGTTCACGTGATTCAACTACAAAGTGAGAAAAGCGTTCCCCCGCCCTAGCTTTTTATAACACGGACACTCCTGCATCGCATCAAATATCAGTTGAATCAGCATACTCACGGTATTAATAAACACCTGCATCACGTGACGTCATACGTCTGCAAGAATCATGTTCTGCACGCTTAATTCTTGTAACGCTGCACCTCGTGTCTGGTTTTAACACTTGCAACGCGTGACGTCATACGCTGCAAGAATCCGCTATTTCTGCAAGAATCATGTTTCGCACGCTTGCTTTCTGTAACGCTGCACCTCGCGTCCAGCTTTAACACCTGTATCATGTGACGTCATACGCTACAAGATTCAGCCTGTTTTCTGCAAGAATCATGTTTCGCACACTTGCATCCTGTAACGCTGCACCTCAAATCCAGTTGTAACACCTGCATCGCGTGACGTCATACGCTGCAAAATTCTGCTCTTTTTAAACACACATCGTAGACTTACCTCACCCTCCATAAGAACACCATGGGGTAGATGCGTGTGCCCCGTGTAGTTGGGTGTGCTCATTAGCCCGGCGCTAGCTTTACCTTACCCTCCACAAGAACAGCATGGGATAGTTGTTTGTACCCCGTGTACTTAGGTGTGTGAATTAACCCTGGCGCTAGCTTTACCTCACCATCCATAAGAACGGCATGGGATAGTTGCGTGTGCCCCGTGTACTTGAGTGTATGCATTAGCCCCTGCTCTAGAACGCATCCACCCACCGATTCGGTTCGATCCCGGTTTGGTTCAGTTCGGTTCAAGTTTGGTTTAGTTCAGTTCTGTTCGGGTTTAGTTCGGTTCACTTTGTTTCCGGTTTAGTTCGGTTCGGGTTTGGTTCAGTTCCGGTTAGGAGGGCTAGGTTACGTTAGCTAGACTAGTTAGGTTAAGCTATGCTCACCATCGTTATTTGAAAATAGCGCCACGTGGCCGCTATCTTGTGAGGAGGAGGTGGTAGAACCATCCAAAAACAACTACGTTTCTCTTAAGGTTCGAATTATTCACTTCATTTCAATAAAATTCCGCTAGCCGAATGGCTATCACCTCGAAATTTTTATGTCCACTTCTCAATTCCAACTATGAAATATCCTCAAGGCCTCATATTATATGAGCGCGGTCGTTAACCTTCACTTCGCCCAGATTATTAATTCACTTGCCGGGTACTCCGATTAATACGTCCGTTGGGTACGAGTGACACAAAATTATAAATTCGGCTTCTGCTCGTCTTCTTCCCTCCTTAACGTCCAAGATAGCGTCCTTATCAAAACAGGGCGAATATTTGGCAGCCTCATAGAAATATCCAATTTCTGCTTCTCTGATCTTCCACATGAAAATGAAAATCCACAGCCTGCTTCCAGTCTCAGACCAGGTCAGGAATGGAATGAATGAAGCCCCCATCTAGCGGCGAGGATATGGACTGTGCCGGCTGCCGAGGCCTGACGCACTCCTCTGGGGCAATGATTAAATGAATGACAGATGAAATGAAATGATAGTGGAGAGTGTTGCTGGAATGAAATTTTGACAGGGAAAACCGGAGTACCCGGAGAAAAACCTGTCTGCCTCCGTTTTGTCCAGCACAGATCTCACATGGAGTGACCGGGATTTGAACCACGGACCCAGCGGTGAGAGGCCGGCGGCCTGCCGCCTAAGCCACGGAGGCTCTGATCTTCCACATACAAAATTTAAAATGCAGATATTTTCTAGTCTTACTTATTGCAACTTTCAAGCCAATAACATATGTTCTGAAAGAATTGCTAATTAGCAGCGAACAGCTTCATAATCCATCTTAATTTCCATCATGATTTACCATTCCACTGGTCACGTGGCCATTATGCCGCGCGACTCACTCCAATTTCTGGTTTCACATCAAGTCCTGCGGGTTGGTCTATCTGCCCCTCTCACAGCCTCGCCGCGACACACGACTCGATGCTACTGGTACGACGTTACTCTGTAAACCAGTTTCCATCAATACGCCCAGATTCTTCCGTTTCGAATTTTTTGATTGGTCCGGTTTTACGTTGCTAGCAGAGTTACCTGATCTCCCCTCTGAGCAAGCTTCTAGACATCATATATATCACAAAAGAGGCTCCATTTCCAGCATTGTCATAAGTGCATTTATTTAACAATAAAATTTCGATAGACTACAAAACTTAAATACTAACTTAAATACTAGCATTAAAGTGATAACTGTTTAGTGTGTACGGAGCCAAGTACCCAGACACAGAAGATATTTCTTGAATGCTACCGATGTGAAGTCATACAATTACTATTGTGTGTTTACCAGACAAATCCACGGACGGTACATTCTAACAGGTCACTTCATTGGTTAACAATCGCAATCTGCAGTGCATGTAAGTCGTACCATGTTGCAACGTGTTTAAAACATAAAGTATACATAAAGGTACTTACTACTATACCAATAAAGATTCAATTTTTCATTTTTCTTCATCCAGTTCCATAAATCGTCATTACTATTCTAGTTAAAAACTTATTTGTTAATCATAATCTACATTTCAAAAGACGCTCAAATATAGAAACATATTCTACACGGATTGATCTGATATGTGCTTTCCATATTTCGATCACACAACTCTGCTTTTAATGCTTGTAGATGTCAGAAAATATGCTGATGTCTTTCTGCTGAGTTGCTTCATGAATATAAAAGTGAAATTAGTCCTCGTGGAAAATGTCAACATCGAGCTGTGAATCATCCAACCAAATATCATAATATGTGTTGAACCTACCTGAAATTGCCACGAAAACTGTGCTATCACATTCCTTTTCACAAATTTCCACAGCGACCAAGTCAATAATTAAATCACAAGTATGTTTCAAACTCTATGTGGTCTAACGCTTGGTGTGAATGACTTGTCACTCAAAACGGAAGGAAATATTTCGATTTTAGACCTATATGGGTCAACATCAGTGCTCGTAGTGATAAATTCAGTGAACTACATACGACAAATGAAATGGTTTAACGATTGGTGCCAATGCATTGTTCGAACGAAACAATGAGAATATCATCTGTTTTCGTCTTCTGTTGGCGAGGGTTGCGTATCATTCATCGTTCAACGATCGAGACGTCATCACCTTGTTGCCAACTCGTTCCAGGTTCGTCGCCGAACCTTCTGCATTTAAATTTACTGTAATTATTCCACTTTTGAATATTTTGTGTATTAACCAAACACCTCTTTCCGGTTGGTGACAAGGTGACACACACTAAACTGACAAGTACATTTTGCTTCCAATATGCTATACAAATATGTCTTCTTGCCACCATGGATTACCAAGAGCGTTTAAATCTCCCCTCCATGAATAAATAGCTTTGTGTAGGCATGTGTGCCTTCAAAGTAGGTTTGATAGTTATTTGTCTTCCTATTTACCAAATAAATAAGGATTTTGATACTGTGAAATTAGATGCCTGCTTTATAATTTTCCCTGAAACAAAAATGGTCTCTCATAGGCAACTTGAATTTGGTTTCTCCTCGCTATAGATAAACATGTATCTCTTCAAATATAATTTCGAAACACACTTGTATTTTCTTAAAACACATGAATATGGCATCTCGAGGCGTGTGTCCTACGCTAATTTTGCTTAGCTTATGCTTCATGAACATGGCTTCTTGCTGTTAAGGAAAAATGTGTTTATTCAAATATCTCTAAAAAAAAGTTCTCCCATATACTACACGAACATCACCTCTGTGATTAACTATGTCTCTTTATACTCGTTACTCCACTCTGAGAAACGTTGGTTTCTGTATATAATACACGAATATGCCTTCTTCCCTTTATGGCCTATGATTTGTTCATTCACGTGTGCTTCGTGAGCAAATATGGCATGGTTTCGCATGTAAGGATTAACACGTATGTCTCTTAACTGCTTGTATGAGAAAATCTGCCTTTGTATGTATTATAAGTATGCATTTTTGTCGCAGTGGGTTATCAAGTGTACTAATGTTCTTTTTTTGAGAAAATTGCACTCCGCATTTATAAAACGGAAAATAGCATTTCACCTCTGTTGATTTACACTTGCGTCTTCAAATAACTTGTTTGGACGATGTTGGATTTACAAATGGCATTAACGTGTCCCCTGGACACTATGGGTTAACATGTGTTTGTTCAAACTTTCTGACCGAGTAAACTTGGCTTCACATATGTTACATGAGTAAGGTTTCTCGCCGCCATGCGATAAGATGTGCGTCTTTAAATGACTCTTGAGAGTAAAGTTCTTTTGGCAGACGTTACAGGAGTAAGGCTTCACGCCAATATGGAATAAAACATGGGACTTCAAAGTTCCCTTCCGAGCAAATTTGGCATCGCACATGGGACATACGTGTGACTTCTCCCCGCTATGGGTTAACATATGTCTGTTTAAATCGCCTTTGAGGACAAACTTCCTTTGGCATATACCACATGCGTTTCTCTTCTCACCACTATGGTGTAACACGTGCGTCTTCAATTGTCCTGACTGAGCAAACGAACCTCCACAGATGCTACATAAACATGGATTTACGGCAGTATGCGTTTGCAGGTGTGTGATTAAACGTGCCCTCATACTAAACGTAGCCTCACATATGCTGCATGAATAAAGCTTCTCGCCAATATGGGTTGGAGTGTGTGCATTGAAGTTGCTTTTATAATTTAACTTGGCACCAGACATGCTAGGGGTTAGTTTGTATATCTTCAAGGCTTCTTCTTTTCATAAGTTGGCTTCGCACGCATTACAAGAGAATGGCTTCTCGACGGTATGCGTTAACATGTATTTTATGAAATTTCCTTCCAGGGCAAATCGCGCTTCACATATGCTACATGAGTAAGATTTCTAACCGGTATGGATTATATCGATTGTCTCCCAGTTTCGTCGATTGTAAATTTTTTTCCAGATACTGTACTACTAGACTGCCCTCCAGTATTACCTGAAGTGTAAGTATTCCTTACAACAGGACTCGAAGTATCAGGACGTATGATCCTGAAATCAATGGTATAAATAGATTACGGTGCGTTCTTAATTGTATTAAAATATCTGAGAAAGGTGAATAAAACAATCGAGATCCAGGGATCTAACATATGAAAAAGCATCTTTCATTAATATCACAATCAGGAAAATTGTGCTGATCAGGAACCAGGAACTGATCTGGCTTCTACTCTTCAATATTATTTTTCCTTACAGAAGGAAGATGTTAAAGTTACACATATTTTATGCAGACAAACTGGTATTTCAAGCCAGGTTATTTGGAGTCATAGCTTTCATGGATAAATATTTAATCCACGTGAATTTCAAAAGAAAAATAATACGCTGGCTTTCAGAGACGCCGGAATGTTTTGCCCCGAAAGGGATCTTTAACATGCCTGTAAATATACTGAGACGGCTACCTCGCAATTCCGCACCATCAAATACCAGCTGGCTGTGGCAGTATACCATTTCAAAAGAAATATTTGTACTAAGTAAAGGGTAAACCTAGAAACATTGCTGATTTCATTTCCACATTATTTGCCAGAAGTCAATCTCGTCCTTGATCAGTTCAACTGAAATTATCATTGAAATTATTGAATGGGTACGGAAAATTTGTGCAGATTTATGCTTCCGGTGCGAGTGTTTAATTTTTTTTATTCTGCCACATTTTGTCGCATTAAGTTATAACGATTACTAAATAGAAACCGCTCAAATGAACACAGATGAATATCAAAGTACAGTACATGCTAGCACATATTATATTCCCTACCAAATAGTTATGCTGATTTTATGGATTACAGGGGGTATTTATGCAGGTCGAAACTACATGGTCATGATGCTTCACTGTCGAATACATCACGTATGAATGGTTACCACTATTTAGGGGTATATAAATTGTGTGGAGATGAGAGTTCAGCTTATGTTCCAAGAAATAATCAAATAATTGATTGTATAACGGTGACTTGTAATAAGTTGAAAGTGGCAACTTTTGAAGATTATCCACAAAACATGTCGCACATTTAACCAACTCTTGACTGAGCACTAACTGACTCCGGTCTAACCTGGTACTTCAGTTTTAATAAATTTAATCAGTATTCTGCCCGAAGGCAGTTCCGAGCCTCCAAAGAGGCTATTCTCAGCCGGAGTTTACTTGCGGTAGGGTGGTCAGGGCCTTTCCTCTCTTCCTTATGTTGGCCAACTGCACGCAGTAATCTAAAACCGGCATACCATCCAAGTTACGATCACGCCCAATGCTACTTAACTGCGGAGTTCTCATGGGATTCGGTGTTTCAAAATGGCTAAGCCATTGGCCATTCTGCAGTAGGGTACATTAAACCCACAAACATTCCACGTTTCACATCCATTTAGCACCAAGCTTCAGACAAAGGTTTAAAGAATGACTTATTACCTAGATCTATAATTCATGCCAACAGGTGTCAAAACAAACTTTATATCTTCTTTACTTTGTCCATTTTGTGCCGAAGTAGGAGTTAGCGTTCCAACTGTCAATATATGTCAATAGTTTTATATCTTCCAGCTGCAATCAATTCAGTTCTTAATACAATAATTGTATTATGAATTCTTTACTCAACACCTAGTACACAACGTTTAGTAACTCATTTAAATCCTCTGGTTAATAGGCTAAAATGACGATGTCATCAGCCAATCTCAAAATTAAAATTATTTCTCCTTGTACTGTATCTTTACTCCTACTTTGATTTATTCTCCAATTTCCTTCATTGCTTTGTCAATGTATTCATAGAAAAGTATGGGTGATAAGTTGCAATGCAGACTTGCCTTGCACCTTTCTGAATACCAGCTTCTCTCTCATGTCCTTCCTCCCGAATAACTGCTGCCTGGTTTCTGTATAGATTGTAGAGCACCCTCCTATCTCTGTACTTTATTCCAATCCTTTTCAAAAAGTCAAACAACTTACTCCAATCAACGTGATGGAAAGTGATCTCTTGGTAAAGAGAGGTTAGTTCAAAGCATATGGTGATTGATTTCGTTGTTCCTTGAAGCTCTATGAAAGTCAAGGAGGTTAAACATCTAAGCTCCTTCTAGTAGAGAAATGAGGAACTTTGTTGGCGGAAAATACAGAGATTAATTTTGCCATTATGAACACGGCCTACTGAATTCAAATGGGTTCCTTAACATGCCAACATCGTATGACATTGTGTCGTAATTTTTGCCGCCTTTCAAAAAAAAATCACTTACCACGGCCAGGAGCGAACCTGCAAGCTTGGGGGTTAGTACACCGACACGTTGACCACACACCCATCGTGGCAAGCTGGTTATGTGGAAATAAATCGCATACTGTTTAGTTCAAGGTTTGGAGACACTATTAAAGATATTCCTACAATAAATCATCAAGTTGTCGTTCTTTGGTGTGAAAATATTCATTATATCATATTTGCTGAAAACCATTAAGATTTATTAAAACTTCATACTTTTGCTGTATTCTTATTTAATGTAAGCACTCGAAGTACTGACGCCCATCTGGCTATGTGGAATCTATATCGCATCAACAAACACTCCAAACAACGTAGGAATTCAGTATATTAACACCGACTACTAACAATAATATAAACTTCGTTGGTCTAAACATATACCTTGGAGAATCACATTTAATATACTTACTGCACACCTACTTTTTAATCGCGCCTATACTTGGCAGTGCGCTCTATCTGCAAAATAAGGCCATTTTCAATAACACCGCTGGCATGGGTTCACTAACTGGCCGGTATAGAGCGCCGCTCGCATCAAGTAGGCAGTGGATTGCTGCCACATACCGTAGTTCAACTAGTGGCAGGTAGATGTCGCTACTGCAGATCCATTGGAGAAAATTGTTTTAAATAAATATGTATTTTCCATTGCCCCATTAAATAATTCCTACAATAAATCATCTTCAAGTTGTCGTTCTTTAGAGTGAAAATATTCATTATATCATATTTCTTAAAAGGATTTGGCACAGGAGTTTTACAAGTAGCGCGCGGTGCCAGAGATTGGTACAACGACGTACTGTTGGCCATGTGGCTATGTGGAATGTAAATCGCATACGATTTACCTCAAGGTTTGGAGGCCCCATTACAGATATTCCTACAATAAATGATCTTCAAACTGTCGTTCTATGGTGTGAAAATATTCATTATATCATATTTGTTGAAAACAATTATGATTTATTAAACCTTACTACTCTTGCTGTATTCTTATTTAATGTAAGCGCTCGAGGTACAGCTGTATTACTGTATAACATATTTGCTGAAAGGATTTGTCACTGGAGTTTTACAAGTAGTTATTGCAGAAATAATAGTAATGAGAACTCACAGTTGTAATAACAAGAAGGAATCCTTCATGTTTATAGTTAGTTATTGTTGTTTTAAGGGGCGGAACTACGAGGTCATCTGCCCCTCCTTCATGTTTGCTGGCACAAGTTTGCACTTTGAGTTCATTCTTAAAGAAATGCGAGTAAGTAATATGGATTTATTCGAATAAAATGTCAGATGTTACACATCATATGCGACTAGTGTAAGCCTCGTATTTATTTTTATCACCGGTTTGATAGACTTATACCATACATATGCACGTAGGTTTTGCTGATAATATTTTACCCACTGTCCAAGATCACCAGTCAATATGAGACTTATTCCCCATAACCGTTATTTGATTTAGTGCGAATGATCCATTAGTCTCCTGGCCATAAGTCCCATTCTTCCAGTCTGCACACTGCACTAATCCAACCCAAATCCAACTTCAACCTTTCTATTCCCCTTTTCACGATCCTAAACCGGTCTCTGGATAATCACACTTCTATCATCCATGTTTTGACCATTAGAATGTCACCTTTGTGATTTTAATCCCCTGGCGTGTAGTGCTCGGCTGGAGATAGGAAGGTGGGATTTGTTTACTGCCAGATCAGAATTTTACCAGAGTGGACAGTGACATCACATACAATAATACATAGAGAGAATATTATGGCTGTAAATTCACGTTGCAGTGGAGCAGTGGGAGGCAAGGTGTGGCAGTGTTAATTATTGTTATAAATGTCACCATCTATGGGACAAATAAAGTATAACTAATTCCGTACTGCTACTCCCCTTCAAAAAAAACCACATTTTAAACAATCAAATACGCTTTGGTATCAAATTTCGGCTATTAGTACACACACTCCGCCACCAATGATAGTAAAACTTCATTACGAACAGACATACATGGACTCTGCCACACCACTAATGAACAATTAACCACATAACATTACATGAAGTGTTAGAGCTTCTGTGTAAAATATCAAAGTACTGTCAAATGGTCTGCTGGTGGACGGCGTTTGTAGGTGGTGCTAACGGGAGGTGGTACGCACATGGATATGCTTCGCAAATGTTCTCAAGAGATGGCATGGGACTCTCGAGAAAGACCCAAAAGATTGGAAGGACTCGTAAAGGCTAGAATATCAAATCCACCTGGAAAGACCGAGACCATCCCTCCAAGTATGTAAGGAATGCCACGCAGCAGAGTTCAGTGACACGTGTACGACGGTGCAGTCAGTCAACATATTTGTATACGAGATGACCTCTGACAGACGGTTAATGTTACAGCTTTGTGCAGGAATATTCCGTGACGTGCAAAAGGCCAAGGCTTTACTTTCGGTGTAGGCAGGAAAATAGGACACGAGAGGCTACCAAACCGGGGTTCCATGGTTCTAGTGGTCAATTATTATGTTACAGAGCGGTAAGCCCCGTCTGTAGTTGCGGACTGCCATATCTGCAAGTTTTGCCCGAAGCCGTGGGGGGAGAAGCAATCGCTCTGTACAGAGTCAAGAAGGGCGGTCTCCAGGAACTCACAGTAAGGAAAGGTTCGCGTCACTTGTTCACAGACGGCTTTGCACAACCCAGATTATGTTCGAGAAGCTCTGCCCTTCGGATTGCGCCTCTTCTTGAACATGTTGTCAGACACCACTGCACCGATCTGCGCTGCCGCAGCCGGATTTTCTCTCGCGACCTAAGTGCAGCACCTCCGCCACACTTGCCGGAAACGTCACCGCCATTGCCTTGGTCCCGGATTATAGACCCCCACAAGCATCTCGGCATGGCTCCTGAACCACTACCGGCACAGCTCTACTAGCATTTGACCGCTGTCAACTATTTTATCCAGCGCTGCTAAATTTTTGGCGCGGATAATAACAATCCTCTACCATGAATCCTGGATCCAACAACAACAACAACAATAACAAAAAGGTCTGTACAGTACATGGTGGATTTCGAACTTCTTACCTGACCACGAATTGACCCGCACGGCATTCAGCGTGTGCTACATAAAGGTAACACGTCCCACACCTCCTCGCACAGCAACAGGTAATAATCGCCACTGTATGCGGCGAGTGGGGAGTAACACGAGGATTATTATTATCAATATCATTCCATTCTACAGCACTCTATCTGACCATTCTGCGCGGCTTCAGCAGAGCGATCTTTCCCAAGCGCTAACGGCAACACCCTGTGACGTAACATGGCTGACCAGCGATTCCTTTGTGTAAGAGCGACTTATTGACTCGTCATCAAGTAGAAAAACTTGCCACATTTCTGGTAGGAGCCACCATTCTTGTTATTCAACTAACAGAATAATAACATTTGCTATGAGGAAAGATGGAACACACTGGAAGTTACCTGGAAAATACTGAAAATGTTATCATTGATATGGTTTAGAAATCTGGAAACCGTGCCATTATTTACATCGGACCTGTAAATAACAGGTAATAGACCAGTAAGATAATATCAGTTATGGAATACAAGGGGATATTCACACTCATACCGCTCAAAGACCGGGGCGGGTATGGAAACCGGGACACCGAAGAGGGCAGCACAGTCACGACCAGATGTTTGAGCTGGAATCTGATATTTGAAACCGGTGCAGAAGTAAAATTGGTGGTTTTACGAACCCTATGGATTGCCCAGAATTTACTTCACCAGTAAGACGAATTGATCGCCCGTGTCCGGAAAGATATACACGCGAGCACCGAGTAACATTAGATCATGTTCTCGTGTGAAAGGAAAATAGTATCTATATAATACTTTCAAGTAATGAACAGTAAAGTAGTTATCATGATGGTTACATAGCTCCATCCTGCACTACGGGAATATTGTACAAGAACAATACACGGCCAAGGCACTCTGCCGCATTGTTAAGGACATTCATTGAGTTATTTCGCAGCTGTGGGTAAAAGAGTAACATTGTAAAATATCGCGGAGCCATTATACAAGTGCGAACACGCGCTTACACAGAACTAGTAAGCTTAATTACGTCAATGAAACTGTGAACAAAACCATAGTTGGACATTGCTATTCATAGTACCCAAGTTGCATGCAACAGTGGCGCAAAGACAAGTTTAAACTGAGGGGGCATAAGTACAGCAAAGGAACTATAGACACTAACGATTGTTGGACAATTGATAGTATTCGAAATGAATGCATCAGTGGCGTAAGGACGAATTGAAACTGCGGGTGAATAATTTCATGATTTAATTTAATATGGTGAAGCATTTTATTATTTTACGTGAATTTTCATGAAATAATTAATAAATAGTGAGGAGGAAAATTGCATCCGTTACACCAACCGACTACAACGATCCGTGATGAAGACGAGGATTCACAACCCGATTGAAGGATCTGGATAACGACGATGTATAGAAATGGACATGAGAGCAACGTGGGAATGGATGTAGCCGCGTGGTCGTTTGAGGAGCATCTAACGAAATCTGCTGATCCAGATCAGTTCTCCAAAAAATACATGGAAGCATTTCTCATTGTCTAATAATAGAGATTGTATTCTTTTACAAGAGTCATGACCTATTAAATATGTCTTCGACGAACTTATGAAATTTACAATGAGTTACGGAAAATTTCATAGGCTTATTTAAAACTTGTCATACATTAGATGGCCTATAAGAAATCTGCTTTGCATACTATATGAGAACATTAGGAGTGTATAATATTTCTCATCATAAAGAATGAATAATAGATATGACAGCAATAGTTGGTGATAAATGAAAGGAACATTAGCTGAGTTTAATGAAGGAGAAATAAAAGGAATCATTTAAATGATTACTCAATTATGAGCTTTGTTGAACATATCACACAATAGCCGGTTTGAGAAAATGCGAATTTGCAATGAATTTAAATTACATGACGGTAATTTATTCGATGGCATTACAGAAGCACTGAATTTCAGCTTGGAAAATCTTCGAGAGGCAGAGCAGGACAGAAGAAATTGGCGTAGTCTAGTACATGGGGTCACGGAGAGTCGGAATCGGCTAAACGAATATATATATAGAGAGAGAATTTATTCGAATTATAGTGGATTGTCGAGGATATAAATGGGCATATGTTTCACAGGCTTATTGAAGAATACTTCGACATTTAAATGGGTGGATTCTAAATCCTGAAAAAATCTACATGCGATTATTATGTACACTTGTATTTAATCTTCTGTAGAAAGTTACCTTACAATTGGGTACAATCGTGTTGACCGAAAGGAAATCTTTAAATTTCCATTACCAAGGCAACACTGAAAGATGGCTTGAAAAACCTTTATGAATACCCATTTTTAAGTAAAATAACGTAGCAATGGCTATCGTATTGGCACGATAATTATGAATTGGTATATGGAATGTAAACAAAATTCCAACGTCGAAAATTGTCATGTAGACATATTTGAATGGATGTAATCCAACGCATGTTTGAGAGTGTAATATTAGCGTTGAAAGATTTTGATATGATACTTTAATGCAAAAAGTGATTTATTGAATGCCATTGCATTTATTCGAAGCGACTAGATACCGACGTCTTTGTAATATGTGATAGAATCCCATACGTAACTGAATTTCTACGGACAGTTTACTCAATTGCAATTCATCAGAAACACTTGAGTATATAATGAGACAGAATGGAGGATGATAGGAGTAAACTGGGATTATTTTTAGACTGATATTACGAGTGAGAGCTAATGAAGATTTTGACGCAGAATATAAAGGATAGGAGAGAAAAAGTTGGTGACAAATTAAAGAAATATCAGGAAAAATTGCCTAATTTAATGAGTGAGTAATAGAAGGAATCATTTAATTCCGTACTGAATTATGTTTGTTGAACATAACACAATCCCTCAATATAGTGGGGAAGTTAAGACGAAAATAAATGGGGTACCTTCATTTTTTGATAGAAGCATGAGACTTGGCACACATATAGTTTGGACCCTAAACTTTCGATCTGAGATGGTAGCCAGTTCCGGAAGTCACGCTGAGTGCCTGTTTTGCAAGGTTGCCTACCCACCTGGAGTGAGCTATGAAATCTACGCTTAAGTCGATTACAAATCCCGTTTCTCATTTTCAAAAACTCGCCAATGTATTTCTTAGGGGCCCTCGCCTCTGTTGGGGACCGAGAATCAGACGACACGGCTGATGAAGCGAGATGCAGAAGTGCGCGTGACGTGACACGGTCCTAGTCTCTATTCAGCTTGACGCGGGTAACCGACGCGACGCTTCCGCCGTGTATTGTTGCGGTCAGTAACAGAAGCTTGGTGCTGGTGCTTTGTTGTTTTGCTGTGTTTGGGGAACTGACTTCTTGGAGATAATTGTGCGTCATTCATCTTGTGCATGCAAATATATTGATAAGTACATATACGGTAAATATTTTCTTTTCTTTTAAAGCTGTTGTCCCTCGTTTATTTCGACTATTCGTTACATCCCTGTGTTATAGGTTATGTATACTTACAGTTAAAATGTTTGTAGGTACTTCTAACAACGGTAAGGTTTACATTTATTTACATTTTATGTGTTTCGTGTTTTTTGCTTAGGATGTGGTGGCTTGGATTCTTTCGAAAAAAAAAAAGGTGAGTTACGGCAATTTTTCATTCTTGAAGTAATAACATGTCTTTTCTAATTTTGTTGTTTGCACTTTATCAGTGGAATCTGAGAAGCGAATCTGATAGCACCCTACATCACAGCGACAACAGCTCCGAAAAAGCGAGGTTTATAAAGGACGTTAAAAATCTTGATAGTGTCTTTGTTGAACTACGAAACCCTTTTTTTTGGAAGAAAGCTCGGATTTGTACAATATTGACAGCAAGCGGGTCGCATCCTCTGAAGTCGTTACTACAATAATGACCATTGAAGCACTGGGCGAAAAACAATACAAAGAATTTGTAGAGGAACGCCTTATCAGCGGGGGAAAAAACTGTTAAGACACCGTGAAGCAAAATAAATACCCTCTTTTTACGTCAGCTTCAAAAGCATCGCCGACCAAGACAAAAGAAAAAATCGTCGGCCTCAAAAACGACTGCAGTCTTTTCAGTAAATTATACATTGCTACAAGTGAGCACCGATTGGGATACCTAGACAGTATTTTCGCACATGAAAACCAACCAACACCACCGTGTCTCTCCACAAACGGCGAACTAAGACCGGGCAAAAATTAAATCAGATCTTTTGTAATGTTTGATGGCTGCAAGTCCAAATGGCTTCCACACCAGTGACGTACCCGCCGTACAAGCAAAAATTATCGATGGACCTGCCCTAGTCCATATGCTACATCCCGGACAGTCAAGAACTTTTCAGGAATATGCCGACAGCATTTTTATGCCATTCCTCAGGAATGAACTTGATACTGTTTATCGCGTTGATGTCATTTGGGACAAGTACAGGATAGTCTGAAAAACGACACAAGGGCAGAACGGGGCGAAAGAATACGCACGAGAGTCACAGCTGGACCACGCATTCCGAAGGGATGACCCATTTTTCTGCGTAACTCCGAAAACAAATGCGAGTTGTTTCAATTCTTAAATACGCAAATACAAAAGATCACACAGGAGGGCAAAGAAATGTACAGTACACAGGATTCGTCTGTGTTTGCATCGCCTCATCGAGAAGATATGGATTTGTTGTCTCCATGCAATCTCGAAGAGGCAGACACAAGGGTCATGATTCACATCGCGGATTGTGTTAGTCAGGGATACCGGAAAATTCTTGTGCGAACTGTGGACACCGATGTCCTTGTATTGGCCGTGAGTATTGTGCCTAAATTGACGGATATTGAAGAGCTATGGGTCCACATTGGCACGGGAACGGACCACCAGATTGTAGGTGCACATAAAATTGCCCAAGATTTAGGTAGGGACCAATGTCGGTGACAAAACATATGTTATGATGGAAAGGCAATGGTGACTAAAGAGGCTTTACTTGTAGCAGGTCGTAACAAGGCTTTAAGTTTACCCCTATTTCACGCATTTTCTGGATGTGATACCGTTTCCTCGTTTTCCAACAAAGGTAAGAAGAGTGCCTTTGAAGCATGGACGGCTTATCCTGACGCCACCAAAGGATTTTTGGCAGCTCAGGAGCACGATTTGGACAAAGCTTTACCTTATATGGAAAAGTTGGTAATCACTATGTATGACAAGTAGGAAAAATTGATTCATAATCGTTACCGATGCGTTTTTGTTGAACTTCGTCGTTAACACTTGTGTTTTATTGCATTGCAGGTAGAGTTAGTCAACGTAAATGGCTGCCGAAAGGAACTTTTTACCAAGAAAAACCGATCTCTGGAGAGTATTCCTCCAACGCAGAATGCACTGGAGCAACACATCCGGCGTGCCATGTACCAGGGGGTTTATGTGTTGGGACAATCTCTGAGCCCAATCCAGGAACTACACTCACCGTCAGATTGGGGCTGGGAGGAAAGTCCATCAGGATGGACACCGCGGTGGACAACTATCCCCATTGTAACTAATTGGAACTAATCCGTTGCGGGTGCAAAAGTTGTGCAACTAGGCCTCAGCAATGTGTATGTAGGAGGAGGGACTTGAAGTGCACGGAACTGAGCTCTTGTGACGCAAAGTGCTAAGTAATATTTTCTGCTTATTTTCTACTTCCGTCTTTATTTTCTGGTGATGGCTGTCCACTTAATTGCTGAGGGATAATTTAATACATTTTCCCCCTTTTTAGGAAGTTTGTTGAGCCTCCAAGATTAGTTTTGGTGGGCCTGATGCATAGGGCCACACGCATTACAAAATATGGACTTCTGCCTTCTAATTCTTTGTTTTCTCATGCCTTGTTATTCTTCCTTTTTTGCTTTTCTGTAAGATATCAAAATGATTTGTGATTTTTATTAAATAAATTAAAGCTTGGAGAATGTGGTGGCTTGTTTTTGCAGCTTTAAGAAAGATGCGCCTAGTAGGTAGGCAACCACACCACACATTTAAATCCTTCCACTCCAAATCGTGTTACCAACGTTTTCCAGGAGATTCTGTGTGCAAACAGTATTCATCGCGAAGCAAAACAGGCATTTGTAATCAAGTTAAGCGGTGATTTCGTAGCTCACTCCGGGTGGGTATGCAACCATGCAAAACAGGCACTCGGCGCGACTTCCGGAAGTGGCTACCATCTCAGATCGAAAGTTTAGGGTCCAAAATATAAGTGTGCCAAGTCTCATGCTTCTATCAAAAAATGAACGGTGATATTACCTAACCTCCCCACTAATACGAAATTTTTGATGTAGAATTTCTGGACTTATAAAATGACATACTTAGAATCCACGGGTGATTTAATTACTGTCGTTTGTTGATGATGTTCTTTTTAATGACAAATTTGGAAGTGGCATTCTTATAAATATGATAGTAGTATTGAAGTAAGGCGTTGGGTTCTGTTTCCGTAGATAGAGATGGTGGTGTATAAATACCATTTTAAATGTATCATGCGATCATAAATTCACCAAGTGTAGTGAACAAGTGTATTATATGCCAAAAACAATTAAGGTGATTGGACATTAGACTCAAGTTTTTATTAAATTTGTACCATTCCTAATCTTAAGGTACACAAGCATTCATACAGTTATCTACGTCTACCTCACATTATATTTTATGAACCTACCCTGCACTGTTATTTCGTCTCCCTTGGCACCATTTATATTGGAACCTAGGCATCAAACCATCGGGATCTATATCTGGCCAATTTCCTACGCCTTATAGTGTAACCAAGATGAAGCAGAAGAAAAACAAGAAGAGACTATTTTATGACCTGGTTCTATTAAGAACACTCTTTTCCATACAAATATGTAAATTTAATATGGAAAAGGGTAACTACAAAAACAAGCTGGCGTATTCCATATAATTTGTGTTTCTATTATCATGTATTTTGCAGTGTTGTAAATGTTCGGGTTTTGCCCCTCAGTTATTATTTAGTGGTTTAAATTAATATGGGGTACAATACTATTATTTGTGTTGCGCCTTCGAACTAAACCGATCTTCTGAAGTACGTCTATCATACATTTTCAAGATGCGTTTTCCATTCTGGATGACCTCCATCTATCATTGACTTGCACGGAATTCCCAATCAAATTTAACCTTAATCTTCTATTTCCTTCCGTTCAAGATAACTCCATATGAATCCTTATTTAAATATGAATCTTCGGATTAATATTATTATATCTAATAAGTTTTTTTGGGGTGGGGGTTTTCGTAAAAAAAAACGAGCAGGATTAAGACTCTTTTGCATGTTTCTCCTTAGTACATTTGTCTTCAGTGGGGAAAAATGAAGGGATTGTTGCCTGCCGATCAGTAATTATTTCCCTGTGGAAATTAAGGGTTGATTTTAACCTAGATCTTGTATTTGTATTATAGATGTGTCTCCTGAGAAACAATATAGCCCTTATTTTTGCCTTCTAAATTGTTTTGACTCATGTGACCTACCAACCTATTCCGATAACGCCCGGAGACAATTTGTCTCTAAACATACGAGCTATTTTTGTCTCGTGTTACCTACCCACCTATTCCAATAAAGCACCGAGACATTTGATCTCTTGCATACGAGCTATTTTTCTTTTATTCCAGACAAATTTTCAAAATGAAATAAATTTTTGTAATTTATTAGATTGCTCCTTCCTTGGCGATTGCGGTGTTTAAGCCAGATATTTGCATCTCATCCAAGAAACGGGTACACTACCAAAACACAGGTAGGTTATTGGTAGTACCCATATCCATCAAATCCACAATACATCGATTTCGTATAAAAATCCAGCTTCTTAGAGAGGTTCTAACCGGCCGCGGCAGCCAAGCTCATTGTTGGTAACAGTCGTGCCACTAAAACCTCAAAAACTAATTTTCTTTCAGAACCACAGTAAGATACAATTGGTGCAATGTTGTCTTGTAAGATGCTATGTAAAGTTGGACCGGTCAAAGTAAATATAATGGACTAAACACATTTAAGGTGAACTTACAAATTGTTTGCTTTACTACAAAATAATATTTAAGGGGATGACATGGTTTACTGTCCATTTGAACATCTTCTGAGCCAAAATTTTAACAATAGGTCATTTGTTGATACTTACTACGTAGTAAACTAGATTCATGTTAATCCATCAGTGCTAATTACATACAATACAAAAGTATTAAGGCCACGGTCCACACAAGGGCTGATTCTTCCGACTGGTTCAGTCTGATATACCAACTGTATCTTTGCCTAATGTGCCTAATGAGTAATCTCCCTCAAGAACAAGACACCTATTAAACTACACAGACGAGACAGGACGGTCCTTAGTTGGACTAAGAAGATGGTGAATTTAATGATGCATACCAAACACATCTTATTATGGTTCTCACAGAAATCACTCCAACAATGTTACCTTAAAAATTGAACCACTTTTCATGAATCTATAATTATTATTATTATTATTGTCATGTGTTGTGACATCTCTATATTACGCCTCGAGTGTTTAAAAGTGCGCAGTTTGTCTGTATGTATCTCTCTGTCTAACATTGTGCAACCCCTGGCTACATACTACCTAGTACTCTCGTATTGGCTAGTGTTGTTGCTACCTTGCATTTTGTTGTGCAATTTGTTCTGCTATTGGCTCGACCAATATTTGACTCGAGTTTGGAGCCACTCCCAAACTACGCATTTTATATTTCTGAGAGGCTTCTCTCCTCTCTGGGGGACAGAAGCTGATTCAGTCTTGGACGTGCCGAGATGTAGGGCGAACGTGTGTATTCGGGCAGAGGCCCGCCCTCATGGCGCAGCGGAATAAAATTGGCTGATTTCCAGAAGGTCGCCATTAAGAAGCCTTCGCTTTCTCCATGTTATCTGGCAGAGTCTAGCTCAAGATTGACCGTTTTATCAAAATTTTTTTTTGGTACATCCATTTTTAATATGTGTGACGTATTGACGTGCAGTAGAGGTAGGATCCGCCTTTATTTCACGCCTGTACTGATCCTTTGTATAATTTGAATTTTTGTTGTTTTAATTTCATTTTAAAGTCTTTTTTTCTTCCGTACCAAAAAAGGAATAATTTTCCTCATCAGTGAACATCTTCGTGAAAACGTGTGTATGAAAGTATATGTGTGTTTGAGAAAAGAGTCTTGCGTTTCGTCAAGCCTTTTATGGAAGTTATGACGTTCAAAGAACTTTTAATTAAGCTGCGTCATATGAATAAGAGAAATGTGAGAACATTTTATTTATGTCTATATTTTTCATGTCTGTATCTAGTGTACATGATGTAATTTCTTTCCTTCGCCCTGTTCAAATGTATCTAATCTAAGAATGTTATTTTATATAATTTTGTTGAGTAAAGGAAACATTTTCTTTCATGCCTCTGTTATATAAAAGAAAATTTTTGGGAGAAAGCGGTGGAACTTGAACCAATTTTCATGAATCTATATTTATTATTATTATTATTATTGTCATGTGTTGTGACATCTCTATATTACGCCTCGAGTGTTTAAAAGTGCGCAGTTTGTCTGTATGTATCTCTCTGTCTAACATTGTGCAACCCCTGGCTACATACTACCTAGTTCTCTCGTATTGGATAGTGTTGTTGCTACCTTGCATTTTGTTCTGCTATTGGCTCGGCCAATATTTGACGCGAGTTTGGAGCCACTCCCAAACTACGCATTTTATATTTCTGAGAGGCTTCTCTCCTCTCTGGGGGACAGAAGCTTATTCAGTCTTGGACGTGCCGAGATGTAGGGCGAACGTGTGTATTCGGGCAGAGACCCGCCCTCATGGCGCAGAGGAATGTGAGTACGGCTCAATGTATTTCTATCTAACGCAATGTAATTGTTTTTGTTAAACGTTCCTTCTTTTGCTTAATTCTCTTTCCTTTTCAAGATGTTACTGTTAGTATTATAATCCTTGAACCAGATCTCCGAGACCTTGCATAATGTCATACGGCGGAGTTCTTTTTGTTGCTTTTGTTAAGTACCCTCCTCACAGTTTTATTATTTTGGTTAATACCTGTAAGATTCGAAAGTATTGCGTTTCTGCGTCTTGGCTTATGTATATTTCCTGTCGGGCCTTGGTGCTCGTCTTTTGCGTCGGTGTCTCTTTCGTACCACAAATGTTTCGTTTGATTGGTAGCAATTGGACCTTTGTTTGCGGACAGTATGTGTGAGGTAACGGGACTTATGTCCAACGTCCCACTAATACATGTCCCTTTTGTTTATAGAATATATGTGACGGTGGTTAACTGGGATTTCTCCAGCTCCGATGTCATATTATTCTTTTTTTTATATGTCGCGTTGGTGCGGCATTATGTTGGAGTATAAGCCTATTTTTTTATAGCGTGCTTTCGAGTGTTACCGGTCTCTTTCGTCCCAAATCAATTGTAATGTAATGTATCTCTGTATATTTCATTTTCCTGTTGTTTTGTTTTCCTCTTTTGATTTTCGCCGTATTACATAACTTAATAAAATAATAATTCCCCATGTCTTCTCCGTCCTCGTATCTCCGTGAGATCTCTCTCCCCTTTGTTTTACTCCCCCTCACTCCTCCCCCTCCCCGTCCGGTATGTTTACATAACATCATGAAAAGCTTCGTGTCTCGTTAACGTTCGATTTTTGAATTTTTGCAAGTTTGGCGTTTCTCTCTGGCTTTCGTAAGTTTCATTTTATTTTATTCCATGTTCGTATCTTTTCGTTAGATTCATGTTGTTGAGCTGCACTCAGGTTCTGTCGTGCTTTTTAGTTTTTAAGTCTTTATTCTTGGTATTGGGTTTCTTTTGTATTATTGATCCTGTCTTAGCTTGCCTTTTTCTTTGTTTTAAATAATTTGTTTATTTCGTGTACCGGTACACGCTCTTTCTTTTATCTTTAATACATTTTTATATTTTAAGTAATATAGCTCCCTTGTCTTTTCATGTCTTATATTTAAGTTCCCCTTCCTTATCTTCATCTCGACTTCGTCAATCTTGTCTTTGTGATGTAACAAAGGCACGATTAACACGCCTATGGGTTTTCTTTAATTAATTTCATGAGATTCTTTTTTTTTTGCACTTTTGATTGTTGCATTAAGCAATGGTTTGTTCCCATTTGTTTTTTTGGAAATCATCTTTTGCTCGCTCCGAAAACCTTGGGTCCAGCACCGGGTCGAGCAAGACGTCTTTTCCCACGTTCATTTGCGACCTTGTTGATTTTATCTTCCACTGCTACTCTGACGCGCATTATTATTATTATTATTTCCAGACCTGTAGTGGCGCAAAATAGAGACAGTCAGTCTGAAAGACTGGACTTTATATCATTTTAAATGCTACAACTGCTAGAAAGGCTGGAGGCTTCGAGCGAGCGCGCGGTGAAAGGAGGGAGCTGACTGGATAACGTCACGCTCGCCGTGTCGTTCCCGTCTCGTAACGCCAGAGTTCACCAGTGAACTCAGTACACATGCACCAAGCGGTACTATGACGTCACACACCTCAGTGAATTCTCGGTACATTTCGTGACGTTGCCGTAACGTAACGACGAAGTCGAACATATCATTTAAAATGATAAAACGCTAATCACGAAAATCACAAACCCCCCCCCCTGCAGCATTACCGTATGTAAGATGTAATTCAAACCTCAATAAATAAATCCTACCTGAGTCAAACATTAGTTGTAATATTGGCCATTGATATGGTTGCTACATGTAGCACCGTCCAGTTTGTAGGATGCTGCTTACGCTCACAATTTTGGGTTAATCAATAACAAAAGACAGCTATGGAACTGAGAACAAATACCCTGGGTACAGGAACACAATAGGGGAGGTTTTAAGTAGTGGATATTCCTTTAAAATCTAACATTACAAATACGTTCAGATCTGTGCTACAAGTAGGATGTGGTTTTAAGAACAAGAGCAAAATTCACAGGATACAATTAATGGAGTAACACACTTTCCTTACATACCTCCAACAGTGAGAACTCTGAATGAGAATGGATAGTTTTTGGGCTGTTAAATATCAAAAGTGAATATCAATAGCAACTCAAGACAGACAAAAATAAATACAAGTGTGCAATGACAGATATAATAAAACGATATCTTTTTTTTTTACCAACAACCCTTAATTTTAACCAACATTTTTAGTTTGCATGCATGCAACTGAAAGAAAGCTTTTTCTTTTTATGTTGTCCGCTTACTCATTTAGATGATTTCTACATCCATCAATCACTTCAACCGGAATTTCTTCTTGTATATCCTAATGACAAGAATGAATCATTAACTTCTTTGCTATCATCTTACGATTCTACATAATAAATAATGAACAATGTAACATTACAGCACACATGAAGAGAAAGTAAGGACACAGCAAGCAGCTGTACAACTGACTCAGATTACATTTTAAATCTCCATAAAATCAAACTGGATTATGCACGTCTTCCCTAATAATAGAATTTACCAAAGCCATCACTCCTTTATAGGTGAAGTAAATCTAAGTGTGATAGCAAATGTGGATAACAGAGCTTCAAAAGGGGAGTAATAGGCCTAAGGACTGAAGAAATAATATTGGTTCATCAGTTTAGAGGCTATGACACCGCGGTCATGTATTCCCGTGTACTTTGGGTCTGTCTAGAATCGGTCTGAAAACCGGTGTTAATTGTGATGCCTGTATTACTTAGTGTTATCTGTAATTCAGGCAAAGGCTACCGACATTGAATTTCAAGTAGTTCCTATTTTTGTTACTAAATGCTACCATCAACGACAACGAGCTGCGAACTTGGCCAATAGATAACACCGCAAGATTCACCTGGCGGCGAAAGTTGGAACTTTATACAGTGTTAATCAAATCTAACCTACAAATATAGTTCCACGCAATTGCAGTTAGTGGAAGGTTCTTATACATGCAATAAATCTATGACATGTGCCCACCGGCTTTACTACCCCTCCGAAGGAAGGCATACTGAGGGATATTAAACGCTCATAACAATCCGACGGCTTCGGCCGGGTTTGAACCCGCTATATTGGGCATAGAAGGTCAGCATGCTACCAACTACGCTACCGAAACCGCCAGAAATAATATTTATATTGAAATTTCTAGCAGTAAGTATGTAAAGGGATTTTACATGACTAGACCGACCTTTTGTTCCATTTCAGTCACAGACCTAACACCTGCACTTATCACTTACAAGTGACTTGGCCCTTAACAACAAAGCTTCTAGGAATGTACATAAAATTCACTCATACATGCCAGAAAAACAATATCCTACAATACTTATTTCAAAAAACACTGCACAATCTTTGAAGAAAGCTTTTAAATTTTCAAAGAAATTTAATAACGCCAATGAATTGCCTCTGGAGAGAGTGTAGAATAACATGACAACAATGAATGGTATGAATTTATGGTGGCGGGAGTTCCTCGTAACTTAACTGAAAAATTTCCAAGGGCATGTACAAGTGTTTCATTCTCCCTGCAGCATCGCTGGCAGAGAATTGCAGTGACCTTAAATACCATTTGAATAGCTTAACCCCGCTCATTCCAAGAAACGCCTATCTAATTTAATACCTTTTATAAATGTAGTCTGATACGGTATTATAAAAATATGTCTTCAAGAATGGATTCATCTACAAATATTAATTTTAACCCAGTTTTGGTATATTGATATCTTAACTTGAAACCGGCACATTGAATACAAGATTTATAATTCCTGCCTTGAGACAGACCAAGAGCTGAGCTCTTTATATATTACAAACAGAAAGCTCAAGGCCATATGGTCAGGCTACTTCCACCCTTTGAAAATAACTGGGATTTGAACCCCACCGTCAGGAACTTTTGATATGGGTTGCAATGGTTCCTCATTTTAAATTGCTGGCAAATTAATTGAACACTTCCAACTCCTCACTATATTTCAATCTGATGAAACAGTACAACAGAGGTAACATAGTGGATTCAATCTTTAAACATAAATGAACATACGGAGAAACATTCCACATGATGGGTCAGAGGGAAAAGAACAAAAACATCAAAAACAAATAAACAAATTAACACATGCTGTGAGCCTTACAATTGCATGTTCCTATCTTTCATATAAACTCTTCACCAGCACAGGCAGAAAAGCATCCAGCAGTAAAAACATCGCCCCATTGTATCTCATTCCACCTTCGTCACAACCAGGCAGAAAAGGGAATAATTAGGGTAGAAATACTTACACATACTTTAATTAACTACGAGCAAGAAATGAGAAACACAGGCGGTGACAGGCATCTGTCATTTTGGACTTACTTGTAAATCCGGAGCCTGTCCGATGTACTTCACAGTGCCCTGGACGGATTTATTTGGTTTATCTGGAACTCCATGTATTTCGATAGTATTTCTCCGTGAATATTGCTCTCGTCTCCAACACGGTTTTCTAATACCTTGACGTTTACTTTTAGACTATAATTTTCTTGTGTTAATTTTTCAATCTGATCGGTACATTTAATTAAGTCTTCTGCCGGGTTGCAATTGAAATTGCTTTGTCGTCCAATTATTTGTGGCCGAGTTCAAGAGAATTCCCTAACTCAATCTCCCGCACATGGTGCTATACGTGTCGAAAGTTTAGCACCGTTGCCTGATAATTTATGATATACAGAGGTTAGGATTAAAATTATAGAGATCATTTATAAACAGTTGGCAGCCGTGGTGGTTCTCAACAATACAGGTAGTCATGTTACGGTACACAAAGCATATAATAAATTTGGTTGAAATAAAATTGATAGTATGGAAGTTACATGTATTTAAAAATTGGACCAATCAGCAGGCATGGAATCACATTGGCAATACTGTCATGTATGGGTAATTGAACCTAATTCTAAAATATTATTATCTATATGTGTGACAATTTTGGAACAGTTTTCATGTATTCGTTTTGAGATATCCAACATAGAGCTCAAATTTCAATTATGATTTTTCAGCAGCTGGAAGCACTGACATAGTTTTCCAATATGGCAGTGAGATTTCTTGGTATAGGTCTTTCCTAATACCAAAGACGGACAAACAAACAAACATACACTAGCAAGATATCTATTCCAACTGGTTCTAAAACGAATGATTTAGTTTAATACAGCGACAGATTTAAGAGAGAACATACATAATTAGGCTGAAATTGTCAACCTAATTAGGCACATCAACGCCTTCGTTGGCCGACTGAAAGGCAATTCTTTTAGGAAGGTGGCACAGAAAAAATTGGCTTCTAAATATCTATAAAATAAGGATTAATGAAGAAAGAGTTCAAAGAAAACTATAATCTTTGAAGATTAAGTAACTTTGAAGGGTGGGGGTAAGTTAATTGTAGATCATTCACTTAAGGGGTTGGGACATGTTGATCATCAGCACCGGAGGTAAGTAATGAAATGTAGATCGAAAAAGGGAGAGATGAAAGAGCATACCTAAAGTCACCAGCCAAAAGTCCATGAAGGTGCAGAAGGGAACATCACCAATGCAAATATTCTGGTTTTGCTAAAATTTTACACACATTTTGTTCAGACAACGACGAAATATGTGATCATTCTTCTGCACCCAGCATCCGAGGCCATACAATATTATTATTATTCCCAAAACTATCCTTGTAGAGTATTTAAATGTACTCATAACAAACACACTTGGAACAGCCCATATGAACATGCCCACTGCGCTCTCATACCCTCTCCAAGCTGTTGCACTACCGTACAGCACTACTACTGTTGCACCATTCCCTCACCAGTCTATCTACAAACCTAGAGGGCTTCAAAACATACTGCGGAAAGTGCCTGCAGCAGTGTACTTGGTATGAGAGAATATGAGAACAAGGCAAAACCTTCTCTCTCTCATGTGTTCGTTTAAGCTTGCCACATCTCTCTGCAGGGATCACTAAAGTGTATTTCGAGATTAATAATATTGCAGATGAATTACTTCAGATCTGATCAATACCTGGACAACACTTCAGTGTGATAGAGAAATTTACATTTGTAATGATCTTTTGTTTGGGTTACCGAGTGTGCACAACTGTAGGTGGGCGAGACACTGCCCCGTTAGTTCGAAAACTTAAGGCTATTATGAAGAGAGGAAAAAGGTCTGATCTCTTTAAAATATTACGGTTAGTTATCAAGTAGTAAAGAAAACAGGCAAATGAGGTTAGAAAATGGATCGGAATTGAGGCAGCGTTGACCAAGGGGAGTCAAAAGAAATAATGGAAAAGAGGTGCCCGGCACAAGTTACGAGGTCCTGTGGATTTCAAGAAACTTCCTGCTAGGCTACTGTTGTTAATAATATTATTGGTTTTATGTCACTTTCAATTACTGCACTTTTTAGAGACGCCGGGTTTCCTGAATTTTGTCCCGAAGGGATTTTTAAAATGCCAGTAAATTTACTGACTCGGCTCCCTCGCAATCACGCATCCTCAAATGCCAACTGGCTGCAACATTGGGAACAGCAGACAAGCGTTACTGCTGAGCTATGCTGCCAGCCTTCCTGATACTGTAGTTGTGGCAAGTTAATATTTTGATTCTATGTAGGCCTACTTAACTCAGCCATCTAAAACACGGTTTTATACAAATTATTCTAGAGACCCTGGCACTCCACAAACATATCCCTTACATCAAGAATTAACAAGCGAGCTACCTCAGGCAAGGACCATTTCTGGCTTAATTGCTTAGCAGAACTGCCTGGATGGTGAGGTATTCTGCTGCGAGTGCTGTTGGCGTTTTCGTTTTCAAGAATAAAGAATTGGTGATGATAATGATTTATTTGAAATATGATTGTTGATGGCCCAGTTATAATCTAAACATTGCTTTTAGCCGATACTGAGCTTGCTTTGCCATGGCGGTCTTCCCGTTTCCCACTTGCTTATTAGCAGTAGGATACACAAACAGCAGTGTATTCACTTATTGGCAATCATATCCCAAACGCCGTATATGATCGAGTTCTAACTATGCCATGTGGTGTAAACTTCACTTAAAAGAAGACAAAGGCTGCCAACATAAAAGTATGGCAGTTTCAATTCAATAACATCAGCTACCTCTAGGTTCTGATAGAAAATGAGACTGAGTAATACTAACTTCTAAATAATATTTAACCTAAAAATCCTTCTAATTATTATTAGAGAGATAATGTAGAACCTATAAATATAATCACCTGTACTTTTATGTTTCTCTTTAACGTCTATCCTTTCAATTTCAAAAATATCACCAGGCTGGTCCTGCAGTTTATCAGAGGGCAACTGCTCACTGGATTCCTGGAAGTAATATACACGTGTGACCCAGTGTAAAAGATATAGATACAGGATGAGTACTAAGTTATGTGTAGCGGTAACATAAAATGTAAATGTTAAGAGATTTACTATTGAGTATTAATGAACTAAACCTTGAACATCACTAAGATTGCAATGTTAGAATATATCAATTAAAACGCAACTTACAATGTTAGGGTATTCTTCACTACGAGTCGAGCAATCTGTTTCACTCTCAATGAATGGTTTCTCCTCCTTAAAGTTCAAAGAAACTAGAACAGAGAAAGAACATTTAAGAATGAAATAATTACTGTAGCCTACTTATACAAGTACGCCAAATCAATCTCACATTTAATACATTAAATTAGTTAATTTCAGACGCCCAAATGTATGTTAATACAACCCTCGCGGTGCACAGCGATTAGGAGAGGTTGTATTCATCAACAGGAAATCTTATACACTCATTTCACAAAGATGTGATGTAGAATATATATTTACGTTTTCAGCGTCACGGTCGTTTAAGTTGTTGATATTTATCATTGCGATTGAACAGATAATACAAGGAACTAATGATGCCTTCTTGTAGAGCAGTGAAATAAAGCGTCCTATATTTGGTTTCTCTATTGCTATGTATTGTCTGTACAAACTTGATTTGGAGGCAGCTGGAGTAAATATAATATTGGCAGACGTTTAAGTACCCTACATTACAAACCTAATAACAGATCTAATAGGATTATGTGGATGTGAACTTTGACTACTGCACGAGTATTATAAATCAGCACTAGTTGTATTCAAGCATTGAAAAGCCACAAAATACTACTCTCTCTTGAACTACAAGCCGCCCTGTTCAAAGTAAAAACCTTTACGTCTCTTGAATGAGACTTCTAAACATAAATTGTCTTTATAAGTCTGTTACCGGCAACACAACCACAGCTTTGTATCCACGGCTGTTAACTATAGTAAACTGAGTATTATTTAAATTTGCCCTGACCATTTACTTCCACTGTAACACATGTCATCACAACCCAAGATTTGTCATCTCCTGGGCCTGAACATTGTCTTCCTACATAGACCCCTTATCAATACAATTTTCTTACAAAAATCTTAGACTAATGCCTCACCGAAATATATATCAATGTTTCTAGTTATAGTGACATAGAAAAATTGAGAGAAAATTACAAGACTGGAAACAGTACACCCTAATCACGCAGTGCCGAGCGTCCCAATATCCAAGGACATCTTTACACGGATAGAGAGGTTGGTTGGTTGGTTGTTTGTTTCTTTAGTTTAGGGCCAGCGATAACGCGGTCATGTAGCCCCGTGTGCTTCAGGTTTGTGTAGAATTTGTCTGATAACCGGTGTTAATTCTGATGACTGTATTAGTGTGTGTTATCTGTGATTCAGGTAAGGACTGCAGACGATCAATTTTCAAGTAGTTCCTACTTTTGCAACCGAATTTTATCGTCCACGACACCTAGCCGCGGACTTTACTACTAGATGCATTGCAACCAACACGTGGTGGCGAACGTTGGAACTAATATAGCGTAAATAATTTCTAACCTACACATTTTAGCTTCACACAAGTGTAGGTAGTGGGAGGTTGTTTTACATGCCTTAAATCTATGACATGGGCCCACCGGCTTTACTTACTTTCCCAAGGTATGCGTACTGAGGGATTTTTAACGCTCTTAAAAATCCGAAAGTCAGACAGCGAAGAACATGGCTTCGAGTTGCGGAAGCGGCTTTAGTGGCGTAGTTTAAGCATACTGAACAGCTGTGCCCAAGATAGCGGGTTGAAACCCGGTCGAAGTCGTCGGATTTTTTAAGAGCGTTAAAATCCTTCAGCATGCCTTCCTTCGGAGGGGAAGTAAAGCCGGCGGTCCTATGTCATAGATTTTTGGTATGTAAAAGATACTTCCACAGACTAAACTTGTGTGAAGCTAAATTTCTAGGTTAGATTTCGTTGGAACGCTCTATCAAAGTTTCAACGTTCACCACTAGGTATCTGTGACATCTGATGGGGAAAGTTGGAACTGCTTGAAATTGAACACAACTTGTAGCTCACCCTAAGGGTGTTGGGTTGAAGCAGCTACAGCCTTTGGCCAGCCGAACACGTCTTCGGACACTCCCGGCACTAAAAGCCATACGACAAATATATAAATAAATCTAGTTGCGGAGAAAGCCGAAATTTTACGATTGGTTACGAAGTACATCATGGTTCGTTTCACCCACTGATCTCTATAATACTACTGGATGTCGTACTCCTCGCATTGGCCGCACGAAAAAGTGAGTCCAGGTAATCGGTTACATTCGCCTGGAGGTGGGGGAAGATCTGTTCTCCGTCAGCTGTTTGACAGTACCGGTATGTGATGTGTGAAAGGCGGGCAATATTTTATCGAAAATGGTAATATCTCGAAAATATATTTATTTCATAACAGTTTCAGACTACAAATTGCTGTTACTGGTACAAACTGATTTATGAGGAGCTACAGTATATATATTGTATATTTATTTTAAGGGCCTGGTTATATGGTTGTTAAGTCAGAGATTAGTGAAAAGGATTCTAAATATTCGAGGACTTGCGTATAACTGCATTCTAGGCTGTCACCGCGGAGCTCGGGTTCGAATCCCGCCTCTAACAGGAAGATGCTAATTCTGGTCTGAGGGCTGGAGCGGGGTACACTGAACCTCGTGAGTCTTACCTCAGGCAAATGCCGCGATGGTACGTAACTAAAGGCCACGGCTGCTTTCTATCCAAATCCTACCTCAATTTCAATGCATACACCCGAAGAGACATCACAGTGACACAGGTCGCCAACCAAATTCACACACACCCAAATACACGGGCTACATGACCAAGATATCCTAAAACATTCAACAAAAACAACAGCCCAGACTACTTTGGCAGTGTACAGTAGCTTCTATAAAAGAATGCAACTCAATCTCAGTCATAAGCATAATGCACTTCTGCAATTGATGCCAGCACTTTCTGGGTTGCAAGAAGGATATACCGTATTTTCATAGAACATTGCACTCACATGATTCAGGCTAACGTATTTAATGCCAGAACTCCCTTTGTTAACTCATATTTTCGTCTTACCCCAAAGCTATTTGGGTAATGTACCTGGGGCTAGAGTATCGTTCCTTTTCCGGCCTCTCATGACCCCTTCTGATTGTTATACCCTCATTCTCTAGGCACTGGAACTCTAAACTGTGATATGAATTACATATTGTAACGATTCGTGCAATTGCCGTCGGCCGCCATCCCGTCCTCGATGTGTCAAGTGGGCGGGGTGTCTGGGAAGCGCCGGGCAGCCAATCCAGCCAGGGCTAATTAGAGTAGCCCCTCCCAAGGCCACTACAATACAATAGCCATACGAGTCAGGTAGACTATTGGCGCAAGGCTACCTGACTGTTCTGTTTCTGGAAACTACTGGGGCGACAGGAAGGTCCCGAACATTGGTGAGAGGGGCTGGATCGTTCTGGAAACCAACCACGAGGACATACTCGACGCTACTGGAAGTGGCAACATCGAGAATATTCGAGACAAGGGAGCTGATTGGATATATACCGGCAAACTGCGGCGGGCAAGTCAGTCCTGAGTGAGTATCTGCTGAAGGTGTGTGCCGAGCGACCGGTAAAAATAAATGTGGACAGTGCTGTGAAAATAAATAACGTAGACACTGACCGTGCAGATAAATAGTGACTGTAAGAGATACTCCCTTGCAGTGAACATTGTAAATAAATAGTGACTAATAGTTGTGTAAAGTGAGACTCTGTGTGTGTGTGTGTGTGTGCGAGTACGTAGGCCAATTTGTTTTATTGTTAATTAGTGTACATAATAATAGTGTAAATAATGATTTAGTGCATTATAGACTGACCAGTATTATTACGAACCCCCCAAAACGTTACATTATTAAGTACCGCTACATTGCAGATTGTATGTGTTTAATATACTGGTAATAATAAAAAGGAACAATTTCTTTAGAAGAGTAATTTATGTTGCAAATATATATATATATATACCTATATTTTAGAGTCAAACTTCAGAATGAAGTTGAAGTGGAAAAATTAAAAAGTTGCCGAAATAATGAAGACCAAACACCATCTGAATAAGCAAAATTTACTCTCTATATAAAAGAAAGGCTTGATCTCCATCCCTTAATGGAAGGGCCCTGCGGATGATTTGTTTATTGTGTGCATGGGGCAGATGACCTTGCTGTTCTGCCTCTTAAAACAAACCATTACTAACCGATTGTAGGGTACATATATTTATATAGGCATGCAGAAGTTGCTCATGGAAGTCGCTCAAGTTTGCATACCTATGCCTTAAAAATTGAAAAGGAAAAGAGGTTAGAAGTTAATAACCTACCCAAAAAGTGAATTTTTCATATTATGCTGAAATCTACTATAATAGCCTACTTTTTTCTATTGAAGCGCGTGGAAATTAAGATTGCCTATAGGCCTATGTATCACTTCTCTCCTGTAGATTGTAGTCATTACCATGTATTTTGAAACAAAGAAATGTTGTAGAATGACAGCTTGTACCAAATGTCTTCTTCCTCATTTACAACAGCTCGTGATAACAATTTACCATCAGAATTAGTGTCAACAAGCCTACGTGAGCATCTATTCAACGAGCGCGCCATGCAGCTTGAGCGGTGTTTGCCCCTTCCACCAGGCATTTGTAACCGCAAAGCAAGGGGCCTAACTCCAGCCGTGGGAGCGAGACATCCAGTAGAATTATAGTGATCAATGGGGTCACCAAATGGCAGCGGAGAAAGCCGAAGCAGTAAGATCGGTTATGAAGTGAGAAGCTTATATCCTCTTAATTTCAATTTTTTTTTTTATCTTGAAGGCACCGATATGTAGCCTATGAGTGATTAAGCGAATACTGTGGATTATGTCGATTTCTTTGTGTATGCGAATAGAAATGTAGGCTACACTTGTTCTTGAAATGAGAGACTCAAAACATTTTGTGTTATCCAAGTGTGGGAAAGAATACGCCACAATAAAATTCTAAGGCATCCCGTTGCCCAAGCACATGTCGAAAAGTTGGATACTATCGCTCCTCTGCTAATAAGTCCAAAACCATCCTATAAATGTGAAATCTGCGACAAGTACGAGTATTTCAGTTATGAGAAGACCCTGAAACGCCACCAAAGAGATGATCATGGAAAAGGATCAGCTGGGAAGAAAGCATGGGAGTGCAGCTTGTGTGCTGAGATCCCTCAGGAAATTGTTTGTTTGAACATTTTAAATCAGTGCATGAATTACTTGTAAACCCTGTAGAAGTACAGATCTCTTCCCTTAATCAGTTTAAAAATTGGAAACAGGAAATTGAACTGACAACACGTTCTATGTTTGTTAAACATCATGGTTCTCATAAAGTTGCTGGGAATACTATAATACATTATTATGCATGTCATCGTTCAGGTCATTTTGTCTCTAAAAGTAAAGGCGTCAGACATTTAAAATTGCAAGGAAGCAATAAGATCAGTGGAACATGTCCTGCTGAGATAATAGCCAGCCAAGCCAAAGATGTAACATTCCAAGTTAAATTTGTCTCGACTCCTGTTGGTCATCAACACGGCTTAAGTCACTTGGGACTGTCCAAGGAAGAAAGGGGACGTGTAGCTACGCATATTGCCAATAAAATCCCTTTTCAAGCTGTACTGGACAAAATTCGAGATTCAGTGTCTAAATCTAACTTAGAAAGATTACATCTGCTAACTAAGCAGGATTTGTATATTATTGAGCTATGCTACAATTTGTGCTCGTCATCAGTGAGCATCAAAATGATGGGGCTAGGGTTGAGGCATGGGTAGAAGAAGTAAGCTCGAGTGACAGTTGCTTTGTATTATTTTACAACCCTCAAGACTCGACCAATGAATTCGGATTTTGTGTTAAGCATAATGAACAGTGCCCAAGCTGAACTATTAAAAAGTATGAGAATGACTGTGTTTGTATTGGTGGAACACAAAGGCTCTATAACTATGGGTCGGAACTTACCGCATTATTAGTGTTGGATGACATGAGGCAAGGTTTCCCATGCGCCTTCATCAATATCGAATAGGAATCACTCCCAAATATTGTCCATAGTGTCCATATTTTGTAAAATTGGAAGTTGGAAAGATATCTTGCAAGATTTTTAGTCTGCTTTAGAAGAGTCCTTTTTTAATTCTTGGGTTTCAAGCATGGAAGTCCTACAATGCGACTGCATTTTACGTGGCATGTCGATAAGCCCTGGAGAAAAAATATACACAGTAAAATTCAAAGAAAGGTTGTCAGATCTTTACTAGAGGGGAGAGGTGTCGTATAATTTGAACTAATGCTTCCTTTAGTGGTAGAAAGGTTAAAATGTGGCCCTTGACATAGCCAATTTCCCTTCATACTGCTACCTCAATAACACAAAATACCTGGCTTATTGTCACAAGCTGCATGCTGGACTGAACACAAACATGCATATAGAGAGAATGCATCACACAATAAAATATACGGTATCTAATATACCTGCATCGTTAATGCGATATTTGCATTGATGTCCTCTGGTAAGACTAATTGATTGACAGGCTGATTGTGCTTACGAAAGGCAAACTAACCAGAAAAATGAAGGACATTCTTCGTAGGTACAAATCAGGCTTTTAACTAAACAAGGACCTCATTGTCAAAGAAGATTGTGGCTGGAAAGTAGCATCTTCATCAAAAGTGGCTGAGGTGTATTTTGTGCAGGACAGTGCGATTCAATGCAAATGCAAATTAATCCGCAGCGATCGCAACACATGCATTCATTGATATTCCCGCACATGCATTCATTCCAGTATCAAGTGGAATTTGTGTAAGCACATAGACAGTGTATGCCAAATTTAAGACGGCCTTGAACTACGTATTATTAATCGTGAAGACTCTAATGGCTACATTGTAGACTGTGAGGATACTTGTGTTCTAATTGAAAAGGAGGAAATTCTGACCCAAGTCAGCAAGGAGGAGAATTAAAAGTGGTCGGTGTCGTTGGAAGAACAAAAGGACATGCTAGCTTCCAAGTTCTTGGATTTAATAAAGTCTATTTCCTCATCAGGATAAATTGAACATTTCAAGAGATATGCAGCAACTTTAGAGGTGACATCAGTTCCAGTTCACAACCAAAATGAACAAGAACCCATGCCCAAACCCTCAGAAATGACACAAGGAGGAAAATTGTTCAACAGAGACTCTTTTCCACCAAAGAGAAGAATACGTCTAATCGAGTTCCTCCTCTGAAACTTGATGTAACAGAATTCCAGGCCATCGCGATTTCATTACTGCTGGATGTAAAACCTGCAATTAGCGCCACTGAGGATGATGAAATATCTGATTTTGGTATGTGATAAGTGGTCTGTGTTAGGAAGCTACGATTGTGACTAAAACTAAAAGTCATGTAAACATTGAAATAAGTTACACAAACATTATTTTCAGGACGTTTCCATTTTATTTATTGAAGTACAAAACTACTCAAATTAGCCAAAATACCTTGCGTATTGATGAATAATAGAGGAAATTATATCGTAATAGACATTTTATCCTTCGCGGTCTATAACTCGCCCACCTTCCTCTTTTTATACACAACTTATATAGTGAAATTTCAGTTGTGTCAGCCAATGTAATGTCTGCCGTCATGACCTTGAACAGTATTGGACTGATTGGGTCTCCTCGAAATACTCCGTTTGTTGTGTTGTTTTCTTTAGTATCATCATTAGTTGTACCGTAGTATTTCTGACAGTACTTTCGTAATTGGGTGGTTGTCACCAATTAGAAATTAGCTTACGGATTATTGTTCTTCTATTTATAAATTCGTAGGATGTGGTGTAGTCCACGAAAACCATAAAATGTGTATTTCCTGGATGTATTAATGCTTTTTGACCCTGTTCTATTAAGCAATTTACTGCATGTAGTGTGCTTTTCCCTTTTCTGAAACCGAATTGGTTTTCCGGGATATGGGCATCTATTATATTTCAAAAACTATTGGTGAGAATATGCATACAAAATTTGAAAGATGTGCTTTCAGGAGTTATGCCGCGATATGGATCTGGGTTACAGCTCTCTCCTTTCCCTATGAAGAGCAATTTTATTGACGGGTTTGTATCCTGTGTTAATGCATCTTCTTCTTCTTCCTCGCCTTTTCCCGTTACGTGGGGTCGGCTTTCTTAATCCTGAGGCGCCAGTCATTTCGTTGTAAAGCATCATCAGCAGATAGGCCCAATACTCTCATGTCCCTTTGGACATTCGTCATCCATGTTGTTTGAGGTCTGCCGCTCCCTCTCTTTTGTGTAGCCATGGAAAGGCACTTCTTCACTACATGATTTTCCGGTCTTCGCATAACATGTCCATACCACCTTAGCCTGGACTCTAAAAGTTTCTCAATTATAGGCACTACTTTGAAACTGCCTCGCATACGTTCGTTACGGATTTTATCTTTGAGAGTAACTCCACCTGCCCAACGTAATATACGCATTTCAGTGGTATGTAACTTTTGCTCATGTGCCTTCGTAGTAGCCCATGTTTCACTACCATAGAGTAGAGTGTTGAATAATTCTATCCAATATTCTTCCATCATATGAAAGAAGATTTTGAGGTTTTCAATATCAACGCCGTCAGGTCCTGGGGTTTCTTGTTTTCTACTATTGTAATTGCGTGACGTAGTTTTTGTCTTGTTATCGGAATATGACATTATTTTGTTTCTGCTATGGAGGGTTCGTAAGCTGTCGTCGGGAGTTGGTGGTTTAGGATATTCTCGAAGTGTGTTTCCCATTTTCTATGGGGATTTCCTTTGTTATTGGTGGCCTTCGTTTCCTTGGTGCTAACAAGGGGAAGATACGAAGCATGGGTCACCGATTCGAACCATCTTTAGTACACTTGTAGGGCATGACTAGGCGTATACCAGGTGCAAGTAGTAAGGTGCGCTTCTCAGCCGATTCCGAGAAATTAATTATAAATTATCCGTAATTGCTGTATGGCGTTCACGTGCGCTGACCGTTACCATGAAGCCAAGGAGCGCGTGGGGCAGCGGTAAGAGCCCTGCTTCGTAAGCGTGGGATCACTGGATCGAATTCCACCGGTGAGCCTTTTTTTTTTGTAAACATAGGCAATTCGTACAACTGTAGGTGTCCTGAATAATGTTTATTTTGAAGTCAATTGTAATTGTAATAACTCAATACTAGTCGAAATTCAACAAGAATTAAATAAAATACTCTCGATGAAATTCAACTTCACAATGACTTCAAGAAGTAACATCAAGAAGGATAACGAGGATTGAAAACAAGCATAGACCCTTTTCACGATCCCAGTTCGATTCCAGAACTAGGGCAACGCAAGGGCGATGCCAGTTCGAATCCAGAACGAGGCAACAGAGACGTAGTTCAGATGACTGGAGAGAACGAGGTGTTACAGGCAGAAGACATCAGAACGAGCACCAGTATATAATTCCGATATATTTATTCTATCAGCTGTTGAAGACGTCGAAAGGTAGAACAGAATCATTTGTGTAGAACTTTTTAAGGAATTTAGAATTTTCATGACAAACACTTTTCAATGTTTTTATTAATTTGTCGATTTGATATTTAATTTTTGGACTTCGTTATTCTTTTTGGAATTTAGATTTGATTTTTATTCTTCGACAGGCAAGATTTTACTGTAGGGGATTTTATTGTAAAGTTAGATTTGGTGTGCGATTAAATACTTCGTTAATATTTTTATAGGAGATGTGAGTAAATCGACCGTATTTTTGTCGGATATAGTAATTAGATTATTAGAATTATTTTAGAAGGAGTGTGCAAGATTTGTTTTCATTGTTTCTTGTTTGATCATTAAATTAATGTGAGATATACATTGTTTTACAGGAAAACATTTTGACTGTCGAGAATTTAAACGGAAATAATTGAAATTTCTTGAGTATCAGACGATAACAGCTGATCACTAAATATTACGCAGAAGTCAGTTTGGAATGTGACAGAGACTCAATAAATGTCTTGAATTGAATTGAAACGAAACGAATTGTAAGGACTATATTTGTTTAAAAGGAACATTTAAAGCATTTTGAGTAAGAAATGAAGATTTTATTAGAATGAAGTAAACAGAATTTACACTGTTGGGATTTTATTGGAATGAAGTAAACAGAATTTAAGCAATGTTGATTGAACGAAAAGCAAGGAGGTCGGAAATGTATTATTATTAACTTACAATTATGAATGTTGTGGATTATACATTTTTTGAAGTACTGCAAGTATGTGAACATGTCTTACGTAGGAGAAAGATAGTCCGCAGAGTGTTAATTGTTGAAAGAACGCATAATGCTAATAATTGAGCATTCAAATTCTATCACATTTATTAAAGGGGCCAGATTTTGTTCCAGTCAACTAACATGAGGATTATGCTTATATATTGCACTCAACAACCACACTGATTGCCATAAAAATATTTGCCAACAATTATATATCTTTGGATATCACCATACAACCATAATCATATGAACCATTGTTCATTCAAAACCACATCACCATACTTTATCAAACCACATCATTAATTCACTCGCAAACTTTAATCACAATTTCATAATAATTCTTTATAATTATTCAGTGCATTGCCTGAATCAAGAGCCAGACCGGATTTAAACCATAACCATCCAGTCAATATTTTTATTTTCAATGTGGTAACCTTCCAAAACTGTGGCAATATCTTCACATCAGAAACTTGGCAAAACAATTACTCAACAGAATGTGTTTAAAAAGCACCATAAAATCATATAAACTGACTTCTAACAGGAGTAATGATGAAACACAAATGCTGTGGTCAAATAAATGTGTTCAATAACCTCTCAAAGAATATATAAATCACTGAATTAATTATCAACAAGCTCCAAGGTTGAATTAAAGTTGATGATGATAGCATCACTCTGGATAAATTCCTAAAATATATCTATTCATCAGTATGATCAGTGGTTATTGCTATATTTCTGATTATGTTAGGTTTATTTCTGCCTCAGAACACCTCTGCTAGAGGAACTAACTATTCCAAAAAATCCTTGGTTTTATCTTAACCATCCAACAAAATATTTAAATTACTGTTTTCAAAATGGAACACTGACATGAAAAACTAATGGATCCTGGACAACAATTTTAAAAAATATGATCCTGTTGACAATTACTGTTACTGAATTTAGTAATAATCAACCGATACGTTACTGACACTTATTGTTTGGCCCGCTTACAATCCATTCAGCATAACGATGATATATATGGAAACTAGGATAGGTCAGGATGTTTAACAGCACGCCACTGCTTAAAGCAAATGGGCCCCATTCGTAGACAAAGTTGAAATGGTCCCCAACCGTAGGTAAGGCGATTAGCACCACACTACTGCTCGAAAGCAAGAAGAAGTCCTACGATGTCGGCTCAATATGAAAAATCCCTGGATGGGTCAAGGCGATTAACACAACTCCACTGCACAAGGCATGTTGGCCCCATTCGTATACTAGGGTGAAATGCATTGGACTGGAACTAACCATAAGTGTTCAGCCAAATATCAATGATATGTTCGCTAAAGCGATTTAATTGCAAAGAAAAGAATATGATCCATTCAAAGGAAAAGATTAGAGCAAGACTGCCCAAATGGCAAGTCTAATCATCAACATGAAAATCCACACATTTGAAAAACAAGATGTTTAGTAAATAACATATAGCCTACTTTCTCCTAAAAGCATGGGTATTGTTATAACTCTTTGTCCTTTTCAAGGAATATAATTGTATGTTGGATGTAGTAGCTTGTTGAAATACAACGTGCTATTCGGAAATTAAACATGAATATGAGGTGCCCTTTGCTAGTGCTACCTCTGTAAAAAAAACATTCAATTCGGTTTCACCGTGTTTGAATTGATATGGAGAATCGATTTGCACACATACATGGCCGCTATCTGCAAACTATTCGGCTGAAGACCTTCTAGTTCAGTCAAAAGATGCTTCCCACAAAAAAGGAACGTTCCTGCAAAATTTAGTAGAGACCAAATGATTAGGTTGGTCGTAATTTGATTTAAGCTTTTAATATTTGGGTGGCCATCATAACGTTTCCGTCAAAATGGCGGCGATACAAAACATGGCACTGGAGTGCCCATTGCAAGTGCTACCTCTGTACCAAATTTCGTTGAATTCAGTTTCACGGTGTTTGAATTGATAAGGGTAATCAATTTTCACACACACATGGCCGCCAACTGGAAACTATTGGGCTGATGACCTTGTAGTTTAATCAAAAGATCTCTCCATACGACTATATGTAGTTGCAAAATTTGGTATATATCGGATGATTAGGTTAGTCATAATTTGATTTAAGCATTGAACATTTGGGTGGCCGCCATTACGTTTCCGTGAAGATGGCGGCAATATAAAAGAAGACACTGAGGTGCCCTTTGCTAGTGCTACCTTTGTACCAAATTTTGTTCAATTCGGTTTCACCGTGTTTGAATAGTTAGGGGGAATCGATTTGCACACATATATGGCCGCCATCCTCAATGTATAGGGCTGATGACCTTGCAGTTTACTCAAAAGGTTTTTCATACATAAAGGTAAAATGTTGCAAAATTTGGTAGAGTTCAGATGATAAGGTTGGTCGTAATTTGATTTAAGCTTTTAACATTTGGGTGGCCGCCATTACGTTTTAGTCAAGACGGCGGCGATATATAACATGTCCCTGAGGTGCACTTTGCTAGTGCCACCTCTGCACCAAAGTTCGTTCAATTCGGTTTCACCGTGTTTGAATTGATAAGGGTATTCGATTTGCACACATACATGCCCGGCATCTGAAAACTATTGGACTGATGACCTTTTAGTTTGGTCAAAAGACGCTCCCCGTTTTACTATACGTAGTTGCAAAATTTGGTAGATATCGGATGATTAGGTTAGTCGTAATTTGATTTAAGCTTTGAACATTTGGAAGGCCGCCATTACGTTTCCGTCAAGATGACGGCGATATTAAACATGACACTGAGGTTCCCTTTGCTTGTTCTACCTCTGTACAAAATTTCGTTCAATTCGGTGTCACCATGTTCGAATTGATAGGGGGGGGGGCAGACATTCAGAGTACACACACTCACACACACACATACAGACACACATTTTTTGGCCCTGTAGTGATCTCATAAGTCTACTTTCATTTTTTGCAAATATCGAAAGCAGGCTAATATGGGAAAAGGCAAACGCCTGTTTCGAGTCACGAAAATACCCGATTAATCAAACCAACACCAATATCATGTCGTAACTCGGCAGATAAATCAGATCTAAATTGAAGTGTATCAACGCATTGTAGAGGATTAGAAAGTAATATGGTCGTATAGATCTGTAAGACATATTTCACACTCCTGTGAATCCACTAGATAATAATCGCATCATATAATGTAAATGATAATTTAATATACCCATGTGCTTATAAAACTTATTTCATGACGAAAAACTCAGATACATGCTCACTCTACCTTAAGATGGGTCAGTCATTCGTAAGTGTTCGCTTCCAGAGCTCGACAAATAATTCCATAAGATCGACGAAAATTCCATAAGATCGCCGAAAATTCCATTAGATCGACGTCTTGTTTCCTCGTCCCGGATCTGGGATTGGCAATCTTCTCTCTCTGGGTCAACTTCGGGACCACCACTCCGTTCGGCCATCCTGCCTCTTCAGTGCTTAACGCTCCATGTTCAAGATGAATGATCCCATATCAAAAAAGGTTCCGACAAAGTTCCAAAATCTCACTGGGTTAGGGGGCATTAAAGGTAACCCAATTTTAATGTCCGATGTATCACGCCACTGCTTATTAAGTTCATCCAAAATTGGGTTAACAAGTTCACAACAAAATATGATAATATCGTACAATTTTTAAACTTTGATATTGCATGACGATAGTTTCTGCACACTCTGTAGTTCGTGGCTGACCTAAGTGTAACACACTGGGCTATGGCTTGTGTGTATTCGCGAATGTTCGAATATGAAGTCACTGATGAAATACTTCATCACTGGAAGTGGCTTACTATAAAGTTCACTTGGCAGGTTGAATGTTCATTCAAGTATAAGATACCCGTGGTCACCATAATTTCATTGGATATAATGTTCGTTGAAACGTAGGGGCAATATAATCAACAAGATTTAGTGTTCTATGCATACAGGCACGTGTATTAAAGTCACTCTATTATACATTTATTAATTTTTTTTTGTCGTGTGGCCTCCTGAAAGGCCGAGTGCAGGTCTTTCTAGTCGACGCCCGTGGGCGACCTGCGCGTCGGGATGAGAGATGGAATGGGTGAAGATGAATGAAACGGGTCAAGGATGTGGAAGGAAGCGGCCGTGGCCTGTCAGAAGGTACCGTCCCAGCCATTTATTAATGTTCCAACAATAGTACATTATGCAACGAGCCTATAATGGCAATAATTAAGACACGAGTATCTTTATAAAATGATCGTAAGCGAGTTTTATAATTTCCATAGGAGTGTCCTAATTACCATTATAGGCGAGTTGCATACGACTGTTTATGTTCGGCGATAATCATAACTTTATTATATGTTTTGACATAAATATTCATAAATATCTGTGGGATTCAGTTAATTCAGTTAGTGAACAGGGTGCGCTGGCTTTGCTGACTGAACAGAGAGCATGCGCCCATGCGGGGATCAAGGCACTCCGAAAGCAGAGACCATTCACTTTGCTTGCCAACACAGAAATTTGTTGGATTTCGAGCGCATGCGCGAAGGTATCCTTACTTAATTGGTCACACAACAGTTTCTTGAGCTCTGATTGGTGGGAGAATCTGTTTAATAATTATTATTTTTGTCGTGTAGCCTCCTGAGAGGCCGAGTGCAGGTCTTTCTAGTCGACGCCCGTGGGCGACCTGCGCGTCGGGATGAGAGATGAGATGAATGGATGAAAGTGGGCAAGGATGCGGAAGGAAGCGGCCGTGGCCTGTCAGAAGGTACTGTCCCAGCATTTGCCTGGTGTTGAAAATGGGAAACCACGGAAGACCATTTCAAGGACAGCCGACGGTGGGGCTCGAACCCACGCGTCTACCGAGTCAGCAGAGAGCTTGGCCCCATGACCTAACGCCGCGCTTTAGCCAGCGTAGCCACTACTGTCGGTTACTGTTTCATAATGAAAAATAGTGTTATAATGAGCCTCACTATGATACATTTTTCTGACACATAATGTTTACATGTTCGAACATAAAGCATTTTATATAATTGTGCACTTAAAATGCGGAATGTACATCACGATAATGATGGTATACTGCTCTGGAATATAACTGCACCAATCTGTTAATATTAACACTTGTCGTGCTAACATATGAGCAAGCTTTCTGCAACATGGCGATGAGAATGCTCATTCTAATATGCATGGTTCGGTCAAGCTGCAACGCGTCTTCACGTCTCATTCACAAGTCCACTGTTCGCTTATGCAATGTCATGAGAATGGAAATATTCCATTGCGCCGAACGATAATGTTATTTGAATCCTCTTTATATTATCACTGAAGCAAATCCAACTGTAAGACATGCTGTAACTTCTCAATGTTTCTCCCCGTGGGAGAACACATAACCGAACTGTGCGGGAACGCCCGGTATCCCTCCGCGAGGACACGAGATCGAACGGTATACGACCCCCCTTGCCAGTTCTGGCTTCACGAAAACGAACTGTACCGCGTTAACTCCTGCAAGTGCAGCGAACTTAAATCAGCTGTGATACTTCCAATACTGTGATGCTTTCAATATTTCCCTGCCAGCGCAGGCTTCACGAAGCGAGCTGGGTTCGACTGCAAGCAATTATGATGCTCGTAATACTGTGATGCTTTCAAGACTGTATCACATTCAATACTGTGTCCACTATGTTCTGCCTGTTGGCCTGGTGACCTGACCCGTCCTCTCTCCAAGGGGTAAGAGTAGGGGGTGTGAGTGCCTCTTACGTCACACTCTCCCTTTCGAGGTGCAATAAATATATCCATTATATTAAACCAAGCTTCTTCTAAGACCTTTCCTTCAGGGAAAGGGGAAATATAAATTTCTATTCTCATATCTGCTCTCTTGAATTTATCTCCATGCCGTTATATTAAAATAATAGACATCCAAATGCAAATATCCCATCATGCTTGCTAATCGAGGAGCGGCCATCATACTCCTTCCAACTGGTATTACGTCACGCACCCATAAATTAATGTTCACGACACCAGTGCACTCTTTTCCAATATAGAATTCGCCGGCTTACGACCAGAACAGCGTATCTACAAAATCACTACTTTTCAGGAAGCAAGAAAAACTAACAAAATTGTGGTTAATTAGCATGCAACTGGTCATATATTTTGATTTGGAAGTCGCTGATTTTTTTTATATATGACCAATATATTTCCAAAGATCACTGTGCGCTAATTTCTTACATGCACAGTTATAGAATCATGGTATAAATATTTTAAGGTCATTAAGAGAGATACGCTATTTTGGATTTAATGATTTTATATTGAAATTATTTTACATTAGCTTATGTAGGTAACTTAAGTGTAGGAGTAATTTTTTTATGAATCATTTAATGACCACAAAGCATTATTTGATTATATTTCTTAATCTGTAAGCGGTGGCGTGAAATAAAAAAAAGAAAACATCTGTCCTTCTTTAACTAAATCTTGCACGGAGCTTTTGTTTATATTGCCTTTTTATCTGTGTGCTCATGCTGACACTTCACTCACTCGTTGATGAAAGTTTAGTGGCCCTGGTTAGCTTGCCTTAAGGATGAAGTTTTCAAGTGGACTGGCAGACCTCACGTCACCAGTTACGGTTAGGTTCCAAAGTGTGTTGTACGTAATCATTCATAATATTATATTTGTTTACACATGCTATTTTCTAGCTCTTTGGATTAAAGTGAATCAGTGAAAAGTGATCTGCAGTGGATTTGTTTAATTTTAAGTGGCGACAACCACCACCATGAAATTTATCAAAATGTCTGCATACTGTGAGTAAAAAATTAAAAAAATAGCTACTTTTTTAGAACTAAACATATTAATATTACGAGAGATTATTGCATGCTTAAACAGATAACATTATGCCAGTAGTTGTATGAAGTGTCAACATTTAATGTTCGTTATTGTGATATATTTGGCAGGAGTCCCTTAGACCTCACGTCACAAGTTATGTTCCGAATTCCGCACGTCACCAGTTAAAGGTTAAAGGTACAAGTGTTATTAGGTATCAAGTTAACAACGAATCATGAAATGAACTACAATGCTGAGAGGAAAGTATTGTTTTAGTTTTAGTATTTTCCAAGCGTTATCATTAAAACACAGCAAAAAGATAAAATCCTGAAGTAGGAAATATGTCAACATCTCTTTTTCCCCCCTCAATCTGAGGATGTACTGCTCGGTCCAAGCTTTGTGAACTTGCGGGGTGAGGTAAAGTGGCACACGGGAGGAGAAGGGCCTGTCCACAGCTAACTGCTAACATATGGCCGTGGTGTTGCGAATGAGTGAGTCACCGACCAATGAATTTGGTTCAGTTATTACGCAAGGACCGGGAACCCTCATCACTCGTCACCATCACTTCTCATAGTTCACGATCCACATTCCTCTCAGGTTCACCAAGCTTGGACCCGAGCAGTACACTATCAACCTCCATCTGCGAGAGTCCCGATTCATAACACGTATGATTTATAACATGAATATTAAAAATGTACTCACAGTACATACATACATCAACAAAGCAGTTCAGTCCGCAGTTTTACGCGTCGGATATCATTGTAGACTAATTTATTGATCAGAATGACTCGCACTGTCACTTATGACACCATGCTTGGATGATCTGAAGAATGTGCTGTGATTATTCCACTTTTGCATAATTCAATAAGATCGTTGTACTGTGCCCGTTTAGACCGGAGTCCGCACGACCACATATGCATTTTACCAATAATCAGTCAGCACGAGAGTCAAAATATCCCGGAGCGCCAGATGGGTTAAAGCTAATCGCAAAAACGACATCAAATGAAAAAAATGCTTTACTGATTTTTGGCTCAATGCAACAATAAGGATAGAAGGAGATTCAACTGGGCATAACACATCATGTAAAATTATCTCATTTTATTTTGAACTTAAAATTGACTGAAAAATGCTCAAAGTAGCATCACTCACGTGTGGCGACCCACACTCCTATTTACACAATGTACAGAAATTTTCCAAACACATTTGACAGTTATTTTTGGAAACACAAGTCTGATTATTAGTCCTGTAGACTGTGTTCCAAAATTATATTGATTATTCATGATTAAATCCAGTTCAAATTTAATTGTCTTTACTGGAAATATCGTAGTTCACTGTTTGAATTTTTACATAATATTAACACTCGTAGAATAAATGTTCATAGAATTTTTAACTTTCACTTATTTTTCCAGTTTCAAAAAATATATTGTCAAAAAAAATATTATTATTTCTGAATCAACACAAATTATTTACACATATTAATAACATCTGAAAAGTATTTGACCTTGAGCATAGCATCGAAGAACTGTGCGAAGCACAACAAAAATTAATTGTTCTTCCGACATTAAACATTTCGAGAAGTGACTCGATTATGAACTTCAAGTTCCTAACAAAATATATGATTTCTGAATCATCAACTTGATTAATAAATTGTTGAACCATTTAACTATTCAATTTTCCACTTGGAATCGTTATTATGAAAAATATTTCTATTCATGGCCATGTTAGTAATTTTCACAACTTGCAATTCTTCGACAGAATGCGGAAATAAGAATTATAGCTTCATAATAAATTCATTTAGTTCATGGCACTAGGATTGAAAACATCCTTCAAATTATTCGTGGTTATAGAATTATTTTTAATTGGCAGTGGCCCATTCTATTATTTGTGTAAGAACACAATATTACAACAACAACAACGGCAAAGGTCTTCCTCTGAAGAAGAATACATTACTATCATGACAAATCCGGGTTCTAGCAAAATCAAAGTCTAAATGGAATCCGTAAACAAGGTTGAAATAAGAACTGATGGTTTCTAAGAAATAACCTTCGGGTCATTCATACGACGAAATGTGTAGTTCCAATACTCCTATAAACCTGAGCCATCGAACCTGCTATTTGACTGATGCTCGAAAAATCTCCTCACATCTGCGACTTACACATGCGCACCTGGGAATGGCATTTCAACTACTCCATACACATAAATTTTCTTCCCAAAATTTATACAATAAATCAAGCCTCTGCTTGTTATCAACACTGGAAGATTAATAAACTTACAAGTTTATTTTATTTTACCATTCAGTTCAACCCGTGAATTTACCATACTTTGAAAATCTTTATTTCACTTTCGAGTGTATTTACGTCATGATTTTATATAAATACAAAAATATCCTAATTGATACAAATATCATTTGCTTCCCGTTTCATGCCTCTCCGTGTTATCTGAAAAATATATTTTGCTCATTGCAAATAGTAACTGTTCAACCAGAACTGAAATGTTGGTTGAATGCGGGCTTGCGCTAACCACTCTCCTTCGGAAAATCTCCTGTTCCAAACTAGAAATGATTAAACTACTTCATAGGCTCTCTCTCAATAAATGTGATTATTAGAAAATATAATATCCAAGAATTATTTAGAAAAGTTATAAAAATTATTATTATTAGTGGATTATTATTATTAGTTATATTATTTTAAATATATTTAATTATCATTTCATTATGTGAGAATCCACATGTTCGAACCTTCGAATATGGAAAAAATATCCATTCCTCAACAAAAATAATTATTAACTTTTACAGTTACATCGGCTGATTACCGTGATTTCCCAAAAATATGAAATATTCAAATAAATGCTCGATATGCTCGGTCATCGATCCTAAACTGTTCTGAGTGCTGAAAATACTCAGAATAACCCTAATCTGTCTTGCGTAAATCATTGCAAGATTTAAATACGAAGAAAAATAAATGTGTTGGTCATCTGCCGAAAAATAGTTTGTTCCAATTAGCTAGGCATAATATAATTCAAATGTGGCTTACATTTCTTGATGGTCTTGAAGCGTAGTGAACCTGGTCTGTACCAGATTTATCCATAGACATGCCCTATCGGACAAGCACGTATAATCCTTGTATCGGCCGCCATTATATACCCACAATCCGTCTAACAAGACATAGTGGTAATATCTCTTGACGTTTGAAGTAACTGTTGATCCATTTTAATATTGGCTTCTGTTAACTCCATAACAGTTTGCTTAAATGGGGTCAGATCTAAGTGATCTATTCTCAGATATGTCAGTTGTAACATAACTCACGGTAATCTTTTCAGTACAAGAAAACACTGACAGTCTAACCAATCAACGGCTGTTCTGAAGATCGTTCCCTGGGCATGGCTTCACACCATCTACCATGCGCGAAGCAACATGTAGTTTCCCTGCGTTGGCTAATGAACACCACCGTGATAGACTGGTCTTCAATGTACTGATAGATCGAAGTGGTTATTAAGTTACAAATATGAAACTGACTGAATTGGACTAAAATATCCAAGTATTAGATTATTACTGGACTGTGACAAAGTACTAATCCTAGACAAAGTCTAGCATATGTCCATGTGAAAATAAAAATATTTCACCAGTGTCTGTAGAAAAATATCAATCACCTTAGTGATTCACCCTGCAGGAAACTTACTAAGTTCCACTCGTAGCGCAGCACTTTTGTGACTATCACAACTTTGAAAATAACTTCTGCGTAGATCCGGCAACCATGTGCCTTGGCTCAGCGTAGTAGCACCTTGCTAGGCAAGTGCTTGTGTCGAAGTGAGCTACTGATGCCTGTGCCAGCCGGCTTTTATTCAAAACTGTCAGGGTCACGCGTCATCACGCTGAAATATGGAAATCCTCATATCTCTGGTATCCCTGGTCCGATTTACTTGATACTAAGTGCATTCTCTTTCATTTGGCCGTGCCAGTAATCTGATCCAAGTCTCAAGTCTCTACTCCATGGCTAACTATTTAATCAATAAATAGCCTCGACCTCTGCTATTACTCGCTACGTCACTTGACATGCTCTTAGCGGTATATTCTTTCCAATTGCTTCGAGAAGCAATGTAGCGCGATATTCAAATATCTCAACTTTAAAAAGCGGCTGTAGCCTTTCCCTTGGTATCTAGGTGTCTGAACCTTGGAATACCCATTCCTAGAGTTGGGCACAGTACTTCTCTGTTGAAATGGGAATTGGTCCTTGATACGAAGGCTTCACTTGTATGTCATTTAATGAGGTATAATGCCCTCTCCTGATTACGTTTATTTTTCGGAGCTGCTCATCATATAAGCCTTATTTAAAGAATATATGCTCTGGGACAATCTTTCTAAATTGCAGCCATTTAATCTTCAGCCAATAACCTCCTCTCCATGGTGTCAATCTTTTTGTTTTTCACCATTACTTTCCTCAGCTGAGTGAAATCATCAATATTTTTTGTTTTTATGACTTCAAAGGGGTTATTTTTCCGAACCAATCTGACTGAAGTATAAAATCCCCATGGATCAAATATATCGACATCACGTTTTTTTCTCTCAATCTGTGCATGTACGCTATCAACCTCCATCTGCGAGTGCCCCGATTCAAAAAACATATGGTTAATAACAGAAATATCAAAACATTGCACACAGTGTATCAACAAAGCAACAATAATCACATTTCTGTTCTGATCGCCGCATGTGTCGGACATCAGTATAATTTCTTTTACAATTACTTACCTGGTATATTCTATGCAGCCATGATCATCTGAGCTCGGCTTCAAAAACTTACCAACATCTGAAAGAAATGTAAGCTACTACAGCATTACTCGAGTCCAAGCACTGTGAACCTGAGAGGAATGTGGATAACGGACGATAATGAGAGATGTAGGGGTTCCCGGTCCGTGCGTAGTAACAGAACAAAATACATTGGACGATCACTCACTCATTTGCAACACCACACTAGTATAGGCAACGACCCTATGTTAGCAGTGTTGGAATAGACGAGAATTCTAGATAACACGGCGGGCTGGTCCGTCTCTTCCTACTCCCACGTCACCTCACTCCACAAGTTCATAGAGCTTGGAGACACAATTAATTAGTAAGGAAAAGGCGGTAAGCATAACAAAACTTTAGTGCGCGCCAATAATTCAGTTCGAACCAAATTAGCGTATGTAACTTACGCTGATACTACTCTTAACATTTTTCTCGTAATCCATAGAAGCAAAGTGACGTATCTTAACTTACGATTTTTAGGTGTTAACGATATCTTGCGGAAGTTAGTTACGCTATAGACTTATTTCAAAAAGTATTAAGATTACGCTTACGCTGTTTTGGCAGTAAGTATGCTTCACTCTAACTAAGAAAAGCCATGCAAAAAGCCAATTTGGCTATTTTTGTAGATACGCTATCCTGGTCCTAAGCCGGCGAATTTTCAACCTGGACAGCGTAGCCGATCCTACCAAATCCATATCGGGTACAGTACACAACATAATATATAGCTTTGGAAGGTGTAAATTGGATACGTTAATTGATAAACTTTATGGCGCGAACGCGACTCAACCATAACCGACATTTACGGCATAACCTTTTCCCACTGAGATAATGAGACAGCTCCGGCATAGCGCCAAGTTAATGCGACCTGTTCTTGGTCATACTGCACGAAGTTACAGCGTTGCCAGAGATTCGTTTCTTAACTCGCATTTCTATTAAACCTATTGGCGGGACTAGGTTTTGCTAGATAAACCCCTTTCGTGAATTTCGACTAGGAACCGCTTACCGACCTCCAAGTGCGGCATTTTTTCTTCACCCTGTTTATACAGGCATAATACACTTGTGACAACACAACAGATATGATACGGTTCCTATCCATAATCATATAGCCTCTTCGAATCAAGAAATTTCTCAAGCAAAATCTAATGTTTATTTTGTACCCTTTCTCACTCTTTCATATTTGTGCCTATTCGTTTTCCAACGGATATGTGGTACATTTAAAATCAGATCTCGCTGTCTTTCTGGTTCTGGTATCCGTTGGTGTCACACGATGTATAGGCTATGGTAATCCTTTATTTGATTCTTCCCATCAATATCGCCGAAATCTCACACTCGGATTCTGTTTCACCGTAACCAAGTTCTTCTTTTCTCGTCCAACCAACTTTTATATCTCTTCCTTTCTCATTCTTGCCGTCTTGGCACTATTCTTCCTTAAAACAGTGGGATCTAGTCTGCCGTGAATTATCGATCTCTCTTCTTCAGCCTCTGGATCTCTTTTCCAACACTGGCTGGCTGCGGGGCTCGGCGGTAACGTTCTCGCTTGCTGAGCCCAATGTTGCAGGATCGAATCCCAGCGCAGTGAGCTGGCCATTCAGTGTGCGGAAATGTGAGGGAGCTGTGTCAGTACATTTACATTCACGTTTCGGGGCAAAATTCCGCCACTCCGGCGTCTCTAAAAGCCGCAGATGTTAAAAGGAACGTAAAACATATTAATAACATTATTATTATTATATTTTACAACATGGCGTCAAACCTGACAATTTATGTAATTTTCACTCGTAAGCTTCTTTCAATAACCTATATTTAAGCAACCTACCAAGCACAAATCTGACATTACATTTTATTTACTTTAACTTTAAAGATGATGATATGATACAAGATGAAAAGTAAAGATGAAATGGCCACACAATAATAATACAAATAATCGATGTATCACATTTCCCACCTCCATGCACAAATCCGTGACTTGAGTTCCCGATCTTTGTAACCCTTAGTAGTTACAATAGCTAAGGAACAGAGTCAAAAGTTTCAACATGGTTAATAATCGCTATCATTTTTCCAAGCGTGACAACTTTTTCTCTTACATTACAGAAACTCCTCCCCCGGTATATCAGATGTGTGCCTATCTCATCCTGTATGGGGTAGTCAGCAGCGGTATTGGCTAAATGGATTTGGGATTTGAACAGCGTTCTTATGGTGTTACTCCACGGGCAAAATTTATTGGTCTTGCACTGGCAAGCTCAGCCTAATACAGTATATAAAAATAAACTTTACTGTCGTGTAATTTATTCGGTGAACACCCCGCCACGACTGATTAGAAACTACATCAGTATTCGTTTCTTGTGATTTTACTGTTATGTAAACTTTCTCGACCAATTGCATCCATTATCTAGCCTTTAAAAACACATTAAAAGGTTTTATGATGTGGCTGTTTGAGTGGCAAGTTGTTAAGTACATGACAAACTACATTACCTTTCTGCGTTTTCGTAAAAATATATTTTTAATATGTCTTCCGAGCATTACCTGGCATTTTTAATATCTGCAGTAATCTCCTTTTATGAGTTGTCATCTCATGATTTATTAGTCCCATAACGGTTGGTAACACACCGCACGTCCAGTCTTTGGTTTAAACCTCCAAGAATCCCTCTCTCTCGACATCCCCTCCCCGCATCAAAATGAAAATTTCTTCTTTTAACATACCCATTTGCTTCGGCTAGCTAATGTTAAATCTATGTATGAAAGTTGCAGTTAAATAAAACAGTCCGATTAAAAAAATTACGAGCCTTACAGTAGTCGCATAGGATGTGTAACATGTGACATGTTATCCTACTATGTGTCTGCCGGGAGCGCGAATCCCTTGTTAAGAGTGAACTCTGTTGGTCATTGAAATAAATACTTGTAAAACTCCATTGCCAATGGTTTATTGTACGAATATCTTAAATGGGGCCTCTAAACCTAAGAGTAAACCGTATGCGTTATACATTCAACATAGGGCTGTATGTTGGCCTACAGTTCTTCGAATGTTTACATTAAATAAGGATCTATAATAGGGCATTTAAAGCTTGAAGTAAACCGTATGCGATATTCATTCCACATAGGGCTGTATGTTGGCCGATGGTACCTCGGATTCTTACATTAAATAAGAATACAGCAAAAGCGTGAAGATTTAATATATCCTAATTGTTTTCAGCAAATATGATATGATTATTTTCACACCAAAGAACGACAACTTGAAGGATTTATTGTAGGAATATATTTAAAGGGGCCTCCAAATCTTGAAGTAAACCGAAGGCGATAAATATTCCACATAGCCATATGGCCGACAGTACTTCGTGGTACCAATCTCCGGCACCGCGCGCACTCATTGTTCCGTCCTATTTCCGTCCCTTTTCCAAAATCACTCCGATAAAAAATATCCAGCTACCGAGTGGAAAGATGTTACACATCAACAACCATGAGTTATAGCCAGGTGATCAACACAATGGCGGAATGGACTGGCAACGTGACTAGTTGACAAACCCTTGCCAATAGGAATCAATCGTACGCCATTGAATATCACTCTCACAGAATTGGCCATGGTCCATACTTTGTAATACAGAATGTAGACAGCTCAGCTATGCAAGTGGGTTTACTCACAATCATAAAATATTATTTCAGAAGCCACGACCCATGTGGATACACCCCTGATTTCAGTATTGGCAGTTAGTCATTATAATTGTATATCACGGTCTCAAAACAGATCGCCCCTTTATACGGGTGCACAAATTAAGCCCAGTCGGAAGTTGTACGGCAGTTTCTCAATAATTGGTTAGTAATGCACAGTAGTGTAATGGTGAACCAATCATGCGAACATAAATCGTGCCGGCTTTTTGTGTTTTATTATACGTAGGAATGTTTAACAAGTGTCGAAACAAGAAAAATGCCTGGTCAAAGTAAATACTCTGCAGATAACAGTGTAAAATTTAAACAGTGTTGAGACCAAGAAATATATTTTGATAATAATTAACCTACATCGATTCCGTTAACGCAATGCGGAATCAACTATCTCTAATGGCTATTTTCTCTCATCCAAAACAGAATGATCTCTTTTTGACCAATCATTTATCACCTTATAACGACATTTCACAGTAGATTAGTGTGGCATTACCTTATTTATAATTGCTGCCTTTCTTGGCTCTTCGCCCCCTCTCTTAAAATTAACCGCACACAATAAGACTTCCATGAGTACACATCGAGTATATGTTAATCTTAAGCTACCAAACATAAATACTAGAATTAAAGTGATGATTGTTTAGTGTCTACAGATCCAAGCATCCCGACACAGACGATATTCTTTAAATACTAACCACGTGAAGTAATAGAATTTTTATTCTGTGGTTTCCAGACAAATCCACGGAGGGTACATTCTAACAGGTCACCTCATTCAACACGGTTAACAACGCAATCTTGAGTTCATTAAAAGTCACACCATGTTGCAACGTGATGAAAACTTAAAGTATACATAAAAGCACTTACTGCAATACCAATAAACATTCAAATTTTCATCCAGTTCCATACATCGTCAGTACTATTCTAGTTAAAAACTCATTTGCGAATCATAATCTACTTTTAAGAAGACACTCAAAAAATAGAAAAAAACATCCTTCACTGATTGATCTAGAAAGTGCTTTCCATATTTCAATGAAGCAACTCTGTTTTTTATGCTTGGAGATGCCAGAGAATATGCTGAAGTGTTTGTGCTGAGTTGCTTCACGAATATAAAAGTGAAATTAACCTTCGTGGAAAATGTCAAAAATGAGCTGTGGATCAATGTCAAAAGTGAGCTCTGGATCATTTCACCAATTATCATAACATGGGTTTAACCTGCTCAAAAATACCACGAACACTGTGCTATCACATTAGTTTTCACAAATCCCCACAGCGACAGAGTCAATAAGTAGATTGCAATTAAGTTTCAAACTCTATGTGGCCTAACGCTTGGTGTGCATGACTTTAAAATCAAAACGGAAGGAAGTATTTCGATTTTAAATTAATCATATATGGATTATCACTAGTGCTTGTAGTGATAGATTTAGTGAAGTACATACGACAAATGAAGTGGTTTAACGCTTGGTGTCCATGCATTGTTCGAATTAACCAATAAGAATACGACCTGTTCTCGTCTTCTGTTGGTGAGATTTCAGCGTTCAACGATCACGACGTCTTAACCGTGTAGCCGAATCGTTCCAAGTTCATCGCTGAACCTTCTCCATCTTAATTTGATTATTCCACTTTTGAATATGTTGTGTATTAACAAGAAGCCTCTTAGGTGTTGGTGGCATGTTTGGCTTACACTAAACTAACGAGTACATTTTGCTACCCGTATGCCAAACAAATATATCTTCTTCCCTCTATGAATAGCAATGAGCTTTTAAATCTCGTCTCCAAGTATAAATACTGTTGCATATACATGCATATGTCATCACGCCTTCGTGCCTTCGAAGTATGTTTTGATAGTTTTGTCCTATTTACCAAATACGTAATGAATTTGATATTGCGAACTAAGATGCTTTAAAAAAAAATCCCTCGAACAAATGTGGTCTCTCATAGGCAACTCGAATATGGTTTCTCCCCACTGTTGATAGGCATGCATCTCTTCAAATTTATTCTCGAAACACGCTTGCATTAACATAAAACACACGAATATGGCACCTGGAAGCGAAAGTTAATAATTCTGAAAAGAATTGACTTCCCATAAGCTACACGAACAGCGTCTCTATGATTAAACATGTCTCTTTATACTCGTACTACTACTCAGAGAAGCGTTGGATTTGCATTTGTACACGAACATGGCTACATTCCTCATTTATGTGTGCTTAGTGAGCGAATATGGCATCACATATGATGCATCAATTGACTTCCATGTATGACTCTAAACTGTCTGTATGACTAAATTTACCTTTGTATGCTTCATAAGTATGCATTTTTGCCGTTGTGAGTTAACATGTTCGCCAATGTTCTTTTTTGATTAAATTGCACTTCGCAAATGTTAAACAAAATTTAGTATCTCACCTCTAGACATTTACATTTTTAACGTCACATTACTTGTTTGAACAAAGTAAGATTCACAAATGGTATTAACATGTCTCCTCAACGCTATGGGTTAACGTGTGTTTCTTCAATAGCCACCTGCTAACAAATTTGGCTCTACATATGCTACATGAGTAAGGCTTCTTGCCGCTATGCCTTAAGGTGTGTGCCTTTAAATGACTCTTTCGAGTAAAAGTAGTTTCACAAATGCTACATGAGTAAGGCCTCTCGCCGCTATGCTGTAAGATGTGCGTCCTTAAATGACTCTTTTGAGTAAAGGTAGTTTCGCATACGCCACATGAGAAACGCTTCACGCCGATATGGGTTAAAACATGCGAGTTCAAACCGTACTTCCGAGCAAATTTGGCACCGCACATGGGACATACATGTGACTTTTCGTTGGTATGGGTCAAAGCATGTAAACTCAAATTACTCTTCCGAGCAAATTTGGCATCGCACGTGGGACATACGTGTGACTTTTCACCGCTATGGGTTAACTGGTGCCTTTTCCAATCTCCCTTCAGACTGAACTTCATTTGGCATAAGCTACATGCGTGCGGCTTCTCACCACTATGGTTGAACATGTGAACGTTTAATTGTCCTATCCGAGCAAACTTAGCATCACATATGTTACATATGTTAGGCTTCTTTCCGCTATATATCACCATGTGCCTATGAAAGAGTACTTTCGAGGCAAATCTGGCATCGCATAGGGTACATGAGAATGGCTTTACTACAGTGTGAGTTTTCATGTGAGTCATCAGAATTCTTTTTCCACTCAACTTAGTCTTACATATGTCACAAGAATAGTGCTTATCGCCACTTTGGGTAAGAATGTTTTTCTTTAAGCACCCCTTATTACTAGAATTGCCTTCACATAAGCCAAATGAGGAAGGTTTCTCGACGCTATGGGTTATTTTATGTCTTACCGAAGATCGACCGTGTGCATATTTGCCTTCGCATGTACCACATGAGGCTGGGTTCTCACCGATATGCGATAACATGTGTTTTTTCAAATTTCCTTTGAGAGCAAACTGCTCGTCACATATGCTACATGAGTAAGACATCTCGCTGATATGGATTAGGACGATCGTCGTCAAGTTTCGTTCGATAATAAAGTTTCATCCAGGTACAGTGGTAGTAGAATGTCTTCCAGTATTACATAATGGGTAAGTATTCCTTACAACAAGACTTGAAATATCAAAACATATGATCCTGAAATCAATGGTATAAACACTGTAGATTGCAGTGCGCTCTTAATTGTATTGAATTATCTGAGAAAGGTGAACACAACATTCGAGATACAGCGATCCTACTTATGATATGATAATTGGAGCATCTTTCATGAATATCACAACCAGGAACATTGTCCTGATCAATAACCAGGAACTGTTCTCGCTTCTACTCTTCAATATAAATTTACCTTACAGAAGGATTATTTTACAGTTACTGATATTTTATGCAAACAAAATGATATATCAAGTCAAGGTATTTGGGGTCATAGCTTTCATGGATTAATATGTAATCCATATCAATTTCAAAAGAATAATAACGTTACTGTATATACATCCCTTTTAACTACGCTGGCTTTTAGAGACGCCAAGTTGCCGGAATTCATTGCCCCGAAGGGGATCTTAAACTAGCCAGTTAATCGAGTGACAAGGCTAACTCGCATTTGCGAACCCTCAAAAGCACTGCGTTATGAAAGTATGTAAACAAGTGGCGCTGGTTTCCCTGGAGCGATCTGGGCTGGCGTCAATTCATTTCAATTCGGCAGCGATGATTGCTGGGCATTTCGAGAACAAAAGAATAACGATAAGGGTCTCATATCTGCATGAAACAGTGTCATGGCTTCCATACAGCCTGTATCTTTCAATTTCTCAAAAGAAACAGATGATATTTTAATAAATGTTGCTGCTTGTCACTTAAATGTGGTGAAATGATAAGCTAGACTAGTAAGTGTGCTTATTTGTTCACCTGTATTTTAATACATGCTATTTACGACAGACAGACGGTAACAATGGCTTCATTTACATATACTTAATTCGGTCATCATATACCGTCCCGGTATTAGTGCCTTTAAAAACAAGTAAACACCCTGTTTGGTTAACAAAACAAATAATAAATGATTTGAAAGATAAGGACTTCCACAGAAAAAGAAAATACTATTCTCAATATAGCAAAATATAGCCCATATTCGTAGGGAGACAACAATATTTTTGCTATCGACCTATTGGCTAACTATGTTTCGAGTATTCCTTAAATTTTCTTCGTCATCGAGCAAGTCTCCATGAATCAGTGCATCAAGACATAGTGTTGTACATGGTATTCGTTTGAATTTGATTTTGCTTCATGTACATATACTTAATTCGGTCATCATATACCGTCCCGGAATTAGTGCCTTTTAAAACAAGTAAATACCCTGTTTGGTTTACAAAACAAATAATAAATGATTTGAAAGATAAAGACTTCAACAGAAAAAGAAAAGACTATTCTCAATAGAGCAAAATGAGATACAAACAATTAAGAAGCAAGATCAAAACAGACATCAAACTAGCTCATAAAGGATATATAACAACAGCTGAAAATAACATTAATAGTGATTGTAAAAATTTTTGGACGTATGTGAAGAGCAGGAGAAGGGCCAATGGTACATGTACAATAATGTAATACAATGATGAAGAGCTAAAAAGCGAAGAAGCGGTTGTTCAGGGTTTTGTAAAATACTTCCAAGTCGGTGTATTCACTGCAACCTGCTTCCTATAGAATATCGCAAGATGAGGCAAATACGCCAGTAACCCTACATATAAGCGAAGTAACAATGGCGGAAATTGATAGATCGTTACAGAACTGAGACCAAAAACATCAGCGGGCCCGGACCAAATACCCCCTTACGTAATGAAGGGTTCACAAATTTTAAAAGGTCCCCTTCATTTTCTTTATAGCCTGGCAATTAGTACAAATACATTCCCAGATATTTGAAAAAAAAACTTGCGTCTGTCCTAATTTAAAATCAGGTAACCAAACATTAATATAGAAATATCAACCCGTGAATATAGTATCAGCTGTTGCAGAGATTTTTGAATTTATCTTACATGACAGAATTGTTACTCATGTAGCACCAGCCATATCAGAACAACAACATGGATTCATGCAACGGAGATCCACAGTCACAAATCTGATGAATTTCTCCCAGGAAGTTTCATCCGAGTTGGATATCAGAGGGCAGACGGATGCTATTTTCACGGATTTTGAAAAGGCATTCGATAGTGTAGATCATGATATTCTTTTGACAAAATTAAACAATTTCGGTTTTTCACAAGCAAATTTACGATTTTTTTTTGCTGCTCGTATCTGTATGGTAGAAAGCAATATGTACAATTTCTCAGAAATTCATCAATGGAATACACCGTAAATTCCGGAATTCCCCAAGGATCGAACCTAGAAACAATTATGTTTCAGATAACAATCAATGACATTTCTAAATGTATTGAGCACTTTAAATGTCTTCTATACGCTGACTATTTTAAGATATTCCGTCCAATATCCTCTGCTCATGACTGCTATGTTCTACAACATGACTTGGACAACATCTTTGAATGGAGTAGGACAAATAAACTTAATTTTAATCTAACGAAATGTGTCACAATGTCATTTACCCGAAGGAAGAATAAAGTTAGTTTCCATTGTAAGCTGGGGTTGAAAACGCTGCGGGAGGTTGATGGGGGTAAGTGACCTTGGTGTGGTACTGGATAAAGTTCTGACTTTCGCTTCTCACATAAACAAGGTAACAAGTGAGGCGTACCGAGCACTAGGTTTCGTCATTAGAAATGTAAGACCTTTTCGGGAGGTGAAAACGGCCATTACACTCTATAATGCTTACGTAAGGGCGAAATTAGAATATGCAAGCGTAGTGTAAAATCCGTGGCGTAAAAAATACATAAGATTACTAGAAGGAGTACAGAAGCGATTCGCCAGATTTCTACATTATAAAATGAGCGGAAATTACCCATATATCCCATATAAAATTTTATTGAATAGTCTAAAAATTATTGCTTTGGAAGATCGTAGGAAAATAAATGATTCCAAGATCTTACACAAAATTGTAAATTCTACGGTAGATAACTCATATTTTTTATCGTTGCTGAATTTCAATGTTCCACGTCTATCCTCAAGAACGTGGACAACTTTTAGGAATAGGAAAACATGCTCCACGTCACACAATCATTCAACGCTTTATAGACTCTGCAGTAGTTACAATAAAGCTGTATTGTGTTATAAATGTCTAGACTTCGATCTTAGTCTCCGAAAATTTGTAAATGTATTTATGACCACATTGCCATGAGTGTAATTAATTAATAAAAAGGTAGAATATGTAAAAGCATTAGAGTTACGCTATAAATAATATTATGTAATTAATTTAGATATTAACATTAGATTTAAGTTTCGATTAAAGTTATGAAAAACATTAGAATTTCTGTTCAAAAATGTGTAGGCTTACTGTTATTGGGGTTTAAGACCCTGTTGGAAACCAGTATAAATAATTAAAGAAATAAATAAATCTCTTCTTCTCTAAAATAAGCAATATTTACGCTTACTTCACTCCGCTTAAGGTCATTCTGGCAACATTATATTATTTCAGACTATAATCAGCTGATTAATGTTTACACCACAAACCTGTAGCCTATAAGTAAGTGACACTGCTTCTGTAGTAGGAGGCAGTGGTTGAAGGACGATGGTCGCCGGTTAGGGAAACCGCTTTTCTATCTTTGTATGCCGAGAGTTCAGCACCGGCGATGTAGGCATGCCATCATCGCTGTAGCCAAACCGTACCTTAAGAGATTGGAATACTCTTGCTAACCTCTCAAGAAACTGCTTAATTATTGCAAACAGCTTGTTAACCTGATCACTAGCATTACCTTCCTAGCTCAAGATTGAATATGCAGGTGAAAACAAGTAGTTCTGTGACGAGCTCAAGAGCCTACTTTTATTTAAAACTAAGATTCATGCAAATTATTGATCTACGTCAACCTATCTAGAACAATGAAAAAATTAAGTTGGCAACACTGGCATTTATGATTTGTTCGGAATATACCAAGAATATTGGAGCCAACTAGAGCACTACAATATGGTTGAAATTGATTCCTTCCATGGACAATGAAATACTGAGAGTCTACGGCTCAAATGCTCACAGAGATTTATGAAGTAGTTGGTAGGTCTGCTGTCTCTAAAATTCCGCACAAATACGTCCCTTATGGCACACACACATACATAAAATTTATTACTTATCCATTAACTGTTATGGAAATTACACGCAGTTAGATATTAAACCTTTTTGCATGTGCAGAATTATGTTGGCAACAGTTAGGTATGGGTTGCTCAAAATGAGTCTCTAAAATTGTCGTATATACATATGCTCCAAATTTTGAACAGTTTCTCGGAATACATTGAGACTCGGGTTGAACATTGTGGAGAGTATTTATCAACAGTTGGTAGCCCTGATGACTCCTAAAATAAGCCAAGTTATATCTTTCAGTTGAATTCATTTGTTAGTAAGGAAGTTCCATACAGTTGAACCTTGATCCTAAACGCTATCATGGAATTATGTAGGTAGCACTGACTGTGACGGTTTACTCTATGTTTAAAATAACTTGGACTTGGAGTTTGCTTAATTTGAAGAGTGTTCCGCAGACATATTCCAAGATATTGAATCTAGAGTTCAAAAGTCTTGAGTTATTATACACAGTTGGCAGCCCTACTGCCTCATAAATTAGGCAAAATTACATGTTCGAAAGCAAACACTGCACGTACAAAATGAAGATGTAGTCCATTCCTTAGTATGGAGGTTACGTGCCGTTAAACAAATAACCTATCACTACACGTAGAATTATGTTGGCAAGACTGACATGTATGACTAGCTTAATATTAATTTCAAATATTATGATATACAGTATATACGTGCTAATTTTACAGATATTATTTACTCAGTATGGAAGTTACATGCGGTTAAACATTGAACTCATCAACACGCATACAGTCATGTTGGGAGCATTGTCGTATATCGGTTATTCAAAATACTATACAATTTTAGGTACTTTATGTGTCTACAGTTAAGCACCGTTGCCTGATAATTTATGATATTATTGAGGCTAGGTTAAAAGTATAGAAGATATTTATAAACAGTTGGCAGTTGGGTGGTACTCAAAAATATGTATATTCATATCTGGTATGGTACACAAAGCACATACAAAATTTGATTGAAATAAAATTGATAGTATGGGAGTTACATGCATTTAAATATTAGACCTATCAGGAGGCATGGAATCATATTGGCAATACTGTCTGTCATGTAGGGCTCATGAACATAATTCAAAAATTTTATTACCTATATGTGTGACAATTTTGGAACATTTATCATGTACATTATGCCTTTTGAGATATTCAACATCATCATCTTCATTTCCCCTTTTCCAGGTGACACTGGGTGGGGGCAAATATGGGTCCTCTCCACTTTGTTCAGTCGTTCCACCATTCCTCTTCCGACACAGTGTTCTAATCCAGTTTCCGTTTCCTAATACTATCCTCCACCGAGTCCATCCAACGCATTCTTGGTCTTCCTCGTCCTCTCTTCTCTGTCATCCGTCGTTCCAGTGCTCGTCTAGGTAGCCGTACTTCATTCATCCGTTTGACATGTCCAAACCATCTCAATCTGTTTTGCTCCAGTTTGTCATTTAATTTCTGTACTCCCAGTTCTTTCCGTATATCTTCATTTCTCACTCTGTCCCTCCTCGTTTTCTGGACCATACTTCTCAGGAATCTCATCTCAGCTGCTTGTACTCTGCTCTCATCCCTCTTAGTCATTGTCCAAGTTTCTGCTGCATATGTCATTACAGGAACATAATATGCTTTGTACATAACTTTTTTAGCCTTAATTGGTATATCCTTGTTCCATACTAGTCCCCGTACCTGTTGGTAGAAAGCACTCCCGAGTTGTATTCTTCTGCTAATTTCCAAATCTAGTCTTCCATCTTCAGTCAGTTCACTTCCAAAGTATTTGAAGTGTTTCACCACTTCCAATTTCTTATCTCCTACTTTGATTACTCCTTTTCCTTCTTTCTTATCTCTACTCATCACCACTGTTTTACTCTTTTCCACATTTATCTTCAATCCCCATTGCTCAATCTTTTCATTTATTACGTCTAACTGTTCTTGTACCTCCATCTCATCCTCCCCCCAGATCACAACGTCGTCTGCAAACAACATTACCTTCATCTTTGCCCTACTATATTCTTTCATTGCTGCCTTCATGATGTCATCCATCAACATTACGAACAATAATGGTGACAACACACTTCCTTGCTTTAGTCCAGTGTCAATTTTAAACCATTCCGATGTCCCGACTCTAGTCTTCACACTATTGTAGCACTCCATGCACATTCCTTCTATTATGTCTCTCGGTTCCTTGCCTATCCCCCTATTTGTTAAGCTTTCCCAAACTTTTGTTCTAGGGATGCTATCATAGGCCTTTTCTAGATCAATAAAAGCCATTACCATATCCTTACCATATTCCCAACTCTTTTCAATGTTCTGTCTCAGAATGAAAATGGGTTCCACTGTTGACCTGCCCCCTCTAAATCCAAACTGCTCTTCCTCTATTTGGCTTTCTACCTTTACTCTAATTCTTTTTTCTAGGATTCTTTCCATTAATTTGGCAACATGCGAGATGATGGTGATTCAAAATAGAGCTCAAAAATTGTGATTTTTCAGCAGTTGGTAGCCCTGTTTTTTTTTTCAATATGGCAGTGAAGTGTCCTGGTATAGATCTTTACTCATAGCAAAGACGGACAAACATGCATACAGTGGCAGGATATCTAACCGAATTGGTTCTAAAATGCATGATTTAATTTAATACAGCGACAGATTTAGGAGAGAACACACATAATAGGGCTGAAAATGTGAGCGTTTAATTTGGCACATTAACGCGTTGGCTGACTGAAAAGCAATTCTTTTAGGAAGGTAACACAGAAAAATGGCTTCTAATTTTCTATAAAATAAGAATTTTAGAACAAAAGTTCAAAGAAAACCACAATCTTGATAGAATAAGGAACTTGCAAGGAAGGGGGTAAGTTAATTGTAGATAATTCACTTAAGGGGTTGGGACATGTTAACCATCAGCACCGGAGGTAAGTAATGAAATGTAGATCGAAAAAGGGATAGATGAAAGGGCCAACCTAAAAGTCACTAACCATAAGTCCATGAAGGTGTAGAAGAGAACATCACCAATGGGAATATTCTGGTTTTGCTGAAATTTTGCACACATGATGGTCAGACCACAACAAAATATGTGATCAGTTTTCATCCCCAAATAACTAGGACTATTCTTGAAGAGTATTTAAATGTACTCAAAACAAACACACTTGGAACAGCCCGTATGAACGAGCCCATCGTGTTATCATACCCTCTCCAAGCTGTTGTTCTAATATACAGCACTACTAATGTTGCACCATTCCCTCGCCAGTCTATCTACATACCTAGGGGGCTACAAAACATACTGCGGCAGTGTACTTGGTACGAGAAGATATGAGAACAAGGCAAAACCTTCTCTCCGTCATGTGTTCATTTAAGCTTGCCACATCTCTCTGGAGGGATCATTAAGGTGTATTTTGAGATTAATAACATCACAGATGAATTACTTCAAATCTGAGCAATATCTGGGCAACGCTTCAGTGTTATAGAGAAAGTTACATTTGTGATGATCTTTTGTTGGGGTAACCCAGTGTGCACAACTGTAGGTGGGCGACACAGTCATTTTAGTTACCTTTTAAGAAAACGTAAGCCTATCACGAAGCGAAGGAAAAGGTCCGGCCTCTTTAAAAAATAAGGGTTAGTTATCAGGTAGTACAGAAAACAGTTAATTAAGGCTAGAAAATGGATCGGAATTGAGGGAGAGTTGACCAAGGAGAGTCAAAGAGTCCTGTGGATTTCAAACAACTTCATCTTACTGTTGTTAGTAATAGTAATGGTCTTACGTCCCTTTTAACGACTGTGGCTTTTCGAGACGCCGGGGTGATGGAATTTTTCTCCAAAGGGGATCTTTAAAATGCCATTAAATCTACTGACCCGGCTCCCTCACATTCGCACACCCTCAAATGGCAACTGACTGGACGGGGATTCAATCCTGCAACCTTGGGGCCAGCAGGCAAGTATGTTACCGCTGAGCCATGCAGCCAGCCTTCCTGCTACTGTAGTAGTGGCAAGTTAATATTTTGATTCTATGTAGGCCTACTTAATTGAGCCATCTAAAACCAGGTTTTATACAAATTATTCTATAGTGCGTCTCTACCTTAAAAGACAGTACGCATTAAATGGAGCGCGCTGATGCCAGATCTGCTGCATATACAAAGTTCTGCAAGGCCGGGCACATGATGTAACAAAACTCGTATACAGGCGTGCTTTTACGCAAAACTCGGGAAATTTCCAAAATATTTGTTTGTTGTATATAACTGCACCTCATGCCTTGAAGCGAAAGAGGGTACAATTTTAGATTATCATACACCGAAGCTCAGAGCGCGATTTTAATGCACACATTATAATAATTTATAATTTTCAATTATTCAATTATTCATGCATATAATAAGGCCTTTTTCTCGAATATCATAGGTTATAATAAATTATAATATGACATATAATAATAATAATAATAATAGGTCTAATGATATATTGTGGTCCACGTAATTTACCCAATTTTGTGTGGTCAAGGGGGTATGCAGCCGAAATTAAATTATTCATTTCTTGTTTCTTGAACGAGACGTTGTTCAATTTTATATAGTTCATCACTTGCGCCCATACCATTTCGATGGGATTAAGTTCACTGTGGTATTGTGGTGTGGTAAGGTGACAAGCAAGAACATATTTCTCTACTGTGATTGTCTACATTGTCTCTTACTAGAATAGATCCTTCGGGAATATGGAGCAACAATATTGCTCGGCGAACGACTTTTCATATACTTCACTTGTCATTTTGTCGTGTGTGTCTACCGTGTTCTTTTGGCACAGAAACGTTAATTCTGCACCATTAATGAACCCTTGTTGATTCCCGGGACGAACAAAGGCAAACTACGGAAACCACTTCGAGGATGGCTGAGGTAGGAATGGAACCCGCCTCTTCTCAGTTTTGTCTCATAGAGTTGAGCCCTCAGACCAGAATTACATTTCTTGGCAGAGCCGGGATTCAAACCCGGGCCTCCATGGTGACAGCACAGTGACAGCCAAGAACGAAACGAGGCAGACAATTCATAAAGAACACAAGATCAACTTCATTTCATAGTTTTACTTCACATCATCACCTACCGTCCTTCAAACGTAGTCGGGGGAGATAGCCTGCGGGCCACATTAGTAAACTAACTTCGGGTGCTTCAGCGCTGAGCGGGAGGACAAAGCGAAGTGCTATAACTTATGAATGCTACCTGATATTGAGCTCTGGTTTGTTTTAAAAACTATTTCAGACATTAATGAACATTTCTTCTCCCTTAGTCACCAACGTCAAGTCAACAGCAAAAAACTTTCTCGCTAGCTAACTTTTATGTGACACCATCCCAGATTTTTCAAGTAACATTTAAGAAAAAAAATCATAACTTTCTTATTATGAAAATAATTACTGGCCTGAGAAGTAGGGTATCTTCTACCAACATCAGGCAATCTAAAAATAAATTCTTGATCAGTTGCGATCATTAGTTCATCATCTATGGCGTGATAAGTTTTATAAATGCAAAACTATAGATTCGCGCTAAAATATCGTAATTGTGAAAATTGGGCCATGTGTTAAATATTTATGGCTTTTATTTTTACACCATCATAAAGATCGGGAAATTCTCTATAGGACCACACAAACATTTACTTAGATTTGTCAATTTCAATTATTGGGAAATGGCAACATCGCCGGGGTAGAAGAGGACGAAGCTAATTGCAGGACATAGGAGTGCGAGTGAGAGGCAAATACTACATTTAATTCCATACTGTCTTTTAAGGTAGAGGCGCACTATAGAGAGCGTGGCACTCCACAAACATATCCCTTACATCAAGAATCAACAAACGCGCTACCTCAGGCAAAGACCATTTGTGGCTTAATTGCATAGCAGAACTGCATGGAAGATAAGGTATTCTGTTTCGAGTTCTGTTGACGTTCTTGTTTACATGAAGAAAGATTTGTTGATGATAATGATTTATTTGAAATACTATTGTTATGGCCCAGTTATAATCTAAACATTGCTTCTAGACAATACTGAGCTTGCTTTGCTGTGGATGTCTTCCCGGTCACCACTTGCCTCTTAGCAGTAGGATACACAAACGGCAGTGCAATCATATCTCAAATGCCGTACATGATCGAGTTCTAATAATGCCATGTGGTGTAAACTGGACTTAAAATAGGACAAAGGGTACCAGCAGCACTGCAGTTTCAATTGAATAATAGCAGCTACCTCTAAATGTTCTGATAGAAAATAAGACTGAGTAATACTAACTTCTAAATAATATTTAACCTATAAATATAATCACCTGTATTTGATGTTCCTCTTTAACATATATCCTTTCAATTTCAAATATATCACCAGGCTCGTCCTGTAGATTATCAGAGGGCAACTGCTCACTGGACTCCTAGATACAAGTGTGACCCAATGTAAAATACATAGATATAGGATGAGTACTAAGTTATGTGTGACATAAAATACAAAAGGTAAGAATTCAGAAGAGGTACTTATTGGTACAAAATACTTAAAGTACTGAAATTAACCAAATTACCTGAATTTATAGTCGGGAAAATACCTGGTGATGATATAGTAATAAAGTTTACTCCTCCACTGTCTGAGACCCACCCAGCCATCCTAAATATGAACACGACTTATATTGGCAAAAGTCCAGCTGATTCAGCCATTTTAGCATTATATACCGTCATGCACCGTGTTGCCAACCCCACGCATGCGGTACTATATCGCATTCAGCAAACCAATGGTTTTCGCCTAGACCAATAATGGTTAGGTGCTGATATGAACACCCCTGGTTTTTATCACGCACAGTGGGGGTAGTCACGCATCAAAAGTCTTTATTCAAGGCAATGGTTTTGCCTTTTATTTCATTATTCACCCGTCGTATGGTGAATTTTGTATCGACATGTTGGCAGCGGGTATGAAGTAGTGTAACGGTATGACGTCATGGCGGCGGTCGTCAAATGAACAAGAATTAACATGAATTATTTACGTACCGGTAATAAAATATCTCAGGTGCAGCAGTGACAATTCAAATTGCAATGAACTTCTAATGACACCCAGGAAGGTATGTAAATCATAAATAATACATTTCCAATAACCTGCCCGTTATTAGTTGTGAAAACGGATAAGTGCCTCTTTTGAACAATGAATATGTAAAAGTTAAGTGATTTACTATTGCGTATTATTTAACTAGGCCTAAACCTTGCACTTCACTAGGATTGCAATGTTACACCATATATCAATTAAAACGCTACTTACAATGTTGGGGTATTCTTCACTACGAGTCGACCAATCTGGTTCACTCTTGATAAACGGTTTCTCCTCCACAATGTTCAAAGAAACTAGAACAGAGAAAGTACATTTAAGGATGAACTAATTACTGTAGACTTACTTAGACAAGTATGCCAAATCAATCACATATTTAATAAATTAAATGAGTTAATTTCAGACGCCCAAATGTACGTTAATACTCGTAACCCGCGGTGCACAGCGATTAGGAGAGGTTGTATTCATCAACAACAGTAAATATTTTACACTCATTTCATAAACATGTGATTTAGAGTATATGTTTGCAATTTCAGAGTCATTGTCGTTTAAGTTGTTGATATTTATCATTGCGATAAAATGAGGAATTAATGATGCCTTTTTGTAGAGCAGTGAAAAAAGCATCCCATACCGGTATTTGATTTCTCTATTTCTATGTACTGTATATAAAAACTTGATTTCGAGGCAGGTGGAGTAAGTAAGATATCAGCAGACGAAGTACCCTACTTTACAAACCTAACAACACATTTGATAAGATCACGTGAAAGTGAATTGCACGAGTATTATAAATTAGCACAAGTTGTATACAGACATTAAAAAGTCACAAAATACAACGCTCTCTTGAGCTACAAGCCGCCCTGCTCAATCTAAAAACTATCTCTAATTTGGGGTAACATATGTATTGTTGTTATAAGTCTGTTACCGGGAACACAACCACACCTTTGTATCCTCAACAGTTAAATATTGTAAACTGAGAATTATTTAAATTTGCACAGACACTTTACCTTCGTTGTAATACATGTTAACATACCGGTAACCCAAGTTGTGTCAGGTCCCTACTGAACATTGTCTTCCAACATAGACCCTCCTCTCATCCCCAGGATAAACTTGATGGTCTCATTCAGACCATGCCTCTTCCGTGTGTGGGGGAGGACTACTAAAGACTGGTACCGATTATCATGAGATACAGATTTTCAATGGTTTTGTTCTGAAAAGGGACACTTGGAAGGGAGTTTGTGTGTTCTGAGTGTGGGAAAGAATCTATACTCTGTTAGCTGCCAGAATAGGATTGACAGTTCTCGCCTCGCCATGTGGTCTGAGAACGAGGTTGCCAAACTGTACAAGCCAGAGATACAGCTGACCAGGCACTGAAGCACGTGGGCTGCACTATTGGCAACTCCAGCTATCTGATATTGTGCCCAACTCTAGGAATGGGTATTCCAAGATTCAGACACCTAGATATCAAGGGAAAGGCTGTAGTCGCTTTTGAAAGTTGAGATATTTGAATATCGCGCTACATTGCTTCGAGAAGGAATTGGAAGGAATTTACCGATAGTTGGATGTCAAGTGACGTAGCGAGTAATAGCAGAGGTGGAGGCTATTTATTGATTAAATAGTTATCTATGGAGTAGAGACTTGAGACTGGGATCAGATTACTGGCACGGCCAAATGAAAGAGAATGCACTTAGTATCAAGTAAATCGGACTAGGGATTCAAGAGATATGGTTGGTTCTTAAGTTTAGGGGCTGCGACAACGCGGTCATGTAGCCCCGATTTTCAAGAGATATGAGGATTTCCAAATATCAGCTGATGCGGCGTGACCCTGACAGTTTTGAATAAAAGCCAGCTTGTCGAAGCATCGACAGCTCATTCTAACACAAGCATTTGCCGAGCAAGTTGCTGCGACGCTGAGCCAAGGCACATGGTTGCCGGATCTACGCAGAAGTTCTTTTTAAAGTCGTGATAGTCACGAAAAGTGCTGCGCTACGAGTTGGAACTTAGTAAGTTTACGGCGAGGAGAATCACTGAGGTGATTGATTTTTCTACAGACATTGGTGGAAATATTTATATTTCTACAAGGACATATGCTAGACTTTGTCTAGAATTAGTATTTTATCACAGTCCAGTAATAACTTAATACTTGGATGTTTAAATCCATTCAGTCAGTTTTCATTATTTGTAACTAGTTAACCACTTCGATCTGTCAGTACACTGAAGACTAGTCTATAACGGTGGCGTTCATTAGTCTACGCAAGGGAAACTACAAGTTGCTTAGCGCATGGTAGATGGTGATATAATAAACCATGCCCAGGGAACGATCTTCAGAACAGCCGTTAATTGCTTAGACTGTCAGTGTTTTTCTTGTACTGATAAGATTACCGTGAGTTATGTTACAACTGACATATCTAAGAAGAGATCACTTAGATCTGACCCCATTTAAACAAACTGTTATGGCTTTGATAGAAGCCCATATTAAAATGGAACAACAGTTTATTCAAACGTCAAAAGATACTACCACTATGTCTGACTAGACGGATTGTGGTTATATAATGGCGGCCGATACAAGGATTATACGTGCTTGTCCGATAGGGCATGTCTATGGATAAATCTGGTACAGACCAGGTTTACTACACTTCAAGACCATCAAGAAATGTAAGCCACATTTGAATTATATTATGCCTAGCTAATTGGAACAAAATATTTTTCTGCAGATGACCAACACATTTTATTTTTTTCGTCGTATTTAAATCTTGCAATGATTTACGCAAGACTTGTTAGAGTTTTTCTGAGCATTTGCAACACTCAGAACAGTTTAGGATCGATGACCGAGCATTTCGAAGATTTATTTGAATATTTCATATTTTTGGGAAATCACGGTAATCAGCCGATGTAACTGTAAAAGTTAAATTTATTTTTGTTGAGGAATGGATATTTTTTTTCCATATTCGAAGGTTCGAACATGTGGATTCTCACATAATGAGATGATAATTAAACACATTTAAAATGATATAACAAATAATAATAATCCACTGATAATAATAATAATAATTTTCATAATTTTTCTAAATAATTCTTGGATATTATATTTTATAATAATCATATGTATTGAGAAAGAGCCTATGAAGTAGTTTAATCATTTCTAGTCTGGAACAGGAGATTTTCCGCAGGAGAGTGGTTAACGCAAGCCCGCATTCAACCAACATTTCAGTTCTGGTTGAACAGTTGATATTTGCAATGAGCAAAGTACATTTTTCAGATAACACGGAGAGGCATGAAACGGGAAGCAATTGATATTTGTATCAAATAGGATATTTTTGTATTTATATAAAATCATGACGTAAATACACTCGAAAGTGAAATAAAGCTTTTCATAAGTATGGTAAATTCACGGATTGAACTGAATGGTAAAATAAAATAAACTTGTAAGTTTATTAATCTTCCAGTGTTGATAACAAGCAGAGGCTTGATTTATTGTATAAATTTTGGGAAGAAAATTTATATGTGTGGAGTAGTTGAAATGCCATTCCCAGGTGCGCATGTTTAAGTCGCAGGAATGAGGAGATTTTTTCGAGCATCAATCAAATAGCAGGTTCGATGGCTCAGGTTTATAGTAGGAGTATTGGAACTACACATTTCGTCGGATGAATGACCCGAAGGTTATTTCTTTGAAACCATCAGTTCTTATTTCAACCTTGTTTACGAATTCCATTTAGACTTTGATTTTGCTAGAACCCGGATTTGTCATGATAGTAGTTTATTCTTCTTCAGAGGAAGACCTTTGCCGTTGTTGTTGGAATATTGTGTTCTTACACTAATAATAGAATGGGCCACTGACAATTAAAAATAATTCTTTAACCACGAATAATTTGAAGGATATTTTCAATCCTAGTGCCATGAACTAAATGAATTTATTATGAAGCTACAATTCTTATTTCCGCATTCTGTCGAAGAATTGCAAGTTGTAAAAATTACGAAAATGGCCATGAATATAAATATTTTTTTCATAATGATTCCAAGTGGAAAATTGAATAGTTGAATGGTTCAACAATTTATTGATCAAGTTGATGATTCAGAAATCATGTATTTTGTTAGGAACTTGATGTTCATAATCGAGTCACTTATCGAATGTTTAATGTTAGAAGAACAATTAATTGTTGTTGTGCTTCGCACAGTTCTTCGATGCTATGCTCAAGGTCAAATACTTTTCAGATGTTATTAATATGTGTAAATAATGTGTGTTGATTCGATAATAATATTTTCGACGATATATTTTTGAAACTGGAAAATAAGTGAAAGTTTAGAATTCTATAAACATTTATTCTACGAGTGTTAACATCATGTAAATATTCAAACAGTGATCTACGATATTTCCAGTATAGACAATTAACTTTGAACTGGAATTAAATATTAATAATTTTGGAACACAGTCTACAGGACTATTAATCGGACTAGTGTTTCCAAAAAAAATAATTGTCAAATGTGTTTGGAAAATTTCTGTATATTGTGTGTAAATAAGAGTGTGGATCGCCACACGTGAGTGATGCTATTTTGAGCATCTTTGCAGTCAATTTTAACTTCAAAATAAACTGAGATAATTTTACAGGATGTGTTACTCCCAATTAAATCTCCTTCTATCCTTATTGTTGCATTGAGCCAAAAATCAGTAAAGCATTTTTTTAATTTGATGTCGTTTTTGCGATTTGCTTTAACCCATCTGGCGCTCCGGGATATTTTGACTCTCGTGCTGACTGATTATTGGTAAAATGCATATGTGGTCGTGCGGACTCCGGTCTAAACGGGCACATAAAATAAGATAGAGAGAGAAATGGCTTCGAACGTGGGTCTCGATTTAGACATGGTCAATCGCATGCCGATTTGAAATTGTGATAATTTTTATAGAAATATTTTGGGAGTTGAGAGATGTCTGGTTTGGATGAATAAATTAGTAGGAAACCCAATTAGTGGGGAAAATTAAAAATTTAACTTGGTTAATAATTAGAATGGGTTTGATTATTTTGATAATGGCTTAACCATTAGGGCGTCAAGTAAATTCAGTAGTAAACGTTCGATGACTGGATATACACATTATTAGAATCCAGATGGAGGATATTTGAGAACTTGCATATTTTTCTTGTGATATTGTGGTAAAAGTAATTCGTAAAAGTAGAGAATTTTTGTTTTTCCATCACGTCGACATTAGGACAAAATCTCATTTTATTATAGTGTTCCAATTAGCTATTCATATTTCTTGTTCTAGTTATAAGCTTGTGTTTGCCACTGTTGTATACCCCTAAGTTTTGAATAATAATTGAAATTATGGAAGAAATGATGAGGATGATGAGGAGTTTGGAGGAGAGTTCAAAAGAGGCTGGACTGCGTGTAGCAGCCATTATGAAAGAAAATACTGAGGCTTTGGAAAGGAAACTTAAAGAAAATTCTGATAAACTTAAAGAAAGTTTAAACGATTAACTTAAAGAAAATTCTGATTCTTTAGAAAATAAACTTAAAGAAAATTTGAATGATAAACTTAAAGAAAATTCTGATTCTTTAGAAAATAAACTTAAAGAAAATTCTGATTCTTTAGAAAATAAACTTAAAGAAAGTTTAAATGATAAACTTAAAGAAAGTTCTGATTCTTTAAAAGATAACTTGAAAGAAAGTTTAGAGGATAAACTCAAGGAAAATTCTGATTTGTTAGAGGTCAGGTTAAAAAGTAATTTGAAAGAAAATTTAAACAGTAAATTTAATTCAATGGAAAGTAAATTTAAAGAGAATTCCGAAATTTTGAAAATGTCACTTGAGAGTAAAATGAACAAATTATGCGAAAAAACACATGAGCTCGAAACTTCATTAGCTACTAACGCAAGTTTAATGGTCGAAAAATTTCGCGATGCCGATCTTCGATCCCAAAGCTTAGCTGATAGGATAGAACATGGTCTTAGGAAAGTTGGTGAAGACATGATCGACCTAGAAGTCCGAGTGAAGAAGGAGAGTAACGAGATGGGAATTCTAGTTGTTCAACGTTTAACGGAACAATTCAAAGAACTTGTAATGGGAGAAATAAGAGAAGGTGTGATTAGTGAGTTGCAAACTGAAATCAAGACCACAGTTGTCAATGAAATTAAAGACACACTCAAGCTGGAGAACCAAGAGGGAATCAAGGAGATTAGGGAATCTTTGTCATCCCATATTGAAGTAATTGCCAAAGATATCCAAGCAACTCAGAAGGACATATCAGATATGACAGGGTCATTGAAAAGTCATGAGGCTGTTATGAACCAGATATCCATTGATGTTAAGGAGAATTGTAAAGAAACTGAAGCAATTAAGAAAATGGCAGAAGGAAACCAGAAGGAACTTGAGGCTATGAAAACTCAAATCAAGGATGAGAAACAGTCTGATCATCTGTTGAAAATGCCAAATGTAAGGGGAAAGGAACAGATAAAGATAAATCTAGGAGGAGCTAGAGACACGGATAGTCAAAGACAGGATGAGGTCAGGACAGTATTTCAATCCAACCCCATAACTGTATTTAAGAATGTAGAAGATAAGCCTTCTAAATTTTCAGGGCGAGATTCTGTGACACCCGTGGAATTTTTGAGAGAAGCAGGTGATTACCTGAAAGATTCCAAGATCCCTAAAGAAAGACAGATCCGAGTGATAGGGAAGTTTTTGGAAGGTCCTGCACTTCTTTGGTTTAGAGCTTTTAGATCCACTCTAACCACTTTTGAGGAGTTTTCTCGTGGGCTATTGAAAAAGTTTTGGTCCCCGGAAACCCAACAGCAAGTCAGAGCAGAGTTATATTCGAAGAGATTCTCGACGTCACAACCTACTCGATACTCAACGTACTTTTCTGGACAGCTGTCTAAACTTCAACATTTAGATCCGCCGATGCCAGATAAGGAATTGATTACTGCATTGATACGTCAGTTTCCAGCAGACGTCCAGAGGACTTTGATCGCAGCTGATATCTATAATATGGAACAATTTGATGAAGTATTACAGAAGCTGGATCATACAAACGCTCAATTCTTCCATCAGAAGGGAGTAAAGAATAACAACGCTGTGTATGCTGTTATGGCTGATAGTTATTCTCAAACACCTCGAGAGATTCGAGAAGGGCGAGAGCAGAAAACGCCGAGGGAAGATCCAAATAAAGGAGGATGGAACCAGTACAGTAACAAATACAGTTACAAGCCATATGCGAGACCGGATGGTGGTAATCGATACAATACTCGATGGAGAAGGCCACGAGATAATCAAGGAAGGTACCAGGAAAGAAGATACTATGGTCGAAACTACTACAATAATAGAGGGAATGTGGATACTCGTCAGTCCAATGAAGAGTTCAACAAGGAGACGAGGAAAAATTTGGAAGCAAGACACCAAGATAACTTGCAGTTTGTGGAGCAGAGGCCCAATGATCCAGGTCCATCGGTGGAGAAGAATAAGGTTCTGCCCTAAAACTTCCCCATACGGGAGAACGAAACGCATCAGGCGAAAGCCTGGACAAAATAACTACTGTGGTCAAGAAAATTAGACTGAAGCGGTGCGGGGTAGTGGGCATGAAATACGTGACTAGAAAACCAATATAGGGAGCAATACATTAACAATTTTTATTCCTAATAGTAAATTTATGATGAATAAACAAATCGCACTTAAGTGCTTATCACAGAAATGAACAATCATAAATGTAGCAAAGTGTGAGGGCCTGATGACAGAAACCCAGATTATAGAAAGGTCCATGAAACAAGCTTGCTTGATTGGAGAAAAGTTGAGCTTAACATATAAAAATGCAGTTTATAAAAAGAGAGAACCATAAAAAATGATTAAGAGTGTAATAACTGGTATGATATAAGTTCTTCATAAAAGTAAACTTATCTTTGAAGAGGGTTGAAGAGCCAGCTCCTTAAAAAGTTCCAGCTAGCACACGTTGATTTAAAAGTCTTCACGGTTTTCTCGGAAGGAGGCGTACATGGCCTAGAGTTATGTGCACCATCGATAAAATGTCAACTCTCTCTTCTTTTCTTGCGCAGGAATGACATTTATAGTTTCCAAGAGCTGATCAAGAGATATTTCGAAGGACGATTCCAAGTATCCTCTCTAAGGTGAAGGTGAAGAGTACAGCGGCTGGCAATTATTCTTGCCATCTTGAGCAATACGTCATGGTGCAGATCTTGTGACGTAACTGCTCGGTAGCGTAGATATCAGCGATGGTGTCATGAGATGCAGTAGCGGTGACCAGCGGGTTGAAGTGATGATTGATCAGAAGTGGTGGATCAGAAGTGGCGGTTGATCAGAAGTGGTGAAGAACGCTAGCAAGCGGCGTCTTAAATAGGGACCATGGAACTCTCTCGAAGTTTGGAGATCGCCCGACCAGACAAAGACCTGCCATTGGTCGAACGAAAGTCAGGGTGACGTCAGTCGACACTACTCAGCGGACAGTGGATCAACCAGTAGATGTCCGGTATGTCGTGAGTGAGGACGCCTGAGGTAGCGAGCGACTGAAACACTCGAGGTGAGAACTATAATATCTATGAATAAGTGATTGATAACAAGATTATGCATATGGTTTAAGCAATTAACATTTGTAAAGAAATAATTACCATTCGGTGATCTCAGTAACAAATAAATAAAATTTGACCGACAAATGGGCCAAGCTAAACATTGAAAGTATCACAAAAGTGATCATGCTCCGAGAACTCCGAATGAAAACAAACAAAAGAATCAGTCAAAGCAAAACATGGATAACAGACGAGGAGAAACTAAGACTCGAAAGGCAAAACAGAAATAGCAGAGATGGGTCTAGTATAACGACCTTTACTAGTTAAAACATCAACAACTCTGACGCGTTTATCACGGCCAAAGTGGCAGTGAATAACTCTACCTAGGTTCCACACGAGAGGCGGAGATGGGTCCCGAAGAAGAACCATGTCCCCCACTCGTACATCTGGTTGAGGAAGCCGCCATTTCTCACGCCTACTTAGCAAGCTGAGATATTCTAACTTCCATCGGCGCCAAAAAGAACAGCGCAAAGATTCTACTTTTCTCCAAAAGATAGGTAAGTTAGGATCACAGCGTCGAACCAGCAAAGGCGGAGTAGCAGCAAGCGAACAGCCAATCAGGAAGTGACTGGGTGTTAAAGGTAAGAGATCTTTAGGATCGTTTGAAAGAGGGGTCAGAGGTCTGGAATTTACAATACCTTCAATTTGAATAATCAAAGAGTTGAATTCCTCATAAGAAAGTATGGTAGGACCAAGAGTTTTCTTAAGCTGTCTTTTAGTAAGTTTGATGCAGGATTCCCAACGGCCCCCATGATGGGGAGCATAAGGCGGGGTGAAATGCCATTTGAAACCTTTAGAATAGGAAAAGTTGGAAATTTTTTCTTTAGCGGAAGGGGAGCTTAACACTTTTTTCCAGAGATCAGAAGCGCTTACAAAAATTTTTGCATTATCTGAAAAAACTTCAGATGTAACACCCCTTCTAGCAGCAAATCTAGAAAAGGCGGCCAAAAAGTAGGATACAGAAGCGTTCGTAACCAACTCAAGGTGGATAGCTCCCGTCACCATACATACAAATAACGAGATGTAAAGTTTACCTAAGATTTTGCGCTTAGATGAAGAGGGATTGGTCTGATATACGTAAGGACCTGCGTAATCGATCCCAGTAAGAGCAAAGGGCTTACTAGGTTCTGAACGAAATGGAGGTAAATTACCCATAATCTGCGTGGCGGGCCTTGGTTTAACCTTGAAGCAAGGTATACACTTTTTGACAACAGACGAAACCTCATGAACGCCATTGATGATCCAGTAAAGTTCACGAATTAGACAGAGCAAGGTGCGAGTGCCAGCATGAAGGTGTTTATAATGAAACTTTTTTATTATAAGGGTAGTGATAGGATGCTTTGAAGGAAGGATGATGGGATGCTTTTTCCCATCCTCACAACTAGACATAGCTAATCTTCCACCCACACGTATTATGCCGTCCTGGTCTAGAAAAGGAGTGAGTGGTGAAAGCCTGCTAGACTTGGGTAAATCTTTACCACTTATAAGAGCTTGCTTTTCAGGAGCAAATACTTCCTGCTGAACAAGTAACAAAATCTTGCAAGTAGCAAATTCTAACTCTATTCTGGAGAGAAAGGGTTGAGGCTTCAAAGGTTGATCAATTACTAAATATTTCCATCGGAAGATATAAGACACTACACGAATCAATTTATCAAATGAAGAGTATCTATGAAAAAGGCTAGTAGAAGTAGAAGTAAGATGCGACGTGACAGGGTCATTACGGGCATCAGGTATTTCTTCTGCAAATTGATTAGCTAAGCGAGGCCAGCAAGATGATTCCTGACTTATCCAAGGAGGACCATTCCAGTACAGGTCTGAAGAAATCAATTTTTAGGCGTGCAACCACGTGAAATTATATCCGCGGGGTTTTCACGGCTAGGAACATGTCTCCATTGTTCAGAATGAGAGACTTCATGAATCTTAGAAACGCGATTTGCCACAAAGGTATTCCAATGAGAAGAAGGCTTGGAAATCCAAGCTAATACAATAGAAGAATCGCTCCAAAAAAATGTGCGGGAAAATTTTAACTTTAAACTGACATTTAGTTTAGTAGCTAATTCTGTTGCCATTAAAGCAGAGCATAATTCTAATCTCGGCAATGATACTGTTTTAAGTGGAGCAACCTTAGATTTAGCGCACTCTAAATTAGAAAATCCAGGGAAAGTAGCTGAGGAACGTCCTACTATGTATGCACAACAGCCATAAGCTCGTTCTGAACTATCAGAAAATACATGCAGGTCATACTGCTGGTATAAGGGATTAGAAATTAAAGGGCGGGGTATAGAAACCTTGGAGAGATCCAGCAAACTGCTGCGATACTCTAACCATTCTTCTACAAGAGGAAGGGGGAGATTTTCATCCCAGTCTGATTTTAATGACCAAAGATTTTGCAAGAACATTTTTGCAACAATAACTATAGGAGCAATATATTGCAAAGGATCAAAGATCTTTGCGATTTCTGACAGAACTTGTCTCTTAGTTACAGGGGGAGATTCTGACAGATGTACCTGATAAGAGAAGGTATCAGAAGAAGGACACCAAAAAACACCCAATGCTTTTTCGGCTGCTTCGTCAGTAGGAATGGCAACAAATTCATCAACTGGGACCTCTGATGAAAATTTTGATATAAATTCAGTGGAATTTGAAGTCCATTTATGGAGCGGAAAACCACCTCCCAGGAGCAGGGATTTCAAATCTTCGCACACAAGGAGCGCTTCAGAAATATTAGGGAAAGAGCACAAGAAATCGTCGACATAAAATGCCGTTTTTAATGACTCAGAGGCCAAAGGATGATACAGATGACCATCTTGCTCGGCTAACATGTGGAGAGACCGAATCGCAAGAAAGGCTGAAGGCTTCAGGCCATATGTCACAGTCTTCAATCTAAATATCTTTATGGGTTTGGAACTCTCATCGCGCCACAATATTCTTTGCAGATCTTGCTGCTCAGAATTTACGAGAATCTGCCGGTACATCTGCTTAATATCTGAGATTATAGCAATAGGAAACCTTCGAAAATTAAGCAAAACAGAGGTGAGATCTGTTTGAATCGCGGGACCACATTGCAAGGTATCATTTAAAGAGATTCCATTGGAATCTGGTGATGAGCCATTGAAAACTACTCTTATATTGTCTTGTGTTAAGGAATTTTTCCATACCGTGTGATGATTTAGATAAACTATTTCATTTAAAGGATGGTCAATTTCTTCTGATTTAGAAATTACCTCCATGTGATTGGATGATTCGTATTCCTCCATAAAGGAAGCATACTGAGTTTTGACAGAAGCATCTTGTTTGAACCGATTTTCAATAGCAAATAGTGCCCTAAGTGCTCTGGAATGCGAGCCCGTAATGGCGGGAGGATTGGGGATACGTGGAAGAGTTACTATAAATCTGCCTTCAGCATTACGGACAGTGGTTTCCTTATATAACTTTTCACACATTTCGTTAGAAGAAGAAGAAGAAGTAGCCTGAACATTCTCAAGATCCCAGAACTTGGTTAGCTCTTGGCTCAAATCGGTACCAACAAAATAACAATTCGATACAGTTTGAATAGGATTACGGTATATTTGGCCAGTAGCAATCCAACCAAAATCAGTTTCGCGAAAGAAAACATAAGGAGCAATTTTTACTTTATTGGAATGAAGACATTGCCAAAATACGCTTGAGCTGAAAAGAAGCTCTGCGGGTGAAGCTCTGTTGAAATGAGGGTCAGCTAGCTGGACAAAATTCGGGATATTCCAACTTTGAATAGGATAAGAAGTGCCAGGAATATTGTTGCCTATAGACTTGATAATCAAACAATCTAATTGCAACTGCGTACCAAGATTATTAGAGTCCTTCAGATCCACTTTAGCAAAGCTTAAGGATTGCGATTTAGAGCAGTTTATTCCTGTAACCTCTATTGAGGTAGGATGTTTTGGAAGGCCTAACTTTTGTACCAACGATTCATTAATAAAATTGTTGGTAGCGGCATTATCCAATAATCCCCTGACAGATACCCATTTTCCGTGAGAATTTTTCAATAGAACCTGCACGGTAGATAATAAAACCTGGACTTTGCCAAGCGAGGTAGAACTTTGAGCATACGACTGCGCACTATTTTGAGAAGTCTCCGAATTAGACTTAGTATTGGAACTGCTTGGTCCTGATAACCGTGATCTTTCATGCCTGTGCAAAAGTGAATGGTGTCTTGCCCTACAATGAAAGCATAAACGTTGTGAACGGCAATTGTTTAACATACGCGTTCCTGACAAACAGTTGAAACAATGTTTTTTGTTCGTAATGAACTTTCGTCTTTCATCTACTGATAAAGATTTAAATTCATCACAGTTGTATAAAGTATGCGATTGCTGACACAGACCGCACGTTTGCATTTGGTTCGGTGACCGAGCATCAACAGGAAGAGCCTGTGATCTTAAAATTCTTTGATTAGAACTGCTAACCTTATGTTTTGAGAAGGCTTTGAATCTGAACTACTAGTTTTTTGATTAGCTATGGCGGAAAAGACTTGGCTTCTGGCCTTCAAAAAGTTAATAATCGCCTCATAAGTGCATTGCAAATTCTGGGAAAGTTCTGTTTCCCACGCTTTTAATGTATTTGCATCCAATCTTGCAGAAATGAGGTGAACTAGAAATAAATCCCAGTGATTTACAGGTTGGTTTAAATTGGACAATGCTCTGACGTGTAGCTCTGCAGTGTCAATCAACTTACGAAGTGATAAACTGTTATCTGCTTGCACGTTAGGTAACTCGAATAAGCTTTGTATATGGCGTTGAATAGATAGACGAATGTTCCCATATCTATCCTTAAGAAGATTCAGAGCAACTTCATAATTATCACTGGTCAAAGAAAGTGCTTGAATCAGGTTAAGTGCGTTGCCTTGAACTGCCAGACGCAAGTAGTGAAATTTTTGTATTACTGGTATAGAAGTATTCTCATGTACTAAAGAATTGAATAATTCAAAAAATGGTTCCCATTCTATGTCTTTACCAATAAATTTGGGTATTTCTAATGTGGGTAATATAATGCGTGAAGAAGATGTAGAAGATGCTGCAGAAGTTTGATCTTCTTGTTTTTCTTTTAAAGTTAAAGCCCTAATAAGCTGTTTAGCTTCAGCAAATCCCTGATAGTATAATTTTTCAACTTCCAACCTATCACTTTGCTGGTCCGGATGCTGAGTTTCTATACTGCATTGTATCTCATCATATTTCTCAAAGGCTTGTTCATAATTCTTAAGCCTCTGCGAAATTATGTCAAGATTACGCTCTTGGGGTTCGAGCTCCGTTAAGAAAGTACGAAACCGTGTGAGCTTGCCCTTACAAGAGGCTCTGACGTTGCTAAGTTTTTCATCAAGGTTAGTCATATTAAAAGTTGTTTGTTACTCACGTCAATATTGTGACTTCGAGTACTGGAAGCCAGAAGATGACAGCTTGCTAGGTAGTAAGGTTTAGTCTGATGCGGAAGAAACCGGCTTAGCTTACGTTTCTTTCTTCTGCTGCACATGCGCCTTAAGCTGAAACGTACAATATGAATTAGTGTTGAAACACAATGAACAAAAATTGTTAATGTAAAATCCACAATATTAAACTTGTATAGGGATCCAGGGTGCAACAGATATGTTTCCCGGGGGTGAGGCACCAACAAAGTGTAAAAAAAGAGAACCATAAAAAATGATTAAGAGTGTAATAACTGGTATGATATAAGTTCTTCATAAAAGTAAACTTATCTTTGAAGAGGGTTGAAGAGCCAGCTCCTTAAAAAGTTCCAGCTAGCACACGTTGATTTAAAAGTCTTCACGGTTTTCTCGGAAGGAGGCGTACATGGCCTAGAGTTATGTGCACCATCGATAAAATGTCAACTCTCCCTTCTTTTCTTGCGCAGGAATGACATTTATAGTTTCCAAGAGCTGATCAAGAGATATTTCGAAGGACGATTCCAAGTATCCTCTCTAAGGTGAAGGTGAAGAGTACAGCGGCTGGCAATTATTCTTGCCATCTTGAGCAATACGTCATGGTGCAGATCTTGTGACGTAACTGCTCGGTAGCGTAGATATCAGCGATGGTGTCATGAGATGCAGTAGCGGTGACCAGCGGGTTGAAGTGATGATTGATCAGAAGTGGTGGATCAGAAGTGGCGGTTGATCAGAAGTGGTGAAGAACGCTAGCAAGCGGCGTCTTAAATAGGGACCATGGAACTCTCTCGAAGTTTGGAGATCGCCCGACCAGACAAAGACCTGCCATTGGTCGAACGAAAGTCAGGGTGACGTCAGTCGACACTACTCAGCGGACAGTGGATCAACCAGTAGATGTCCGGTATGTCGTGAGTGAGGACGCCTGAGGTAGCGAGCGACTGAAACACTCGAGGTGAGAACTATAATATCTATGAATAAGTGATTGATAACAAGATTATGCATATGGTTTAAGCAATTAACATTTGTAAAGAAATAATTACCATTCGGGGATCTCAGTAACAAATAAATAAAATTTGACCGACAAATGGGCCAAGCTAATCATTGAAAGTATCACAAAAGTGATCAATCGGGAACACAACAATCCCGGGGGAATGGTAATGAAAAAGAAAACAACTTCGAATTCACAGTAGAAGATAGAATTTTGAACACTTTCACTTCCAGAATTATTAAATGGCAAGCAGAGGATGATGACTTAATTCAACAGAATGACGAACGAAAAAAATGGGTACCAGAATTAGAATGCCAATCATATCATGCGAAGTATTCGGTATGCCTGTCGATACTTTGATCGATACTGGGGCTATGCTTGTCTGGTGAGTGAGAAGCTTTATATTCTGTGGAAGCTCAAAGAGAATTTAGAGGAGATTCCAGTATCAGGAATTAAGATCCAAGGAATAATACCCAATAAAATATCTCTGTGTAAAACACAATTATACTTATGTATTACGATTGGAGGACATGATTTCCGACATGTGTTTGTTGTAATGAAGGACATGGCTTTTGACATGATATTGGGAGCGGATTTCATTCAGAAATATCAAGCAGTGATAGACATGAAGACAGAGACGATCAGATTTAAGAATACCGAAGAGATTAACTTCGAGGGAAAAGAAGAGGAAGACATCGAGGGAGATGCTCAATGGTCTCTGATTTTTCATGAAGCTGAAGGAAGAGAAATCTACACTGAGAAGGAGTCCCCAGAGCTAGGGAAGATTTTGGAAGAGTATCAGGATATTTTTGATATTAAACCTGGTGAAATTGAAGATTTTGAACATTGTGGAAGTAAACAACAATGGAAGCTATGAAGTAGCTAATACACGAACTGGTAACATCGTGGGAACTTATAATGCATCGAATTTGAAGATTTATTATTCAAGAACCAGATGATTTAATGTGTAGATAGGAAAAATAAAAAATTTTCAATTTTTATTTTTTGCTAGGTGTGGGGTGGATGTGCCCAACTCTAGGAATGGGTATTCCAAGATTCAGACACCTAGATATCAAGGGAAAGGCTGTAGCCGCTTTTGAAAGTTGAGATATTTGAATATCGCGCTACATTGCTTCGAGAAGGAATTGGAAGGAATTTACCGATAGTTGAATGTCAAGTGACGTAGCGAGTAATAGCAGAGGTGGAGGCTATTTATTGATTAAATAGTTAACTATGGAGTAGAGACTTGAGACTGGGATCAGATTACTGGCACGGCCAAATGAAAGAGAATGCACTTAGTATCAAGTAAATCGGACCAGGGATTCAAGAGATATGAGGATTTCCAGATATCAGCTGATGCGGCGTGACCCTGACAGTTTTGAATAAAAGCCAGCTGGTCGAAGCATCGACAGCTCATTCTAACACAAGCATTTGCCGAGCAAGTTGCTGCGACGCTGAGCCAAGGCACGTGGTTGCCGGATCTACGCAGAAGTTCTTTTTAAAGTTGTGATAGTCACGAAAAGTGCTGCGCTACGAGTTGGAACTTAGTAAGTTTACGGCGAGGAGAATCACTGAGGTGATTGATTTTTCTACAGACATTGGTGGAAATATTTATATTTCTACAAGGACATATGCTAGACTTTGTCTAGAATTAGTATTTTGTCACAGTCCAGTAATAACTTAATACTTGGATGTTTAAATCCATTCAGTCAGTTTTCATTATTTGTAACTAGTTAACCACTTCGATCTGTCAGTACACTGAAGACTAGTCTATAACGGTGGCGTTCATTAGTCTACGCAAGGGAAACTACAAGTTGCTTAGCGCATGGTAGATGGTGATATAATAAACCATGCCCAGGGAACGATCTTCAGAACAGCCGTTAATTGCTTAGACTGTCAGTGTTTTTCTTGTACTGATAAGATTACCGTGAGTTATGTTACAACTGACATATCTAAGAAGAGATCACTTAGATCTGACCCCATTTAAACAAACTGTTATGGCTTTGATAGAAGCCCATATTAAAATGGAACAACAGTTTATTCAAACGTCAAAAGATACTACCACTATGTCTGACTAGACGGATTGTGGGTATATAATGGCGGCCGATACAAGGATTATACGTGCTTGTCCGATAGGGCATGTCTATGGATAAATCTGGTACAGACCAGGTTTACTACACTTCAAGACCATCAAGAAATGTAAGCCACATTTGAATTATATTATGCCTAGCTAATTGGAACAAAATATTTTTCTGCAGATGACCAACACATTTTATTTTTTTCGTCGTATTTAAATCTTGCAATGATTTACGCAAGACTTGTTAGAGTTTTTCTGAACATTTGCAACACTCAGAACAGTTTAGGATCGATGACCGAGCATTTCGAAGATTTATTTGAATATTTCATATTTTTGGGAAATCACGGTAATCAGCCGATGTAACTGTAAAAGTTAAATTTATTTTTGTTGAGGAATGGATATTTTTTTTCCATATTCGAAGGTTCGAACATGTGGATTCTCACATAATGAGATGATAATTAAACACATTTAAAATGATATAACAAATAATAATAATCCACTGATAATAATAATAATAATTTTCATAATTTTTCTAAATAATTCTTGGATATTATATTTTATAATAATCATATGTATTGAGAAAGAGCCTATGAAGTAGTTTAATCATTTCTAGTCTGGAACAGGAGATTTTCCGCAGGAGAGTGGTTAACGCAAGCCCGCATTCAACCAACATTTCAGTTCTGGTTGAACAGTTGATATTTGCAATGAGCAAAGTACATTTTTCAGATAACACGGAGAGGCATGAAACGGGAAGCAATTGATATTTGTATCAAATAGGATATTTTTGTATTTATATAAAATCATGACGTAAATACACTCGAAAGTGAAATAAAGCTTTTCATAAGTATGGTAAATTCACGGATTGAACTGAATGGTAAAATAAAATAAACTTGTAAGTTTATTAATCTTCCAGTGTTGATAACAAGCAGAGGCTTGATTTATTGTATAAATTTTGGGAAGAAAATTTATATGTGTGGAGTAGTTGAAATGCCATTCCCAGGTGCGCATGTTTAAGTCGCAGGAATGAGGAGATTTTTTCGAGCATCAATCAAATAGCAGGTTCGATGGCTCAGGTTTATAGTAGGAGTATTGGAACTACACATTTCGTCGGATGAATGACCCGAAGGTTATTTCTTTGAAACCATCAGTTCTTATTTCAACCTTGTTTACGAATTCCATTTAGACTTTGATTTTGCTAGAACCCGGATTTGTCATGATAGTAGTTTATTCTTCTTCAGAGGAAGACCTTTGCCGTTGTTGTTGGAATATTGTGTTCTTACACTAATAATAGAATGGGCCACTGACAATTAAAAATAATTCTTTAACCACGAATAATTTGAAGGATATTTTCAATCCTAGTGCCATGAACTAAATGAATTTATTATGAAGCTACAATTCTTATTTCCGCATTCTGTCGAAGAATTGCAAGTTGTAAAAATTACGAAAATGGCCATGAATATAAATATTTTTTTCATAATGATTCCAAGTGGAAAATTGAATAGTTGAATGGTTCAACAATTTATTGATCAAGTTGATGATTCAGAAATCATGTATTTTGTTAGGAACTTGATGTTCATAATCGAGTCACTTATCGAATGTTTAATGTTAGAAGAACAATTAATTGTTGTTGTGCTTCGCACAGTTCTTCGATGCTATGCTCAAGGTCAAATACTTTTCAGATGTTATTAATATGTGTAAATAATGTGTGTTGATTCGATAATAATATTTTCGACGATATATTTTTGAAACTGGAAAATAAGTGAAAGTTTAGAATTCTATAAACATTTATTCTACGAGTGTGAACATCATGTAAATATTCAAACAGTGATCTACGATATTTCCAGTATAGACAATTAACTTTGAACTGGAATTAAATATTAATAATTTTGGAACACAGTCTACAGGACTATTAATCGGACTAGTGTTTCCAAAAAAAATAATTGTCAAATGTGTTTGGAAAATTTCTGTATATTGTGTGTAAATAAGAGTGTGGATCGCCACACGTGAGTGATGCTATTTTGAGCATCTTTGCAGTCAATTTTAACTTCAAAATAAACTGAGATAATTTTACAGGATGTGTTACTCCCAATTAAATCTCCTTCTATCCTTATTGTTGCATTGAGCCAAAAATCAGTAAAGCATTTTTTTAATTTGATGTCGTTTTTGCGATTTGCTTTAACCCATCTGGCGCTCCGGGATATTTTGACTCTCGTGCTGACTGATTATTGGTAAAATGCATATGTGGTCGTGCGGACTCCGGTCTAAACGGGCACAATATGACATCTAGCGGTAAAAATGAGAAACTTACCAAGTAGGGTACATTCCCACGTGGTGACTGTTTGTATATGGTTTCTTGTATTGGTAAGCAGTTCGTCGTAAATTCTTCGTGCCTTTATACATAAATAATAAGTTTTACTCGTTGATAGAGTGCAAAATGAGTAAAAGCAAAGTGTATTGCTCAGTTTACGGCTGTAAGTCGATGTATAAGAGGGCTGCGGATATAAGTTTTCATCACTTCCCAAAAGATGCAAATAGCAATAGCCGAAAGGTGACTATACAAAATAAATACGGGCAACAGTAGCGGGTTGGAATACAGTTGGCTTGGACGTTGGTGTTGAAGATGGGGAAGAAAGTGACGCCTTCAATGAGAGTGTGCTCTTTTCATTTTAGTGAAGACGACTTTATTTCTTCAGGTGGGTCCTTTTTTTGTTTTCATGAGCAAGTAGGTAGTGTGATTTTTAAGAGCTAATTCTTTGTTTTATTGTAATTAATAATAATTTCACTGAATAGAATTTATATGCAACACTTAAGTTATTACAATTGAGTTTTAGTGGGTCTTTTCTTAATAGGATAGGCCTGCCTTTGTTTCTTCAACTTTGAGGTTGGAAATGTCATCTTCCAAACTCAACAAAACTTATTGCTCAATGCATACAACTAATGCATGTAACAAGTGATAACATATTTGGGGCAAATGACCTTGCAGTCATGCCCCCTTAAAGCACCAATCGTCAAAGTATTTTTATGTTTGTAGGCACGCCAGCAAGGAGGAGAATATTGAAAAAGAATGCTGTTCCATCCCAGAATCTTCCTGTCCTTCCTCAGAGGTCCAGTCAGCGAAGTCTTTCAAAGGTAACCAACAGTGCAGCGATGAGGGCAGCTAGGGCATGTAATAGAGAAACACTGAAGGCATCACCACCGAAGGAAGTGTCAACTGGACATGAGGAGGCAGCATTTGCCCTGTTGGAATTAGCCAAGTATCATCCTCATTTAAATCTTTTATCAGAAGAGCTTCGTAGTCCTACAGACCTAGGCCCAAGCAAAAGTGATAAATGCCATCAAGTGTCGAGTGGGGATTTGATGAGCAATTTTGTCACTATCATTGATAGTGAAAAAGAATGCTGTTCCATCCCAGAATCTTCCTGTCCTTCCTCAGAGGTCCAGTCAGCGAAGTCTTTCAAAGGTGACCAACAGTGCAGCGATGAGGGCAGCTAGGGCATGTAATAGAGAAACACTGAAGGCATCACCACCGAAGGAAGTGTCAACTGGACATGAGGAGGCAGCATTTGCCTTGTTGGAATTAGCCAAGTGTCATCCTCATTTGAATCTTTTATCAGAAGAGCTTCGTAGTCCTACAGACCTAGGCCCAAGCAAAAGTGATAAATGCCATCAAGTGTCGAGTGGGGATTTGATGAGCAATTTTGTCACTATCATTGATAGTGAAAAAAAGTTGAACCTTTTTACAGGTTTGCCCAGTTTTGACATTTTGCATTGGTTGGTGGAGGGAGTCACTTTAGTAACTAATGATAAAAGAATTCATAAACTTTCTGTTTATGAGCGAGTGGTGTTGACGCTCATAAAACTAAAGCAGAATCTGTCGTTCTCATTGTTGAGTGCTTTATTTGGCAATGTAACTGCTACAACATGCAAAATCATTTTTAAAGAAACAGTGATCGTTTTATCTGAAATTTTGAAAGCAGTGGTACCATGGCCACCGAAAGAAGAAATTTTAAACAGAATGCCGAAGTGTTTCGAAAACTTTAAAAACGTATGAGTTGTATTAGATTGTACTGAAATTCCGATACAAAAATGCAAATGTTTAGTGTGTAGAATTAAACTGTATTCACATTATAAGTCGGGGCTCACAGTTAAATTTATGACTGGTGTTACGCCTGCTGGGTTGATAAGTTATGTGAGTACTGCATATGGAGGAAAAGCGTCAGATAAGACAATTTTTGACCAGTCAGGACTTATATCACTAATGGAGGTAGGGGATGCTCTCATGGTAGATAAAGGTTTCTTAATTGACAGCACTTGTGCTCAACACAAGATAACCTTGATTCGACCTCCATTTCTGAGAGGGAAAGAAAGGTTCAGTCGCGAAGAAGCTCTCTTAAACAGAGAGATTGCAAGTGCCAGAGTGCATATCGAACGATCCAATCAGAGGATTAAAATGTTCAAAATATTTGCAGCGAAGTTTGAGATGTGTTTATTTGAAATTGTTAATGAATGTTTTGTCACCGTGTGTGGGCTGACAAATTTATGTTCCCCTATTTTAGGGGATGATAAGATTTAGTCTTTCTTGTGCCGATGTTGAACAACTTCAGGGGGACATCCAAGCAAACACACGAATGATAATGGAGCTCTTTTGCACAGAATATGAACAAAACTTAGGTAATTCTTCGGGAGTGATGATCCTGGATCCAACATTTTCATACCTTATTTGATATTCTGGGAGTTATTACCAATTGAAATTACTGTCCATTATCACTACTGCACAGGAAATTTGTGCTAAATCCTGTAAATATGTGACTTATGTCATTATATCTTGTCCATTCAATGACAGCAATCGTCATTGCTCATCGGCTACTGAAAGAGGTGCGTTAGGTCTTCAACTGTTACGGAGATGCACACAGGCATATATATTGATGTTATTTCACTGTTGCAAATGTAAGGTAGCCTACCCCCCCCCCCCCCCCCAAAAAAAAAACAACGCAGGTTATGCGTAGCGAGTGGAGTGAGATTCCATTGGCTTGTCTGGCCAAAAATTACTGCTTGTACTACAAGTAAGTGGACGTCTGCCCCAGGTTAGGTTTGTTTTTGTATGTAAAACCTTATCATAGAAACTCGAAGAAGCAAGCTGAGCATAAAACAAACACTACACGGCCACGCTTACCTTATGTGTGGGGTTGGCAACATTGTCCCATAAATCACGTGTACAATGTCCGACACATCTGAAATTTCACTATATAAATCGTGTTATAAAAAGGGGATGGCAGGTGGGTTATAGACAGCGGAGGATAAAACATCTATCATTTCCACAATTATTATTCATAATTACACAAGGTTTTTCGGCTAATTTAAGTACAGAGAGATTAGTTTGGATATATCGGAGACCCTCGCTAGCCCGCCGCGCGAGCCTGTCTCCCGCCACGCACTTTGCTATTATGCGCGCCAGCGCGGCACTGAGTCATTGAGTATAGGAATTTGTACTTATCTAGTTCACAGCTGGTGCTGGAAATGTTCGCCATTCACTGCTACACATCGCTGGCACCTTTTTATGAAACTGGCATGTACTTCTCTGAAGTTCCTCAGCACCGATTGACTGTATTTCAGCTGAAATATAGTCATTAAGCTCATTTATAGTGGACGGTTTCTCACATACACTCAATTTTGAAGCGTCCCCCACAAATAAAAGTCACATGGTGATAAGTCTGGGCTTTGCGGGGGCCACACGTTCCGACTTATAATCCTAGTACCAAAAAAGCGACGCAATTCTGTCATGGATGCTTCGTCAGTGTGAGCAGTGGCAGAATCGTGTTGAAAATAAGTTGACAATCGCTCTCCGTAAGTCAGTTCGTCAAAAAATTGGTCAAGGATGACATTGAAATACAAATTCCTATACCCAATGACTCAATGCCTTGCGAGCGCCGCATAACGGCAAAGTGCCTGGCGGGAGACAGGCTCGCGCCGCGGGCTAGCGATGGTCTCCGATACATCCAAACTAATTTCTCTGTAGTATTGTACTACAGTAAGGCCCCTCCCTGTAGAACGGAGTCTGACAGTGGCTGTGCAATGGAAAGGTCACAATGACTCACCACGAGATTTATAGCATGTACCGATTACAACCTGGTCGGAAAGCCGTGGATGCTGTCATAGCATATATTACATACACAGCTGGCAAGATACCTTAGTTGAGATAATGACTTGTGGTGAAGTACTGTAGGCTGCTCTTGTATCACGTGAACATGGTTAGGAAGGCCAGAACAAAACAACAAATTTTCCTAGTGGAAACTTATCTTCTCAAGAAGTAGTTTGCAGTAAATTTGTTCATAAGTTTAGCACCGTGCTATTCTTACTTGTGGGGGAATCTCAAACAAAAGGTATACACAAACAATATGGATATTCTGGAGGCTCTCAAGAACGAAATAACTGCACTGATACAAAATATCAGTGAGGATGAATTACAGCGAGTGTTGAAAATTACAGCGCGTCCCCAGGTGGCGGATAGGGGCAACACCACCTAGATATAAGGCCTTTGCATTGAAACAAGATGGCGGACACAGAAGGCAGAGCTGCTGGAGCACGCCGCATGCCATGGCCCATATGACGGGTTCCTTCCAACTGATACTGTAAATCGTCGGCAGCAGCATTTATAGGCTATTATGTTGACTTCATCCTTTACCGGTACTTACCTTTACATGGCTAACAAACAAAGACGGCATACTACAGAATAAGCTTCTTCTCGTTGTTCACCTGTAAATGAAACCTCACGGGAAACTAGGTACCGTAGGAATAAATGAAACATACACTATTTTACTGTTCCTGGATCAATTTACTGTATGTAAATAGCCAACGACCATAAAAAACAGCAGTAAAATATACGCATTTAATAGAATTATCTGAAATACATGCATAAGATCAGGTTTTTAGCTAGATATATGGACTTGCCACCTAAACAACTGTGTCGTTCTTCATGAAATATTCCGGGTACCCATTTAATCATTAAACTATAGCTTTACTATATAATGTTGCCATCGGACAGAGTGCTCAACCTCACTGGGCAATTCGGAAGACAAGATGGGTATGGGTCTTGGGCACTTTCCGTGGGAGTGTTTTCTCTTGACCATCTTCACAATGGAAAACAGTATTCTGTCTGAAGTCTTGAGCATTAAAATGCAGCTCACAAACCTGCAATTTACAAAAGAATCACACAAAGTAACATTTGTTGAAGTTACAGTATGATTATTTCCATGCTGAATGAACTAAATTTGAATAGGCCTACTTTATATCTGTGTAATTTTTCAAAAATGTCTTCCTCTATAAATTATCCCAAGAGTAACCTACATAAACACTGCAAAATTGTGCTTTGTTTAATTCTACATGTTTAATTTTTGAGTTAAGAATAATTCCTTCAAACTCTTCCCTATTACTGATGCCCCATGAGAGAAATTTCACAAGAACAACTGCTCCAATGGATGGGGTGGGGGTTGGGCTAGTCCATAATAATGGTATGAATCTAAAATCAGAATCATGCATAGTAGCCTATAGTATTTTTTGTTTGTTTTTACCATATATTTACCATTTAGAAATGTGAGCAGTATGTGTGCTGGGTGAATTGTGTAGGTATCTAGCACCAGTGTCTCATGACCCCACTGTCCTACTGCATAGAGAGAGAGATGAGTCGGTGTTTACCATTTAGAAGTGTGAGCAGTATGTGTGCTGGGTGAATTGTGTCGGTATCTAGCACCAGTGTCTCATGACCCCACTGTCCTACTGCATAGAGAGAGAGATGAGTCGGTGTTTACCATTTAGAAGTGTGAGCAGTATGTGTGCTGGGTGAATTGTGTAGGTATCTAGCACCAGTGTCTCATGACCCCACTGTCCTACTGCATAGAGAGAAAGATGAGTCAGTGTATACCATTTAGAAGTGTGAGCAGTATGTGTGCTGGGTGAATTGTGTAGGTATCTAGCACCAGTCTCTCATGATCCCACTGTCCTACTGCATAGAGAGAGAGAGAGATGAGTCGGTGTTTACCATTTAGAAGTGTGAGCAGTATGTGTGCTGGGTGAATTGTGTAGGTATCTAGCACCAGTGTCTCATGACCCCAGTGTCCTACTGCATAGAGAGAGAGATGAGTCGGTGTTTACCATTGAGAAGTGTGAGCAGTATGTGTGCTGGGTGAATTGTGTAGGTATCTAGCACCAGTGTCTCATGACCCCACTGTCCTACTGCATAGAGAGAGAGATGAGTCGGTGTTTACCATTTAGAAGTGTGAGCAGTATGTGTGCTGGGTGAATTGTGTAGGTATCTAGCACCAGTGTCTCATGACCCCACTGTCCTACTGCATAGAGAGAGAGATGAGTCGGTGTTTACCATATAGAAGTGTGAGCAGTATGTGTGCTGGGTGAATTGTGTAGGTATCTAGCACCAGTGTCTCATGACCCCACTGTCCTACTGCATAGAGAGAAAGATGAGTCAGTGTATACCATTTAGAAGTGTGAGCAGTATGTGTGCTGGGTGAATTGTGTAGGTATCTAGCACCAGTCTCTCATGATCCCACTGTCCTACTGCATAGAGAGAGAGAGATGAGTCGGTGTTTACCATTTAGAAGTGTGAGCAGTATGTGTGCTGGGTGAATTGTGTAGGTATCTAGCACCAGTGTCTCATGACCCCAGTGTCCTACTGCATAGAGAGAGAGATGAGTCGGTGTTTACCATTGAGAAGTGTGAGCAGTATGTGTGCTGGGTGAATTGTGTAGGTATCTAGCACCAGTGTCTCATGACCCCACTGTCCTACTGCATAGAGAGAGAGATGAGTCGGTGTTTACCATTTAGAAGTGTGAGCAGTATGTGTGCTGGGTGAATTGTGTAGGTATCTAGCACCAGTCTCTCATGATCCCACTGTCCTACTGCATAGAGAGAGAGAGATGAGTCGGTGTTTACCATTTAGAAGTGTGAGCAGTATGTGTGCTGGGCGAATTGTGTAGGTATCTAGCACCAGTGTCTCATGACCCCCCACTGTCCTACTGCACAGAGAGAAAGATGAGTCAGTGTTTACCATTTAGAAGTGTGAGCAGTATGTGTGCTGGGTGAATTGTGTAGGTATCTAGCACCAGTGTCTCATGACCCCACTGTCCTACTGCATAGAGAGAGAGATGAGTCGGTGTTTACCATTTAGAAGTGTGAGCAGTATGTGTGCTGGGTGAATTGTGTAGGTATCTAGCACCAGTGTCTCATGACCCCCCACTGTCCTACTGCATAGAGAGAGAGAGATGAGTCGGTGTTTACCATTTAGAAGTGTGAGCAGTATGTGTGCTGGGTGAATTGTGTAGGTATCTAGCACCAGTGTCTCATGACCCCACTGTCCTACTGCATAGAGAGAGAGAGATGAGTCGGTGTTTACCATTTAGAAGTGTGAGCAGTATGTGTGCTGGGTGAATTGTGTAGGTATCTAGCACCAGTGTCTCATGACCCCACTGTCCTACTGCATAGAGAGAGAGATGAGTCGGTGTTTACCATTTAGAAGTGTGAGCAGTATGTGTGCTGGGTGAATTGTGTAGGTATCTAGCACCAGTGTCTCATGATCCCACTTTCCTACTGCATAGAGAGAGAGAGATGAGTCGGTGTTTACCATTTAGAAGTGTGAGCATTATGTGTGCTGGGTGAATTGTGTAGGTATCTAGCACCAGTGTCTCATGACCCCACTGTCCTACTGCATAGAGAGAGAGATGAGTCGGTGTTTACCATTTAGAAATGTGAGCAGTATGTGTGCTGGGTGAATTGTGTAGGTATCTAGCACCAGTGTCTCATGACCCCACTGTCCTACTGCATAGAGAGAAAGATGAGTCAGTGTTTACCATTTAGAAGTGTGAGCAGTATGTGTGCTGGGTGAATTGTGTAGGTATCTAGCACCAGTGTCTCATGACCCCACTGTCCTACTGCATAGAGAGAGAGATGAGTCGGTGTTTACCATTTAGAAGTGTGAGCAGTATGTGTGCTGGGTGAATTGTGTAGGTATCTAGCACCAGTGTCTCATGACCCCCCACTGTCCTACTGCATAGAGAGAGAGATGAGTCGGTGTTTACCATTTAGAAATGTGAGCAGTATGTGTGCTGGGTGAATTGTGTAGGTATCTAGCACCAGTGTCTCATGACCCCACTGTCCTACTGCATAGAGAGAGAGATGAGTCGGTGTTTACCATTTAGAAGTGTGAGCAGTATGTGTGCTGGGTGAATTGTGTAGGTATCTAGCACCAGTGTCTCATGACCCCACTGTCCTACTGCATAGAGAGAGAGATGAGTCGGTGTTTACCATTTAGAAGTGTGAGCAGTATGTGTGCTGGGTGAATTGTGTAGGTATCTAGCACCAGTGTCTCATGACCCCCCACTGTCCTACTGCATAGAGAGAAAGATGAGTCAGTGTTTACCATTTAGAAGTGTGAGCAGTATGTGTGCTGGGTGAATTGTGTAGGTATCTAGCACCAGTGTCTCATGACCCCACTGTCCTACTGCATAGAGAGAGAGATGAGTCGGTGCTTACCATTTAGAAGTGTGAGCAGTATGTGTGCTGGGTGAATTGTGTAGGTATCTAGCACCAGTGTCTCATGACCCCACTGTCCTACTGCATAGAGAGAGATGAGTCGGGTGTATTTTGGAACTCTAGATCCATGCTGTTTTTCATACTTAGAACAATGATACCATATAGTACTCCAGAATATGTTTGATTCTTTCATAAATTAATAGGCTGTGATCGTTACAGTGCCTGAGAACAGTCTGCTTGCATTACCGATCCAAAGGCATCTAGAAAATATTATTAATTAGCCTACTGCAGTGGTAGTCTCCATCTTACAGGGCTAGCTTTCTTTTTTGTCTCAAACACTGTATGGTACAGTACCAGAAGTTTAGCTTTAGAACAAACTATTATGCTACACGTCTACTTATATTTTATATCTTGCATTTTAACGGTTACCTTCATTAGGGAATTTCCTATTAAAACATCCTGCTGGGAGCAATAGGGTATCCTAAACTAGCACCAACAGGTAGCCTACTATGTGGGATCATTTTGTTCTGTGTTTAAAATAACAAATAACACACAATAGGCTGTTCTACAAACGCTTTAGAGCGAAGTTTATCCTATTATTTACTTGTCATTCTTCAAATTCGATGCGTATAACATGCCAATGGAAGGCAAATCCATTGAGTCCCACATATAGGCTAACAGTCATGACATCTAGCTGAAAGGTTTCGCATAAGATAATTTAAGGGAAGTCAGGTATACCTACTTAAACTATCTAGAATCTGAGCAATTTGTGGTACATATTTAATGACTTTCTAGTGACACCAGACTCAATTATATTAATCACTTGCTTTGAACATCAATTCTCAATATGCATTACAAAATAATTCTATAATTATCACATCAAAGCTTTTTCAGCATTTGATCACAACAGACAGTGTGTTGGCAAATATTTAAAAACATTGAGAGATCTGCAGCTTAGCTTGATTTCACATAGAAGAGGCTCATTTCAGACAAATATTTACCACAAAACCAGGGGTGTTTACGTTAGCTAACGTGGTCTAGGCGAAAACCATTGGTCTGCCGGATGTGAATGCGTGGGGTTGGCAATACTGTACATGATGCTAAAAATGGCAGAGTCAGCTGGAATTCCATCTATATAAGTCGTGGTCCTATTTGGGATGACTCTATCATCTCCAGATTATTTTCCCTACCATTACTACAGTTATGTTGGCTAATTTCAGTAGTTTGAGAATGTTTTACTTCGGTTCAGGTGTTCTGTACTGTTACCACAGCAGCATGCTCATATGTAAACATGTACATGTAAACATTTCAAAATGTGATAGCCTAATATAAAATAATACGGTACCGGTATAACTAGGTTTAATTCACCTATGCAAAATAAACTTGTCTCGTAGTTAGGGAGATTCGTCGATTAATTATTAAATGAGAAACATCGTTCCTTATTATCTGAAACTTGAAGCAATGCTTTGCAGTTAGGCCTACTCTAACCTTAAAAGGACGTGGTCACTTGCGAGTTGTTTACAAGTTAATGTATAAGTTCTTAGGGTTCGTTATATTATTACGAATATATCGGCTATTTATTTAGTAGGTTAACACTGGTTAGATAAAAGGAAAACAACGTTTATTGTTACTTACCACAGAATGTTTTGTTGGTATTGAGTTCTCTCGTTTAAATGATGATACCCAACGTTTCTTCAAATTCTCTTCTTCGGGGAACTTAAGACACTTGATTATTATTTTCATTATCATAATTACACCTGCACTTCGGCACACGATACTTGTAAACAAAATTTTACAGCAAATAAAACTGAAAAAAATCGCAGAATAACTACAACGGCATGCCCACACACACACATCTGCCTACAAGATCCACCATCTTGGCTACTTTCAATTCAGTGCAACGGCCTTCTATGTAGGTGGTGTTGATAGGGGGGCCCTACAGCACTAGTAGGGTTGGTTCAAATACCCTCCAATAGAACCCGCGGACCAACAGGTAGCCCAATTCCTGGGGGCTTCACAATGCTGGGACACCCTCTCTCCAGGGGTCATAAATATGGAGGGCCCAGCTCGGGGTTATGAGTGAAGACCACAACGGTGCCTGCAGTGGAGAAAGAGTCCTTCGGTACAGTGCAGTTGGCGGAAGTGGCATCCCAGTGCTCGGGAAATTGAGTAAAATGTATCGCTCTCACTTCAGAGACTGATATCAACCATAGCGTCTGACCCGGATCGGGCGGCTACAAACAGCGTCTGTACCCCATGCGAGGGGCGGCTGATTTACTACCTGGCCGTAGGTATAAAAGGCTTGGCGTCAGCAAGGGCATGCGGCCGGAAAACTATGCCAAAACCAATATGACAGCGAATCTTAGTTTAGCCTCGGAAAATGCTAGGGCGTACCCCAGAAGCGACGTGCAGGGATTTCGCCCGACCCCTGTGAGAAATGGGCTAGGGCTACTGGGTCACGAGCGAACCCGGCTAAAGAGGCTAGCTCAAAAATATGGTGAGTTACGAAGAATAGGCACACTGAATGTAGGAACAACGACTGGGAAAGGAAGGGAGTTAGTGGATCTCATGGAAAGGAGAAAGGTGAAAATATTGTGTGTACAAGAGACTAGATGGAAGGGAAATAGGGCTAGAGAGTTGGGTAGTGGCTATAAGCTACTATACAGTGGAGCAGATAAGGATGGGAGGAATGGAGTGGGAATAATCCTCTCCCGAGACACAAAGGAGACCATAGTCCAAGTTAAGAGAAGGAGTGACAGGATAATGAGCATCAAACTGTGTCTTGATGGACAATTGGTAAACATTGTGTGTGTTTATGCTCCGCAAGTGGGTTGCGATGAGGAAGAGAAAATATCCTTCTGGGAAGATATGGATCGTGAGCTTGGAGATATACCAGCGAATGAAAGATTGATAGTGGGTGGTGACTTAAATGGACATGTCGGAAGGAGTCGAGATACAATCGAAAGAGTACATGGAGGCTGGGGAGTAGGAGTGAGGAATGATGAAGGACATAGAATCGTGGATTGTGCGATGGCATATGATTTGGCGATTGTGAATACATGTTTCGAGAAAAACACAGGTCAATATATGACTTACAAGAGTGGGACCAGAGAAAGCCAGATTGACTTCTTAATGTGTAAAAGGTCTCAATTAAGGGAAATACAAAACTGTAAAGTTTTTAATGGTGAAGCAGTGGCAGCACAGCATAGGACGGTAGTCATGGACTGGAAAATGAAGATTAGGAAGAAAGGCAGACCTGTGCGAGTCTTAACAAAAATTAAGTGGTGGAGATTAAATGAAGAGGTGTTGAAGGACCAGTTTAAGGAGAAAGTACTCAATGGAGTGGTTCTTTGCAATGATGTGCAGGAGTGGTGGGCGCACAACAGCAGTTTGATAAGGAGGGTAGGAACTGAAGTGCTAGGGAGAACTTCTGGCAAGAAACCACTAGCTGACAAAGAAACATGGTGGTGGAATGAGGAGGTACAGAAGATCGTGAAAGCCAAAAGTGATGCAAAGAAGTTATGGGATATGTCAGGTAGACAAGAGGATAAAGAGAACTACAAGAGATGTAATAAGGAAGCAAAGAAGGTAGTAGCACAGTCAAAGGCACAAATGATGGATCGGCTGTACGAAGAGTTGGAAACTACAGAAGGTGAAAGAAAAATTTTCAGAATAGCGCAGGCGAGAGATAAAGACAAGAAGGACTACACCCAAATAAAACAGATCAAAGATGAAAATGGTCTAGTATTAACGGACCATTCCGACATCAAGTGCAGATGGAGAAACTACTATGGAAAACTTCTCAATGAAGAGAACCCAAGGGTATATTTAGGAGAAGGAGAAAAACACCAGGGTCTGACAATGGATATTAGAAGAGAAGAAGTAACATTAGCACTTAGGAAAATGAAAAACGGAAAGGCAACAAGACCCGATGAAATACCAGTTGAAGTGTGGAAGTATCTAGAGAAAGATGGAATCGACATGTTGCTGGATTTAATGCAAAAAATGTACTCTCAAGAAACAATACCTGATGAATGGAGAGAAAGTATTTTAGTGCCTATATATATAGAGAAGGGGGATATTCAGGACTGTGCCAACTACAGGGGCATTAAGTTAATGTCCCATACCATGAAAATCTGGGAAAGAGTGATAGACAAGAGGATCCGGGAGGAGACTAGCATTGGCGAGCAACAATTCGGCTTCATGCCAGGAAAACGGACCACAGACGCAGTCTTTGCCCTGAGACAAGTAATGGAAAAGTATCGTGAAAGACAGAAGGGATTACACTTCGCATTCATGGACCTAGAGAAAGCATATGACCGGGTGCCCCGAGGAGAAGTCTGGAGATGTTTACGAGCGAAGGGAGTCCCAGAGAAGTACGTGCAGTTGGTTCAGGAAATGTACAAAGACGCAAGAACACAGGTTAGAAGCAGCGTTGGACTTACAGATTGGATTCCGGTTCGAGTAGGTTTACACCAAGGTTCGGCTTTAAGCCCATATCTGTTTGACCTAATTCTGGACGAAATGTCTTGTGGATTACGAGACCAAGCCCCCTGGTGCATGATGTTTGCGGACGATATTGTGTTGTGTAGTACCACCAAAGATGTCATAGAAGAAAAACTGGAACAGTGGAGGGCAGCCTTGGAAGACAGAGGACTCAGGATTAGCAGGAAGCAGACAGAGTATATGAGGTTCAATACAGACCAAGACTGTGAGATCAGAATGCAAGGGGAAACGTTAAATAGAGTGGATGAGTTCGAATACCTGGGTTCGGTGGTGACTGGAGATGGAAATCTGGATCTGGAAGTGTCACGCAGGATTCAGGTAGGATGGATGAACTGGAGGAAAATGTCAGGAGTGCTCTGTGACCGCAGGATCAAGCCTAAGGTTAAGGGGAAAATATATAAAACTGTCGTAAGACCTGCATTGCTGTATGGCTCTGAAACATGGCCTGCACGCAAAACGCACACACACAGGCTTGACGTCACGGAAATGAAAATGCTCAGGTGGATGAGTGGAGTGACTAAGCGTGATAGAGTGGAAAATGTCAAAATAAGAGGAACATTGAAGGTTGTGGAAATATCTAAGAAGATACAAGAAAAGCGACTTCAATGGTACGGGCATGTGAGAAGAAGGGAGGAATCCTACGTGGGGAGGAAGATGCTAGACATGCAAATACAGGGAGTGAGAATGCGAGGTAGACCTAAACGAAGATGGATGGATTGTGTACAGGAGGACCTCAGAGAAAAACAGTTGTCAGAAGAGGATGTGCATGACCGGGCTAAATAGAGGAGAGCTGTCAGAAACATCGACCCCACATAGGAGTGGGAATTATGTAAAGAGAAAGAAGAAGACTCTGATAGGATACAAGAAACAAATGTACAGAATTTTTTTATGATTTCCAACTGCCGCCACCTTTCATTTTTGAAAGCAATTGAACAACATTAGATGCTTAAGTTATATATTTAGCTTTAAATAGAGATTGGCTGTGCCAAGTTTCACTATGCTCAGATTATAAGATTGCCAGAAGAGTAATTCTGGATATTTGGAAAACATGTGGCCACCATGTTGTTTGTGTCTTTTTAGGTTTTGAAAGTCATACTGTATGTACTTACTTAATAGTCCTCTATCACTATATTAGTTATAGTTAATTGTTTCAGTAGACTGTGATGTGTGATTGCATGTGAGTGTGTCTGGTGACAGACTGTTTTAGTGGTAGTAGTTGTTGTTGGTGGAACTTTAGTATTTTTTCGTTAGTAGAATTTTGGTATTTAATTGTTAGTACGGTAGAAGGTTAGTATTCTTGTTAGTAGAATTGCTCTTACTTATTTTGAAAGGGAGTAGCAGCCTTTCAGAAAAAATCAATTCTTTACTAGTCTTATAGACGGTGAAGATATTGATAATATGAGCCAAATAATGGCTACACTGCGTCCTGCTGCACGGCTGAAAGCAACGGGAAACTACAGCCGTATGCTATTCCCGAGGATATGCACCTCTCTATGCATAAATACATGTGATGATGGCCTCCTCCCTTGTAAAATTTCAATCCGGAGGTAAACTAGTCCCCCGTTCGGATCTCCGGGTGGGGACTACTCGAGAGGGGGTTAACATCACAGAAGTGACAAAGAGGAAATCTGACATTCTACGGATCGGAGCGTGGAATGTTAGAAGTCTGCTAGGAAATGGAAGGTTAGAAAACTTAGAAAGGGAAATGGATAGGTTGAGGTTGGATTTGGTTGGGATTAGTGAAATGCGCTGGCAGGAAGAACAGGACTTTTGGTCAGGAGACTATAGGGTCATTAGCACTAAATCAAACAATGGCCAAGCAGGGGTTGGCCTCATATTGAGTAGGAAACTTGGACAGCGGGTGGAATATTATGAGCAATATAGTGAACGGATTATTGTAGCAAAAATCAATACTAAACCTACCTGCACCACAGTGGTACAAGTCTATATGCCTACCAGTCAAGCTGATGATGAGGATGTTGAAAAGGTCTACGAAGATATAGACGAAATTCTGAGGTATATCAAGGGTGATGAAAATGTTATAGTAATGGGAGATTGGAATGCTGTGGTAGGAAAAGGGAGAGAGGGGAAGATAGTAGGAGATTTCGGATTAGGTGAAAGGAATGATCTAGGAAGCAGGCTGGTAGAATTCTGCACTGAGCATGAGTTGGTCATAGCTAACACCTTATTCAATAACCACAATAGAAGAATATACACATGGATGAGACCAGGAGATACAGGGCGTTACCAAATCGACTTCATTATGGTCAAGCAGAGGTTTCGAAACCAGATTTTGGATTGCAAAACATATCCTGGTGCTGACATAAACTATGACCACAATCTGGTTGTAATGAAATGCAGATTAAAGTTGAAGAAACTGAAGAAAAGTCAAAAGCCAAAAAGGTGGGCAATAGACAGACTGAAAGAGAAGGATGTAAACGAAAGATTCAAGAAGAGTATAAAGGAAGGACTAATGAAAAACCCTAAACAAACTTCAATTGCAGACGAATGGGCACTTTTGAAGAATGAAATAACAAAATCCGCAGAAGAAAACATTCGTAGGAAAGAGAGAATAGGTAGAAAACCGTGGATTACTCAGGATATACTCGAATTGATGGATGAAAGGTGGAAGCACAAGAATGTAAGAGATGAAAAGGGGAAAGCAGAATACAGACGTCTGAGAAATGAGGTTAACAAGAAGTGCAAGGAAGCGAAAGTAGAATGGTTAAAAGAGAAATGTGCTGGTATAGAAAATTGTCTGAAATTAGGAAAAGTAGACACAGCTTATCGAAGGATTAAGAATACTTTTGGGGAAAAGGAGACTAAGTGCTGTAATATTAAGGACACAAATGGAAAGCCTCTAACAGATAGGGAAGAAAAGGTTGAGAGATGGAAAGCTTACATAGAGAGATTGTATAAGGGAAAGGAGATTGAGAATCATGTAATAGAAAGGGAGGAGGAAATTGATGAGGATGCGAAAGGAGAAATAATATTGAGATCAGAATTTGATAGAGCTTTGGAAGACTTAAGCAGGAATAAAACACCAGGCATAGATGATATACCGATTGAGTTGCTACGCTGCATAGGAGATGAAGGTCTGATCAGGTTATTTCACTTGGTGTGTAGGATTTATGAGACAGGTGAGGTACCCCCTGATTTCAAGAAGAATGTAATCATCCCTATACCAAAGAAAGTGGGAGCTGACAGATGTGAAGATTACCGTACAATCAGCTTGATTACTCATGCTTCCAAGATCCTGTCTAGAATAATTTACAAGAGGATTGAGAGCCAGATAGAAACGGAGTTGGGTGAAGACCAGTTTGGTTTCAGGAGAAATGTAGGAACAAGGGAAGCTGTACTAAGTCTTAGGCTGATTTTGGAAGGTAGAATAAGGAAAGATAAGAGAACGTTCATGGCTTTTGTAGACTTAGAAAAGGCTTTTGATAACGTTGATTGGACTAAATTGTTTGACATTTTGAAATCGATTGGAATAAAGTACAGGGATAGGAGGGTGATATACAATCTATACAGAAATCAGACAGCAGTCATTCGAGTTGAAGGACACGAGAGAGAAGCTGGTATTCAGAAAGGTGTAAGGCAAGGCTGCAACTTATCGCCCATACTTTTCAATCTTTACATTGAACAAGCAATGAAGGAAATTAGAGAAAAATTTAAAGTGGGAGTGAAGATTCAAGGAGAAATAATTTCAACTCTGAGATTTGCTGATGACATCGTCATCTTGGCCGACAAGCCTGAGGATTTGAATGAGTTTTTGAATGGTATGGACTCCGTCTTACGGAAAGAATTCATGACGAAAATTAATAAATGTAAAACAAAAATACTGGAATGCAGCCGAAATAAATCAGAAACCTCTATGGAGATCAAATTGGCAGGTGAAAAGCTGAAGGAAGTAGGAGACTTCTGTTACTTAGGAAGCAGAATAACCAGTGATGGACGAAGCAAAGAGGATATAAAAAGTAGGTTGGCTCAGGCAAGAAAAGCATTTCTACATAAAAGGAATCTGCTGACATCGAATATAGATTTAGGTATTAGGAAGTCATTTTTGAAAGCCTTTGTCTGGAGCGTGGCGCTCTATGGAAGTGAAACTTGGACTATTGGTGCAGCAGAAAAGAGGAGAATTGAAGCATTTGAAATGTGGTGTTACAGGAGAATGATGAAGGTCAGATGGGTAGATAGGGTTACAAACGAAGAGGTATTAAGACGAGTGGGAGAGGAGAGATGTTTCTGGCGACTGCTAATGAAGAGAAGAGATAGGTTGGTAGGACACATACTAAGACACCCAGGAATAGCAAGCTTAGTTATGGAAGGAAGGGTCGAGGACAAGAACTGTAGGGTTAGACCAAGGTTAGAATATGTTAAACAGATTGCCTCCGATGTAGGGTGTGGTAGCTATGTAGATATGAAACGATTAGCTCAGGACAGGGAGGCATGGAGGGCTGCATCAAACCAGTCAAAAGACTGAAGACTCAAACAACAACAACCAAAACTTCCTACGTTGGTGCAATGTGTGTTTAGAAATTGAACTACTCTGAAATTATAATTGTAATTATAATTATTAAATATGTTAAAAAGTGTAAATGTGTTCAACTTATGGGGCACTACGGAGTGCCTTGGCCGCCATGTATCTTTGCGAGTCTCAGTTCTATAGGAAGGATCGTCACTGTAGGTTAATCACTCCTGAAGCGTTACCAAATTTGTATTTAAGGCGAAATCAAGTAAACATTTTGTGGAATTAAGAAATATAACTATTTTATCATTTAAAAAATATGAGTGCACCTAACCCAACCGCCATTTTCGACCCTTCCAGGTTAGATCACAACTTATATAGTAAAATTCCAGCATGTTCCCCATTAACTTATACATATGAATTATGGACAAATAGTTATCTTGCAACAAGAATTTTTTTTTCCTCGACCAATACTTAGTTAGTGCAGGGCTGCGTTGGCCATATATGCACCCATGCGTTTGTCACACATGGTGGGAGTACTTGCGCATCAGTAATCTTTATCCAGACCAATTGGTTTGCCTATTTTTATTTTTTTCACATACGCTTAAATACAGTGAGTATATTTTGTATCGGACGGAGACTCGCGAGCCGGTCACCCGCCGAGCACTTGGCCGTAATCCGCTTCTTCGCGCCACAAGTTTCCCTCCTTTGCAGTCTGCTGAGAGCATTAACAGTGTGAGGTTCAGTTTAGTCAATTGTTCACGTGTTTAGTAAAAGAACGCTCGAAGCTTGTGGTTTAACGTGACTGTTAATCTTGCGATCATGAGCCACGGGACACACGTGTTTAGTGCTCAGTGTGCTGTTCCAATGCAATTTTCATTACGTGAACGTATATATATATATATATATATATATATATATATATAATACCTTCATAAAGTACAGGAAATCTTGTGCGAAAACACGACGGAAATTCCGTCAGAAATTTCCAAACAGACCACTGCCTAGCGTCAATACAATAAAAGATCTAGCAAAAAAGTTCAAACGGTGAATGGCGAACATTTTCAGCACCAGCTGTGAACTAGGCAAGTACAAATTCCTATACTCAATGACTCAGTGCCGTGCCGGCGCCGCATAACAACAAAGTGCGTAGCGGGAGACAGGCTCGCGGCGCGGGCGAGTGGGCAAGCGAGGGTCTCTGTCAGATACAAACTAAACTCTCTGTACAATATTAAGCATGACCTGAGTAGTGTATTTTCTTCGCCATACTTCACGGGCAGTGTAAGTGATGCAACTTTTACATTTATTTAATGATAAAATAGTAATATTTCCTCGAATGATGCAAAATTGTTGCCGTAAATACAAGTTTTCTTTACTTTCCAATATCATTGACGTGTTTGCTCGGATGTACCCCAACTTCAGGTTTAATAAAAAAAGTAGAGAGAGACCAGTGTCATTAGCATATTTGCAACTTACGGTTTTCGTACCCACTTTATCATATGGGTTAAGGGACATCTTCCATGAAATTCTTCCCTTAAGCTTGATTTTAAGACTATGTTTTGTTTTTATTGCCCAAGTGTTAAAACGACATTATGAATATATAGTTTTCTCACTATACTTTTGGTATTTTATAATGTTCATTTGAATTTGATATTGTAAATATCTGTCATCTCTTTTAAATTTTTTCATACATGTTTGAGTTTGGTACTGTAAGTTAAATAATATTTGTTTTAAACTTTGATTTTGTTTTTATTTGCACATCACACTGTCTGCTCTGTTCCACCTGTTAAAACCACAACACACTTCTGACATACTGACTAGATTCATTGTAGTCTTGATGGGTCAAGTGAATAAGTGAGTTGATTGCAAACTCTACACGTTGGCGTTTAACGAGTTCCACAGGTGGGCTTCAATGCTCTTTGAGTTCGTTACAGTCAATTGCTACAAGTCGGAAGTTTGTTTTAGACGATTGCCCTTGACCTTGAAGCTTGCGGGCAAGCCTGTACACAGTATCTCTCTCGCCCTCTCGCTTCATAGTTGTCACCACCGGTCTGATGTAATGGAATTCCAGACTTCAGCACGTGACGACACCATCATTCAGACCAGTGCAGTCGACATCGAAGTATTGTGTGACGCGGAAGTACACGTTACATAGTTACGAACAGAACGCCATTATATTTGCCAATGACTGTACTTCAGCAGAAGCGTGAGATCGATATGTCAATCATCTGACCGCATGGGACAGGTGACAACAACACAGGTACTGTAGTAACTCGCCTCCAGGCTTCCATTAAGATTTTTCACTCGTCTAAAACAAAGTCTGGCCTGTACATGTTTTCCGCAACACTCCTTAGTGCAGCTAATCTACAGCCTACTAGCTGGGTTGTCCCGCGCTGACACTTGAATCGCCTTTCTGTGGTTTCCAAGCCACGTGGGAATTGCGGGAAATGAGTTAGCGGATCACCTCGACCCGCTAGAGATATTCGCTCTCAGTTATGCCGACAAGAACTGGTGGGAGAGTCAGTGGCTAGCTGACCCAATGCTCAATAAACTGAGAGCGAACTACACGTGTGTGGTGGAGCTCTTTCCGGCCACGGAGGGAGTCCGTCATTTTGTGAAGACTAAGGATAGGTCATGCAAGATCCAGCCACTTGTACCTAATGAAAAGGGAAGACTACCCACTTTGTACCTTGGTGACTTATTCAGCGAGGCCTACATTTTAAATGAGTGTGTAATCTTGCTGACATACGAAGGAATCTTGGTTTGCCGATGACGTGGTAGCTGATGATCTAGTCCAATCTAAATTTACAAGTGTTCATTGACTCAAATACTTAGTTCCTTTTTGTTTTCCGTAATTGTGTGTTTATAATTATACCTATTAGTTTTATTTAATTTTTTGTTTTATTAATTTTCAGTCTTTACACATTTAGGTATCCCCCTCAAAATTTAAGTTTATAATCCAAATTTGCATAATTTTGTGTTAAGGGGGGCAGATGACCTCGTAGTTCTGCCAATTAAAACAAGTAATATCTGACCAAAACAAATCGCAGCATTGTTTGGCGGCAAAAGCTTACCAATTTTTTATTTTTTTACTAAAAAGTTAGTTATTTTATACTCTGATTTATGAAAGGTGAACGGTGATGGTTGTCATCCCCTTGAAGGGCGAGGTGAGAAGAAGAGAGTGGCAACTGTCTCCATGGCAAGAGCGAGCAGTGTTGCAATGTATGCGGACACAGCAGTGTTCTATTGTGCCTTGACTCGTCACTGTCATTAGATCGCCAGGCAGGGGAGCTAACTTTCCCAGTATTTGTGTCTTCCTGCAAGCCTCTTGGAATGTTATGAGCCATGATCTGTCTCAGTGGCAACGCAGCATTTCCCCACGTGCTAGCTTTGACAGACGTCAGTGTTCATTATTGGTAATCCACAGAGTATTACTATGACAAATATCAAGGAACACCGTTAATCAATACAATATAATTACAAAATTTTTGCACTTTTGGTACATGTTTCGAGCTCATAAAGCTGAAGAAGGGCTGTATGAGCTTGAAACATGTACCCTCAAGTGTAAAAATTATATTGTATTGATTGAGGGAGTTCCTTGATATTTGTCTTGGTAATTTTACTGTCAATACGGACCTAACAGATTCCAATATGGAGTCTAATAACATTGAGAATACAGAGTATACTGAAAAATATTTAATGTCATTGGGCACAATTTGTGTTGACTGAAAACCCTTCATGTATGCCAAACTGTTTCTAATCCTTAGTTTATGGGCTCCGACAACGCGGTCATGTAGCTTTATATTCCTTGTTTTGCCTAATGGTGTAGTTTTTTTGAAGACAAACTTTTCAATTGGTCGAAGACCGGAGGACAAATTAAACCTACGGTACCTTTGTTTCTATTCATGACACTTAATTCATGGACTTCCCTTGGAACATGCACTGGAGTGTGACAATAAGCCAATGCCCAATCTAAGCCAGCAATGGCTTGGCACTGTCTTACATTGTAACGAGAGAGTTGTCTCAACTGGGATATCTGGATTTGGTTCAAACTAAAAGGATTAAAACTAATTAAAAATTCAAGATATCTGTGAGATACCCGAGCGATCCCACCTAAAAAATTTTTAAAGCAAAGTGAAGTTTCATATTTTTCCATACGACAGGTGGTTAGAAAACTGGAATTTAAATCAATGAACACCAGCCACACGAAAACAACACTGTATGGATGGGTAAATTTACAAAATAACTGGTACTGATCACGAGAGAATTCATAAAACTCCACATCATGACCTTAAAATAGGAGTTTGGTATGCTAAATATATTGTAGGGCAGATTTTTTTTAACGACCCCATCCATTCTGACCAATACATAGAATTAGAGTATGGACGGTATATAGTGAGGCTTAAAGGACAAGCTGACTGCTCTGGGCAGACAGATTCCCAGTCATGTTTCAGCCCGCTGTATTGTCAACATCGCGTTTTAATGTTTAAAATCTCTGCCTGCCATAGTCTTAAGCTCCGCACAGTTAAGGGAACGCTCCACCATTCATACTGTACTGCGACCTTAAAGCCTCACCACATACTGTCTGTACTCTAATACTGAAATGGCTGAACAGGAAAGGTGACTTGGGTATTTTCAGCAATCATTGCATGGAATAAATAGAGCAGGTTTATGACCAGTGTGCTCTCCTGATTTAACGCCTCAACTGGGAGATCTGGATTTGGTTCTACATGAAAGGATTAAAACTGATTAAAAAATTCAAGATCTGAGCGATCCCACCCAAAAATCCTTTAAAGCAAAGTGACGTTTCATATTCTTCTATGCGACTTCTACTTGTGGGGCAATTTCAAAGACTAGAGAGAGTAGAAATAATCACAGATCCACCACCCATAGAGGAACTGAAATATGCAATTCACACAGAAAATTTGAAGAGTCAAGAGGCCAAGGAAAATGTCAGGATGGTTCTTAACTTAAGGCCATGGCCACTTCATACCCAAGCATCACCTGAATTACAAATACACACATTACTACAGGCATCGCAGGTTATCAGACAAAATCTACAAAATGACCATGATGTCGAAGCCCCTCACCAAGGCCGAGTTTCAGAGTGTGAACCGTCGTCGGAGTTTTTAAGAGCGTTAAAAATCCCTCAGTATGCCTTCCTTTGGAGGGGAAGTAAAGCCGGTGGTCCCATGTCTGATTTATGGCATGAAACAGAACCTTCCACTTACTACACTTGTGTGAAGCCAGAATTTGTAGGTTAGGTTTGATTAATGCTCTTAAGTTCCGACGTTCGTCACCGGGTGCTGGTTGCGATGGCATCTAGTAGTAGCGGAGTTCACAGCTCGATGTCATGGATGGTAGCATTTTGTAGCGAAAGAAAACAGATAGCACACATTAATACAATCATCGCAACTAACACCGGTTGTCAGACAGATTCTACACACACCCAAAGTACACAGGGCACATGACTGCGTTGTCACAGCCCCTAAACTAAGGAACCAACCACCAGAGTGTGAACCAGAATATCTACAGGCTGAGCATTTTCAATACTTAATGTAATGAGGTAAGTTTCTCTACTAGTAGTGCAATTTGATTTTTAAATAATTTTTTACAGGCGTACGAGAAAGGCGTGGCGTGGCTGTGACCTAACTCCATTTATCAACACTTATAGGGGCTCGCCTTGTACATAATCAAATAATAAACGCTTGTAAGTGTTGCCTTAACGAGCCAGGCTGTACTACCATCGACCTAGAATAACCTAACCTCCTTACTAAAATAAGGCAGAGCATTGGACCTAATTTCTCCCACAGTGATGGAATTTTTGAGGAATATACTAGGCACATCATCCATCATATTGCAAAAATAAAACTGTTCCATTAGTGTACTGGAGCCCCAGCAAGCCTTTCTTTCCTTTCTGTACACCTAACATGAGGGGTCAGGGCATTTTTCACACATGCTTACACCAAACAATGCATTATGTGAAAATATGGCAGAAAAAAATAAATGGCCCATGGATACACTGCATGCGACTGTTATCAAGCTAACATTGCACTCCAGTTTCCAACTTGTTCAGCAAATATGTCTAACCACTCGTTTGCGCCCTTTCGTCCAAAGCAAGGTTAGAGTTGGGTTTCCTTCAATCCTCACTACCTGTGAGAGAATCACTAAATGTTTCGCATCTTGCAATGTACAGTTTGCTCCTCCAATTGTTTCCAGTATCCTCAACAGCTCGCGAATTAGAGCATATTCTCGAGTCCACTGGAAGCTCTGAGACATGTATTTGGTCTTCAGCAGGCACGCAGCACATGGTTTCTCCACAATCTTGACATGGCCAAGCTCTCTGCCTTACTGACAATGTGTCAGCATGCATGCCCCAGAATTTGAGGCGTACAGCTCATCTGATATCCCAAAATGCAACCAGAAAGCACAAACAGAAAACAATGGAGCAAACTGTACATTTAAGCCAAACTTTTCAAGTTGTTACTAAAACAAGGGGTAGGTACGCCCTGGACCAAACTGGGATAGACATGGCATGCAGGGGCTGGTATAAGGCGAGACTGTTTTATGCTACAAATTTCACTACATTATAGCCTTGAATAGCATTGTTTATTACAAAATAAGCAGCAAGTATTTTTCCTTGTATCTGAAAAGTTAAATTTGATGCCTTCATTCACAATTCTTAATACCTTGACATGTCTTCTTTGCGGAATATGATTCTTTTATTGCAAGAAAATAAAACTTCAGTCTCCAAAATGAATAGCCATGTAAACAAGTTGATAAATTAAAAGGCAAATTATTTACATTACAATATTTACAGGAAGGTCAATGCAAACACACACCAACGTTAATCAATAGAATAGATTGTTTCTCCTTACACTAAACTATTCCCCCCAGACACAAAATACAGCACACTAAAGGTTTGTAAGTGTTGCCTTAACGAGCCAGGCTGTACTACGATCGACCTGGAATAACCTAACCTCCTCACATTATAGCCTTGAATAGCATTGTTTATTACAAAATAAGCAGCAAGTAAGTTATTTTTCCTTGTAAATTATGTTAAATTATGTGTGTTGAAAAGGCTTCACATTAAAACACAAACCTAACCTGGGGCTTAGGACTCAGATCCTGTCGTTTGTAGTAGAACCTAGTCGCAGCCAATGGTTTTGTCCAGATATTAGTCTCGCATAGTAGTGACCAATGGTATTGCCTCACCGAAGAATGCAGAGCAATTTTCAAATTGAACTAAAAGTAATTTATGAACATTCGTTATTTACGACCAAACTTCTCATTTGAACAAATGTGACTGCATCCACATGTAACGACGAACCTTTTAAAACTTCATTCAGCAGCATAACATAGCGGCAATTCTCAACACTACATCAACGTCCATGCGTTGTCAACTGAACTAAAAATTTCCCCTATAGGCCTACATATAGGAATCACGGTATATAACTTACATGAAATATCAAGAATATATATATATTTATGGCCAAATCGAGAAAATTTTGTGGCATTCCAATGAACATTACTATTTAATCTTTAAATAAAGCACTTGACCTACTTTCATTGTACATGAAATAAGCATAAATGACTAGGTATCAATTTCAAATGTAGGCCTATGATTATAATAGCAAGCATGATAGCCGCTCTTCGCTCATCCTCTGCTTGCTTAGCATATGGGAAGCTTGATAGACCCAATGGTTGTGCTATCGACTAGATCAAACCTCGATAGATCAATGATTGTAGCATAATCTTTACTGTGTGAATGCACAGCAATCAGAATTAAATGATGTTTTTAAATGCAAATTGTTTGTTAAGTGATGCATTGAACAGTTCCAGTACATGAACCACTATCGGCTGTTATGATTCCACTGACAATAAACGTGTAGCCTAATTAATACCTATGCTTCAAAATTATGACTTGAACTGTCTTATTTTATAAGAAAAACATTGGTGTGTTTGCACTAACATACACATATTTATTTAACACTAATTTTTCAATGATTTTTACAAAATATTGGCAACATATGTTTAAAATATTTCAATTTCAATTCAGATACCAATAACTGACCAAATTTGGTATCCAAGTGAATTCGTTCAATAAACATACTATTGTCTTTGCTGCAATAAACAACAAAATCACACACAAAAACATTCGTCAATATCATACCCAAGGTAATTTGCCCATAGTATGGATGTTTCCTCTTCAAACAATACCCACTGTCAGGATTGTGTGAAAGAAAACTGCATTTGGGCAACACTTCTTCTATACATCTGTCCTTTCCCTCGTATGGGCACTTAATTTCATTTAAACCCACTGGCTTGCCATTGTCCATTATCATTCCATCGGGTGAATAACCTAACCAAGGTTCACATTCACTGACCACTAACCCACACTCGGCCTCTCTGCACTTTCTAACCTCTTCAAAGTGTAGTCTAGCTGCAGGCTCCTACAGAATGCCATGTTCAATACACTTGTTAGAAAATGCTCTGACATTAAAGACACGCATTGTCTTTCCTTGCCAGTCATTTCCTTTATAAGTATACAAGCCGTAGCAGCGGCTGCCCGTAACTCTGTAGCTCCTTTCCTTTCTCCACTCGCTTCTCTCAAGAGTTCTCACACACAACTCGTATGCATTATAAATTACAACATTATGCAAATAAAACTCTCTACAACAATCCTGGGGTTCATCAAAATAACAGTCTCTTGTTAATTCCACAAGCAGATTGGATGAATTTGACTGAGATATGATAATCTTCACAGTTTCATTAGGCACATCCTCAGTCCACTCCTCTTCCGTTACCTTTGTGTTCGAACCTGCTGCGTGCATCGCCAAAGCAGACTTTGGGAGTCTTGCAACAGCCCGTTGGTAAATTTCTTCGCGGTGCAAATTTAACACCCTCCGTTCTGTTGCTTTATGGCAACAGAAAGTGGTAACTGGTTCTGCTATTTGATATCTTTGAACAGCTGTCCCCTTCAGCTCACTCCACAGACACTTCTTGTCTGTTGAAGACAGGACTTCCAGCGAGTTCATATCTGTTCTAAATGAAAAGAAAGAAAATTGTCAAATGCAAATACATCAGAACCTATTAATTCACACACTATTATACTCGTCAATTTGCTTTAATGGTATCAATAACAGTCAGTTACTTTTACATAGTAATAATAATAATAATAATAATAAGCGCAGTCAGCTGGCATTTGAGGGTGCGCAAATGCGAGGGAGCCGTGTCAGTAGATTTACTGGCACGTTAAAGATCCCCTTCGGGGCAAAATTCCGGCACCCCGGCGTCTCTAAAAGCCAGTGTAGTTAAAAGGGACGTAAAACCAATAACATTATTATTATTAATAATAATAATAATAATAAAGGACTAAATGGCCCATTTACCTGTGACAGAAAAGCAGGACTGCTAAAACATGTTTGCAGCATTCTGATGCACCTGCCTTGCATGAACATTGAAACTGTTTAATTGTGAGCGTTCTCCTTTCAATTTCTCCTGTGACCACGTGTGGCGGAGCGGATAAAGCCGACGTCTGGAGCACAAGAGCGTAAATTGACCAAACATTGTCATCGTTGTTCACTCTTCCACATAACATGACATGTTTGGCAAATAACACTTCTTCCCCTTCCGTAAAATTTCTAGAGTCTATGGTACAGTGAGCAAACTCAAATATAGCTTTTAAACGTAACAGCGCCATGACTCGAACTGCACAAAAACAAATACCAGCAGACAACCGATGCTTGACAATATGCAATTGACACATAAAATCCAGTGAAACACACAAATTAGATCACGTGTATCGCACAGTTATACATATATACTATTAAAAATAACACTGTCATTTTAGGGACCACATTTACTGATTATAACCGAAAAATAAAAAGTGTTCCATATCAAACGCGTGTTATTGAGTAAATTTACCCTACTTATCCAGACCGACCGCAGCGCCCCAAGTGTTAGTTTGAGTTGCCAATTGCAAGGCAGAGTATTATGACATCAACTATGCGAACATGATTTGGTCAAAAGGCAGAGGGGTGATGACTGACGCGGATTTTTGGCGAAATGTCAATCCTATTCAAGCAGCTCACAGAGTATAAGGCAACACGTTGCTAAAGCTCCTGTCGAAAAGTTCGATACCGGTACCGTACTATCGCTCCTCTGCTAATAAGTCCAAGACCATCTTATCAATGTGAAATCTGCGGCCAGTGTTTCAGTTACCGGTATGTGAAGACTCTGAAACGCCACCAACGAGATGATCAGCTGGGAAGAAAGCATGGGAGTGCAGCTTGTGTCATCATCGGGAAACCTCAGAAAATTGTTTGTCTGAACATTTAAAATCAGTGGACGAATTACCTGTAAAATCTTAAAATCTACAGTTCTCTTAGTTTAAAAATTGGAAACAAGAAACTCAACAAACCAGACAATCTATATTTGTTAAACATCATGGTTCTCACAAAGTTGCTGGCAATACCATAAAACATTATAATGGATGTCATCGTTCAGGTCATTTTATCTCTTAAGGCTCATCCACAATGCGCAATCGGCAGTTGTAATTGTCAGTCGAGAATTTTCTTCGATTGCCAACTACCCGACTACAGCAATGTAATAGCCAATCAGAGCAGGCCAGAAGCTGACGTCACGCTGTTGTTGTGACGATAACGCGACGTTCTTGAGACAGCTGTTGCTTGTGTTCTTATTTCGTTGCTTCAAATATCAAACTTCTAATTTAGATATGTCTGATTAATCACAAGAGCATCACGTCGAAGATGACATTTTCATGGATCTTGTGAGGCAGAGAAAATGGTTGTCAGTCGAGAATTTTTTCTTCGATTGCCAACTACCCGACTACAGCAATGTAATAGCCAATCAGAGCAGGCCAGAAGCTGACGTCACGCTGTTGTTGTGACGACAACGCGACATTCTTGAGACAGCTGTTGCTTGTGTTCTTATTTCGTTGCTTCAAATATCGAACTTCTAGTTTAGATATGTCTGATTACTCACAAGAGCATCACGTCGAAGACGACATTTTCATGGATCTTGTGAGGCAGAGAAAATGGTTGTACGATTAAGGCGACCCTAAGTACAAAAATAACATGTTCAAAGACCAGACGTGGAAGTTGGGTTGGAAAGGAAGGTTTGAATACCCATACTGCATTTAATGAACATTTAATTTAATAAATTAATGTCTTAGACGGAATTATGTAACATTATAAAGTTATTTCATGCATGTCAACATCTATCGTATTTTATTCCGAAAATAAGAATGTTTTTAGGGCAAATCGTTATTAGAAAGAAAAAAGCAACATTTCTAAAAATATTACTATTTTATCCGTTTAATAAATATAGCACTTGCACCATCGACATTGAACATGGAACAGTGAAAAGCAAACTAATATAACTACTATAGTTATTTGTTAAATCAATTTAATTGAAATGAATCAGGAGTTATGGTAATTAATTGTAATAATACGCACACATCAAATGGAGCCGAATATAATCTGTGGTGAACCAAAGGTTTGTCAGTATCCTAAAACCTTGGTACACCTATGGTACTTAAATTGAAACACACATCAAAAGGGAGTCAAGCATTCATGTATCATGAACCTTGTAAGGCAAATGGTTAATAGGCGTGATTTGCAATGGACGAATGCAATGATATCTCATGTATTTAGTCTTGTTGAAGTGTTTGTCTAGAACTGCCTTCAGTGGTTTTGGAATACGTATAATGAGCCCAGTCCCAAAGGTCATATGTTCAAATACGTAGAAATTTTATAAGGACTGGATTGGAGGACGCACTGCCACATGCGGCAAATCCGAAAAGGGTGGATTCAATTCCCACCTTGACCATCCTAGACCTCCAGGGTGGTTCCTCGGATGCCTCCTTCCCAATCCTCATCCCAATTACAAATGCACACACTGCAACACACACCCAAGTACATGGGGTTGAAATGACCATAATGTCCAAACCCCTAAATGAAACAACTGTTATTAAAACTTAAGAGTGCCTACTCCTCACTTTCACAAGGTAGATTATTTATGATTCACAAACCTTTCCGGGAGTCGGTACAAGTTGATTTCAATTTCAATTGCCACTGCTGCACCTGAAATATTTGTTTCATTACGTAAATGAAGCATTTTTGTTCGTGCTCATTTCACGATCCGCGCCATGTTACATTGACGTCACACCTGTTGCCAACATGTCCGATACAAAATTCACCACACGACACGTGAATAATGAAATAGAAGGCATAACCGTTGGCCTGGATAAAGATTATTAATGCGTGACTACCCCCACTGTACGTGACAAAAACCAGGGGTGTTTATATTAGCTCGGATTCCACTTTAAAATAGGTCCCGTGGCTCATGATCGCATGATTAACGGTTACGTTAAACTAAAAGATCCTTGCTTCGGTTCCTCAGTTTAGAAACTGCGACAACGTGGTGAGAGCTGCAATTTCATCTATATAAGTCATGATCCTATTTGGGGAGGGTGGTTTGTCAATGACAGCGGAGGAGTAAATATCTAATACTACATCGTCTTCGTATATTCTCACGACTATTAATTCAGGTAATTTGCTTCATGTCAGTTCTTAAAGATTGTTTATAGAAAGGAGTAGGCTATGTACTCTGAAGCGCCACCCAACTGTTTACTTAGTGATGTGCGAGACAATTTTGGTATGTTCACCTCTGTCGGCTAGTGCAATCCTGCTTTTTAAATGCTGCAAAATTGTAACTTCATTCGGCTTCAAGTAGGTTGTTGCCTTATCATAGAGATACATAGCATAATATGCAATGACATACCCACATAAAATTAAGGATCTCGTGTTTTAATAGCCATTATCTTGAAAGTTTTTGTAATAAACCTTTATTGGAATGCTTAAAAATTGTCATTACTTACTAAATCTTGATGTCATCACCTGGTTATTCATCAGTATTACCGTACATGTTCACGAATACGATGACTCGCATAACGGACTGTGATTGTCATTTGTTTTCACACATTGTGTACGCAATCCTAGCAAGCCCCAAAACTTACAATTAGTGACAGGGTAGGTTAGGATACACCTAAAATCATTATTGTTGTCTACAGACGATAAGGCATTTTAAAGGTTCCTAGCTTTTGTTGAAATTTGTTAGCAACGATGATAAACATTAGCAGCCCAAAAATTACCTGTTTTACCCATTGTTTGGAACAGTTACTCACGTAACCGTCAGAGGGCTGCACCATCAATTATGATTGAGAAGGTTGTGGATGACCATGGGTATGGTATCTTTTTTCAATTGTCTCATTATTATTATTTTAAGTTCCTTGAGCATCAGAAGGATTAAGGAAAAATTTAGACTTTCACGACCGGCGTTGAAGTAGGAATGTCTGTTTCGCGGGCTTATAGGCCGTGTTCCAAGGACATTTTGGTACCAACCCGCGCGGAACCTGCGCCTACGCTGGACATCTCACGGACAATTGTTGACCTGACCAATCGCCACCTGTCAGAGGGGGAAATCTCTATACTAGCGAAAGAAGGAAATTACGCAGTGACCCCTCCTTCGATTCCCGTGGAAGACATTGTCGCCAATTTTGAAGCGGCAATCCGTGAGCTACCATCTGAACAAGCAGATGAAGTCCATCATGAAGCCTCACTTAAATCAAGAAGGCACCGGCACCGCAGAGTAACCTCACACCTCAGTAGAGGAAGGCTATAAAGACTCTCAATATGGACGAGAGCATAATCATTTTTCCTGCAGACAAAGGGAACGCAACGGTTATCTTGGACATGGAAGAATACACTGCCAAGGTTTTGGAACTTTTAGACCCGGGTACCTACCGCAAACTACTGAGAGATCCTACCAACCGGATTCTTCGCGAAACAAACGGCCTGATCAAGGTATCTTCGCTACCTGAAAACGTAAAGAAGGGAACCACCAGAAGTGAAGCTTTACCACCAAGACTTTATGGCTTACCTAAGATACACAAATATAATGTTCCTCTTCGTCCTATCGTGAGTGCTATTGGATCACCAACTTATAGCATTGCTAAACATTTATCTACCTTACTTCAACCACATATCGGCGGTACACAGTCGTTCGTCAAAGATTCCGGCCATTTCATTGAAAAATTGAAAACTATTCAACTAGAAGCTGGTGACTTACTAGTAAGTTTTGACGTGGTCTCTCTTTTCACGAAAGTACCTATAAAGGAAGCCCTGGAGTACATCGCACAGATTTTTCCTGATCATATCACCGCCATATTCCGCCACTGCCTCACCGCTAGCTATTTCCTGTGGAAGGGTGATTTCTATGAATAAATTGATGGGGTAGCCATGGGCAGTCCCCTGAGTCCGGTGATCGCGAATTTCTTCATGGAACAATTTGAAAAAATAGCACTAGAGACCGCACCTTTGAAACCTAAAGTGTGGCTGGGATACGTGGACGATACTTTTGTAATATGGTAAAGATCAATTAAATCTGTTTTTACAACATCTTAACAGCCAGAACTCTAACATTAGAAAATGAGCAGAAAATCGCTTTTCTCGACGTTATGGTACCGAAGACCGCTGATCTAACCTTGGGACATACAGTTTACCGTAAGCCGACCCATACTGATCGATATCTACCTAAGACGTCCAACCACCACCCACGACAGAAATACGGAGTGATAAAATCACTGGCTGACCGCGCGAAAATAATTTGTGAAAAGCAGTGCCTAAAACAAGAAATTGTAAACCTAAACGAGGCCTTACGCGCCAATGGGTACAGCCAGAAAGATATCCAGCGGGCACTCCATCCGAGACGTCCATATACAAGGGTAATTGGAAACAAGCAGCCCCTGGCTAGAGATTTTCTTCCATACATAAAAAGGTCACGGACTGAATAGGGAGGCTACTCGAATCCCATGATATCAAGACCATATACAGGCCTACACGAAAAATTAAGGACATGTTTAGGTCCGCTAAAGATAAGCGACATCCTCATACCTCGGCAGAGGTTTATAAAATCCCGTGTGATTGTGGCCAAGTACATATTGGAACAACGAAAAGAAGTATTGCCACTCGCCTCAAGGAGTACGAACGACACAGCCGGCTGGGACAAACAGATAAATCCACTGTAGCAGCACACTCACTACTCGCAGGTCACGATGTAAGATATGGAGACACCGAAGTTCTGTCCACCACGGTGTCTTATCAGGCCAGGCTACAAAGGGAGGCCATTGAAATCCTGAAGCATACTAACAGCTTCAATCTTAAGGAGGAAGCAGAACGTGTGAACAGAGCTTGGCTTCCAGTCCTTAATCCCCTCAAGCCTGCCCTTATTGACCGTCGTAGACAAGAAGATGCAACAGACGAACAGCCCTGTCCTTGATGCATTACTTTTATGTCTTACGCCGTTGCTATGGTAGCCTCTATGCGTGGGTTGTTGACTATTTATATATCTTCTGTTAACTTGTTTTACCTCGCTTAATGTAACCTGTGAACATGCTGAACGCAGTATTCAGCGAAACGTCAGGACGACAAAATGTCCTTGGAACACGGCCTGTAAGCCCGCGAAACAGAGATTCCTATATCAGAAGGATTGTTTAATAAAAGTACGAGCCGGGATAAGCATCTCTTTTGAAAATAAATACAAAATGTGTAACTTATTGTCCGTGGAGAGAACCAGCCTATTGGAGGTGAAACTTTTTGGTCCTCTGGGTCGGGATAGTTAATACTTTACGTATCAGACATCAAAAATTCTCACAAAAACGCTATGTGACAATTGATTCAAACAATGTGTCAATTATCCTAATTATCCTGTTAATACTTCCTCTCTGCTCACAATCTTAATTATGGATGTCGCTGTAAAGAGAGCACTCATCAAAAAAAGAGCTGTAATAAAAGCTCGTCTGACACGAATTGTCAGCTACGTAGATAGTTTTCAACAAGGTGGCTATTTGAACGACATTTGTGTTTGGCAGAAGTTATTACACACTTCCAAGGAAGAGTATAACGTAGTACAAGGCCAGTTAGATATTAAAGACACTGAAGAATCACATGATATTGATAGGGTGATATTTGAAGAACTCTGTTTAGAGATAGAGCCTAGGATGGACACCTTACTAGAACCCAATTCACCGTTACAATCTGTTCCGTCTAACCCCACAAATATTAAACTGCCAAAGATTGCATTGCCAACATTCAGTGGCATAAAATCTAGCTTCAGACACTTCAGCGATACCTTCCAGTCACTGGTGATAAACAATACGTGTCTGACAGACATTCAAAGATATCATTATTTACTATCATGTTTATCTGGCTAGCCCCATAAATTATTAGAAAACTTAACTGTTACAGATAATAACTTTAGAGTAGCCTGGGAGTTGATCATCCAAAGATACGATAACCCCAAACTAATTGTGGACTGTCACATTAAGGAACTATTCAACCTACCTACTGCAAGAACTGAGTCTCCTAAAAACTCAGGCAGTTACCCAACCAGCTGCTAAGTAACTTAAATGCAATAGAAGTGTTCGAGGTGGACACTCCCCTACACGAACTAATCCTATCACACATGGTTTTGGAGAGAGTCAATCTGAACCTTAGAAAGCAATGGGAATCCAAAACCTCCAGTACAAATTTTCAAAGTTTGAAAGATTTAGTAAATTATTTAGAAGGAACTGCTCACACATTGGAGCTCATTCATCGCGACAAACAACTGATCCCTCACCAGAACTCTGATAGATTTTCCAGAAGGTCGTTCCTCAGTACTACTGCAGTGTGTGCATTTTGTTGGCATCCCCACAAGCTTACAAAATGTTCGAAATTTAAGGATACGGATCTCTCAACCAAATTAGAAATCGTCAAAGTGAGCAATCTTTGTTTAAATTGTTTGAGCGTCGACCATAGGCATGAAGAATGTACCGCAGGCAATTGCCGTGTCTGTAACAACAAGCATAATACCTTGTTACATAGGGTCCAAGAGGGGCATCGCAAGAGTAAAATTCAAGTGATTTCCGGCCTTATCAACAGACATACTGGACTGTGAAGGATAACTACACTCACGTAGATGTTCTTCTGTCAACAGCTGTAGTAAGAGTAACGGACTATAGAGGGAAAACGTTCGAGAGTCGAGCGTTACTTGACAGTGCCTCACAAATGAATTTTATGTCTAAATCTTTAGCTGACCGCATGGGAATAAAATTAAGTCGTCAGTCTATTCCTATAAGTGGCATCTGTGATGCACAGGCTGCTGAATCATCGCATATTTGTCAAATTCATGTCTCATCTAGGGTTACCGACTACAATGTGCATGCAGTTTGTGCAATGCTGCCTCACATTACAGGTCTACTTCCAGCAACACCCTTCGATAGTTCTGATTGGCAAATTCCTGCAGGCATTGAATTGGCTGATCCTCATTTCAATAAACCGGATCAAGTCGACCTTCTCTTAGGAGCATCTATATTCTTTGATTCCCTCTACAGTGGTCAATTCAAGCAAGAGAATCATCCTACTATACAGAACACAACACAGCATTTGGATGGATGTTGGCTGGTAGAATACCAACACAATCTATCAAGGTTGAGAAGAAACATGTTATGTCCTACCTTATCCGTAATGATGTACTTCAAAACAAGTTGATCAATTCTGGCAACAAGGAAATAAGGATGGTGAAGCAGAGTCTTCGGGGTTCCATGTCGGGAAAGTTGAGTGAAGAGTGGCTGAAGGAATTACAGGCCAAGCAAGACGAGAGGCGACTCAAGAAGATGAACGGTACGGTGGACTCGACCGGTAACAAGACGCGACGAGACACGAGTCGAACAATTGGCGGTGATACTGGCGATAAGAAGCCTTCTTCTGTTAAGGTTCTTGCTTCCCGTTTTGAAAACATTCACCTCCACACGGTGCCCCCCAAAGACCAATCTCTTGTGAATACTGCCGAGTGTGATTCATGGCTCTATAAAAGTACATTGAACAATTCTGTCAAGTCCCCGACGTTCCCAGTTCCTACAACAACAGGCAATCCGACTTTGCCTACCCCATCTCAATCTATGAACTATGATAGTGCAAATGACTTCCTATCTAGCTAACCAGCAAACTTATGTGAGAACCGTTTCGACAATGGTTTTCAAACAGGCGTGTTGTCTGTAAAGAAGCGTAAATACAGTACTTCCTCCATCGAGTGTCTGGACCAGGACGTGGTAGACGGACACGTGGCGATCGTGAGTCAACTGGACGCTACCAAGACTGATAACACAAGTATCGGTATTGACGCCAAGGATGTTCGCAGAACAAGCGTGAAGAAGAAGAAGAAGAAGAAGGAAACGTTCTGTGGCAAGGTGATCGTCGTGACGACCGCAGAGGATAAGAAGGAAGAGAGCTACATCCCCCAATTCCATCCTGGAGAGAGTGCTCCGGTCAGGATTCCACAAGCCGAACTCGCCTCATTCACCCGACTTCCAGATAGGGGTGCGGAGTCTTCAGTTGCGAGATTCGGACCAGCCAGGAGCAATAGAAAGCAAGATCTACCATCATTTCCCTCAACAGGTGTACCAGAAGCTGGTTCCTCCGCATTCGTACTCTATCGTGGGGCCAAGGAGCGTGCAGGTTCAACCTCAGGCAGTCCATCAGGAGTCACGACTACCCAGCATTCCAGGACCGGACCAGCAGCCGGCAAAGCCACGGCCGTATCACCCCGTTTCGGTCCCTCAGTCCTACCCCGAGCAGATCAGGACGGCACCCAGCAACCTATCATCACCAGCAGCTCATTCAGCAGTACTAGTTACACATTTGGAAGCGTTGGTCAAAAGACTACCTATCACAGCTACAACAATGCACCTGATGGACTTCTGATGCAGCGAACCTTCAGACTGGTACTCTGTGCTTTTGAAGGAAGACAACCTACCACCACTTGTATGGCAGACGGGGATCGTGATCGATGTTCACCCCGGCAATGACAATCTTGTGCGTGTTGTGACGGTCCGCACTTCAAGGGGGACCTACAAGCGCCCAGTGACGAAGGTCTGTGCAATTCCGCAAGACAAGTGAAGTGCTTGTATTCAATGTGTTATTTGATGCAAACGAAGATGGGACAGTGATCGAAAGGGATTATTTTGCTTTCATAAGATATGATTTCTAGTTTCATTGTTGTAATTTACATAAATTACGGTGGCCAGAATGTTTGGAACAGTTACTCACGTAACCGTCAGAGGGCTGCACCATCAATTATGATTGAGAAGGCTGTGGATGACCATGTGTATGGTATCTTTTTTCAAATGTCTCATTATTATTATTTTAAGTTCCTTGAGCATCAGAAGGATTGTATAGTAAAAGTACGAGCCGGGATAAGCATCTCTTTTGAAAATAAATACAAAATGTGTAACTTGTTGTCTGTGGAGAGAACCAGCCTATTGGAGGTGAAACACCCATAAATATGCACTCGACTTATGGCAACAAATGTTTTACGTCACCAGTTTCATGGAACCAAAGATAATTATAGACAGTGTTTACCAATTTTTTTATGTCTTTCTGTTGGAAAAGAAAAAAGGTACACGTAATTTAGGTGTTCAATGTAGGATTTAGCGAGTTTGCATTTTTCAAACTATTCTGCACTTTCATTCCACCAAGCTCCAAGATGTGATAAAATGATACTGGTCCCAGACTAATAATCAACATTTATTGCAACCAATGGCCATATCAAATAAGTTAACGTACAATGGTAATAATGAGAATCCCGCAAAACATGCATATATTGGTACAGAATTGCGTTGGAGAAATCTTGTGTTCAATTCAATATAGCGAACGATATCTGCCACAGAGTTTCCAACACAGAATGCACAAGCATTTCGAATCTGGCTGGTGTTACTTCTTTTCTGCACTGCCATTCCCGTGATCGTACGGCGGAGTTCCTAGTTTGCCTTCATCCACTCACAGGTCATGGCATCTGTGCAGTAAAGATCACTCCATATATCCTTCCTCTTGTTGTATAGTTCGTTCAGCAGTTCATCATATGCTCCCGTGCAGGGCAGCATCCATTGGCCTCTTATATCTTCTATATACAATTCTGCAAATGTTATGTCGGTAACTGAGGGGTTGACTTGTATTAAAACTATTTCCCTGATTTATCAACTTTTTATTTATTAAGGTTTGTGTTTCAGTATGGAACCCTTCTGAACATTGCAAATACATTGTATTTCAGAGAATGAGCTTGAGGGTGAAACGGCCATCAACATGGCGAAGAAGACTTGGAATCGCTTGAGGGACAATTTCTGGAGGGTAAATAGACGCAAACCAACTGTGTCAGGTGCAACCGAGGGGCGGAAGTAGCCCCTCTATGAAAAGCTGCTGTTCCTGGCAAATACCAGAGGGAACATCAAGGCCGTGAGTTTACTATCATATCGTAGAATGAGACGAATTCATTCTTAACATGATTGTAAATCACTAGAACGAACTTTTTTTTACAACATAAGATTTATTTTAATAATACAGGACTTCTTCAAACTTCAATGCACCTGTCCAGTTGGGAACGCCCAGTGCCCTTTGGGGGACTACGCACGATATTTTCCAGCCCATCGCAGAGGAGAGCAGTCGTGAGGAAGAGGAAAATGAAGTGGTGAGCTTAAGATTAGAATAAATAAAGTATATTTTCAATAAAAAGTGAATATCTGTTTTATATGCAACTATACATGTAGGCTATATAACATATTTAAATTAAATTTTTGTTCCTTCTCTTTAAGATTACCGATGCTGGTGACGGGCTGTGCAGCAGCAGTACGACCTCTTCCATTTGGGAGAGTGGGCGAGAAAAGGAAATGTCCGCCTGGAAGGACAAATCCACTCGCAGAAGCATTTTCTGTAAAGAAGAAAGCAAACATGAAAATATTGGAAGATCTTCTTGTGAAAGGGTTCGATACCTTCTCATAGTTGGCTGAGAGGTTCGCGAAGGAAGTTGAAGAACCTGCCCCTGCCCTAAAATCACCAAATTCTGCATTTGTGGAATACCTATATTTACAAGCGGATAAATTTCCAAAAATAGACTACAGGGGCAGGTTCGAAGAGACATTATTAACTATATGGACAAACTGAAAAAAGAAATACAAATAACCAGTTTTACCAATAATTCCCGAGGAGACCAAATCCTGGGTTTTGCACTTCTACTTGACTAATTATTGATAATATATCATTTTCAAACCTTCCCAAGAGTCATTCGCAATTCAATTTACTGGCAATTGTCACTATTGCATCGAAAATGTGCGCTAAATTATGTAAATACAGAGTTATATGTCAGCACCGTAACGCGCGGGGATTCTCCATTCGGCTGTTGACCTGCATCGGCTGACCGCAGTTAATGTAATTTCCCTTCCTATCTCTAAGTGCACTTGTCTTATCAGCTGCTTCGGTCTCTAAGCAGTCATCCCACAATCACACTTGGTGAACATTCTCTCGATTAAGATGGTTAGACAGTTACAACTTTAAAGCAGTGCAGTTTTGTTTTAAAAAGTTACTTAGAATGTGTTCGCGCAGAATTTTGGAAGACATAACACACGTTGTCAAAAACATTTCAGTGGCCGAACTTAATCTTGTTAATCCAAATGTGTTTTCTCGATACAATGCCTGTTTAGCTGCGGGAAGACAACATTTTCAGCACCTCATATAAGGTGAAGTTTGAACATTATTAACAATGTACGGAAGATAAAGCTTGAAAAGTTACTTTATTAAGGGGAGTTATTGCAGCAGTCGGCCAATGCACGGGCAATGGCAGAGTGGAAAATCCCTGCGCGATGGTGCTGATATATAAATATAACCCTGTATAGGTTTTTTTAAATTTCATCTTTACCTCTAGTTAAGGTGTGGAAAAATGTGAAGATGATTTAGCAATAGATGTTTACTCCTTCGCTGACTATTACCCACCCTTTTTATATCACGACTTATATACATAAAATTCCACCCAAGTCCGCCATTATACGCATGGTTTATGGACAAATACATTATTGCCAACCCCAAGCTGTAAAGCAAAAAAGCACTACGTTAAAGCAATAGTGTGCCAAGTTTCATTCAGAGCACCTCAAAGACACCCGAGTGCAACTTTTTTTTTAAATAACGTAAGATCTATATCCTCCCATTCATTAAGACTGAAATTACCCAAAAATGCATAAATAATTTCCATCCAGACTCATGGTTTTTGCCTAGAATAATAATTTCTAGGTAGCAGCTAATATATACATCCCTGGGTATTGTCGGGGTAAGTCACGCATCAATAATTTTCATCCAGGATAATGGTTTTGCCAATTAATGCTTTATCACGTAATTACAATATTATGTGTCTCAAGTGGTGTACTTAATATCCCACATGTTGGCAACAGTGAAATGTCAATGTGTGAGACTGAGTAACAGCCTCTGAAACATGGCTGCCATCATTGAATGAGCAAGAAATAAAAACATTTACGTGATATAAGAAATATTTCTGGTGCAGCAGTGATAATTTACAGTAATTTCATTTCATTTCATGCCAGGATAGTTTCCTCCGATTCTCCCTAATTCCAAAAGTAATGGATGGCCATCATTGACCTGGGCATCCATATGCCAACCTCGTTCCACTATCCGTCCCCCATTCTCCTCCCTATCAATATAATTCGGAGGGCAGTAGCGCGATGTTCCACTGAGCCCAGCTGTAATTGAAGGCAGATTGCTGCCTTCAATAAGCTGTCCACATCTTTTGGGTGAGCCTGGAGCCTACTTCTGAATAGGCGCCAACTTCCGACCAAAGTGCCAAATGCATTTTCATTGCATCGCCGAGCCTGTGACAGCCTGTAATTGAAGGCAAGTTGGACTTCATCCTATCTCCTTCCAGGGTAGGGCCCCATGATGTGTTCTGAGAGTGGGAATACTTCGTCTGCCACCAACCAAAATGGAAACCTTGGACGCTGCATATAGGGCAAAGGACATGCTTCAGGCAGGTCCAACGTGCACGCATCAGAAGTTGTCCCAACAGCGATGCAGTGAATACACTAGACTCATTCTGAGAACCTGAAACATACAATAAATAAATAAAGTGTAAACTGTTTTGTCATCTTGTATGTGGAAAATATCACGTATTGAAAGCAACCAAACTCAAGTAGGTAAAGCTTGGCATCAAATATTGCCATCAATATTGTTGTATCCGTAGGGATACATCCCCTAAACACTACAACCCCAGGGGTGGAAACAACCACCATCCCCTACCTCATACTTTCGTACCCAAGTACTCAGATATTTCCTAACACATTTCATATAGTCTCTGAACTACCTTAACCTCGGCGAGCTTCCTGTTGAACTCAATCGACCCCTCTAAGTGTACCGACCAGATTGGAATGTGCAATTCTATAAACGCAGCAGTCCACGAAACTATAAAACCGGCAGGCGCACACACCTAGGGAGCCTTGTAGTGCCAAAGCTTTGAAGAGCGACTCCACGTCGGGCTGCCATCCGGGTGAGTGTATTAGCGAGTATCTTCCCACACACACATCTTCACACTTCCAACCCCTTGACTTGTATTGTGACGCATCTATTGCACTAAAGCTGCTCTCAGAGTTATTAACACTTCTTCCTAGAAGTACCTATTAAAATAACTAATCTCTAGCACTGGTCTTTTAGCTTATTTACTTAGTTAATTAAGATCCTACCCCTAAACCTTATCCCAGTAGGATCCGCCAGTATTAATTGTTTACTTGTCTTAAGGAAGCAGCTGAATAGACGATTAGCGCACCGCCAAGGAGCTAGCATCAGCGTATTTGCTCAGCCTCCTCTAGTCTTCACGCGCAATCTGCAAGGTAAGCAGCGCCGTAGCACTTTAGATTACTATCTCTTAAAACCTTTCCACCGCCAACACACCCTCGAGCTATCCCATCACTCTGAACACTTGGGAGCTCTCCTTCAGAGCTACGTCTACGCCCCTAGACAGCTCAATCTCATACTACCCGCTCTGCACGAATCCAAACATCCCCCAATACTCTAATCCACACCCCCTAAAACACAGCATTGTATAGGGCACACAAAAAAAAACATACGATATGGTGTTGTAGCACTGATGGTAGTTGTAAGCCAATGACCCAGATGGAGGTGGAGCAACTAGGTCATTGTGTTTACCACCCAATGCCCCAATAGAGTTGGGAAAATTCCAAATATCCCAAAACTCTTGGGCTATGTTTCTCAAACTTGCCTGATCTGGCTCATTCAAGTATATTGGTGGCAAAATATCCCATATAACATCACAGGTTCCCTTGAAAATACTTTGCACAGTTGACACTCCGCACCAGTATGCTTCTGACAAAGTTTCCTCCATGAGCTGGGAACCTAAAGAGAAAAAAACCTTACATACCTGTAGCAAACATAAAAATTATTACTATAATTTGTTTGTTTGAAGGTCGAAACAGTGAGGTTATCTGCACCTCAAATATTTTGAAATAAAAGTTGACCTTCATTTCAAATTGGTTGGAAACCAAAAACTTAATGGCCAAATTATTTCCTACCGTAGGGCCATGGCCAATCATTCTTCCGGAGAGACAGGTGATCTTATCGAGCGCTTCAACAGTTTGGGTTTCACCATCCGAAGCAGTTCTTCGATTTGCCATACTTCCATCCTGGTGTTCCTAAAACAATTGTCGTGACTCGTTGCTTTATAGCGTTTGAAAAGAGTGCTGAACTCTCCTTCTTCTGCTACTAGCGTAGGATGTCGCCAGTACCTTCGCAACCCGTACCTCTTTAATCTTAAATACACGGTACCAGTTACGGTACTAACAACAAAAAAAGCCATACATCTCCAAATCATCCATATTGTAAGTTTTGAGGTTATCGACAACACCTCTGTGCACAAGGAATAAAAATAATGTCACTGTATTATTTACTCCTAGCATTTCAACAACTGCGCATTGTGAATAGCTCGATTGTCGACTGCGGACTGTGAATTGTGGATGGGCCTTAACTTAAACTAAACGGTAACTAATTAAAACTAATTATAATAACCATGTGTGAAATAAAAACAGTATAATACAAATGTAATACAAGGTTGGCTAGGTTGAATGGCACAGTGCTCGAAGACTGACTCTTTCTTGAAGGTACAGTAAATTGCCCTTTCTATAACTTGTACCTATATGTATATTTCCTCACTTGTTATTAGTATAAAATGTCAACTTGCTCATAGCTTATCAATTTCACATACCGTAAGCTAAACATTATTAAAATAAAGTTAACGTATACCACCATCCTTTATTCTAGACAAGTATATTAGACTGCAATAGTTCCAAGATTAGGTACACAAACAGTTCACTCTTGCATTGATTTAACTTATAATCAGAAAACTATATGAACTGCTGCAGTAATTGATGGGACCAAATGCGCCCATCCCCCCACCCCCTCCAAACTAGAATCCTGGCTATGCTACTGTTGTGAATTATTGTAAACGGAAAAAATAATAATAAAGGCCATAGTTCTAATATGGCATCCGTAAGTTAACAGCTAAGACGACGAATGGACTTCTAAACAAATGAGATAGTATCTCATTTTATTACAACCAAAATAAGTTTTAACACATAGAGAAGGAACTCATATTGACGCCATCGAAATAGGTAACTTACATATATGTGCTAAAAACAACTCTGGCCCCAATGTCGCTGTAGCCCTAAGAATATTGTTATCTTGGCCGCAAGCGGTGAGCGAAGTTAGTCTGAATTAAAACTCCGTAAGCCATATTTACGAACTCCTACGGTCGATTCAAGATTGGAAGCACTCAATTGAACTTGAAGTCGTTCATAAATTAGACTGATTTCGCGACCACGAAAGCGAGAAAAGTCAGACTTTAAATTGCAAAACTAATTATGACGTACCGGTACCGTAACCATTTTAATTTTCTTTCTTGTACGATTTAAAGATTATACTGTACCGGTATATCTAATTACATTAGTGTGTTTTCGCAAGTTCTCAATTCTTCCAAAGACAAGAACAGCATCCTACTACATGTAAGTACACAACTGTCATTTATATTCTCTTGTATTCTTGAGTAGAAATTTGTTTTCTTATGATTACGTTTAGGTTTGAAAGGTCATTGACGCTATCATCCTAAGTTAATTATCGAGCATGCTAAATCACGCCCTACAAGTTCAACATTCAAGTATTTTCGAGAGCATTGCGGGTTGGCAAATCTTCTTCGACTGGCCCTGCATTGTAAAATGATAGACAGGGAAAATGTTACCATCAGTCGTCATCAACAGACTTGAAGAAGTCACAACACGAAATTTAATCTTTGATTTACAATACCGTACGTCGAGTTGAAACCAAGTTAACAACTTCAAATTCCCTTATTGAACATTTATTAGGGAAGTGACTGAAAAATGTATTAATTCCATTTCCAAACGCAATCATAAAACCATGTATAATAGTAGGCTATATTATCGTCTGAAGTCTCTTTCTAGTTACAACATTTGAAATACGTAGCCTACATGGATCTGCGATTCAATACAGTACCATATATCACCCAAAATTATATCAGTATTAGCCTATGTTGTTGGTTCTCGTAAAACATCTCTACCCACCAACTACCCAAAATCCTCTCCTTGCCGGTGGTATCGTTGACAAAGATACGAAATACAGTACATTGTGCAACGTGCCAATAATGGCAATAATTATAATGACAATAATTTATAAAACGGGCGCAGCGAGTTTCATAGTTTCCATACGAGTGTCTTATCTACGGTACCATTATAGGCGAAGTGCACACGACTGTTTATGTTCGACGATAATTATAACTTTATTACATGTTCGAGCATAATGAATCAATTAATTCTGTATCTGTATCTGTATCCTCCCTATGAGTTACCCTTACGTTAGTTTAAGTAGTCTCATTGGCAAGGCGATATGATTTTGTTTTGAGCTGGGCGTCTTGTAACGCTAAGATGGAAGTTGCATAGTGCCGATTCATAATACTATTCCAGGAGCGTACTTTCACTTCCTCGTAGCCTAATTAATCGTGTTGGTAGGTTTGTAATGTACCCTTTATCGTCTGACAAATTTATATAAACTCCAAATCAGGTTTGTATGTACATAGGAATAGATAAACGGCATTTAGGATGCTTTAATTCACCACAAGCAGGCACCAGTAATTCCTCATTTTATCTATTCGACCGCAAGGATACAAATAAAAATCTTAGACGTCTATGACGCTCAACTTCCAATCGTATGACTTAGAGTAAATGTTTGCAAATTGAGCGTCTGAGTTTTATAAGATTTACTGTTGTTGGCACACATAACCTCTCCTTAATGTACGGTACCTCGAGGAATACGAGTATTAACATATTGTACATTTGGAAGTCTGAAATTACTTCATTGGATTTATTAATTATGAGAATGATTTGTCGTACTAGTTGAGGAACGGTCTTGCAATAATTGTCCAGTGCTCTTTCTTTGTTCTAGATTACTGAACATAATGGAGGGACAATCATCCATCAAGAGTGAGCCAGAATGGCCGTCTCACACAGATGAATTCTCTAACATTGTAAGTTGCATTTTAATTCGTATATGGTGTGAGTGGTAACACTGCACGAGCGCAGAACATGCGATTAAACATTAGATAAAATGATGTAATTCGCCAAAGTACCTTTTGTAATGATGAAAAGTAAATCTGGAAAAGATATTGAAATAGATGTTTTCTCCTAACCACTGTCCCCTTTGTGGCTGGTTGCAAGGCTCAGAGGTAACGTTCTCGCTTATTGTTCCCGAGGTTGCAGGATCGAATCCTGGCGCAGTGTGCACTACTCCTGTGGGGGTCCGGGCGTGGACACCAGAGACCGCGGATGAGCTAGCTTGGTATTCCTAGGCAAAACCCCGCACCAGACACGGCATAAACCTAGAAAAATTGCTGAGTTTTAATCCACGAGCCGTGAAAGCCAATATCCTACCATAATTATTATTACCACTGTCCGCTTTGTAGATAATTCTAGCTCTGTTCGCCAATATCCGGCTGAACTATGGGACAAATAGAATCTTGCCAACCCCACGCTCACGGTACTGTAGACCGCAACTTGCTACCAGAAAACATGGGATTTGACTTATTACTAGCCCTGCAGGCTGCATTAGCTATGTATGCAACCCTGTTTCTTGCCACGCTCAGTGGGAGTACTCACGCATCAATAATCTTCATTTAACCAATCGTTTTACTAAATTAAACTTTATCACATAGTTACAAATTTAACCTAACGTATTGTCCCCGTTAACCGGCAGTGAATTGGATGACCCGGCGAAAACATCGCAATTCATGCCGATAACACAAGACATATATCAGACAAGGAACAAAAATGATTGAGGTCTGGGTTTGAATATATAAATAAAATAAAAAATATGCCGGTGGGTACGAGAACTCAAGTAGTCTCAGGGGTGGTTAACAGGATAAAGGTGTAACAGGTTAAATCAACCCACTCTCAAACCTAAATCAAAGCAATAGCACAACAGAAATCAGAAGATAAGCACAAATAAGATAAAATAGGCATCCGTTTATTGGCAACTCATTGACCAACACATAAAAATAGAAATCCCTAAAGCCTACCTTGCCTCGGAGATTCGGTCTAAATTAAAGCTTGATGTGGATCGATGCAAAAGAAAAATATTTATAGTCCAAATAAAAAAAAGGTTTAAATGGTCAACGAATCTCCTCGGTCCTATCCTTTGATATAAATAAAATTAGGAGATACTCGAATAAAATTAAATAAAATAAAAACAAGTTAGATTCGGTCATATTCGACTATAGGATCCATTAAATACCCTGAATGTCCGTCAGGTGATGTTTTAAGTCTATCACAAACACACTCACTTGAGATTATGATTAAAGAAAACTCTATAGAAAAGAAGTATCTTGCCTCGGAGTAAAAGTTTAGATCTCCATTCTAACTAGTGCAACCAATGAGAAAAGTCCAATAATTAACTATATCATTCACCAATTATTAACAGCAATTATTGTTGTAGCAATATTGGTCTAGCTTGACCACTAAATCAAGATTAAATTCACTATTTACAATTATTCTACAACTTGTTATCTACATTCTTTCAAATAGAAGAACAAATTTCTTTAGTAGAATATCCATGCTTTCCAAATTTATCAGACACTCATCTCAGGTCTATGTCTCAAATATTACGATTTCCAAATTATTTTACAAGTTATTTCAGAGTCTGATTAACCTTATTACTCATAATGTTGCAACAAATGTGCATCCCTCATTATCTTTTGTACAAAATTCAAATTTTATGTTTCAATACAATGTGACAACTGATTCTATTCCTTCCCATTCGATGGTTAGTTTGTAATATAGTCCACTTGATTAAATGCAAAGTGATTAGACTATCATTTATATGCTTATATCAATGCTTAATTTACAATCATTTGCTTATACTCGTATTCATGCCTTTTTGAATGACGTCACACCAATAATGATTTATTATAAGTAATACGTATTTTTTTTATATATTCACCAAGTGTTTCATTATTCTACTATCGTCTTTTTTTACTATACACCAAGATGAGTCCTCAAACCATTGTCGAATTGTTCACAGCATATGTGAATTATCGCCTTAAATTATTCTCTTTAATTTTTTTTAAAATCTCATTTCTTTTTTTTAAACAAACACACCAACTTCACCGTTTTAGTGCAGAAAAATGTATAATTATTACCCTATAATCATTATGGCTTCCCTTCGATCACATAATTGGCCTGTATAAATTATAATATAATGTAGGCCTGACTAGAAGCACTGTCAAATGTATAAACATTCTAGCAAAAATAGCAAAACATGCTTGAAATAATTCAAATTCCCAAAGCAAAGAGTATGGGAGAAGAAAATATGAAAGTATTGAACTGATAATCATACTTAGCAAATCATAATAATATCCGCCAATATCTGAAGTTAAGATCCAAGATTTTAAACCTGAATTTTACTATAGCTCTCAATATCAAATTAGTTACAAGCATCTAGCATATTCCATCGAAGATACAGTCGAATAGATTATCCTGTATTCGACCGAAAAAAATAGTCATGCTCCTAATAAGTTCCAACGTCCAACAGTAGCAAAATCCTATCATTCGAATTTGAGATGGATTTATAGAATAACCGCAAAATATTAAATGGATCGTAGAATAAGGCAATGTGGGTTATGTCCTTCCACATCCAATAGCCCATCCATGGGAAAAATTACATCAGATATCCTTCGTAGACGTAGAATAAATCTGGCTATTAATAAAAATAATCATCATCAATCAATCAAATAATTCACCAGTAATTTGCTTAATCCAATTCCTTCACCATCTTATCTAAATTCAATTCTACTCCCAATTCAACTTTAGTTCAATATTAGCTCAATTCCATGATATAGAGTAATACTGAGTAGTCAAACCACTCAACTACTAAATGAAGAAATATTCAGACTCACCAACTCGAAGAAATAAGAAAGGATGGTACAAGGTTAGTAGGCCTATGTTCCTGGTGTGAAGAATCTCCAGATCCAATGAAGAAATCCCCATCTTCATCCAGTACCGTCCGCCCCCCAAATCCAAAGCTGCAGGAATCCATCTTCTTCTGTCTTCTCCCAAATTTCTTGCAAGAACCGAACCCGGGACCTTCCAGCCCCATGGTGGCTACCTCCATCTCCCTCGATGTGGTCATCATGGTGTTCTCATGGCTTCATTCTGGCGGTGCCATCACTCCAACTCGTTCCCTTATGTACCGGCTTAGTGCTCCATATTTTCAGTAAATATTTCCATTTCCAAATTTTTTACAGACACTCCAATAGCACAAGTCGGAAAATGCCCTAATTTCATTCTGGAAATTACAAGTCCCTGCGCCACGCACAGTTCATATTGGAACAAGACTCATTCTATCATCTAGTCTTCGCAAGCTGTATATTGGCAGTCAGTTGAAAGCATTCACAGCTATTCATGAAATTCATCTGCATCCTCAAATCACAAATTGCATTAGCGAGTCCTCCTACGATGGCAAGTGCTCGATTGTTCCCGAACATTCGTTCATACAAGATGCTGTAATGTAGCCCGAATATAAGTCAATTCTTTAGTTTTCAAGCCAAAAGCATTTTCACAATTTTGCACACAAAACTCGGCCGTCTTAGTTTCGATTGCGCAAGGTAACATCGGCGATATGTAATTATAAGGTCTTTCATAGACTCCAACACAACTCACTCCCGATACACGGCGATATTGCATTCACGGCCCTTCGCAATCACGACCGGATATAAAGCCACTCACGATCCGCACGACGGAGCACGTCTCGTATGCGCACTTAAAAGCATCTCTCTGCCTGCCTCGATGTGACAAGTTGCCGAATACAAGGACTGAGCACGTGGTCAGTGGGAGCGCTCTCTGACCGAGATAGTATTCTGGTACGCAAGACGTGCCACTCCGTGCTTATATTGGGGTAATATATTGGGCACAGTATGTCATTAGCATAACAGCGGTAACGTTCTCGCTTGCTGTGCCTAAGGTTGCAGGATCGAATCCTGACGCAGTCAGCTGGTACTTGAGGATGTGCAAATGCAAGGAAGCCTGGTCAGTAGGTTTATTGGCACATTAAAGATTCCCCTCAGGGCAAAATTCCGTTACCCAGGCGTCTCTAAAAGCCGCAGTAGTTAAAAGGGACGTAAAACAAATACCATTTTTATTATTTATTTATCTGCGTGGTGCATTCTTTATCCCACATGTTAGTTACAGTGATGATACGTCAATATGTGTGCCTCGGTAACGGTTGCAGAGACATTTTGCACCTGACACACATGGCTTGCATTGTATTGGCAAGAAATAAAAAAAACATATTATCGTAATTTAGCACATGCTTCCCCTGGTGTAGTGATCATGGTTATTAATTTCAATTGATAATGTGCCCCCAGTTACGAAATAAGTTATAAATCATATATTATCCGAGTGCAAATGTAAAATCCTGGTTCGGCTTTCATGCAAAATTTGTGTGACATTGAAATTTTGTGTATGGGCATGACAAGCAAAGTTTATTGATATAATACTCATTGTGGGGAAATGAAGCAGTATTAAATATATACTAGAGGAGCCGAGTAATATAACTCTTAATTATTATACAGCTTATTATTTTATGTTAAATTAGATCAAATTAAAAACATTGAAGATTACTTCATAACAATAAAAGTCGACTCCCTAGATTCGTTCTTTCGTGATTTTTTTCTTCACTTGTACAATGCGAGGAGCAACAAGACCTTTGTAAATTTCACAGCTGAAACTCTCGTTGCTCGTTGTTGTTGTTCGAGTCTTCAGTCTTTTGACTGGTTTGATGCAGCTCTCCATGCCTCCCTGTCCTGTGCTAATCTTTTCATGTCTACATAGCTACCACACCCTACATCCGAGGCAATCTGTTTAACATATTCTAACCTTGGTCTACCCCCACACATCTTGTCCTCAACCCTTCCTTCCATCACTAAGCTTGCTATTCCTGGGTGTCTTAGTATGTGTCCTACTAACCTATCTCTTCTCTTCATTAGCAGTCGCCAGAAACATCTCTCCTCTCCCACTCGTCTTAATACCTCTTCGTTTGTAACCCTATCTACCCATCTGATCATCATTCTCCTGTAACACCACATTTCAAATGCTTCAATTCTCCTCTTTTCTGCTGCACCAATAGTCCAAGTTTCACTTCCATAGAGCGCCACGCTCCAGACAAAGGCTTTCAAAAATGACTTCCTAATACCTAAATCTATATTCTATGTCAATAGATTCCTTTCTTTGTAGAAATGTTTTCCTTGCCTGAGCGAACCTACTTTTTATATCCTCTTTGCTTCGTCCATCACTGGTTATTTTGCTTCCTAAGTAACAGAAGTCTTCTACTTCCTTCAGCTTTTCACCTGCCAATTTGATGTCCATAGAGGTTTCTGATTTATTTCGGCTGCATTCCATTATTTTTGTTTTACATTTATTAATTTTCATCATGTATTCTTTCCGTAAGACGGAGTCCATACCAATCAAAAACTCATTCAAATCCTCAGGCGTGTCGGCCAAGACGACGATGTCATCAGCAAATCTCAGAGTTGAAATTATTTCTCCTTGAATCTTCACCCCCACTTTAAATTTTTCTACAATTTCCTTCATTGCTTGTTCAATGTAAAGATTGAAAAGTATGGGTGATAAGTTGCAGCCTTGCCTTACACCTTTCTGAATACCAGCTTCTCTCTCATGTCCTTCAGCTCGAATGACTGCTGTCTGGTTTCTGTATAGATTGTATATCACCCTCCTATCCCTGTATTTTATTCCAATAGATTTCAAAATGTCAAACAATTTAGTCCAATCAACGTTATCGAAAGCCTTTTCTAAGTCTACAAATGCCATGAACGTTCTCTTATCTTTCCTTATTCGACCTTCCAAAATCAGCCTAAGACTTAGTACATCTTCCCTTGTTCCTACATTTCTCCTGAAACCAAACTGGTCTTCACCCAACTCCGTTTCTATCTGGCTTTCCATCCCACAGAAACTTATCAGCCTGGTCAAAATGTGTATGGAGGAGACAGTGAGCAAAGTGACACACTGTGGATCCGTATCAGACGGTTTTGAAAACAGAACAGGACTAAAACAAGGTGATGCGCTCTCCCCACTTCTCTTCAACATCGTTCTGGAAAAGGTAATTCGGGAAACCAAAGAAGCTGCAACTGGAGACCTAGCAGATAACAAACACAACATCCTGGCATATGCAGATGATATTGTATTAATAGGAAATAATGGAGGAGAAATTGAAGCTTTATTCAGGAAATTAAATGAAACTGCTGCAAAAATAGGTCTAAAGATTAATGAAGAGAAGACAGAATACATGATCATACAGAGAGAAAACATGACTACAGACCAACGCAACAACCTTCATATAGGCAATTTTACCTTTAAGAACACGCCAAACTTCAAATACCTTGGGGTAAATATAAATGACTGCAATAGAAGACAAGTTGAACACCAAATAGATTACGGAATGCAAACAAAGTTTACTTTTCCCTGCATAAATTACTTTCCTCCAAACTTTTGACCAGGAAAATAAAACTAAAACTATACAACACGATCAGCTATACGGAGCCGAAACATGGAGTGTGACCAAAAGGGAGGAACACCAACTTACAGTCTTCGAAAACAAGATATATAGAAAAATTTTCGGCCCCATCTTTGACCAGGAAACACAAATATGGGTTCTCAGATCAAATCATGAGCTGTACAAGTTGGCTAATCAACCCAGAGTAGTGGACGTCATGAAAGCGAAACGGCTGCAATGGGCAGGGCATGTTATCAGAATGGACGCTGCCAGAATAGTTCGCCAGGTGTATGAGAAGAAGATCGAAGGCTCAAGACCCCCTGGAAGACCTAGGAGTAGATGGCAAGATGAGGTGACCTCTGACAGCAGACAAATGGGTATTACTGTATGGGAGAATACTGCGCTGGATAGGAGGAAATGGAGGCAGATAGTGAGAGCGGCACGGGATCGTCACGTCCCAGAAAAGCAAACGGAGTGAGTGAGTGAGTGTGTTTCCATCCTCTTGTAAATTATTCTAGACAGGATCTTTGAAGCATGAGTAATCAAGCTGATTGTACGGTAATCTTCATATCTGTCAGCTCCCACTTTCTTTGGTATAGGGATAATAACATTCTTCTTGAAATCAGGGGGTACCTCACCTGTCTCATAAATCCTACACACCAAGTGAAATAACCTGATCAGACCTTCGTCTCCTATGCAGCGTAGCAACTCAATCGGTATATCATCTATGCCTGGTGCTTTGTTGTTCTCGTTGCTCAAGCGCGGCATATCCAGTTGATTGTGCATTATAAATGCATTATGACACAGTAATCTATAAAATGGAAGAACAAATCTTAACCACCATTCTTTGCTTTTCCTGTCTAGCTGATAGTCGCCGTTCAACCTATCATAATTGTCAACAAAATTCATGTCACTATTGCATTTCTTCAGGCCTTGTGGACAGGAAATTGGTTGCTGCATGCCATCCTTCTTCCTCCTTTGAACATTGGACACATGCGTTGGTTTACTCAAAGAAGAAATTATTTTTGCCCTCTTTGGCTTTTCACCTGTACACTAAAACTCGACAACCACGGACACTGAAATCTAACTCGCCTCTCTTCACCTGAATTTGATGTTCTTCTTTAATATCTATCCTTTCAATTTGAAAAATATCACCCGGCCCTTCCTGAAAATTATAAGAGGGCATCTGCTCACTGGACTATTGTAATCTCTGAGCTTCAGGAATCCTTTCCTAACTGGGTTTATTGTGTTTCATCACGTAACATCCAGATCTTGTAACCCCGCAATACAGGATTGTCTCTCTTATACTGTTTAAAGGAAAATCTTCCTATGAATTATAACATAGCTTCATCAATGTCAACCTTGTGATGTGGTTTGTAGCATTCCTAGAAAGACTTCGATTGAGAATCCATCAGCGGCCGAGCCTTCTAAAGCTAGTTATAGTTATGGCCGTCTTTGGTAGGCTGAACAGAGTTATCGTTGAGCTGAATATGACTGAGCAGAAAACGGAATCTTTTCACAGGCATGGGCGATGATAGATAGCTGTCATGAAGGTCTGGTTCAATTGACCAGTAATTCTTGTAACTGGGTTTTCTTGTAATACCTATGTAGATATTTATTCCCTAGAATACCTAATTTCATGGGCACTAGTTGGAGTGAATAGCTTTCCAATTTGAGTGCCCACTCATTCGTCAGAAATTAATTATGATAGGAGTATATATGGCGATGGAGGTTTAATTGTGAATTTTCTGTGAATGGTGGCACAGGCTGAATCGAATTATTTTTTCTCCATGTTAGTGTGCACTATGAAAATTTTAAGAAATAGGTACTGTACCCTTATATCTGGATGATCCACCAAAATCGAAGGATGGAAAAGATAATGGATTGTAGGATTTTGAAGCCCCGGCTAAAAAACAACACAGTGCTACTTGGCGAAAGCACTCGGAATAAGGGACAGGATTTTATCAAACTGAATGTGCTATAGTAACTAACTACAGAACAGTAGGATTCTCTATCTACTCATGAAAGGCGAGAATCTATGAAAATCTCGGACGTAAGGATGTGGATTAAGGTCCCTTGGGAACTTCCACCTTACAGCACATTCCACTACCATTTAACTACAAAGACAATGCCAAATTCCTATAAAAGATCAGGGAATCGTAAAAACGTGCCTGTCATATTTATTGACTTAACAATTACACGTTTCCTAACACTAGCATTGATTATATGCATCAATAACGTTCAATTAAATCATTTGACGAAATGTCATTTCTACTGTTACATTCAATACATGTTTGTTTCTTCTAGAAACTGATACCATTATTTCTAAACGCTTTCATAAGCTCAAATAAAATGATGATATAAATCGCAGCATTCAAATGCTATGCCCTAGTTAACGAGAGTTTTATAACAAGATAAAATGTTATATAGTTGAAAACAATATCCCCAAATGAATTGAATTTACCCCTGATGTAGATCTCCGTCATTACAAAAACTATTCGTTACTCTATACAATTTATCTCCCGTCTCCTATCACTTATATCCATCTCATAGAAGCGATACAAATTCTTTACTCATACTTAAACTACAAATTAAACATTTTAATACGCATAAATATAACTATAAACCTTTCTTTAAATTCTAAATATTATTTATATACAACACAAATATTAACGCTGTAATTCAGCAATTACTCAATTAAAAAAATAGAATATATACAACGGGCCAACTGCCTTCTTCTCAGACAATCTAGTCTCCCTATTTCTTCACTTCATTTCAACGGACATTGGAAAATTTTCATTCACCATACTGTGTCTTATTCGTGAAACTGTTACAATTCGGGATTCTATAATCCATACAATTAAGTAAAGACATAGTTCATAGACCTCCTACAACTGGTCTGTCATCAAAATAAATAAAAACTCCTCTCGGCACGCCGGAAGGCGGAGGTAGATTTCACCGGACAAACTTGGGGATAGGCGAAAATAGGCAGAATATGCAGGTTTTCGTAGAAGGATCAGACCTAATTTTATTGCGTGAAAGTATTTTATAATTGGAGATTAATTAACTTTGTTTTTCGTCATTTTATGCATATTTTTTTAACATTTTATTGTCTTATGATGACGGTAACCTTCTTGTCATTTGGAGTCCATGTACTTGTGGTCACACTGTCCTTATGCAAGGTTTCGACACTGATGTGTAACTATGTAACGGTCTGTTACTTCTTTACGCATAATTATATCTCCCGCAGAGATGTTGGTTGGTTCCCCAGTTTAGGGGCTGCGACAACGCGGTCATGTAACCCCGTGTACTTTGGGTGAATGTAGAATCTGTCTGATAAACGGTGTGAATTGTGATGGCTGTATTAGTCTGTAATTCAGGTAAGGAATGCAGACGCTCAATTTCAAGCAGTAGTTCCTAATGTTGCTACCAGATACTACCGTCAACGACACCTAGCTGTGAACTTGGCTACTATATGCCACCGCAATCAGCAACTCGCAACGAACGTTGGAACCTCCCCTCCAAAGGAAAGCATACTGAGGGATTTTTAGCGCTCTAAGAAAATCCGACGACTTTGGCCGGCTTTGAACCCGCGACCTTGGGCATGCTACCAGTTACGTCACCGAAGCCGCTTCACACTTAGTCAGATGGAAATCTGAATCTGATCTCGCGCAAGTGCGTTGTCATGGCAACGTCTGATGGCTCATCCCTCATCAATTTAGTAGTGTTGCCATGGCAACCACTGATAGCTCTTGGCATTTTCTTATAATTCCGAAATCATTTTTCTCATCCCTTGGTGTAATGGTGGGTCATATCAAAAATTCTTTCAGACAAAAGTTTTAGGTAATTATTAGGGGAATACTGTCCATTTTGTACGGTTTTGATATTGTGCCTATTAAGAGAGATATGATTAATGTTTCCCGAAAACTCACTTTTTCCCGCCCCTTTGGTCAATGGTTGGTGCTATAAAAAAACTCTTCAAACATAAATTTTTGAGCTTTATCTGGCACATAGTATGGACTTTGAACGGATTCGATATTTCACATATTAAGAGAGTTATAGCAATATTTCCTTTTTTGGAAAAAAGTCCCCCATTTTCATCCCCTTCGACCGATTTTGCCCAGTAACGAACTCGACCGAGATTTTATAGGTATACATAGTCGGTAAAATATTAAAAGTGATTGGTGCAAAATTACGGCAGTTATCGTGTCCACAAGAAACTGATATACATATATATATACTAGCAGGTACCCGCGGCTTCGCCTGCGATCAAGACAATGGGGACGATGCAATATTGCTGATAATTGGTCTATTCTATTGCAGCAATCGCGGCTATATGTGTGTCCATTCTAATTCTGAATATTTTGATACATACAGTATATTGATATGATCAGCAAAGTGGGAATTTTATCGAGTTGTGAACGTCTGCAAGGTTGGTTGTTATATTATGTTAACACATTTTAAAATTACGTTTATGGTTTTGCCATCTTCTGCTGAGACATAACGATTTTCTTGTCCGGATGCTCGCGAGCACATACTGTTGGCCATGGGAAAAAATGGTTTTGTCTAAATGTGCAAGTGCTACTGTTAAGTGTGTGTCATTGCGCTTTGTTAAAGAAATTGCGAATATTGTTTGAAGAGGGAACTGCACTCTTGCACACTGGAATGTCAAATCTATCGGAATATGGGGAATTAAAAGTATTCTTGCTTAAGCTATTCTGGATGTAATTTGGCCATACTAATTGATGATTTGAACGTAAACATATCCCTATTAATAGACCTATAGTTAAATATCGCTCTCCTTGGCCGCTGATGTACATTATGCAGTCTCTTCCAGTGTTACATCCCAGGGATTGAAATTCTCCAACGACCCTTTTGCCCCACATGCCTCTCTAAGTAATTAAAATTCCTGATTGTTGTTGTTTGAGTCTTCAGTTTTTTAACTGGTTTGATGCAGCCCTCCATGTATCCCTCCCCTGAGATAATCGTTTCATTTCTACATAGCTACCACACCCTACATCCGAGGCAATCTGTTTAACCCTGGCTTAACCCTACAGTTCTAGTCCGCAACCCTCCCATCCATAACTACTGTCGACCAAACTATTATGTGTACTCGAGTTTGAAGTTTGTTTGTGAAGTAACCGATAGACCTATATAAAATCCAATAACATCATCATTTTCGTCGTTCTATTTTACGTTAGATCATGTAGGTTTGGAATTTTTAATTTATATTTTAATATTTTTTATCACAGTTGGAACACAAGAAGTGCCCGTTTTTAAGCGTTTTTCAACCATGCGTCACATTTAAGAATTATTATCTCACAAACCCGTCATAAGATGGAATCCAAATTTTAACACAATATACACTGGAATGTTGTATAACAGGTTTATGAATTTTAAAATTTTGTGTGTCCAAGGAACAAAGTTGTTATTATTTTTGTAAGGTAACTTTTCCTCGACTCGGGATGGTTTGAAAATGTAATTCTTGGTCGCGTTGTAATCCTTATACATCAAAAAGATATGCTGTATGATTGTGAAATACGTAAATTAATTCACTTATTGTATATCGGTTTGTATTTGTACGGAGAATTAAGACATGGTTCACCAGTTAGCCGCTCCGGTGAAAGCAGTACATCATTGCCAAGATGGGCTACATCACGCGTCATGGCGCGTCTCGCTTGGAAGTGATGGGCTCCATATCAGCAACGCATTTCCCGGAGCGGCTAGCTGGTGAACCATGTCTTAATTCTCCGTACAAATACAAACCGATATAAAATAAGTGAATTAATTTACCTATTTCACAGTCATACAGCATAATTTTTGATGCATAAGGATTTCAACGCAACCAAGAACTACATTTTCCAACGACCCCGAGCCGAGAAAGAGTTACCTTACAAAAATGATAACAACATTCGTTCTTGAACACACAAAATTTTGAAATTAATAAACCAGTTATACAACATTCCAATGTATATTGGATTTTATGAAGGTCTATTGGTTACTTCACAAACAACCTTCAAACTTGAGTGCACATAATATTTCGGTCGACAGTAAGCTTGCTATTCCTGGGTGTCATTATATGTGTCCTACCCTCCTATCTCTTCTCTTCATTAGCAGTCGCCAGAAACATCTCTCCTCTCCCACTCGTCTTAATACCTCTTCATTTGTTACCCTATCTACCCATCTGATGATCATTCTCCTGTATCACCACATTTCAAAAGCTTCAATTCTCCTCTTTTCTGCTGCACCATTAGTCCATTAGTACAACTCAGCAACTTTTCTAGGTTTAAGCCGTGCCTTTTGCGGGGATTCAATGGCCGTGAAAGACAAAATAACAACTTTATTTAAATAAGTTTGCCCAATTCCTCAGTAAGAGTAATTAAGAAACTATAATAATTAACGTGACAGCCGGTAGAATACGACACATTCGACTGTGAATATACGTTGCAGATCATGGTTAAGAACGAAAAAGAGCAGATCAAAATTGGCAAACAAAAATATTCAGTTAAGAAAAAACAAATTTATAAAGAAAATGAAAGCATACCGTGCAAAATAGAAAGTATCTTAACATTGTAAATTCGAGTAAACTTCTGAAAGCTCGCTTACAACAACCAGCTGAAAGAGTATACAATTAGACTCAAAATCACGATCGTATCCGAGCCCCAAAAGCAACTTCTATATATAAAATATATCTCATTTTACGCGTATCAATGCGAGGAGCAACGTTCGTGGTTAGAAGTGGGAACCGAACCCAGCGTTTTAAGGCCCTAAAACGAACGGTTTTCGAGATATTGCCAGAAAACAATCCCTGGTCTGCGAAATTTTAGCGGTTGCCATAGTAACGTTGATCTGTTTCTCAGAGGGAACTCAGTTATTTGGGAATATCTCCGAAACCGTTCATTTTAGGAACTTAAAAAGTGTGTTTCGGGGTCCCTACAGGACCTCCGAGCATTGTTTCTCGTATCTGGCGGCTTAAAATGAGCTAAATCCGAACATTTTACCGACTGTCCTTGCTCAGTGCCAAAGGGCCGAAAAAAGTCACTTACAAATTGAATTTTCAAAAACCGTTTCTTATTGGGCCTCTACATAGCTCGGATCAACCAACATGCAAAATTTCAGCTTTCTAGGTCTAGTTGTTTGAGCCCTGCGTCGATGAGTCAATTTTAGATTGTCAATGCCAAATGGCCGAAAAAAGTCACTTACAAATTGAATTTTGAAAAACCGTTTCTTAGTGAGCCTCTACATACTCGGATCAACCAACATGCAAAATTTCAGCTTTCTAGGTCTAGTGGTTTGAGCCCTGCGGTGATGAGTCAATTTTGGATTATATATAAGACTAGCTGAAGTACCCGTGCTTCGCTACGCGTCATAAATAAATTAAAATGTGAAAGTGACAGTAAAAACAGGGGATAGGCGAGGTGCTGCACAGAGGGAGATTAAGGATGGAACATTTTGTCCAACTACACTGTTCGGCGTTGACCGTGTTTTATAGCACAAATTTAGGTTTTACTAGCTAACCGTAGGAGATACCTTTCGGATAGAAAATGTAATTTTAAACCACGTATATGCCATCAAAAGTTTGGTATTTCTTAGCGTTCACTTTTTATTTGAAATGGAAATATGAAAAATTGAAACCAAGGGGTATAGTGACGTCACTAAAATGGTCGCCATCTTAAAATAGTGCAAAGTATTGAAATCAAAAGTAGTCTATATGTTAACCAGGTAAATCAACTACTTCCATGTAAAATTCATGTAAGTCGGACCAGTGGTTCTTGCGGGATTGAGTAATACACAGACACACACCATCTCATTTTTAGCCTCGCTTCGCTTGCGTCATAGTCGTGTCATATTGTTATTCAATGACATGCAGGTTTAACCCCCTTAACACCCCTTTAGAACCAGAATATCCAAAAATCCCTCCTTAGTAGACTTTTTCGACACACAACAAACATATCCCCTTCTTTTAACTTTAATAGTTTTGATTGGTCGAAGAGAGTGAACATCCAAAAATCCTTCCTTAGTGGACGTTTTCCTTCCAGAATTTCACCCCTCCCCATTGGATTTATGAAAAAAAAAACCGGTCGAACACCTACTTATTTTAATTATTTATTCATTTATTTATTTATTTTTAAGCTGATTGAAACTCGGAGAAAATCAAACTCCTCGCCTATGTCGTTTAAGAGATACACGCTCCGTTAGGACTCTTTCAACCCCCACTTTTCATCCTTTTCACCTCATAATATACACCACATCGAAAAACCATTAGACATATGTCAGCTTAGTTTTAATGATTAGTATATATGCCAAGTATCACATCCCCAAATGAAACCACTCGTGAGATATTGTTATTCAATGAAATGCACGTTTACCCCCTTAACACCTCTTTAGAACCTGAATATCCAAAACTCTTTCCTTAGTGGATGTTTTCCTCATACAAAGAACTTATCCCCAAAATTTCATGTTTCTAACTTCAATAATTTTGGCTGGGCGATGATGAGTGAGTGAGTCAGTCAGGATATTTTCTTTCATTTATTTTTGAGAATTTCACCCCTCCCCATGAACCCCTTAAATTGGATTTATGAAAAAAAAAAACGGTCGAACACCTATTTACTTATTTAAAGTTGTTTCCCCCCTGAGTTTGATGAGTAAGTGATTCAATCAGTTAGGACACTTTCTTTCCTGTTTTTCCCCCCGAATTTCATTCCTCCCCATGGGCCCCTTAAATTGGATTTATGAAGAAATGGTCGAACACCTATTTACTTATTTTTAAGCTGCGTTTTCCGCTGAATTTCAAACTTATCGCCTATGTTGAATAAGAGATACAGTACACGCTCCGTTAAGAATCCTTCAACCCCCAATTTTCTCCCCTTTCACCTCATAATATACACCATATCGATAAACCCTTTGACATATGTCTGCTTATTTTGAATGCTTGGTTTATATGCCGAATATCACATCCCCAAATGAAACAACTCGTGAGATATTGTTATTCAATGAAATGCAAGTTTAACCCCCTTAACACCCCTTCAGAACATGAATATCCAAAAATCCATCCTTAGAGGACTTTTTCGACATACAACGAACATATCCCCAAAATTTCAAGTTTCTAACTGCAATAGGTTTGCTGGGAGATGATGAGTGAATATCCAAAAATCCTTCCTTAGTGGACTTCTTTCCCCAGAATTTCATCTCTCCCCATGAGGCCCTTAAATTGGATTTATGAAAAAACGATCGAACACCTATTTACTACTTTTTCAATCTGATTTTTCTCCCTGAGATTCTTACTTTTTGCCTCTGTCTTTTAAGAGATACTTGCTCCGTTAAGAATCCTTCAACACTCACTTTTCACACATACACCTCATAATATACACCACACCGAAAAACCCTCAGACATGTGTGTTCTTATTCTTAATGATGAGTTTATATGCCTTGTATCCCATCCCAAAGGAAACCAATCGGTAGATATTGTTATTCAATTAAATGCAAGTCTACCCCCTTAACACCCCTTTAGAACCTGAATATCCAAAATTCCTTCCTTAGTGGACGTTTTCGACATACAACGAACATAGCCCCTTAATGTCATGTTTCTAACTTCAATAATTTTGGCTGGGGGATGATGAGTGAGTGAGTAAGTCAGGACATTTTCTTTCAATTATTTTTCAGAATTTCACCCCTCTCATGAACACCTTAAATTGGATTTATGAAAAAAAAACGGTCGAACACCTATTTACTTATTTTTGAGCTGTTCGTCCCCCCTGAGTTTGATGAGTGAGTGAGTTAAGACACTTTCTTTCCTGTTTATTCCCCCAGAATTTCATCCCTCTCCAAGGGCCCCTTAAATTGTATTTATGAAAAAACGGTCGAAAACCTATTTACTTATATTCTAAGCTGTCTTTTCCCGACGAATTTCAAACTTCTCGCCTTTGTCGTTTAAGAGATACACGCTCTGTTAAGAATCCCTCAACCCCCAATTTTCACCCCTTTCACCTCATAATATACACCACATCGATAAACCTTTAGACAATTGTCTGATTATTTTAATGATTAGTTATATACCGAATATCACATCCCCAAAGAAACAACTCATGAGATGTCGTTATTCAATGAAATGCACGTTTACCCCCTTAACACCTCTTTGAAACCCGAATAACAAAAATCATTCATTAGTTGACGTTTTCGACATACAGCGAACATATTCCCAAAATTTCATGTTTCTAACTTTAATAGTTTTCGCTGGGCGTGATGAGTGAGTGAGTCAGACAGGACATTTTCTTTCAATTATTTTTACCAGAATCTCACCCATCCCCATGGGCCCCTTAAATTGGATTGATGAAAAAACGCTTGAACACCTATTAACTTATTTTTAAGCTGTCTTTTTCCCCTGAGTTTGATGAGGGAGTGAGTGAGTTAGTCAGTCAGTTAGGACACTTTCTCTCCTATCCCTCCCCCATAATTTCACCCCGCCCCATTGGCTCCTTAAATTAATTTATGAAAAAACGGTGAAACACCGATTTACTTATTTTTAAGCTGATTTTTTTTCGCTGAGTTTCAAATTTCTTGCCTATGTCGTTTAGGAGATAGGCCTACACGCTTCGTTAGGAATCCTTCAACCCCCAATTTTCACCCCTTTCACCTCATAGTAATACACCACATCGAAAAACCCTTAGACACATGTCTGCTTATTTTTAATGATTAGTTTATATGCCGAGTATCACATCCACACATGAAACCACTCGTGAGATATTGTTATTCAATGAAATGCAGGTTTAACCCCCTTAAGACCCCTTTAGAAACTGAATATTCAAAAATCCTCCCTTAGTGTATGGGTTTGACATACAACGAACATATCCCGAAAATGACATGTTTCCAACTTCAATATTTTTGGCTGGGCGATGATGGGTGAGTGAGTCAGGACATTTTCTTTCATTTTTTTTCTTCAGAATTTCACCCCTCCCGATGAACCCCTTAAATTTTTATTTATCAAAAAACTGTCGAACTCACATATACTTATTTTTAAGCAGTTTTTCCCCCTGAGTTTGAAGAGCGAGTGAGTCAATCGGTTAGGACACTTTCTTTCCTGTTTTTTTACCCAGAATTTCACCCCTCCCCATGGGCCCCTTAAATTGGATTTATGAAAAAACGGTCAAACCCCTATTTACTTATTTTTTGCTGATTTTTTTCCGCTGAGTTTCAAACTCCTCGCCTATGTCGTTTAAGAGATGCAGGTTCCGTTAGGAATCTTTCAACCCCCACTTTTCTCCCCTTACACCTCATAATATACACCACATCGAAAAACACTCAGACCCGTGTCTTCTTATTTTTAATGATGAGTTTATATGCCGAGTATCACATCCCCCAATGAAACCAATCGGGAGATATTGCTATTCAATGAAATGCAGGTCTACCCCCTTAACACCCCTTTAGAACCAGAATACCCAAAAATCCTTTCTTAGTGGGCGTTTGCGGTCCTTGAGGAAGCTGCATACCAAATTTCATTCCAATCCGTTGGGTTGTTTCTGAGATTTCGTGATGAATGTGTGAGTGAGTGTGTGAGTGGTATTTGACAAATATCTAGTAGATAGTGTCAAGTCTTTGTTATGCTATACTCGGTTGACAGTGCTTTGTGAGCAGTTGAGTAACTAACGGGATTTCAAGTAAAGATCCTCATTTTCTATACCGGTAGTGCAGAGCGCAAATGGCATCCAGTCGGCCGTGTCTCGACTTGAGCTATGTTGCCATGGAAACTATCTGCCTTGCCATTCCTTCATGAGTATATTTTATGATTTGATTAGCCTGTGATTGAGTGCAAAAGTGCCGAAATCAGAATAATGAGAAAGTCTACCGATAATTCATGTAGCCAGCGGTTCCTTCTGGGTCATAAACTATGTGTATGCAAAATTTGGTTGAGATTGGTGAAACGGTGTAGATTTGTATACGGAACCAATCCACCCACCCACCCACCCACCCACATACATACATACATACATACATACATACATACATACATACAGACTTTTATATATAAGATATATATATATATATATAAATTATATATAAACTTTTGAACTGACGGTGGTTTTGGGGTCTGGGGGATGTGAAACGCGAAGATATGTCGAAATTTTCCGGAAATCGAAACATGGTACCCATTGCAATAGTTAGCTTTGTAATGAAATCTACCTAAAATACTACCATCAACGACACCGATCTGTGAACTTGGCTACTAGATGCCACCGGAACCATCACCTCGCATCGAACGTTGGAACTTCTCCTCCGAAGGAAAGCAAACTCAGTTTTTTTTAGCGCTCTTAGTAAATCCGACGACTTCAGCCGGGTTTGAACCCGCGACTTTGGGCATAGAAGTTCAGCATGCTACCAGTTCCGATACCGAAGTCGCTTCCCTCAGACAGATGGAAAACTGAATGTTATCTCGTGCAGTGGCGTTGTCATAGCAACTGCTGATGGCTCATCCCTTATCAATTAAAAGTAAAGTTGTCATGGCAACCTCTCTTTGGACTTGGCATTTTCTTATAATTTAAATCATTTTGCTCACCCCGTGGCGTAATGGTGGGTCATATCAAAAATTCTTTCAGACAAAAGTTTTAGGTAATTATTGGAGGAATATTGTCCCTTTTGTACGGTTTTGATATTGTGCCTATTAACAGAGATATGATTAATGTTTCCCGAAAAACCCACTTTTTCCCACCCCTTTGGTCAATGGTTGGTGCTATCAAAAAACTTTTCAAACAGAAATTTTAGGGCCTTGTCCGACACATAGTATGAACTTTGAATGGATTCAATATTTCAGATATTGAGAGAGTTATAGCGATATTTCACTTTTTCGAAGAAAGCCTCCCATTTTCACCCCCTTTGACCGATTTTGCCCATTAACGAACTCGACCGAGATTTTAAGGGGATACATATTATGTAAAAAATTCAAAGTGATTGGTGCAAAATTACGGCAGTTATCGTGTCCACAAGAAGCTGATATACATATATATATATATATATATATATACATATATATATACATATATATATATATACATACATACATTATATATAAACTTTTGAACTGACGGTGGTTTTGGGGTCTGGGGGATGTGAAACGCGAAGATATGTCGAAATTTTCCGGAAGTCGAAACATGGGACCCATTGCAATAGTTAGCTTTCTAATGAAATCTACCTAAAATACTTAATAAAAATATGTTCTTCCGATTCGTAGAATAATTACCGTAAATTCAATATCTAATTAAGAACCATTTAAATAGAGCTCAGTTTACTCTCAGTTTCAACAAAGATCCGTTGATCCTATAATTCCTTTCAGATTCAACTTCATCTAGGATCCGCTGTCCTGTTAATTTCAAGGAGTTTCAACTCTATGAGACTATTGCAATAACTTCGAATATTAATAAACAGCAATAATACTGCTTCTTCATAAAACATCCTATTTCAACCTCAAAATATGCGCAAGTCTGTCACTACAGACATTCCTTCAACAATTGACCAATGGCTTCACAATGCTCATTGTCATACAACAAATACTTCCGCCTGTTACGGGAATAAATAAATGTCTCCCTTAGAGATTCTTCGCAGTCTCTTCCAAAAAACATATTCTTCTGAACTAACTTCTCGTTAACAAATTCTTTTCGTAGTCTCAACATCCTTATGAAAAATATGTAATAAAATACTGGTTCTATCGATGAGTTAATTTAACACTTAATACAATAAAATACTAGTCTTCTAATAACAACCTTATTTCTTTCGTATCACTCACATTTCCTTAAAGCTTCCTCTTCGCTGTGATATTTCCTTTAAATTCTTTCTTCACGATCGTATTACTTCAAAAATACGCTGTTATTCGTATTTGTTAACTTCACATTACATTCCTTTACAAATTCTTCCTTTAATATTTCTCATAAACTTTTATACTCTATGTTTATTAGTCACTAAATATTTATAACCTAATCTGTCTAATAAGTTATCAGATCGTGACTTTACATGGATCTCTACATAAGATCTTTAACAATCGCACTCTCTAAAATATACTTTTGTATAACATTCTTGGAACAAATTTCCATTATTTTCATCGTTGTCAAAAATTATATCTTACAATTCAAAAACTGACAGAATGTGATCTAAACACATTTAAACTTGACCATACAAATATTCTGAATTAAACTGTGAAATCTCCTCATTGAAATTTCGAAAGTCGAAAAATTCCAAAAATTCAAATCAATATTCTAAAAAGTCAAAATTGACGAAAAATCGTTAATAAACATCCGCATGACGTAGTTGTAAAAATATAACATCAAAAACTATAACAATATAATTTAAGCGTAGGAAAATTGCATTAATAAACAGTTGTCGGATATTCTTAAAAGTTTCTACAATACTCTACAAAATAGGATATATTGTTGGTCCTTAGACTACCTTGTGATGCGTTATATATGACTAGAAATGGTCTTTCTTCGCTATCCTTCAAAACCGGATTGTTTCTAATAGCGCGAGACTGCATGATGTCGTGTGGTCTTCTACGATCTCCTACAGAAGTTCCCTTGCGGTCATGTACGGGATTCGTACTCCATCATCTTCGTGTGGCCGTCCTTTCTGCTGGTGATTCTTCTTGTGTGAGATGGGAAACCCTTTCTCGCTTGATGGCGCTGGGATAACCCTAGCCGCCCTCGTTCGTGAATTCTTCTGTCTTCTTTCGTCAACGTTCTGATATATGTATTCGTCATTTTAGTTGGTGAATTGGCTTGTAGATGTAGAATATTTCGCTTGGGAGAGATGATATGTTAATCTCCCCCACTAGATTGATGTTATGTCATTTCGAATACTCTTGCTGCCGTCATAGTTCTGTCCCCATAACTTTTTAGTTGATCGTCATAACTCCTGTAGATTCATTTGTAAACTCCTCCCTCAACTTCAGTAATTTCGACATGGTTAACAATGTAGATTGGTTTCAATACACTTTTTAAATTTCGTCGAATATCGACTTAATATATGCTTGCACAAATAAGTGCCTTCGTTTGCTAATATTCTTCTTCAGAAATATCGTAATCTCTATCAGGTCGTTATATTGTTGAGTATTTCGTTGAGACGTCGTTCTCCTATGAAGTTGTAAGTATTAAGAGTCTCGATTCTTTTCTCTCTTCCCCCTCGTCAATGCTCAACTCCGCGTCCTTTTCAGAGCAAGGATCTGATTGGTCGCTTATTATCGATGATCGTAATAATCCTTAATTAAACAAATGTTAATAAATAGTTCTTATTCATCATTTAATATCTTCCATGATATTACGATGTGTTAAAATCATGCTGGTAATAGGCTATGCTCATTACATTGCTTGCTATTATCTAAGTAAGGTCGCTTCTCATTGGCTGTGTGACACGCGTATCGCTCGAGTCTCCCCTACCATACTCGAGACACACTTACGGCACGCGTGGGGATCGGCTCTCCTTGGGAGTCCTCGATTCTGCTCGTGCACGCTACTTCCGTCTTTGTTCGAACTACGCAGTCTAGTTCCAAGTCTCCCACGTAACTGCTAAATTTCTTATTGGTCGGCTCGTTTAACTGGTTAACTCGGCGTGGTAAAAACCGGTTCTGTGTCGGTTTCCAGAGTCGCTATATTTTATCACGGGACAGTTTAGAAAACTTTTGAAGAGATGAATATTTCCAAGCTCATATCCATACAAGAGCACAGTACGTTTGCTGAGGCAGTATCTAGTTCATTTGTACCTTCATCACTTATCACTGTCACTTATCACCATACCATGCAGAATTGCGTTGCTAGTTTCAGTGACAATGAGCATGTAGTTAGAGTCGCCATCACTGTCTCCTCCACTTATTACTCTCTTCCATTAACTTATGAGGTCTTTCTTTGTGAATCCGTGATTTGTCTTTCATTGAAACCACGTATAAGCCTGGGTATTGTGCTCACTTAACATCAGGTTATGCACACGAAACTGTAGCAATGTAGGGTTATGTGACTGATCTGTTCGGAGCAGTTGTCACGTAATTTGACCACCCTTCATAGAAGCATGTATCAATTACACAAAGCTCCATTTCACATTAAATATAAATTTACTGGCGATGATTTTGAACCTCTCTATACTGAAACAATTCACAAATATTATACAGCAAAGTATTCCGCATCAGCAAACAGTCGGAGCTCTTTGTTAACGGTTAGAAACACGCATGAGCTCTTCAAGTTTCATCTGCCTGCTCCTGCCCTCTACACGTGGTCTGGCCAAACAATCAAGGGGTGGTTACAGTTAACAGTCGCTGCTCGTGTAGAGAAACTGGTGGACTCAGTGTGTACCCACTGCTCAAAATGGTAATATTTAAGGTGATCACAAATCATGTTGCCTGCCTTTCAAAGAGAAGTTATTGATTGGCTAACCAGGATCTGTTAACTTTTAGTTTTCATGCTAACCTAACTTAGTACTTATGTTGTGTCTATATAATGCGTCACACGTGTGTAATACTTCCAGGAGTCCAGCGAGCAGTTGCCCTCTGATAATCTGCCGGATGAGCCGGGTGATATTTTTGAAATTGAAATGATAGATGTTAAAGAAGAACATCAAACACAGGTGATTATAGATTCTGCATTATCTCAGTTATAATTATGTGTAATATATTTAGATCAGATATTATTTGGAGGTTCGGATTACTCATGTTTCCTACAATAACATCTAATATTAGCTGATGTTGTGTAGATACTGCAGCCTCACTAGGTCCTATTGGAGGTGATGTCTACATCGCGTGCCATGTTAAATCTTAATCATATAAAGTATTTGAGATATGATTGCCCTTAAATCAATGCGCTGCGTTTGTGTATTCTATTGCTTATAAGCTAGTGTGTAGACCGCCACAGCAAAGCAAGCAATAAACAATGTTAAGATTCTAACTTGGCCATCAGCAATCAAGTTCAAATGAATAATCATCTTCATCACCACATGTTTCTGTTTATTCTCTTTGAAAACAAAACCGACGACAGAACTCGAAACAGAATACGTTAGATTTCAGGCAGTTGTGCTCAGCAATTACACCACAAATGGTCTTTGTCTATGGTGGCTCATTTGACATTTCACCTAAAGGATAAGTCAGTGGAGTGCCATGCTCTTGTGAAAAGTTTGTGTAAATCCTTATTTAGATGGCTCAAGTGAGCACGTAGGATCTAAATATTAACTTGCCACAACTACAAGAGCAGAAGGTTGTTTGAGACCCACGGGACCTGAGTAGAGCCTGGCGTTGCTTCTACTTACTTGTGCCGGCCTCTTGTTTTCCAACTTTTCTTTCGACCTTCCTTGGTCAACTCTGTCTCAACTTCAATCCCGATAGTATTAGGTATTCATCCATTATGCGAATTAGGTAAACAAGCCGGCGGCCACATATAAAAAGTTTCTTTAGAGGATATCAAGATTATTCCAGCCTCTTAGACATTCTGAGAGGCAGAAAGGAATGAAGTGAACTGATAAAAATATCTCTACTGCTGTGTGAACGATAAAGGTTGATTTCATTCAAATACCTTATTTAATTTGCTTAAGAATAGTGTTGGCGAAGAAAGCCTTTCAAAATAAGAAGAATTTGCTGCTCAATGAGCACCTCAACTTGATGATAAGGTATTCATTTCTCAAGACCTTTGTTTGGAATTTTTTGACCTATGGACACTTGGGGAAAGAGAAGAAGGCAGCTGAAATGTGGTTTTGGAAACGAATGAACCGAACAAGCTGGATGGAAAGAAAGACAAATGAGCTTGTTCTGAACCAAATTCAGGGGTATCGATGCCTGTTGAATACCATCAAATAAAGGAAAGCAAAATTCATGGGACACATACTCAGATATAACACTCTCCCCCAGGTTATTTTTGAAGTAAAAGTTTTGGGGAAAAACCAAGGGCACGACAAGGACAATCGTTATCTCAAGAACAATGTCAAGGAGATGGAATGTGACTCGTATGCCAATATGAAGAGAACTGCTGAAGACCATAAGAAATGGCTGCAACGACAAGGCTTTTCGCCTTAAGAAGCTGATGATGAAGGTCTGGTAGAGCAGCCCACATTCCGACCACTTTCAGAAGAACCTTTTGATAGCATCAAGTTGAAAATCTGTCTGGCACCTTGTCTGCCATATCTTCACCCATGGGAAAATCTGCCTTCTAACGGTGGTGAACTGGAGTTTATGTGTTCCTGTGAAGGAGTGTTAGAGATATCGCTGGGTGTGCTAGCAGGCAGCCATCACTTATTATACAGCAGCAAAGGGGACACTGCTGGTGTTTAGTGTTTTCGGCAAATATAGAGCCTAGCTACGTGGCAGAAAGTTTGTTATTGCCGGATGATGTCCCACAAAAATTGTCTTGAAACTAATAACTAATAAGGTGGTCCCTTCTTTTATGTCACTTTCTGACCTTAAAGCTCATCATATTACTGTGTACAACCTTCTAGGTATTGTTCTCTTCTTTTCCTTTCCTATCCCTTACTCCCGTAAGAGCATAGAATAGTTTTGTTTATCTTCTCCATTCCGTATTTAGTAATTTTTTTAAAGTATGATATTCATTTCACATTATATTGTCCTCATCTACAAACCATGCTCATAGTATACTGTATTAATTTAAGTGCATTCTTTGAGCAGATGCGCTGCATCTAGTAAATTGTCAACTTATCTCTCTTCTTACAATTCGCTGATTTTAAACATCCCCATTGACCATAAAATTATCCCTTTCTTTCCATTTTCATTCAGCCTCCAATGTCTATTTGTATAGTGTACGTACGTACGAACATCAGCTGATCTAGTTACCATATAAACACCCCAGTGTGAGATGCGAACTCTAACAACAGAACTTCCACCCTGTACACACTTTGTGATCTGGGTTTCGTATGTCACATTGTTTTTGGAAGGATTTCAAGACAACAGAAATCTGGTAAAAGGTTACTTTATTCTTTGATTACCCCAGTGCAAGGTTACAATTTATGTGTAATATATAATTCCAAACATGAAAAGAATGTGTTCGTGAAACAAGTAATTTCTTTTCAGGATGATACTGATCTCGGAGGGGATATTGAGTTTGAAGAAGTTTCCATACCAGTGATCAAACTAGAAATACCATCGGCAGTGAGTAGTGGAGATTTAAAAGAGGCAAGTGCCTTATAAGTTTACTACTTGTTGCACAATTATCTTCTTACAATTACTTTTGTAGCTTGTCTGTCGGTCAACACGATTGTGCCCAATGAATGGGTGGGGTACAATATACAAATATACAGTACTAGCAGGTACCCGCGGCTTCGCTCGCGTCATAGTCTTGTCATATTGTTATACAATGAAATGCACGTTTAACCCCATTCACACCCCTTTAGAACCAGAATATCCAAAATTCCCTTAGTAGGCGTTTTCGTCACACAAAAAACTCATCTTCCCCAAAATATCATTCTTCTAACTTTAATAGTTTTTGTTGGTCGATGAGAGTGAATACCAAAAAATCCTTCCTTAGTGGACGTTTTTCTTCCAGAATTTCACCCCTCCCCATGGGCCCCTTAAATTGGATCTAAGAAAAAACCGTCGAACACCTATTTATTTAATTATTTATTTATTATTAAGCTGCTTGTTTTCCTCTGAGTTTCAAACTCCTCGCCTATGTCGATTAAGAGATACACGCTCCGTTAGGAATCCTTCAACCCCCACTTTTCACCCCTTTCACTCAAAATATACACCACATCGAAAAACGATTAGACCTCTGTCAGCTTATTTTTAATGATTAGTTTATGTGCCAAGTATCACATCCCCAAATTAAACCACTCGTGAGATATTGTTATTCATTGAAATGCACCTTTACCCCCTTAACACCGCTTTAGAACCTGAATATCCAAAAATATTTCCCTAGTGGACGTTTTCGACATACAACGAACATATAAAAAAAAATCATGTTTCTAACTTCAATAATCTAGGCCGGGCGATGATGAGTGAGTGAGTCAGTCAGGACATTTACTTTCATTTATTTTTGAGAATTTCACCCCTCCCCATGAGCCCTTTGAATGGGATTTATGAAAAAAAAAACGGTTAAACACCTATTTCCTTATTTATTAAACTGATTTTTTCCCGCTGAATTTCAAACTTCTCGCTAATGTCGTTTAAATATACACGCTCCGTTAGGAATCCTTCAACCCCCAATTTTCACCCCCTTCACCTCATAATATACACCATATCGATAAACCCTTAGACATATGTTTGCTTATTTGTATTAATTAATGTATATGCCGAATATAACATCCCCAAATGAAACAACTCGTGAGATATTGTTAATCAATGAAATGCAAGTTTTACCCCTTAACACCCCTTCAGAACATGAATATCCAAAAATCCATCCTTGGTGGACGTTTTCGACATACAACGAACATAACCCCCAAATTTTTTAAGTTTCTAACTGCAATAGGTTTGGCTGGGGGATGATGAGTGAATATCCAAAAATCCTTCCTTAGTGGACTTCCTTCCCCAGAATTTCACCCATCCCCATGGGCCCCTTAAATTGGATTTATGGAACAACGGTCGACCACCTATTTACTTATTTTTCCCCCTGAGTTTCGTACTTTATGCCTCTGTCTTTTAGAAGATACTTGCTCCGTTAGGATTCCCTCAAGCCCCACTTTTCACACATACACCTCATAATATACATTACATCGAACAACCCTCAGACATATGTCTTCTTATTCTTAATGATGATTTTATATGCCGAGTATCACATCCCCTAAGGAAACCAATCGGAAGATATTGTTATTCAATTAAATGCATGTCTACCCCCCTTAACACCCCTTTAAAACCTGAATATCCAAAAATCCTTCCTTGGTGTACGTTTTCGACATAGGGCGAACATAACCCCAAAAAGTCATGTTTCTAACTTCAATAATTTTGGCTGGGCGATTATGAGTGAGTGAGTAAGTCAGGACATTTTCTTTCATTTATTTTTCAGAATTTCACCCCTCTCTTGAACCCCTTAAATTGGATTTATGAAAAAAAAAACGGTCGAACAGCTATTTACTTATTTTTAAGATGTTCTTTCTCCCTGAGTTTGATAAGTGAGTGAGTTAATCAGTTAGAACACTTTCTTTCCTGTATTTTTCCCCCAGAATTTCTCCCCGCTCCAAGAGCCATATAATTGGATTTATGAAAAAACGGTCGAACACCTATTTACTTATATTTTAAGCTGGTTCTTTTTCCGCTGAATTTCAAACTTCTCGCCTATGTCGTTTAAGAGATACACGCTCCGTTAAGAATCCTTCAACACCCAATTTTCACCCCTTTCACCTCATAATATACACCACATCGATAAACCCTTAGACATATGTCTGCTTATTTTTAATGATTAGTTTATATGCCGAATATCACATCCCCAAAGAAACAACTCATGAGATATCGTTATTCAATGAAATGCACGTTTACCCCCTTAACACCTCTTCAGAACCCGAATAAACAAAAATCCTTCCTTAGTTTACGTTTTCGACATACAACGAACATATTCCCAAAATTTAATGTTTCCAACTTCAATAGTTTTTGCTGGGCGATGATGAGTGAGTGATTCGGTCAGGTTATTTTCTTTCAATTATTTTTACCAGAAATTTACCCCTCCCCATGGGCCCCTTAAATTGGATTTATGAAAAAACGCTCGAAAACCTATTAACTTATTTTTAAGCTGTCTTTTCCCCTGAGTTTGATGAGCAAGTGAGTTAATCAGTAGTTTAGGACAAATTCTCTCCTTCCCCCCCCCCGAATTTCATCCCACCCCATTGGCCCCTTCAATTGAATTTATGAAAAAACGGTCGAACTCCGATTTACTTATTTTTAAGCTGATATTTTCCCGCTGAGTTTCAAACTTCTCGCCTATGTCGTTTAAGAGATACACGCTCCGATAGGAATCCTTCAACTCGCAATGTTCACCCCTTTCACCTTATAATATACACCACATCGAAAAACCCTTACACACATGTCTGCTTATTTTTAATGATTAGTTTATATGCCGAGTAACACATCCACAAATGAAACCACTCGTGAGATATTGTTATTCAATAAAATGCAGGTTAACCCCTTAAGACCCCTTTAGAACCTGAATATCCGAAAATCCCCCCTTAGTGTACGGTTTTGACATACAACGAAACAACGAACATATCCCCAAAATCTCATGTTTCTAACTTCAATAATTTTGGCTGGGCGATGATGAGTGAGTGAGTGAGTGAGTGAGTGAGTGAGTCAGGACATTTTCTTCCAGAATTTCACCCCTCCCCAAGAACCCCTTAAATTTGTTTTATGAAAAAAAAAATTGTCGAACATTTATTTACTTATTTTTAAGTTGTTTTCTGTCCCTGAGTTTGAGGAGTGAGTGAGTCAGTCAATCAGTTAGGACAATTTCTTTTCTGTGCCCCCCCCCCCAGAATTTCACCCCTCCCCATGGGCCCCTTAAATTGGATTAATGAAAAAAAGAACGGTCGAACTCCTATTTACTTATCTTTTAAGCTGATTTTTTCCGCTGAGTTTCAAACTCCTCGCCTATGTCGTTTAAGAGATACACGCTCCGTTAGGAATCCTTCAACCCCCACTTTTCACCCCTTTCACCTCATAATATACACCACATCGAAAAACCCTCAGACACGTGTCTTCCTATTTTTAATGATATGTTTATATGCCGAGTATCACATCCCCCAATGAAACCAATCGTGAGTTATTGTTATTCATGAAATGCAGGTTTAAACCCCATAAGACCCCTTTAGAACCTGAATAACAGAAAATCCTCCCTCAGTGGACGGTTTTGACATACAATGATCATTTCCCCAAAATGTCATGTTTCTAACTTCAATAATTTTGGTTGGGCGATGGTGAGTGAGTCAGGACTTTTTCTTTCAATTTTCTTTTTTCAGAATTTCACCCCTCCCCATGAACCCCATAAATTGGGTTTATGAAAAAAAAACTGTCAAACACCTATTCACTTATCTTGAAGCAGTTTTCCCCCCTGAGTTTAATGAGTCAGTCAATCAGTAAGGACGCTTTCTTTCCTGTGTTTCCCCCAGAAATTCACCCCTCCCCATGGGCCCCTTAAATTGGATTTATGAAAAAACGGTCAAACACCTATTTACTTATTTTTTAAGCTGATTTTTTTCCGCTGAGTTTCAAACTCCTCGCTTATGTCGTTTAAGAGATACCCACCCCGTTAGGAATCCTTCAACCCCCACTTTTCACCCCTTTCACCTCATAATATACACCACATCGAAAAACCCTCAGACATGTGTCTTCTTATTTTTATTGGTGAGTTTATATGCCGAGTATCACATCCCTCAATGAAACCAAGCCGGAGATATTGTTATTCAATGAAATGCATGTGTACCCCCTTAATACCCCTTTAGAACCTGAATATCTAAAAATCCTTCCTTAGTGGGCGTTTTCGACTTACAACGAACATATCCCCTAAATTTCATGTTTCAAACTTTAATAGTTTTGGCTGGGCGATGATGAGTCAGTCAGTCAGTCAGTCAGGACACTTGTTTTTATATAAGAGATAAATACACTCCTGGAATAAATTACACGTATTCACAATTAAATGGGGCTAGTTAGGATTACGTGTTTCGACCCTCAAGTAGCCATCATCAGATCCTGACCACTGTTTTTAAATTTATATTTTCAGTAACTTAAATTCACTATTGTAGTACAATAGTATTGTTAGGTGAAATTATAATACGATTCGCTTGAATCTTGTCTTACGTTAGTTTCTTTGTGAATTTCATGAGTATATGCACGTGTTTACGATTTTAGAATAATACACTGTGATACATTGTAACGATAATAGACTAATTAACAAGTTCTGGCATGCACTAGAAAAATAATTATAATGTTCACTTATCCTGGTGTTGGCGATCCTCACTACGATGTTGACACAGTGTCCTCCAAACTGCTACTGACGCGGCGAGATAATATGCCTCCTATCGTTCACATATCAGCGTGCGCGCTATCTGTTATCGGAATTATATAATAATTGAAGTTATGAAAAGACTGTCGTTGTACCTGAACTAAACTGAATGAGGTTGGAGTTACTAATTAACGTACTTTTGAGGGATTTCAGAATTGTGTAATCATTCCATACTACTGACGAAAGGAAGCTATCTGGTTGTGTATTGTGCAGAAAGTGCAAGCCATGTGTCACCAAAACTGGACAGGTACGAGATCCAATCATGAAGGAATTAGAGGGGAGAAGGTTTTGAGTACATCTGCAATTTCTCTAAGTGGTCTTCTTTGGGTTGTCACTTTAAGTTTAACACCAGGTATTTGCATGAATGGTTCTAACTTAAGGTAGTGGCCACCCTCCTTCCTGATTCTGGGTATTTTAAGTACATAAGCATAAAGGTCAAAAAATACTTGCAGATATGAAAAAGTAAAAGATTATTATAGAATTACACAGAGAAACTAATTGTAAGTTTAATAATCCACATCGATGGTGGGCATGCAATAACTCGTAATACACAATTCTGTTCTTCTCCTGATAACTAGTCGCGGGCACATAGATGACTACGGATAGGGTACGTTCCCGACGAATGTTGCTTGTGAAGTTAAGATAAATATGGCCAAGCAGAGGCCATTGAACTTAAAATATTAGATTCAGCAGGAGTGTTTATCTACTTCAAGCTTGGTTTTATGTGCCGAACATAAGGAAGGTAATACATAGGAGCAACGTGATTCATTTCGAGGTCTTTCGTGTATATTAGCTTCACTTTTGTTTGTATGTAAATACTGGCAAATCTTTACTCCTGTTTTTCTCATTTCTCATTCGTAGTTGTTTAAGCGATGTGTGGTGGTACTGTATGTATTTCTACCTTTATTATTCCCGTCTGTACAGGGTTGGGGAAGAGTTCAAAAGAGAAACTTACACAGCAACGGATTTTACATCTGGATGCCTTTCCGCCATCACTAGAGAGGTGTTATTGATAAAATGATACATGTATTGAATTGTCGCTCACAGGAAGCCTTAAGATGTTTGGTTTTGGTTGATGTTTATTCCTTTATGTTTTTGTTCTTAGTCCTCAGTGATCCATTATATATGTTGTTTCTCTTTATGTTCATTTATCCCATGGCTTAGGATCGCGAGATTTACGGTCACGATAAACTACAGGCTATGGGGGCAGATGACCTCGTGGTTCCGCCACTTTAAACAACAATAACTAACTAATTAAACTACAAGCTTCCTTGTCCATTTTAGTTTTAAAATTAAAGCCACTGAGTTACCTCTGTGAGCAGGGGAGTAAGGCGAGTCTAAAATAGTGTCATGGCCGCCGTGTGAGTCCAAGTCGATATTTCACGAACCCAAGGTCAGATTTTGACAAATGAGATGTCGTAGGACTTGGGGTGACGCTCTCTTTCCTATGGACCACTCGTTATATTTTTGATTATATTTAGAAAATTTTTGTTTTTGAAAATAGGGGATATTTCAAAAACGAAACATGATAGAATATTGTACCATGGTTTAAACCAAAGGTCTCTGTGTCCTTATCGTTTGTACAAAAAGGTTTTTTGTTTTTTTAGTCCAATATTGAAATTCCTATATTTTGGAGACTAGGAACTCTACTAAAGGTTTGTTTACGGTTAATTAAAGGTCTTTACCCCCTATACCCTCAAAATAAATTTCAAGTCTCTAGGACAAAAACTGTGCAGTAGCGGGGCAGTGAGAGTTCACAGCCTACTTTCCTACGAAGTTTGCCGATATCTCCCGAAGGCATGGTCGGATTTGGACCTATGACATGTCAAATGGCTTGTCTCGAAGCTCTCTTTATTTTGGTAATAGGTTCAAGTTTTTGAGAATGAGGAAAACAGATTTATTGGTGTGAAACCATGATTTTAGACGTTTTGTTATATCTCGCTAACTGATAAAGGCAGGGACGTGTACGAGTTGTCATAGGACTCGGGGGAACGCCCCCATTTCAAATATATTTTTGAAATGTTGACAAAGGGCCTAACTACAATTTTGTTGAAAAAATATTGTTTTTTACCTGTCTAAAATGTTCATGAAGAGTGGTTGTTGAGAGAGACGATACCGCTGGGCGTGTGTTTTAACAAGGCTATCACTAACCACAGTGGCCGTGCTTAATAGAACAATCGATATTTCGACGGGTCGGTTTATGACAGGGTGAGTGTTCGTTTCTCCGATATTTTACCCCCGAAGGGCATCTTTAAATTGTAAACGATGATGGGTTACATGACAAATGATAATCGTACTAATATATAAAAATGAGATGGTGTATGTCTCTTGTCCTGTCTGTTACTCAATCACGCAAGAACCACTGGTCCGATTTAAATGAAATTTTGCATGGATATAGCTGATTTACCAGGTTTACATATAGGCCACTTTTGATTTCGATATTTTGTACTATTTAAAAATGGCGACTATATTCATATTTCCATTTCAAATAAAAAGAGAACGCTGAGAAGTAGCAAACTTTTGATGACATGTACGAGCTTTAAAAATTTAATTTTCTATCCGAAAGGTCCTTATCACTTTTCGTGTATCTCCAACGGTTAGGGAGTAAAACCTAAATATGTGCTATAAAACACGGTCAACGCCGAGCGATGTTAGTCTATGTTAGTCTCTACATGAACTGTTTTATTTATAGAGGTAGTTTGTGGTGTCTGAAACGAGACGTGATTTTGAGTCTAATTTTATACTCTTGGTGCCGGTTATTGTATGTGAGTATTTGGATCTTTACGCTGTTTCACAATGTTATAGTGCTTTCTACTTTGCACCGTACGCTTTTTTATTTTTATAAATTTGTTTTTGTTAACTGAATATTTCTATTGGCCAATATTGATCTGCTTTTTGTCGTTTTTTTACCATGATCAGAAACCCAAATTCACAGACGAATGTGTCGAAGACTACCGACTGTCACATTAGTTCATTTAGTGCTCATATTAATCTTACTGCAGAACTGGGCAAACGTATTTCAATAAAGTAGGTATTTTGCCTTTCACGGCTAATGAAACCCCGCACAAAACACGGCGTAAACCTAGAAAAGTGGCTGAGTTTTAATTGCTTGGCCCTGAAATTAAATATACAATCATTTTGGGAGCCTTTAAGGGAAGGTGAAAGACTGTTTTAGCGTTTAGCTCTCGCAGTAAAGTAGTGGAGGTGTTCTTAATAAGAATTGAGGTACCACGCAGTTTGCTACTCCTTTGGTAGTCCGCAAATAGACCACACGAGCTCGCTGATGAACCATCTCGGAATTACTAGGCTTAATCTCGGACAAGACACGGCATAAACTTAGAAAATTTATCTGTGAATAAAACTGATTTAGTTATTATTACTTGGAATGATTGAAGTTACTGTTACTCTTTATCATGACATGATACGTAGTTTCCACAATATTACTTACTGCGAATATGATAACTTCTACCAAGTTTGATGTATTTTTAGCATAATGTTTATATGTTTATCTATAGTATGAAGACGTTAAACGATAGGTGTTCAATATTTAAGAAAGGTTATTTAACTTTTACTACATAGAAGCTGATATTTATTTCCAATATATAAACACACTTTCTTACCTACAAAGCGCAGGCAGAAAGGCTTTTCTCCGGGTACTCCGGTTTTCCCTGTCTCAATTTCATTCCAGCAACAATCTCCAATATCATTTAATTTCATCTGTCATTCATTTAATCATTGCCCCAGGGGAGTGCGACAGGCTTCGACCCGATCGGTTGACTGAAAGCAGGCTGTGGATTTTCCCTTTCCTAACTCTGGTTAATAATTGGGTGAGTGAAAATGCATGTTATCCACACATGTAGTTGGTAACATGAAAATATCATAACTACATTACGAATGTGTGGTTATATTAATGATTTAGGCCAGCAAGTACTAAAAGCCGTTCGAAGAACGGGTACTTCAGCTAGTTCTATGATAAGATGAAGGACAAACAGAACTTGGTTCTATGTTGGTGCAAGCGACTAGAGAAAAACAAACTTGCTGAGGGACAGACTAGCAGGATGTGAATGTCATTTGAGCTTATTGGAATGCGCTGACCTGACTTGACAACAGGTGCAATGGAAAATGACAAAGACGCAGAGGACGCTTGAAGGTCATATGATCTGACAACCATGGTGAGAGGGTGGATCGAGGAATATGTCGCTGACCCCGGTGGCCATGCCCAATGGATGAATCGATATTTTGCGAAGCATTGATCGGAGAGGGTCATGCGACGACTTGTTTTAAGGGTATTCATTTTTCGGATCTTTCATATGGTCGACTCATTGATTGAAATAATACTAAACTGCTAGGGCATAGACCTGAGATTTTTATAAACCGATAATGGGATTTGGACACACAAGGTCCCCCAGAACTTGACATGACGCCATTCTTTTTATGGCTCATGAATTTCCTAAAACGACCTTAAACAACAAGATCATGAACTTTTGTTTTTCTTAATATATTGCAAACCCATAATGTTAGATGTTTACTGTGAGTGATGAAACCTATCTAGGTAGAGAAAGAATTATTGTAGGCTACATGTATGGTGACTGACACGTCTTTAACCATTGGAACTTGTTTTAGACTTGATAGCAGTATATAGAGAGTATAGGTTGCAGGCATGGCATGACAAACGGTGTACACAAAATCCAATTTATCGACTCAAGAATTAAGAGTAGACTATTTTTAATTGATTGGTTAAAGAGGGTAGCTAAAAACAAAATGGTGACTACATGGAACTAAACTGAACCAATCTGAATCAAGCCTAACTGAACCAAACCAAACCTAATCGAGAACAAGCCAAGGGCTTAAGTGTTAAACTTTTGAGTGGATGCTGTCGTTGGTGTTGTCCAAAGGAAAGGGATAACGCTCTACCTTTAGAGGGTAAGGTAAAGCTAGCGCATTGTGCTAATGCACATTCCCAAATACATGCAGCACTCACAACTATCCCATGCTGATTTTATGGGTTGACTGTTAAAACTTGCCCGGTGGTTACTTGGACAAAATGGTCGCTACACACAACAAGCTTTAAGTATTTGAAGCTAATAATCTACAGTATTCACACGCTCGCTTGTTCTAAACTAAACTATTCTGCTTGTAGTGCTCAGACAGTAGGCAATTGACAGAAATGCTTGGCTAACAGAAATACAATCATTTCCGGTCGTCTAATGTTACCAGCTAACCATTTTGTGCTGCAGCTGCGAACACATGCGCCTCTTGCACTGGAGATCTTAACTCGATGTCCAGCTTTGAGGCCAAGAATGAATCAAACTAAGAAAGAATGGCATGGTGGTGCAGAGGTTAAGCTGTTAGCCTTTTTTTTTTTACTAAGGTACACTAGGGTTCGATTTCAGATTAATATGCATGCCATAGACATTTAGAAAAGCATTGATAATGTTTAAAACCGATTACACTCGTCTCTTTTCAAATTATTACTTGGATTACCAATACAAAGGTGGACTGGGTTTGATATACAGTTAATGCTGCCTATCGCACACTAGACTGTAAGGAAGCCAAAAGAGCAAAAGGCATCGGTAGAAGAGTGGTAAAATCGCTTTGTGTAGAGAACTAACTAGCGGTTTTTTGAACTGGCAAAGCTATGTCACATAAAATGTGCATAATACTATCCAGCAACCATAATGTGTATCTTGTGGAACAGAGAAAATGCACTTTTCCCTTGATGGATAGCAAATGTGTGCAGACGGATGACCTACGCGTTAGCCTACCATGGGGTTATAACGACGAGGAGGAGGAGGTGTGGTTTCTTTATTTTATTGTTTAGAGACATGGCTTTTTGTAACCAGTAGATTTAGTAGATTTGTTAAATAGTCTAGAATACACTCTTTCCAGAGGCTATTTCTATTTTAGGTAGATTTCATTAGAAAGCTATCTATTTCAACGGATACCATGTTATGACTTCCAGAAAATGTCGACACATCTTTGTGTTTCACATCCCCTAGACTCCAAAACCACCGTCAGCTCAAAAGTGTATATATATATATATATAACTTTCTTGTGGACTCGATATCTACCGCAATTTAGCACCAATTACTTTCAACGTTATACATAATATACATGCCTTGTCTGAAAGAATTTTTGATATGATCCACCATTATGCCAAGAGATTAGCAAAATGTCTTCGGACTTATAAGAAAATGCGAAATTGATGAAGTTGGCTTCGCGGCTGCGACAACGCGGTCATTTAGCCCCGCGTACTTTGGGTGTGTGTAGAATCTGTTTGATAACTGGTGTTAATTGTTGATAATGATGATAATTGTTGTTTCAAGGGACCTAACATCTAGGTTATCGGCCCGGTGTCAATTGTGATGACTGTATTAGTGTGTGCTATCTGTGATTCAGGTAAGGACTGCAGATGGTCAATTTCAAGTACGGTAGATCCTACTTTTGCTATCAAATGCTACCGTCAACGACACTTAGCTGCAAACTTGGCTAATATATGCCACTGCAACCAAAACCTGGTGGCGAACGTTGGAACTTAATAGCGTTAATCAAATTTAACCTACAAATATTTTCTTCACACTAGTTAGTGGGAGGTTCTTTTACATGCCATAAATCTATGACATGGGCCCGCCGGCTTTTCTTCCCCTGAAAATAGGGATTTTTTACGCTCTTAAAAATCCGACTATTTCGGCCGGGTTTGAACCTGTGACCTTGGGCATAGAAGCTCAGCATGCTACCAACTACGCCACTGAAGTCGCCAGATTGATCGGGGAAGAGCCACCAGAGGTTACCATGACAACGCCCCTGACAATATCACATTCTGTTTTCCATCTGTCTCTGAGGGAGATAACAATTTAGCGTGAAGAAGTAACAGACCGTTAAGATAGTTGAACATCAGTGTCGAAACAAGCGCAATATATTACTTGGTCTAGTTACAAAAAAAATCACTCTCCATAAATGCCAAATTACGACATTACGAATCAGTTAATAAACCGGAAGCAATATATGCTTGTGAAACATTTTTCAAGTTAAACACTCGGATCAGTTACTGACACATTACAGAAGATTGATAGAAGAATTCTCAGAACTATAATTAATAAAAAACATCAGGTGGATGGTCAATGGCGTCTATTATCAAATGAAGTGTTTTACAAAGAAACTGAGTCTATAGTCGATACTATGCGAAAAAGGCGAATTGCTTTTTTTTGGTCATATCTCACGCCTGCCGGATACCAGACAATTAAAAGTATTATTTAATTATTTTTTCAAAAGTAAAACAAAGAACTCTTGGTTTACATTCCTACTCCAACAGTAATGGGGGAGGATTCACGTGAGTGTGACTGGTGACAGTTACATTGTTTAGTAGTGGTAGTTCATTATCAATTTATGTACATGCAAGATGTATCGCACAGGTCTACCTGTAAATATTGCTATTATTATTAGCATTATTATTATGCTTCAGGTATGTAAAGAATATTTTTGTATGGTGTTATGTTGACGGATATCAATATTTTTTGAAATGTGTTGCTAATTCTTTCCATATTTCGGCTTCACGGGCAGACCCTCTCCTTTTCCGCTTTTCATTCTGCCTTTCATGGCTCTATATCCCTCAATTCGATAGTTGAGGACATTTTCTTTCTTCCTGTCTTTTATTTACCTCATTCTTATTTTTGTATTCCATTTCCTTTTCTCGTATGTAAGTCAATAGTTAGGTTAAGTTATAGTGTTCATTTCATTTTCATGATCACACAAACCGATAACCCAGATGTTAAAACAACAATTATCATCATCGTTATCATTCTGAAGTGGAGACGCAGCCTTTCAGAATTAACTTGTCCTATAAACAGTGTAGACGTAAATACCATTAGCCAATGAATGGCTAAGCTGCGCACTTCTGCATGGCTGAAAGCAACTACACCCATAATATTCTTCCGGAGGATATGCACCTCTCTATGCATAATCACATGTAATGGAAAGGGAGGAGGAAATTGATGAGGATGCAAAAGGAGATTTAATATTGAGATCAGAATTTGACAGAGCATTAGAGGACTTAGGCAGGAACAAAGCACCGGGCATAGATGATATACCGATTGAGTTGCTACGCTGCATAGGAGATGAAGGTCTGATCAAGTTATTTCACTTGGTGTGTAGGATTTATGAGACAGGTGAGGTACCCCCTGATTTCAAGAAGAATGTAATCATCCCTATACCAAAGAAAGTGGGAGCTGACAGATGTGAAGATTACCGTACAATCAGCTTGATTACTCATGCTTCAAAGATCCTGTCTAGAATAATTTACAAGAGGATTGAAAGCCAGATAGAAACGGAGTTGGGTGAAGACCAGTTTGGTTTCAGGAGAAATGTAGGAACAAGGGAAGCTGTACTAAGCCTTAGGCTGATTTTGGAAGGTAGAATAAGGAAAGATAAAAGAACGTTCATGGCATTTGTAGACTTAGAAAAGGCTTTTGATAACGTTGATTGGACTAAATTGTTTGACATTTTGAAATCTATTGGAATAAAGTACAGGGATAGGAGGGTGATATACAATCTATACAGAAACCAGACAGCAGTCATTCGAGCTGAAGGACATGAGAGAGAAGCTGGTATTGAGAAAGGGGTAAGGCAAGGCTGCAACTTATCACCCATACTTTTCAATCTTTACATTGAACAAGCAATGAAGGAAATTGGAGAAAAATTTAAAGTGGGAGTGAAGATTCAAGGAGAAATAATTTCAACTCTGAGATTTGCTGATGACATCGTCATCTTGGCCGACAAGCCTGAGGATTTGAATGAGTTTTTGAATGGTATGGATTCCGTCTTACGGAAGGAATTCATGATGAAAATTAATAAATGTAAAACAAAAATACTGGAATGCAGCCGAAATAAATCAGAAACCTCTATGGAGATCAATTTGGCAGGTGAAAAGCTGAAGGAAGTAGGAGACTTCTGTTACTTAGGAAGCAGAATAACCAGTGATGGACGAAGCAAAGAGGATATAAAAAGTAGGTTGGCTCAGGCAAGGAAAGCCTTTCTACAAAAAAGGAATCTGTTGACATCGAATATAGATTTAGGTATTAGGAAGTCATTTTTGAAAGCCTTTGTCTGGAGAGTAGCGCTCTATGGAAGTGAAACTTGGACTATTGGTGCAGCAGAAAAGAGGAGAATTGAAGCATTTGAAATGTGGTGTTACAGGAGAATGATGAAGATCAGATGGATAGATAGGGTTACAAACGAAGAGGTATTAAGGCGAGTGGGAGAGGAGAGATGTTTCTGGCGACTGCTAATGAAGAGAAGAGATAGGTTGGTAGGACACATACTAAGACACCCAGGAATAGCAAGCTTGGTTATGGAAGGAAGGGTCGAGGACAAGAACTGTAGGGGTAGACCAAGGTTAGAATATGTTAAACAGATAGCCTCGGATGTAGGGTGTGGTAGCTATGTAGAGATGAAACGATTGGCTCAGGACAGGGAGGCATGGAGAGCTGCATCAAACCAGTCAAAAGACTGAAGTCTCAAACAACAACAGGAATGTAAACTCCCCTAACAATCATACTGCTAGAACATTCAAAATAAATGTTCTATCTCCAGTCCTTGAGCTTATTACTCCCTTTGAAGCACTGTTCTCCACATTTTCTCTCAAAGTTTGATTTATTTGGAATCAAAAAGAGTGATGGCCTTGATCAGTTTCACAACAAAGGAATACTTGTATAATCCAGGAAGAAAAGTTGGAGGATAAAATAGTAATCTCAGTCAATTGTGCAGCTGATGTATTAGCCTACTTTCGATTTTTGCAAAAAATGAAGTAGACATGAGATCAACACAGGGCGAAAAAAAAGTGTGTCTGTCTGTGTGTGTGTATGTGTGTGTGTGTGAGTGAGTCTGTGTGTGTGTGTGTGAGTGTGTGTACTCTGAATGTCTGTCCCCCCCTATCAATTCGAACACGGTGAACGCGAATTGAACGAAATTTGGTACAAAGGTAGCACTAGCAAAGGACACCTCAGTGTCATGTTTTATATCGCCACCATCTTGACGGAAACGTAATGACGGCCACACAAATGTTCAAAGCTTAAATCAAATTAAGACTAACCTAAACATCCGATCTCTACCAAATTTTGCAACAACATCCCTTTATGGGGGGAGCATCCTTTGACCAAACTAATAGGTCATCAACCTAATAGTTTGTGGATGGCGGCCATCTTTGTGTGGAAATCGATTCCCTCTATTAATTCGAACACGGTGAAACCGAATGGAACGAAATTTGGTACAGAGGTAGAACTAGCAAAGGGCACCTCAGTGTCATGTTTTATATCGCCGCAATCTTGACGGAAACGTAATGGCGGCCACACAAATGTTCAAAGCTTAAATCAAATTACGACTAACATAATCATCCGATCTCTACCAAATTTTGCAACAACATACCTTTATGGAGGGAACATCCTTTGACCAAACTAATAGGTCATTAGCCTAATAGTTTGCGGATGGCGGCCATCTTTGTGTGAAAATCGATTCCCTCTATTAGTTCGAACACGGTGAAACCGAATGGAACGAAATTTCGTACAGAGGTAGCACTAGCATAGGGCACCTCAGTGTCATGTTTTATATCACCGCCATCTTGACGGAAACGTAATTGTGGCCACCCAAATGTTAAAAGCTAAAATGTAATAACGACCAACCTAATAATCTAGTCTCTACCAAATTTTGCAACAGCATATCTTTATGTGGAAAGCATATTCTGACCAAACTGCAAGATCATCAGCCCAATAGTTGGCAGATGGTGGCCAAGTATGTGTGCAAATCGATTCCCCCTGTCAATTCAAACACGGTGAAACCGAATTGAACGACATTTGGTACAGAGGTAGCACTAGCAAAGGGCACCTCAGTGTCATGTTTTATATCGCCGCCATCTTGACGGAAACGGAATGACGGCCACCCAAATGTTAAAAGCTTAAATCATGTTACGACCATCCTAATAATTTGGTCTCTACCAGATTTTGAAACAACATGCCTTTTTGTAGAAAGCATCTTATGACTGACTACAAGGTCATCAGCCCAATAGTTTGCAAATAGCGGCCATGTATGTGTGCAAATCCATTCCCCATATCAATTCAAACACGGTGAAACCGAATTGAATGAAATTTTGTACAGAGGTAGCACTAGTAAAGGGCACCTCATATTCATGTTTAATATCCCTATAGCACGTTGTATTTCAACAAGCTACTACAACCAACATTCAATTATACTCCTTGAAAAGGACAAAGAGATATAACAATACCCATGCATTTAGGAGAAAGTAGGCTATATGTTCTTCACTGAACATCTTGTTTTTACTTTCAGTTGAGCTTTGCTCTTTACATTATGTGTTATTTATTGTGTTGTGAAGCATAAGATAATAGCAAATAAATTAATGATTTATTCTTGTCACTAGGATGTAAAAGAAGAAACCAATGATGAAGAGAGTGATGCAAGTAGAAATCATCTAAATGAGTAAGTAGACAACATAATAAGTAAAAGCATTCCTTCTATATTATGTGTGCCAACTAAAATTGTTGGATGTGAATGAAGTTTGATGGCGAAATCAGATATCCTCTTTCTGTCATTGAACGTACTATATGTGTTTCTGCTATTGCCTGTCTTAAGTTGATTTTGATATTCACGTTTTATTTAGCAGCCCAAAGCTATCTATTTTCATTCAGCGTTCTCACTATTGGAAGTGTTAAAGAAAAGTGGGTTCCTCTGTAAACGTTCATATTCAAAAAGTAAGGCATTTCTATAGGTTACAGGAGATTTGGAGAACAGATTAAAATAGGGTTTAGTTCGATTCATTTATACCTGCGATGGTGGCACACTTCCTAAATTACACTAGTGGGCATAATTCTGGACACTTTTTATTATAGGTTGGACTCAACCATATAGCTCAGAATAAATACTTACTGAGAGTATATAGCTTATTTTCTTCAGTTGTTTATGACACCGTACAACACTGTTACTTGTTTATGACAAGTTAGTAATGGGCATTGTTGGTTGTATTGCAATTTTGCTATCATTGTTATGTACCAATGTTGATGAGAAAAGAGCGGGAAAAAGTTATTCATTTCTTGAGCTCAAGTTTCCTTCCCTTACCCATTATTGTCATATGGTGCACTGTAGCGGATGTCATTGTTAGTAAAATGCACTATTTATTGAGTGACAGGTGTGCTTCTTGCTGTGATCTGAACAAGTCTTTCATTTCTTCAAGTTGTTAGCTGTCCTTTCAGTGAAGAATGAGACCTACGCCCAAGAAACGGTAACGTACTTTACGTGAGGAAGGCTAAACGTTTGAAGAGATTTCTGCAAGGCTGGGTGGTGGAGCTACTAAGTCAGGTGTAAGGAAGCTGTGGGAACGTTATAAGATAACCAGGAGTTCTAAAACTGGTCCTAGAACTGGAAGAAAACCTGGGCTATCTGCTCAAGATGAAAGAAGAAATTGCCGCCTTGCGTTACAAGACCGTCGGCGTACTGCAAAACAGATTAAGGAAGTGCTGGAATCATCTGGAGTCACCATTACTGACAGAACCGTTCGATGAAAGTTGTGTGCGAATGGTTTTCCAGCCAGGAGGCCAAGAAAAAGCCATATCTTAATGCAAAACAAAGTGAAAAAAGCGTAAAGTGGGCTTTGGAACACAGATAATGGACTGATGTGGCTTGGAGCAAGATAATTTGGAGTGATGAGACACGTATTTTCTCATTTGGAAGTGATGGTACCAAATACTAGCGTCGTCGACCTGGCGAAGATTTGTTAACACAGTGCAAAACTGCTACAATGAAACATCCAGTCAGTGTAATGGTGTGGGGATGCATGAAAAGTCATGGTGTTAGTCGACAACATTAAATGCCCAAAGATACCAAACTGAGATCTTGGAACCAAATTTGCAAACTTCAATTAAGGATTTGTTTCCTTATCACCAGAGACAGAGCTTCCTTCAACAAGATGGTGCACCGTGCCCCACTGCAAAATTGAGCATGAAATGGTTGAGAGATCATCGTATTAATGTTTTGCCATGGCCAGGTAACTGCCCTGACCTAAACTCAATAGAAAACTTGTGGCCAAGACTGAAAGTACTCGTTTCGCGCCAAAATCCAGGGGTAAAATGGAACTTGTTGAAACCATCATCCAGGCTTGGTTCAAGGTCATAATTACAGACGATCTCCAAAGGCTACTTGGCTCCATGCCTCTCAGAATCGAAGCAGTAATAAAAGACAAAGGATTCCCCACAAAATATTGATTAAAAGTCAATGGATTCCCCACAAAATGTTGATTAACTGTCGGGTTGCAGAGACTGTTTTATACTGTGGAATAATGCCGTCCTCACATAACGACCGTGATGTTGTGTATTTAAAATTTCATCCTTAAATACAACCACATGCCACAATATCACAATTTTTGATATGACCCACCATTACGCCAAGGGATGAGAAAAATGATTTCGGAATTATAAGAAAAAGCCAAGAGCCATCAGAGGTTGCAATGACAACGCTACTAAATTGATGAGGGATGAGCCATCAGACGTTACCATGACAACGCACTTGCACGAGATCACATTGAGTTTTCCATCTAAGTGTGAAGCGGCTTCGGTGACGTAACTGGTAGTATGCTGAACTTCTATGTCCAAGGTCGCGGGAACAAAGCCAGCCGAAGTCGTCGGATTTTCTAAGAGCGCTAAAAATCACTCAGTATGCTTTCCTTTGGAGGGGAAGTTCCAACGTTCGTTGCGAGTTGCTGGTTGTGGTGGCATCTAGTAGCCAAGTTCACAGCTAGGTGTCGTTGACGGTAGTATTTGGAAGCAACATTACGAACTACTGCTTGAAATTGACCGTCTGCTGTCCTTACCTGAATTACAGACTAATACAGCCATCACAATTCACACCGTTTATCAGACAGACTCTACACACACCCAAAGCACACGGGGTTACATGACCGCGTTGTCGCAGCCCCTAAACTGAGCAACCAACCAAAATCTCTGCGGGAGATATAATTTTGTGTGAAGAAGTAACAGACCGTTACATAGTCACACATCAGTCTCGAAACCTTGCATAAGGACAGTGTGACCACAAGTATAAAAATGGACCCCAAATGACGAGAAGGTTACCGTCCCCATAAGACAATAATATGTTTGTAATATGCATAAAATGACGAAAGACAAAGATAATTAAGCTCCAATTATAACATACTTTCTTGCAATAAATGAGGTCTGATCCTTCTACGAAAACCTGCATATTCAGGCTATTTTCGCCTATCCCCAAGTTTGCCCGGTGAAATCTACCTCCGCCTTCCGGCGTGCCGAGAGGACTTTTATTACTTTTATCGGGTCTGGAGTTCAATCTTCACACATCAAATCATGCAGTACCCTATATACAAGAAGTCGTTTCCTTAGACGACTACAAACTGTGACCTCCGTCTTTAAGTCAGAATTGATACCTCCAATTGAGATCATGTGCCATTATTAATTTTTATAAAACATTATTAAAACCATTTTTATTTGAAGGAATATTTCAATTATTGTTATTCCATCAGTTAAATCAACTTCATTTATATTGAGTTAATTATTAATATTCGCATTATTTATTAGTAAAACATTACTCAAGTCCAGTATTATCAATAAAAAACCCTGATTAATTGTTTGGTGTTTTCAGTATCATTCCGTTTATGCTTTTGTTTACCCTTGAAGTCGCGAATTTAATACTTGGTTATTAGACACTCTGTATGTGGATCGTATATCAACTTCTCAAACATACACTATCAACTGTCGTGTTAACCTCACTAATATCGTTACCATATCACACATTTCATCTTTCATTGGAGCTTTACAATTTTTCAATTCTTAAACAGCCGCCAATTTGCCATAAACACTTTTAATCATTGTGGCATTACACTGATTATCGCCCAGCTAGAAAAGTATTCGATATAAATCGATTCATCAACCTCTTTCTTCCATGTGTTAAAAGACTTAATTTAATTGGTACCAGAAATTTACAATTGGTATAAAAGAAATTCGGAATGTATTTATAGGTCCTGATGTTTAGTTGTTAGTATCCAAACTTCATTAGATGTATTAAAATTATTCATATTCTTGGGATATTGCCGTGTGGAAATAAAAAATAACAATTCCTAGACGCTCCGAGACGGACCTTGCCTCCTTTTTCAATAAAATTAAAATAATGTGGCCAACGAATGCGTGTCAAAGAGCTTACAAAAAAACTAGAGATATTCCTCTGTTCGTCACCAGATAGCAGCCATAACCTACTATATCGACCGTGGTAGAAGAACGCGTCATATTAATCAGAACAGTAGATTCTGGCTGCTATCTGGTAACGAACAGAGGAATTTCTCTAGTTTTTGATGTGTAACATCTTTCCGCTCGGTTGCTGGAGAGTTTTGTGGGAGTGATTTAGAAAATTAGGGACGGAAGTGGATCGGAACCATGGAGCTGGCAGTGGTGGATCAAACGGAAGTATACACTGCCCGCTCGATCAATCAAACGGAAGTGTACTAGCTGGCAGTGGTGGACAACGGAATTATGCACTGCCCGCTCGATCGATCAAACGGAAGTGAATAGCTGGCAGTGGTGGACGACGGAAGTATGAACTGCCCGCTCGATCGATCGAATGGAAGTATGCCCCAGCTGTCAGTGGTGGATCGAACGGAAGTATAAGACGCACTGCCAACTCGATTGATCGATCCAGCTGGCACTGGTAAGAAAAACAATCAGCGCGCGGTGTCGAAAATTGAAACCATGACGCACTCTCGGCCATGTGGAATGTATATGACATACTGAACGGAAAACGCTCATGCGAACTCTGGTGTCAAGTAATTTAAACAAATGACATGGTACAATGTTCGAAGTCTTCGTATCAGTATTTAAATGGTAAAATGCCTTAATATCAAACCTTGTAAATAGTCGACATTGCATTGGCATTTTAAACTCAATGTCACTCAGGAACATTATCGAAAACAAGCAAAATATAAATTAAACTTAATTCCGTAAAGCAGTATTATTGGAACGTGGAAATAAGTCACCTTCTTCTGCACAATATTTGCGTAGTCGAAATAGCCGTGGGGTCATTGCGTATGACTGTGAATCTAGAGATCTTTGGTTCGAATCCTGGGCGGGGTTGATATTTTTGCTACCAGATTATAATAATGATGTGTAACATCTGGCACCCGAGGCCATACCAGATTATCATTTTAAACGTTATTTAAGAAATCAATATGACTCATTTTAACAAAATCCATATGAAAATACGTGTTGGTCTGTGAATCAAGAGGACCTGTTTATAAGGAATTTAAGGATATGAGTGGTGTCGCTTCTATTAATCTAGTTGATCCATATCGTATTCTTTATTTAGGCTAGTGCTGGTAGAAGCTACAAATCATCTAATAAAATGAGTTCCGTATTATAAACTACAATATCTGTAAAACACTCCCTTTTCACGTGAGGTTTCTTCTATGCCAGATGTTACACATCATATGCGACTACTGTAAGGCTCATAATTTATTTTTATTTTTTATAAGCGTTATTGTTGTTTGAAACGGCGGAGAAAGATTTCTGCTCCATTATAACAGCCACCAGTTACCTCTACGTTTAGTATACGTTTTTCTACACAATGTATGTAATCCTAAAAAGTGTTAACCATTCATATTGTTTGTGCAATATATTAATAAATGTAGGATATGCCGCTTTAGTGAAAAACATATCATTGAAGAATTGGAACAAGATCAGTTCCTGTTAGGCCTACTTGTTAATGACAAATTTCTTAGTAGTTATACTATTGAAATTAGCTATTAATCATTATACGAGATAGAATTCAGGATCTCTAAAATGTTATTACACATCTCCTGATAATTGAACATAAATAAAAGAACCTTGCAGTGTATTAGTACGAATTATTTCAGGCTGATATGTCCAGATATGTCGGATCATGTTGTAAGGAAGATCTATGCGTTAGCCAATCAGGGAAGCATATCTTCAGGAGAATTTTCTCACAAGCAACCTATATCCTATAATACGGAGAACTCCCATACTAGTGATACATATGCAATTTCATCCCAAAGGGATTGCTTGGAGACAGACTTGTTAGCACACAGAGGCAGCAAGAGAAAATGCGGCGCCATAATAGGTCGAAAAAGAACTTTTGGGAGAAACATGTTAACCCCTAGTGCTGAGAAGTTATACTCATGTAGTATATGCGAAGTGACTTTCTCTACAAAGGCTCATTTAAAGTCGCACACACAATCCCATACCGGAGAGAAACAACATTCATGCAGTACATGTGAAGCCAAGTTTGGTCGAAGAAGCACATTGAAGAGGCACATGTTAACTCATAGCGGTGAAAAGCCGTACTCTTGCAGAATATGCAAAGCAAAGTTCAATATGGAAGGCCCTCTGAAGAGGCACCTGTTAATCCATAGCGGTAAAAAACGTTATTCATGTAATATCTGCGAAGGCAGATTTGCACAAAAAAGAGAATTGGATAACCACATTGTACTCCATAGTGGTAACAAACCATATTCATGTAGTATATGCGATGCCAAGTTTGCACACAAACGGTATGTAAAAAATCACATCTTAATCCACAGCGAAGACAAACCGTATCCATGTAGTCTATGCGATGCCAAATTTACCCTGAAACAAGTTTTGAAGACACACATGTTAATCCATTGTGGCAATAAGCCTTATTCATGTGGTGTTTGTGAAGCAAAATTTGCTCTGAGAGCGTATTTGAACACGCACATGTTAATCCACACTGGAGAGAAACCATATTCATGTGATAAATGCGAAGCTAAATTTACTCAAAGGGGAAATTTGAATAGACACATGTTAATCCATAGCAGCGAGAAACCTCAATAATGTAGTATATGCGTTGCCAAACATTTTCAAAGAGGTGAACTTAAGACATGTCAATTCATAGCGGGAAGAAGTGTATGCGTAGAGAAATTTCCTCACTGAGAAGATTGAAAGTTGCACCTGTTAATGCACAATGGCGATAAACAATCTCTCTCCTAGCGTTTATCCCGCAGTTTTTTGTCGGCTACTTAGCTACATCTCCATTTCAGTCTGTCGTTGGCTTCTCCCGATTTTAAGTCATGTGCACGACGACCTTGATATTGATGTCCACCGCTTCGCTGGCCTTCCACGCGTTCGCATTCAACCCGGGTCAGTTTAGGGAGCTGCTTTAGCGAGAGTTCTCTTGACTTGGTACGTGACCATACCAGCAGAGACGAGCTTCCCTCACCTTCCCCACGATCTGAGCGATGCTTCATCTTTGTCGAATATCTGTATTCCGTTCGTGGTCACATCGAGCCAGTCCTAGGGTGTATCGGCGAGAAACATTACTGTTGTATTAAATGCGAAGTCAATTTCTTTCGCAGATGAGATTTCATAAAGCGTACTGTTATTCAGTGAGGTGATAATCCATATTCAGGTAACACTGTATATCAAAGTCACACTAGAGGTTTTGCTATGGTGACGTCACAGTATAAGATTGTTCCATTTCTTACTGCTGTGCTACCTAGTCACGCTCCGCTAACTGTTTCTTTGCTAGCTGTGACTGTAACAGTATACATTTTTGCATTATCTGTTCACAGAAGAATGTTAAAAATAATTAATTCTTAAGTTTTTAGAAGAATATTTGCGAACTGTAAAAAAGTACCAAAAAATAAACTCCGCTCTCCAATTATTTCTTTATGAGGATGCTTGTCAAATTTTCTTTTTCCTTTGTACTTTTTTGCCTTTATCAATTAATTTTTGCCTTATAAACTTCCTGCAATTGTTTAGTAAATCATAACTAAACGTATATATACTCCTTGTTAAGAACCTATGAACTGTTAATCCTTGCCACATGATTGACATACTTCAAAATCTTAACTCTCCAGCACATTGCACATCACAAACACTACTACTGGTCTTTGTTAATGTACTATAAAAGAATAAATATTCAAACGTTTCGCAAGACATAACATTAAAATGCGTTCAAGCAGTAACTACGCTCGATGGCTATTATCAGCTTCTCCCGTTTATTTCGTTAAAACAACAGGAAAGAGCGTTGAACTCCAGTACTGATAAAATGCATTCTTGACAATATATTTCAGTAATTTATGAAACACACAACAGTCAGTACCTTCCTCATTTATACTAAAATCTCTGATTTCTATGTAAGAATTTTAAGCAGAAAATACGGCAATATTAATTCTTTTAGGTATTTTCTCTGCGTAACAGGGGTGCCTAAGTGTCGTAGCAACCTTGCGAAGTGGGGTTATGCAGAAGATCCAAGATGTGACTGGGGAAATCTAGACTTCACAACACCTGCTCACGTGCCAAGATCTGAATGACACCTGCAGCCAGTAAGACCTTATGTTGGCCACAGACCAAGTGATAAGAGCTGCAGGGTTCTGGAAAGGAAGAACTTAGTGTGTCTCCCGGACACGGATATATAATATATACAGGGTGTTTCAGGAGGAATAGTTAATATTTTAGGAGGTAAGTCTCATTCACACTTCTACACACAGAATGTTAGTGGGCTGCAAACACAGACTTGGGTCTCATTCACACTTCTGCACACAGAACGTTACTGGGCTGCAAACACAGACTTGGGTCTTATTCACACTTCTACACAGAACGTTAGTGGACCTGCAAACACTGGCTTGAGTCTCATTCACACTTCTACACACAGAACGTTAGTGGGCTGCAAACACAGACTTGGGTCTCATTCACGGAGCAGAGTTGGTCGTTCGGATTATGCATAGTGCAGCCCTCTTCAAAGAACGCCACTAAGCCCTCCGAAGAGCTACACGGGGTGAGAAGTGCAAAATGCATTGGTGGTGGAAATTTTTAAACTTTTGAAACTTTGAATGTCCTCATTTGGCTTGGCTTTACATTTGTTTGGGTTAAACACTACCAGCTGTATCTCGGTACGCAATACAAATGGGACACATTTTATATGGAATTTTGTATTGCAATTCATCCATACTACCACCTCCTAAAACATGTACTATTCCTCCTGAAACAACCTGTATATGCGTAACTGAAATATTATAACATGCTCCGCTCATTTCGCTATACTGACTGACCTTAGACGCCAAGACATCCGTCCGAAATTTACCTAGCAACACGTGTTATATCACGTACAGTACGAACAATAATATTATTGGATTCACGTCCCTTTTAACACTTGCGGCTTTTACAGACACCGGAGTTGCAGAATTTTGCCCCAAAGGGGATCTTTAAAGTGCCAGTAGATCTACATTTGCGCAATTCTCAAATGCCCAATTGGCTGCGCCAGGATTCGATCCTGTAACCTTCGGCAGAGCAAGCGAGAAGGTTTATGCTGAGCCACGCAGCCATCCTCAGTAATAACAGTGTGAATCAAAGCTGATTACATCATTTGGGTTAACTGTTTCTTTTCCTCGATTTTTTAAAGTTGTTTCTAAACTAAAATATCATTCCAATTCTGTAGCCATAAGGAAACGTTTTACAATATCCACAAATATCACAGGACGGCAGTGATTATCATTACATAGTCCCGCAAAAAAAAAAAAAAAAAGGTGAATTTAATACTAGCTTCTAGAAAACAAATGTTGCCATCAACATTGTATTTTCTATGTCCGTGTCAACATTGTTTGAGAGCCGGTAATGTTTTATACAACCTGGCAAATAAATTGACATGATAACTTTCCAAGAAAGGGTAATGTAATTACACTATGTTGTGCACTTTGTTGTAGGATTATAAGATCGGACATATTGGCAGTAAGGGTGGAATTGGTAAAATCAGGGAAATTGAACATCTGTTTACTAACAGCATGATTCAGTCAGTTATTTTTAATACATTTAAAAGTGTGTTTTCAGTCAAACACATTGATATTGTACTATGAGATGTTTCGTAGGAATTCAGAAGATCAATTTCCGCATACATAAGTTTGTAAACGTTGAACTGTAAATGCGGCTGATATCTGACATGGTTATAAAAACTTATATCCCAATTCGGTGAACACTTTAATGACCTGTATGATAAATTCACATAAATGGTCTCCTGTAATATATTAGCAAGGAAATAAACCTACAACTTCTTTATTGTTTAACGGTGATGAGGATAGCGTAAAAGTCTACAGTTGTGGCAATGTTTGACGAATTTTCATTGGAAGGTTATGAGGCTAAAGCTCGTCGTCCCCTTTGTATGTTCCTTCAGTCATAACATAAATTTCATTCAAAAGCAAAATATTGTTTATATTTTTGCTGAATGACCGCCACATGGAACAGTTGTTTACTATGGAACCGACATTAGGACGAGCAGACACTGATTTCGAGACGACAAGTTGCTATCGCCGTGGAAATCTGTAGACGTGGGCGATCAGTGACAATGTGACTTAAGACACAGTGATGACTGTGCAGTCACCAACCTAAATTACATGCATTTAGATGAATTATATGCAAACAGCATTTAATTGGCGTAGGTAAGAGTGTTGTGATATTTTTATGTTAGATATAAGAGTGTTTTTATTCTATCCACTGTAAACTTGTATGTAATCAGTAAGCTGTTTCTTTTATTATAGAACTTGATTGTTATAATAGATTTTGGATTTTTATTTGTCACGGATGCTTTTCATCCACGAGATTAACGTAAAATAGGACTTAGCTAATGAAGTAACGTAAGTGTAAATGTCAGAAGAGGCACCATCGAATCTTCTTATTGATGCTGTTACATGTAAATGTTATCCTTGTGGCATGTGGACCATTAGTATTTTTGATTTGCTGTAAATTTGCTAGATGTGACTATTCGTATTTCCAACGAACATTTGTATTTGCTTAGGGAATTCAATTATGTGTCATATTCTTAGATTGATTTTCGACTATTTTTTGTAAGAAGGACTTTCAAGAGGGCTTAGCGTAGAAGCCGTTTAGGGAAATATTATTTATTTTCATTATTTTTAGATTTGCGGACTATCCGAAATTGTCGCCCTCCGATGTAGATTAGGCGTTTGCGATTCATGAATAAATTCTGAACGACTTTTACCTAAAGTCTGGACTATTTATTGTTAGATTTATCTTTTGGGGGTGCGTTTCCTCGGGCATGTCTATGCCCATTTTCCTCTCACTTTACCTGATACTCCCTGAGTTACCATTCTCGAGCCGGAGCTGGTCTGAGGACACATTTGATCCTCTCGATGTGTGGGGTCGAAGGATTGGAATGTCGCGAAGGATATCTGCGGTAGATAATCCAACGGGCACATAATGTAATTATATATTGTAAAATAACAATTGAAATAAAACACAAATTTAAAAAAGGTCTGCATATTAACAGATACCCCGCCTATACGGGTGAGAGCCAATCATGTAAACCTCTCGCCAAAGAACCACAATGATTTAAGGGGAGTTCCAATGGCCTATCTTCTAAATGTTAATTTATAAAAACTTCATGTTCCTTTTTCATAGAAACTACCGGGTAGATTTAGGTGAAATTTTATGTCCATACTTAGTGATCATTTCTTAGTACTTTAATACGGGCGTTGGATGTTTCAACTATTGTGACCATAATATATTTTAAAATTAATCTCCAAATTTTGGTTTAAAAAATTCTAAATATATCAATTTTTTTCGAAATGTATTTCAGCTAGAAAAAAATCCCGTGTTTAAATCTCTTGCACAAGCAGAGCTAAGGATGGTAAAAATTTGAGACTTCTGTGATAAGTGATAACTGAAAAAAATGAACATTTTTGTGCAAAACAACAAGTTCTGAGAAAATGCTATTTAAAGTTTAGTAGCAGGTGAGGTACCTCTTCTGGTATAGCTAGTGCATCCCTGAACCTTATGAGGGGCTATCTGGATCCTCCTCTTCTTCAAACTATCTGGATCCTCTTAAATAGTTTGGGAGATATTATAATAGGTAGAATATATTGTATGGACGCCATGTTGGTTTTTGCTCACCATGTTCATAAAGTCCCATAAGTAATCTTATGCTTATAGCCTCTATCAACGTACACCATTTCAGTATGATTGCTGTAATAGATTCGTAAATATTGAGAACCGTCTACACATTTTGGATGGTCGCCATGTTGAATTGTTCTATATGTAGGGCCTAGAGTTATGTACCATTAGATAAAGATTATTACGTAAGTTTATTATTCAAACTTTCACTTCGATTGCATGATTAGGACACTTGAAATAGAATACTACATTTTAAAATTTCTCACAGCCACTATCTTGAGTTTATAATTACAATTGAATTAAATTAGATGCCAGTAGATTGGATACTTTATAAACATTTACCGTCCCAAGTTTCACTGCGCTGGGATGATAAAAGCGTGAGGAAATTCCATTTAAATGTGTTAAATTCGCTTGGCAGCCATGTTGGTTTTGTACTTAACAGGTTTTATAAAACACATACAGTACGTGAACTTCTAGTAATACTCTCTATCACCGTACAAATTTTCAGGGTGATATCTGTTGCGGAGATAAAGTATGCTAGCGAAATATTTTGCGCGGCCGCCATATTGGATTGGTGAAACGTATTAAAATTAGAATCAATAGTTTCCTATTACAATATAACCAACTCCAGAAAAAAACAAAACTCTCCGTACAAGGTAATTTTCCTTCATATAAAACCAAATTTATAGAGAAGACTTGTATGATCTAATTGTCAGTGTTTTCTAATGTGAACTGCCTTATTTAAATAAATATTACACATGTTTTGCAAATAACATATATCAAGTATTATACATCATTTTAAACGTCAAAGTGCCAGCTTTCCCATCATATAAACATCTGAAAATTGATATTTTTTTCATAATTTATCCATTGAAACTCCCTTGAGAAGTCGACAACAGGCTTAAGAAGTACCGTAATGATTGGAAATAAGGAAAATCATTAGCATAGTATAACATATAGGCTTAACACTGGGACAGATGACCTCACTGTTCCGCTCCTTTAATCAACAATCAATAAATCACGTGTAATACAGCACGCTGTGTTTCAACAAGACTTTACAACCAACATCCAATTATACTCCTTAATATAGGAAAATACTCGTGCATTGAGGAGAAAGTAGAATATATGTTCTTTACTGGACATCTTTTATATATTATGCCATGTTCGATTTACTTGATTTGAAAACTCAATAGATATTGGTATCTAATAATAGCTTAAGAAGATTCATACAAAATAATATCAATTGGTTAATTTGCTAAGAATACTCCTGTTCATTCTCCAATTGTTTATCAGCCAATGTACTAATAATTGAATTTTCATATTTGAAATGAGTGTTACCTATATTAATTGTTTAAAATTAATTGTGATCAAAAGGCAAATATATATGACGGTACAGTAATTCTTAAATCTTTAATGTTATAACTCAATATTTATTTTATTGTACCCTATTCTTACAAAAAATACAGTAATTTGAATTTTAGCATCTTCTAAATTTGATTATTATTTTCTTTCTGCATAAATCCATTTTAATATTAAATTTTTCCTTCGCAGTGAAGCACACCAGTGTTTTGTAAAATATACATGTAGCACAGGACAATTATGTATATGTTTATTTCTGTTCATACAGTGATTTTTATGACAATAAATAATAAAAATGTAATGTAATGTAATTTATTTATTTAATTATCAATTTACTTCACATTTGCTAAAGAATGTTTGCTTTCTTCTTTCGTCATTATTGAAACCGGTGATAAAGGTGTACAATAGGTGTATCGTCCGTGTGTGCTTAACTTTTTATCTACTAAATTTATTGCACTAGACGTTGAAAAAAGATGAATCTATACAAAATATTTGACTCGTGTGATAGTCATACGGATTGAATGCCATAATCATAGTTCTTGGCATTGCAGCCGAGGGGTTAAAGCCCTGCCATATCCTTCACGTGAATTCTTTCGAAGAACACAATATGTGTGTGATCTCGGCTGAAATTGATATACGAGTGTACAGAGATCCGAGGGTCGAATTTTATTACTGGGAAGCTATTCTGAGATCGGATTTCCCCAAGTATTCTACACTGCAGATACCCTACATCGAATATTTCTGGGGGCATACAGCCCAGTCGTAGATATAAATACAGTTACGCACACACAACCACACACCATTGCGACCACAATCACACATGTTATCCTACAAATTTCCTATTCTTGCAAGTATTTATAATCGTAATCTCTAACATAAATAATATTTTTCCAGTTAAATGAAAATACAAATGAGCATGAAAAAATATTGCTCATATGTATTTTCAATAATCTGGACAATATATATACAAATAAGCAATATGGTGGCTGAGAATGCTAACATGCTACCTCGTGCCTCCCTGGCATCGAGAGAGCGATGGTTCGAATCCCAACTCAGCCGTCCGGAAAATGGTTTTCGTGGTTTCCCATTTTTACCACCAGGCAAATCCCGGGAGGGTACTTTTAATATGCCCACGGCCAATTCCCTTCCCATGTCCCATCCCTGACACGTCCTGAAAAGAAAAGCACATGGCCATTGGCTGAATTAATAAAATTGAATGAGCAGTACTTTATTCTATTTTGAGTTCCGCTGTTTGATACTTTCATATTGTAAATATCTTTGATGTCCGAAGTTAGTATTAAATTATTCACTAATTATAGCTTTTTGTGGGATTCAAATATTTATCTCGCAACGTGAATCTGTAAATCAATAACTCTGCTCTGCTGATTTGTCTATTCTGCCCCGCCTCCCCTAAAAAACTCTAATACAGCCCTGACAGACGAGGGTGATATAGATCTTTCCAATGCTGGTTCTAGTTTCGTCGTACTATCATGTATTGTATACATTAGTTATTATTAATGTACACTGAAAATATTTCATTAGATAGATTGGTTTAGAGCAGTCATAACACAGTGTAGATTGAAAGTGTCACATTTTAAATCATTGTGGTAGGAAACAATATTCATTTATATCGAAACAATTTTTCTTAGAAATGGGTTGATATTGGCATACTTGTTTATAATTTTGGCAAAAAGGCAACCTAATATAGTGGAAAATAATAATAATAATAATAATGTGATAGTTCTGCCGACTTGAGGCAGAGAAGGGAGCTACGACCGCACTCCTAGTTCGCCATGGGTTGGGAGAAAGATGAGCTCCGGTTAGTGACAGGAGCCGTGACGACACAGTACAATATCTGGAAGCAGTTGGGGTATGGCAGTCTTCCGAGGAGAGATTCGTACCTGTATATCCTGATTTCTGGTAACCATAAACCACTACCACCACCAGCACAACCAGGGTTCTATCCATGCCATACACCATGGATCTGATGACATCACGGTTATCACAACGATATCCAGGGAGTAGAGCTCTATTTATCTAGAATTTCAAACGAGCCCGTTGTCAAAGTGGGTGTAACAGGTTTAATGCCCTTGCTTGGTGTGCTGAAGGCTGGGGTTCGAATTCCAATTGTGATTTCATTTCCACGATTTACTCAAATATTATATTTATATGATTCGGTTTTACAAATAATAGACAGAGTCCTGAAGGCTTTCCAGGACGTAATTCCGTCAAAGCGTGGGGGTTTAACTTTCGTTGCACTGTCTTTGGCGGTAGGCCTAGGCCTGGTTCCAGGGTTAACAGCCTCCCTTCTAACTCGTCCACTACACGCCTGATCTTTCAAACCTCTCACGCTACGATCTGCCTTGAATTGTTTATTAATTACGGCATTAACGTATTCAACAATTTCACTTTTCAGTTTTAATTCAAGGTCGTGTACTTGCTTTTCTAATTTATGTTAACCGATTTTGACTTCACTTGACGTTGCTTTCATTTCGTCTGTACAGCTGCGATGATGTCTAATACCCGATTGCTCAATGGGTATCTCTACAAGCAATCTCGGAGCAATTTGTACGGTGATAAAGAGTATAACTAGTATGTTACACGACTACGCCTTCTCAAAGCTATGGATTAACATGTGGATTTTCAAAGATACTGTACGGGAATTCTTCGCTTCACATATGGTACATGAGTGCACCTTATTGCCGTTATGGTTTAAAATGTATCTTCAAATCTAAGTAAAGTTAATAAAATTAACATTTTACCGCTATCTGTGTTTCGAAAGTTCCACACTGATTGAAGACAGTTCCACACATGCTACATGGCTAATTGCTGCTATGGATGAAAGTGTGTGTCTTCAAACTTCCACTCTTAGGTTGGTTCCGCATATGCTACAAGAGTACGGCTTCTGACCGGTATGGGTTTGCGTGTTTGTTGTCCTCCGTGTATGTTAGGCTTCTTATATTGTACATGAGTATCGTTTCTTACTATTATGAAGTAACATGTGTTTCTTCAAACTATGTTTCAGCTTAAAGTTGGCCTCACGTATGCTACAGGAGTATGGCTTTGTGCAGCTATGGACTAGCAAGTGTGTCTTCAAACCTCCTCCTTGACGGGCAAACATGGCTTCACACTTGAAACTCGAGTATTTCTTCTCAGCGCGATGCTTCGTAGGTATGGCTACTCACTGCCAAGGATTATCGTCCGTCTTCATACTTTGTCTCATAGTAAAGTCAGTTCCGCATCTGGTACAAGGGTGTGGAATAACATGTGTGACTTTAAATTTCCTCCTAAATTAAACATGGTTCCGCATATACTACAAGAGTACGGATTTTCACGACTATGGACTAACCTGTGTGTCTTCAAATGTTCCGTCTGATTAAAGCTGGTTCTACATATGCTACACGAGTACAGTTTCTTGTTGCTATGGATTAAGTAGTGTCTCTTCAAATGTCCCTTCCGAGCAGATTTGGCTCCACATATGCTACATGAGTGTGGCTTCTCACTACTGTGGTTTGGTAGTTTGGTCTTTAAATTTTCCTTGTAAGTTAATTTTCATTCCGATAAAGTGCAAGAAAATTGCCCTCCACTATTACTTAAAACAGGATCTGAAGTATCGGGAGATATCAGCCTGAAATCATTGGTATTATGTTATAGCTGGAAAAGGAGAATTATACTTTTGAGAAACAGAGATCTAAATTATGAATAATTGATGATTGAGGCAACTTTCATTATTATCACTGCCAGGAAAAATTTCCATATCAGGACGTAAATAAACTTAAGCAATTGATGGATATTATCCATGCCCGAAAAATATTGGTCGCAAGTTAAGATAACTCAAATATATGCAGGCAGAAGACGAGTATTTTATAAGAGGCACATAAAATACCCACTGGATATATTATTGTAACCACAGGAAATAACCAACCAACCAACCTTCAAAACCATAACTCAAATCAGGAGAAGATGATTTAGCAGAAGTAATTACATCCAAAGGCCAACTCAGCAATGCCAACCTCGTTATCATAAATTAATTTAATAAACTGTAAATCTGTACGAAAGATTTTAGGCTGATTAATTAACAGCTTGCATTTTCAGCAGAATGTCCTGTATCAACATAGATGCACTGCATGCAATTATTAACGACACTATCTCTATTGAGTGTATGCTACAAATTAGTGGAACGACTCCTCCTGAACAGAATTGCTCCAAGATTGCTTGCGGAGATACCCATTGAGCAATCGGGATTTAGACCTCATCGCAGCTGTACAGACCAGGTGTTGTCACTAATGACATTTAGTGAGGAAGGATTTCAACATTGCCTTAAGACATCAATGGCATTCATTGATCTCAATGCTGCATACGTCACTGTTGGGGGGGAGGTCTGATTTACAAACTACTTCGAGTAATTCCCTGCAAGACCATTGTCAATCTAGTCAATAGCATGATGAGTAACAAACTGTTTAGAGTTGTCATGGGTAGTACAGTTAGTGCACAAAGGAAATTGATTGACGGATTACCACAACGTTCTGTCCTGGCTCCACTTCTTTTCAGCTTGTACATAGCTGATATGCCAAGGACGGAATCAAGGACGACTGGGGGATAGTTACAAGAAGTTCAAACATAACAACAACTGAGAACACACTAACAGATCTGAGTGTCCTAGGGGACTGCTTTCGCAAATGAAGACTACAGCCTAGTATGACCAAGAAAGTAGTTTGTGCCTTCCACTTGAATAATCGCATGGCTAACATGGATCTCAGGGTATACTTTGATAACGTCCTTCTGCCACACAATCGGCATCCCAAGTACTTGGGTGTTACATTAGACAGAACCTTATCATTCAAACAACATCTTTTGAAGATTGCTGCTAAGCTGAGATCACACAACAACATCATCCAGAAATTATGTGGAACAAAATGGGGCTCTAATGCTTCAACTCTTCGATCATCTGCAATTAGCCTCGTTCTATCTAAACTGAATATTGTGCCCCTGTGTGGTCAAACATCCCTCACATAGGGAAGATCAAAGTTGAAATCAGCAAGACCATGCAATTGATATCTGGTACAATTAAATGCACCCCTATTCAATGGCTTCCTGTTCTGAGCTACATTCTACATTCCTCCACCCCATCCCCGCAGGTGTAATATCCTGGTCAGAACATACCACAAGATACTTCAAAATCAGGATATCCCTATTCATGCTGTTATACCTGCTGCTTGTCAATCCAGACTTCGCTTAAGGCAGCCCCCTGTGAAGACAGCTACGAGACTTATCAATGAGAACTTTGACATAGTCCAGCAGTGGTCTCATGATCGGAAGATTTTTTACTCCACAGGAGTGCCGAGACATGCCATCTTTCACATATCAAGTACCTGGCTTTGATCTTCCTCGTCGAATATGGTCAAAATTAAACCGTATCAGGACCAATTCTGGTGTTCGTGCGGACTCTTTGTTCAAGTGGAACAGGTTGCCCTCTCCAAATTGTGAATGTGGAGCCGATAGACAAACGGTGAAGCACATCATTCAGGACTGTCCCCTAAGATCCTATGGTGGCAACATATTGGATTTTCTCTCAGCGACTCCTGCATCAGTGGACTACATTTTGAATTTAGATATTACATTATGAGACTATATGTTCTCATTTTTAGCCTATTTTCATTTTATGAAAAAAATAGGCATATGAAATCACCTTTCGTCCGTTTGTGTGTGCGTGTGATTCGTGTGTGTGTCCCCCCTAATAACATCTAAACGGCTGGAGCGATTTCAATGAAACTCAGTAATTTCATAGCACTATTCCGGGAGAGCCCGACCGTGCCCTTCAAATTTTGTTACGTCTCATCAATCAATCATGGCGGCTGTGCGAAATATTTCACCAGCATTCAATATCTCCGAAACTATTACCGATATCACCCTGGATTTTGTATGGAGATAAAGGGAACTACTAAAAGTTCATTTATGTGACCTTTGAGAACGTGGTAACTACAAAACCAACATGGCGGCAAAACGAAGTTGAGACTTTTAAATAGATGTTTCTCGCGATTTAACTAACCAAACTCATTGAAACTTGGTACAGTATATGTTTATGTACATTGTAATGCACCGACATCTAACTTCGTTCAATTGTTTACATAACCTCAATATGGCGTCTGTGCGAAATATTTCACCGGCATTCAATATCTCTGAAACTATTACCGGTATCACCCTGAAATTTTGCATGGAGATGAACGGCACTACTGGAAGTTCAACTACGAGTCTTTAAAAAACCAGTTAACTACAAAACGAACATGGCGGCCAAGCGAATTTGAAAGTTTTCAATAGACATTTCTCGCGATTTAATGATCCAAACGCAATGAAACTTTGTACAGGAAATGTTTATACACATTGTAATGCACTGGTATGTAACTTAGTTCAATTGTTTATATAAACACAAGATGGCGGCTTTGCGAATTTTTAAATTACATTTTTATTTCTTGTGTCGTAATCATGCGATCGAAGTGAAAGTTCGAATAATGAACCTACGCTATAATTTTCCTTTAGAGATACATGACTCTATGGCCTATACATATAACAATCTAACATGGCGACCATCCGGAATATTTAGATTGTTCTCAATAAGTACGAATCTACAAAAGCAATCAAACTGAATTTTTATGTTCATAGGGGTTATGAACATAAGTTCACCTATAGGACTTTCAATAACCTGGTGATCACAAATCCAACATGGTGGCGACGCGAAGTATAAATATTCACGTGGTCATTTCTCGCAATTCAACCATCCAAGTGCAGTGAAACTTGGTACAGTAAACCCTTATACAAATAATAATCCACTGGCATCTAATTTATTTCAATAGTTTCCATACCACTAGATGCCAGCTGTGCGAAATTTTAAAATCTCGTTTTTACTTCTTGTGTCCTAATCATGTCTTTGAAGTTTGAGTACTACACGTACACAATAATCATCATGTAACAGTACATAACTCTACGCCCTACATATATTAAAGTCCAACATGGTGACCATCCGAAATATTTAGATTGTTCTCAATGTCTACGAATCTATTACAGCAATCACACTGAAATTTAGTATGTTCCTAGAGGCAATTAACATTAGTGGGATATATGAAAATAGGCTCTATAGTTCTTCACGGAACTACCTGTTTTCTCTTCAATATTTCATTAAGATGTATTATGATGTGTGTACCATACCATACGATAAATAAATAAAAAATAAATAAATAAATAATGGCAAAAAGCATACTACGTCACCGAATCAGTGTCCTAGGTTTTGTGTGATTTGAGTGTTCGGAGGGTGAAAATGACCTTATGTTAGACAGCTTATGTGTTCAATTTTGACTGACCTTCCTGTTTATCAGAAAGGACCATTCGTTGAATAGGACAATTTGAGACTCTTTACCAAAACTTTGGTGCTTTTCAGTCGGTCAACACGAATGTACCCAAATGAGTTGGGTTATACCCTAATCCTGAAAAAAAATACATGAGTTAAATATTTTTTTTTCAGGATGAGGGTATAACCCGACTTATTTGAGTACATTCGTGCTGACCGACTGAAAAGCACCAAACATTTGTTTACTAAGGCAACACTGAAAAATGGCTTCAAACACCATAATGTTTAGACTCTTTATTTTTATGTTTGAAATAAGCGCATTTCAGGGTAGGAATCATCCCGTTAAGTCTGGTCTGAGGGCTGAAACGGGGTAAACTGTGCCTCCCGAGGCCAAACTAGGAACTGGTTTACAGTGGTTTCCCACTTCCACTGAAACCAAATGCCTTGATAATTCCTAACTGTAGGCCACAGCAGCCTCCTTTCCAATCCTTATCTGAATTACAAATACACACACTACTACGCCATCATAGTAACACAGGTTATGATATAAATGCCATACACACCCACGTTCTTGGGGCTACATGACCATGATGTCGCAAAGTCTCTAAATCAATAATTAGCAACAAAAACAAATTCATTTGAATTCATTTAATGTTAATACTAAGTTTCGTGATGATATCTCCAGCCACTGTGACGTCATGCCGCATGCAGATTAAGCCAATGTATTTCTTTTAATTTTAATTCACTACAACGACCCTTGTTAATAAAAAAAAGTAGTTCCTTGAAGAACTATTACAGCCTATTTTCATATATCCTACTTATGTTAATTGCCACTATCAACATACAAAATTTCAGTTTGATTGCTGTAATAGATTCGTAGATATTGAGAACCGACTAAATATTTCGGATGGTCGCCATGTTGGACTTCATTTATGTAGGTCCTAGGTTTATGTACTGTTACATGAAGATTATTGTGTACGTGTAGCATTCGAACTTAAATCGCATGATTAGGACACAAGAAATAAAAACTAGATTTTAAAATTTCACACAGCTGCCATCTTGTGGTTATGGAAACAATTGAAATAAGTTAGATGCCAGTGGATTAACATTCATATAAGGATTTAGTGTACCAAGTTTCACTGCACTCGGATGGTTAAATTGCGAGAAACGTCCAAGTGAATATTTATACTTCGCGTCGCCGCCATGTTGGATTTGTGATCACCAGGTTATTGAAAGTCCTATATGTAAACTTATGTTCATAGCCCCTATGAACATAAAAATATTCAGTTTGATTGCTGTAATAGATTCGTAGATATTCATAGCCGTCTAAATATTTCGGATGGTCGCCATGTTGGATTGTTGAATGTATAGGCCATAGAGTTATGTACCTTTAAAGGAAAATTATTGCGTAGGTTCATCATTCAAACTTCCACGTCGATCGCATAATTACGACACAAGAAAAAAAACTTAATTTTAAAATTTGCACAGCCGCCATCTTGAGGTTATGTAAACAATTGAAATAAATTAAATACCAGTGCATTACAATGTATATAAACATTTCCTGTACCAAGTTTCAATGCGTTCGGAACATTGCATCGCGAGAAAGGTCTATTTAAATTTTCAAATTCGCTTGGCCGCCATGTTCGTATTGTAGTTAACCGGTTTTTGAAAATCTTATAGGTGAACTTCCAGCAGTGCCCTTTATCTCCGTACAAAATTTCAGGGTGATACCGCTAATAGTATCAGAGATATAGAATGCCGGTGAAATATTTCGCACAGCCGCCATCTTGTGGTTATGTAAACAATTGAACGAAGTTAGACGTCGGAGCATTACAATGTGTATATACATATACTGTACCAAGTTTTATTGCGTTCGGTTGGTTCAATCTCGAGAAACGTCTATTTAAAAGTCGAAAATTCACGTGGCCGCCATGTTGGTTTTGTAGTTACCAGTTTTTCAAAAGTCATATAGGTGAACTTCTAGTAGTTCCTTTTATCACCGTAAAAATTCCAGGGTGATATCGGGAATAGTTTCGGAGATATTGAATGCTGGTGAAATATTTCGCACAACCGCCATGTTGGATTGATGAGACGTAACAAAATTTGAAGGGCACGGTCGGGGTCGCCCGGAATAGTCCTATGAACTTACCGAGTTTCATTGATATCGCTCCAGCCGTTTAGATTTTTTTTTTGGGGGGGGGGGGGATGGGCGGACACACACACACCTCACACACACACACACACACACGGACAAAAGGTGATTTCATAAGCCTATTTTTTCAAAATTGATAATAGGCTAATAAGGTTTCAGATTTTTATTTCGTTTAGATTCCTAATGTTCTAATCGTCTTCAGTGGCATGGCCTCTTACAGAGATGGAAGGATGGTGGTCATGTCATCAGCTACTATTGCCATGGTGATGGCTTTGCCATTCCTTCATCAGTTTATATTTTGACTTTATTCGCCTTTGCTCGAGTACCAATAGGACAAAATGAGTAGAATGAGAAAGACTAGTGAAAATTCACGTAGCCAGCGGGTTTTTCAGGCTCCTGAACTATGTGTATGCAAAATTTAATTCAGTTTGATTGAACGGTGTAGATTTGTATAGAGAACAAGCACATCCACCCATCCACCCACCCATATACAGACTTTCACTTTTAGATATACGATTAATTGTTTATCAGTGAACTTATGACACCAGTCCAATACTCTCCTAGATTGGTCCATAAATGCCAAAGATACGTCAGTTGAAGTGTTTTGCGGTGGGATTGTTAACGACTTCATTGAGGAGAGAACAGGAAATAAAGAGACTCCGGCTGTGAAGTGACCCCTAACATATCTCGTAGGCAATGATTCAGATCACATTAATTAGTCTTATGCACCCTCTCAACCCAGCACCGCAGAAAAAGAAATGCTGTAGGTCTGTGAAATATCAACGTCACAACTGCAATAACAAAGCACCCATAATTTGTTGTGCTTTACTTTTCTATACATCTAAGATATCTTTCAGAACTAAGGAAAAGACTTCTCTACGAAAAGAACACTTCCACTCTAGTTTGAACGTATTTATCAGTTGCAATATCAGTAAATTGTTAATCAGTTCAACACGAAACCTCGTCCAGGAAACCACATCACAGTTAAATCCAAAGCAAATAGCAGGAAAGAGAAGGTTGCCTTGTCTTAGTAAAATACACTCACTGCCTATTGTGTCGTAATTATATGAAAAATGACAGAGAAGGCTAAAAACGGTTTACTACATGCATTTAGTAAATCATAGTTCCTAAAATTGCCGAAATAAATAGGATGGGTATCCTGGACTATGCAACTGCAACCCTGACTAAAGTAATATACAAATGATATTGATCAATACTTTGCTTAGGGATATTTCATGTCCTTAAAAGATTTTGCCACAGAATCATATGATAATCTCCCCCAGAATAAAGAACGTAGATATAAGAGTTCTAAAAACGATGTTTTCTGAACACCTTTAAAAATTCATCAGCGGACAACATAGCAATCTAATTTTGATTGCAATTTGAAATTAAATTGAGACTGCTGTAGCAACATTTTTCTTACCATAGCCGTTGCCCTATATTACATTTTAATGCAGGTCAACTTGGTTACCATTCAAACAATTTACATTATATTCAATTTTTTTTACATACTTTAAAAAATTAAATACCTTTGGCACGAAAATACACAAATGTTCACCAAGAATATTTTATTTCTTTTTTTTTATAATTTTGTCTTTACAGTTTTCTGAAATAATTATCCAGTCAAAGACCAAGTTGACCTTGACTTAAACTAACGTTCCACAGTTCTAAAAATGATGTTATGTATTCGACTTTTCCCCGATCAGAGGTTTCGGTACGGCGTACCGGTGCGTACCGTCACAAATCTAGCCCTGAGTACAAACAACTTCCATGTCATAAGTTTCACAATAACTTTACATTTTGTACTGATCATGCTATTCAATTACTGACAAACAAGGATATACTTGATAACAGGCTAATTTATATACTTCCAAAATTTCAATCACAGCAATTAAAATGAAAGTTGTCTATATCAGCATCCTCACAGAGTACATTTGGAACCAGTAAAGGCAGGATTGGGAAGATTATGAAAGGAGAGAAATTAAAGAAATGTACCCATCACAGGTTTCTCTATATGTTACATTAACATTACTAGCAACATAATTATTTAAAAAATACTAAATAGAACTAAGAATAAAAATTGGGGAAATATTCATTATCATTAGCTAATGGTGAAAAAAGCAAACATTCTCATTTATGATAAATATACAATGTACGTTATGATTCAATATTATTCCAAGGTTTGTCACGATGTGGTGAGTTATCGGTTGTATTAGACATAAACTCCTGTCTATAAAAAATGAAACACTGCGAGGGAATCATCAGAATAGAATGAAATTTAATACACAAACGACTTGTAGGGGTGCAAATAACTCATAACATTTTCAAAGCTCAAAGCGCGCACCAACAACATTCAGCGTAAGTATAGGGTATGGCCACCACGCACTGAAATCAGTGGTTCTGTCCAACGTGGGATTGAGTCAAACAGATGTTGAATGTCTTCTTAGGGAAGAGCATTCCATATTGTTCGTATACGTATCCACAGGTCATCGGTTGAAATTATAGGACGACGTTCACGAGAGAGACGCCAACCAATGGCATCCCAAACATGTTCACTGGGCGACATATCCGGCGAATACGCCGTCTACCACAGAAGCTTTATGTGTGCTGCTGCAAAGAAGTCCTGAACAGTCCTTGCAATATGTGACCGCGCATTGTCCTATTGAAGGACAGCTCCACGAATATCTTGAAGGAACAGGACAACCTAGGGCTCCAGCACGTCACGGATGTACCTGTTTCTGTTCAATAGTACCCACAATGCGTAGTAGCTGCGATCGTCCATGATACGCAATCGCAGTCCAGACCATAACTCCAGGTGTTCGGCCAGTATGACGTTGGATAATGCACGCCGGAAGGTGGCGTTCACCTACATACCGTCGAACATAAATGCGGCCATCGTGGTGCCACAAATTAAAGCGGGATTCGTCAGAAAATACCGCCTGTTGCCAGTCTGAATGTGCATGAGGCTTTTGCAGCCACAGGCGTCGATGGTTTTGCGTGAGGGGGATCCTGTAGAATAGGGTTCTTGCACGCAGTTCACGATGCAGCAGACGTCGCCGAATTGACGAAGCAGACAGTGATACACCTGTAGCAGTGGACTATTGTGTTGCCAGCTCTCTACAGGAAGCTGTATGGTCCGTCAGCTCATTGCGGACCAGGTGTCTTTCATCACGCGCTGACGTCACTTTTCGGCGTCCACTCCCGGTTTTCCGAGTTGCCCGATTCTCGTCCATCCATTGCTTCCACACTCCTATCGCTGTGCTGTTATTACACCACACACGAACGCTTATTGCACGATATGACAATCCTCCTTCACGAAGCCCCTCCAATCGAACTCCGTAAGGTGGTTAAATGACGCTCTCTGTCGGCGACGAGGCATAGTGACGTCCTACAATGTTTACCACAAGCAGATCACCATATATCTACGTCCCGCTGAAGCCCTCTATTTATACAGCGGTTCAGAACGCGCTGCTCAGCTCACGCATGCGTAGTGACTCTAAAATGTTCATAATTTGCATAACACATTATCCGTAACATGTTTGGCACATGTCAGCTCCATCGCGTCAACCCATCACGGTATTGCATTTTGATAGACGGGAGTTTACAGGATGGCGGTTTCAACATCTCCTCCTGATCCGATATTAAATATTGTTTCATATGTTTTATACTGTACACTACATTATAAGGTAGATATATGTTTACCTATCAATACTAATAACATGTTATTTACTGTTAGCATATGATGATAATAAGACCATGATACACAATGGCTAATATGGCCTGCTGGGTCAGCTTTGCATGACAATTGTGTCCTTCAGCAGAACATCAACAACATGACGCATCTGCCCAATGAGTTATCCGCCTTACGGAGAAGACACCCTTAAAAATCACATAAGAGACGGACGGTCCGTAGATGGATTAAGAAGATGGTGAATTCATTGAAGCATACCAAACACCATCTAATCATAGCTTCACAGAAAACACTCCATTAATGTTATCTTCAAATGACAAACTGTAAGCAGGAAAAATACAAATCATCCCTGCAGCATTATGGAACAGAGAACTAGGCTCATACCTCAAAAACAGTTAAATCCCACCTGAGTCAAAGTTTAGTTGTAATGATGACCTTTGACATGGTTACTTCAGGTACTATTGCAACGTATGGTTTGAAGGAAGCTGTTTACATTCACTGTTTTCGGTTATTTAACATCACAAGACAGCTATCGGACTGAGAAAAAAAAATACCCTGCAGACACGACCATAATAGTGGGTTTTCCTTTAAAAACTCACATACCTTTTAAGATCTCGGAGAATTTTTCGCTCCTCAAATACAGTTCCCACCACAAATAGGTTATAGGTACAAAGGTCACCTTCTCTTAAACATTCTTACAGGATATCATTAACAGAGTAACCGATCACGTTAGACGAGAGCTCAAACTCCAGCCTCACTGTCATCGTGAGAGCGTTGGTTCGAACCCCACCTCGGCCTTCCTGAAAATGGTTTTCGTGGTTTCCCATTTTCACCACCAGGCAAGTGCCGGAACGGTACCTTTCAATAGGTCCACGGCCGATTTCATTCAAAAATTCCTTCCCAGACACGTCCTGAAAATACAAAAATTGCCATTTGCTACATTAATAAAATTATAACTAAGTAACAAACTTGTCTCATATACTTCCAACACTAAGAAATCTGAATAAATAGTTTGTGGGCTGCTAAATACCACCAATAGAATAAAACACTTGCATACACCTGCTGTTAAATAAAACGTGAATATAATTATCAACTAAGACAGGCAAATGACAAAAACAAATAGCGTAAACAAATACGCGCAATGACAGAAATAAGAACAGGATGTCTGATTTTACCAACAAACCTTATTCACATCCAATATTTTTAGATTGCATGCATACATAAAACTGAAAACATATTTTTCCTTTTTATGTTGCCACATACTCATTTAGATGATTGGAACTTGTATCTCGCTCTTCAATCTGGATTTCTTTCTTCATATCCTGGTGAAAATAATGAATCATTGATTTCTTAGTTATCATCTACAGCTTCTACACAATAACTAGCAAATAATGTAACTTTCCAGCACAGTTCACCTGAAAGTAAGGATATATCAGCTGTAAACTGTGATGAAAATGTTATAGTAATGAGAGATTGGAATGCTGTGGTAGGAAAAGGACGAAGAGCAATTGTAGTAGGATAATTGGAATTAGGTGAAAGGAATGATCGACTTAACATTGGTAAGAAAAAATTAATAGGTAGAAAACCGCGGATCACGCAGGAAATGCCAGAGTGATGGCTTTGATATGGTTCAGAATTGGGAAGATTTGTTTACTTCAGTAAGATCTGATGAAGAGTAAGAAAGTAAGCGTCGTAAAACCAAGCTTTCACTGTAGTTAACATTTTCCCCGTTAAAAAATTTAGTTATTTTTATATATGTTGCCCCCTTTACATATAGCTCTAAACCTAATTTCACTCCCCGCGGAGTCTTACAAATGATAACAAAATAGATATTCCGTACGTTCTGGGTAGGTTTTTCCTAGGAACTAACCCTACCCCCAAGGGAAGATGAAGAGAAAAGGAAAGGGAAGAGGGTTTCTGAATGAAGAACAAGTGTGGGTAAATAGGACGAGAGTCCAACACTAAGCAAACAAAATAAATTTAAATGAGTTAGTGACGAGTGTCACTGCAAAGCCCGTGAAACACCTAAAGTGGGTATGGATCTGGCCCTAGCTAACGGGAAATGCGGCCGGAACTTGAGCTATTTGCAAGCAAGCGGCGTTTGTGCTTTCCCTTCCCAGCTTAAAATTGGGTAATATGGGGAAGGGTGGTAGTCTGGCAAGGCAAAGAAAGACAGATTTATTGAATATCCTTTCAAAGGAGTTGGGTTTAATCGACGGTTTTGAAAGGCGCAAATAATTTGAATTGGCCGTGATAACTTTAATTTTGGGTACTGTTGGATCTCCGTTAGACCAACCAAATACTCCCAGAAAGGGAAGCGATGAAGCAATATGAATGCTTTTAGTAAGGATTTTATTTCTTCTTGATGAGTTGGAAGAATGCCAATTGTTGCACGTAAGATAAGTTGAGCTTGTATCCAGCGGAGTGCCGAAAAAAGTTCAAACCAGAGGAAAACTATGAGTTTGGAAAACAAACCATGAGTTATAGAGAAAATCTCGACCAGCAGGAAGCTTGCTGAGCTAACTATGATCGCCTCGATGGCTTATTAGAATTAGTTATGGAAACTAAAAAGAGCTTTAAACAATATTTTTGAAGTTTCCAGTTAAATGCAACAAGTAGCAAAACTTAAATTACTTTTTTAAGTAATTTTCTTAAAGGGACCATAAGGCAAGGAAGAGCTAGGGGAAGACAAAGACCTGCCTGACCGTTATTCTCTAGGAATTTATAAAACGAAAAAATGGAATTTAATTTATTTAACAATACTTAGAGTTGACGTAACAAACTATATAAAGCTGATTAAGATTCCAGTTAATAACAATGAACAATTTTAACATACAAAAGTCTGAGACTTAATACTAACAAATTGTAAATTTTTTAACGATATTAAAGGGGATGCAAGTTTAAAACTTGCTTCGAGCATAAATCTGAATAAGATTTTAAAAGTTGTGCTAAAAATAGCAAACTTTAAGGTTTATAACGAGGATTATAAATAATTAAAGCTATGACAGAGAATCAGGTACAATATATGCACTTTGAGAATTCCTATGTGGAAATCTTAAAGTATGAACAAATATTAAATTTGAAATTATAACAAGAAAAAAAAGAATTAAGAATAAGTTTCTATAACTTCTTGTATTGAAGCAGGGATCACGAGAAAAATGGGGTCAGTTACCCTTTCGTGAAACCCGGAAAAGGAGAGTTGGAAAACTCAATTGCGAGTAGAAATATTTGAATTCCCTAATAAAAGAGGAAAAACAATATGATTTAAGGTGTGTACTAGACACAGATTATACAGAAATTACTATGTAAAACAGTACAAAGATGGGAGGGCACTTCTATAGAGTGTCACCTCATTGAAAAGAACCTAAATTTTACAATTATTATAATATGTTAGTGAGGAGTTTGAGAGGAGGAAATAGGAGGATTAGGAGAAAGTCTATGGCCGTATTTATTGGTTTCGTTCGAACGCGACACGGATGGTTGTTGAATGGGCACTGTTGTCCGTTGAAAAGTTCACTATTACAACAAGGAAAGTTTATCAGACGAAAAGTTATTGCAATTGTGGAGATCACTAGTTGAATTTTAGCTTGAGAAAGTTTATTGCGTTGTGACGTTTATAGACGGTAGTTGAATGCAGCGGACAATTGCCAACGAAGGAAGACAAAAATTATATGCTGATTAGAAGTATTTTCAACATAAATTCCTCAGTGAGGAACAAGCGTTTCCGTATATAGGTGGAAAGTACTTGATGGTTTTACTTGTAGAAAGATACATTGATGTAGAAAGTTCTAGAGTTGTGATAACAGTAGAATTGGGCAGAACATCCCGCGGAGGTAAAGAGATAAGTTTTTATAGACAGAAATTTTAATAAATCTCCCACGGTGTGAGAAATCATTCCCAATTAATTTGTGCAGGAAGCACTAATTTTCCAAGATGGAAAGTTAGCTTAGATGGATGGAGCATGACTAGAAAAGTCATTAAACCATGTAAAAACTTTTAAGATTAGTACTTAGCTCATTTATGAAGAGTAGGCGATCCAGGCGACCATTAGCTTAAATCCACATAATGGCGTAGATATTTAAAACATGTCTCGCATGAACAGGAGACGAGCCTTAGTAAGGCTCCGACTGTGAGCTTTGAAGACTAACACACAAGTGGGGACCGCACAACGAAGCACAGAGGTATCAAGGAGGGAAGGGGGTGGGGGGAAAACAAAGGAACATACATATGAAATACCAACTTTAGAAATAAAACTAAAAGTAATCTTCAAGGAGTTGATAGTAGGCGTCAATAGCGAAGCCTGGTGGAAGGGTTTGTTGTAGAAGTCCTCTTGACCATGGATATGTTAGCTGAAGATAGCGGCGACATCTTGTGGCTGGATTGGGAAGGAAGTCCTCTTGAGCATAGAGATGTTGAGGAACTTCAGCAGTTAGCTGCTAGATGCCGATAGGTTGATCATGGAAGTTATATCTACAACAAACTTTTAATCAGAGTGAACAAGGTGCGCATATAAAAGAAAAGGTAAGAAATCACTGTTGGTGTTTGAGAAAAAAGGGAAGAAATAAGTTAAGCAAAGAGCAGGGAAGGCTAACTCTGTCTTACCGTGTATTCGAAAGAATACACCGAGCTTGGAGGGAAACACCAACAGAGAACAAGAAACACAATGTTAAAGATTTAAAGGTTGGGGGTCAATTAAAGACAGGGGTCTTGTAATATGCCCATTTGCGGTCAAGATCCTAGCCACCCTAACTCTCCCATCCCTTCCTGGGTAACACTCGATCACTCTACCGGAGATCCAGACCAAGGGAGGGGAAGCTTCTTTAACAAGGACCAAGTCCCCCACTTTAATGTCAGGATTAGAAAGAAGCCACTTCTGTCTCCGTTGCAAGGAAGTTAAGTATTCCAATTTCCACCTCTTCCAGAAAGAATTACGAAGAGCTTAAAGTTTACGCTAAACAATAGGCAGGTTAGAGTCTCTATAAGTGTTGGGAAGGGGAGGAGGGGAGGAAAGATAAATGCCTATATGAAAGTGACCAGGTGTCAATGGAAGCGGATCATCAGTGTCAGTAGAAAGCGTTGTCAAAGGACGAAAATTAACAACACCTTCAATCAGAATAGACAGAGAGTTAAATTCCTCATAAGTTAGGATGCGATTGCCTACCACCTTTTTTAGATGACGTTTGGTCAGCTTGACACAGGATTCCCACCTACCACCGTGATGAGGGGCGTAGGGAGGTATAAACCGCCATTTGAAACCCTTTCAGTAGAAAAAAATAGAAATCTGTTCGATGGCAGGAGAAGATGTAATAGCTTTCTTCCACAAGGAAGCTGCGCCTTGAAAAGTGGAGGCGTTATCGGAGAACATCTCAGAGGGAACGCCACGCCTAGCAGTGAAGCGAGAGACGGCTGACAAAAAGTAAGAAGTAGAGGCATTTTTACTAATTCCAGATGAACCGCGCCAGTAACCTTGCAAACGAAAAGAGAAACATAGAGTTTTCCTAACAATTTGCGTTTAGCTTCAGGGGAATTGAATTGGTATGGAAACGGACCCATATAGTCCTCACCAGTTAAAGCAAAAGGACGTATAGGAGAAGAGCGGTGAGTATTGACTTAAGGTTTCGCTTTAAAGCAAGGAATGCATTTGTGAATTACAGAGGAAACTTCATGAGCTCCATTTATGATCCAGTACTTTTCCCTTAAGAAGCAAAGCAGTGTGCGTGTACCAACGTGCAGGTTACGATAATGAAAGTCACGTATGATTAAGAAAGTTACGTGATGCTTAGAGGGCAAAATAACAGCATGCTTTTTGTCTTCGGGAAGTGAAGAATGCGAAAGCCTACCACCTACCCTGAGTAACCCGTTGTCATCAAGGAAGGGGCTAAAGCGCGAAGACGACTAGATTTAGGAAGATCTTTGTTAGCTGAGAGCAAAGACAATTCAGAAGAAAAGGCCTCTTGCTGAGTTAGCTGCAAAACTTTAATAGTAGCGAGATTTAATTCGAGATTGGTCAGATGCGGTTTATTAAGTACAGGTTGATCAACAAGATATTTTCATCTGAGTAGATAGGCAAAAATTCGAATCAGTTTATGAACAGAAGAATAGCGTGCCAACAAGGGAAACGAAGGGTTGGAAACAAGACACGAAGCAGTGGATTTAGATACTTTAGCGTCAGAGAAATTGGAGTTTGTGACTGGAGGTTTAGAAGGCCAACAAGAAGAGTCTTCAATTAACCACGGGGGCCCATACCAGTACAACTGAGGTGCTGCCAATTGAGAGGGTAAACAACCACGTGAGATGATGTCAGCGGTGTTATCAGCGCTGGGCACATGTTTCCTTTCAAGAGGAAAGGGTTTGAATTCTAGATACTCTCTCAGCAACAAAGGTTTGCCAGTGGGTGGGGTTTTTACACGATCCAAGAAAGAGTAATCATGGAATCGCTCCACAAATAGGTTTGCGAAAATTCGACTTTTAAGACTTTCTGCAGTTTTTTGGCAAGTTTAGCGGCCATGAGCGCAGCACACAGTTCAAGCCTAGGCAAAGTAATAGTTTTAAGAGGAGCAACTTTAGACTTAGAGCAAACAAGGTTTGAAAATGAAGATTCATTTAGTGAATTGCGATAAACCAAATATGCACAGCAACCGTAAGCTTTCTCGGAGCTGTCGGCAAACACATGAAGGATGAAAGATGTGTTAGGATGAGTGTTAATTAAATTTCTTGGAATTTCAATGAGCGAAAGATCAAGCAAACTTCTACGAAAAGAAAGCCATCTATTAAGAAAAGAAAGGGGAACAGTTTCGTCCCATTCACATTTGAGCGACCATAGCTCTTGCATGAAAAGCTTGGCTATAACAATAACCGGAGCAAGGAATTGAAGTGGATCAAAAATTTTTGCAATTTCAAAGAGAATTTGCCTTTTTGTGTTGGGTAGCTCTTCGGAAAGCGAGACTTTGTAGATGAGAGTTATCAGTGCGAGTGCACCAATGAACTCCAAGAGTTTTTATGGATTCAGAATCTCCGCAGATTTTGACGGAAGAGGGGTCTATATCTTCTATGGGAAACTGGGCAAGAAACTCATGGGAGTTGGAATTCCACTTATGAAGTGGGAATCCTCCATTCTTTAACAATGCCTGAAGTTCTAGTGACACGAAAGAAGCTTCCTCAAGAGTCGGGAAGGACTGGAGATAATCGTCTACATAAAAAGATGTAGTTAGTGCTTCAGAAGCTTTAGAATCAAATAAATGACCATATTGAGAGGCTAACATATGTAGGGATCGGATAGCAAGGAAAGCGGAAGGTTTTAAGCCATAAGTGACCGTCTTTAAGCGAAATATTTTAATGGGCTTGCTGATTTCGTCGCGCCACAAGATTCTTTGGAGATATTGTTGTTCGGGCTGAATTAAAACCTGACGGTACATCTGTTTGATGTCCGCTATAACAGCTATGGGAAATAATCGAAAATTTAAGACTATAGCAGATAAATCTGAATGAATAGCGGGACCAGGGTAAAGAGTATCGTTAAGACCGTTGCCATTAACGTCAGGTGATGACCCATTAAAAACGACTCGGATTTTGTCCTTTACATGAGGGTTTTTCCGCACGGGATGATGATTTAAGAAAACCGTTTCAATTGGGGGGGGGTGCAATTCGTCATCGGATTTGCTGACAACTTCCATATGATCTGAGCTTTCATACTCATCCATGAACTTTGTGTACTGTTGTTTAACGAGGTTTTTTTTTTTCTCGAATTTGCTCTCGATAGCGAAGAGAGCTTTTCGAGCTTTAGGTTGAGAATTAATAAGTTTGGGGGGATTGAGTAATCTTGGCATCTGAACAATGAACCGGCCTTCAGGAGAACGGGTGGTGGTGTTCATGAAAAGTTGCTCACAGTATTCGTTTTCTGAAGAGGTTACGTTAGGAGAATCAACGCTTTCAAGCCTCCAGAACTGTTCCAAATCAGTATTAGCGAAATAACATTGCGATACGGGTTGGGGAGAATAATGAGCAAGTTGACCAGTAACGATCCATCCAAAATTAGTGTCTCTGGCAACCACGCTTGAAGATAACTTACGAATTTGTTTACGAAGGCAATTCCAGAAAACATTGGCACTAAAGAGTATGCCAAAGGGGCCTTGTACATTGAACAGAGGATCGGCTAACCTTAAATGAGAAGGAATATTCCGACCTGAGATATCGACGGAGTGACTAGGAGTATCCTCTCCGATACTGTTGAGGATGAGGCAATTACGTTTTAGAAAGTTATTTCTGTGACAAGTGTCTCTTATGGTTAGTTTAGAAAACTGTAAAGCTTGTGATTTTAAGCTGTTTATACCTGATACATTAATGGAAGTAGGGTTTACAGGTAGGCCTAGTTTTTAGGTAGATTTCATTAGAAAGCTAACTATTGTAATGGGTACCATGTTTCGACTTCCGGAGAATTTCAACATATCTTCGCGTTTCACATCCCCAAGACCCCAAAACCACCGTCAGTTCAAAATTTTATATATAAGTTATGTGTATATATGTATATGAGTTTCTTGTGGACACGATAACTGCCGTAATTTTGCACCAATCACTTTGAATTTTTTACCAAATATGTATACCTATAAAATCTCGGTCGAGTTCGTTACTGGGCTAAATCGGTCGAAGGGGGTGAAAATTGGGGGCTTTTATTCGAAAAAGTGATATATTGCTATAACTCTCTTAATATGTGAATTATCGAATCTGTTCAAAGTTCATACTATGTGTCGGATACAGCCCAAAAAATTATGTTTGAAGAGTTTTTTTTCTAGCACCAACCACTGACCATAGGGGAGGGAAAAAGTGGGTTTTTCGGGATTTAGGCTCGTCGTGCAAAATAAAAGTAAAAAAATGCAAATAAAATCATCACAAGATCACAGGTAAAATTGAATGAGGAGAAAAGTGAAACCAATAGTCGTAATGTGGGCCTACCGCTACCGTCATGCGAATGTCATAACCTGAGAAACGAACTGTCCTCAAAGGATGAAATTATAAAGCTGCTAAAGGAAGATATTGCTAAGTTAATGGAAGAGATGAATAAATTAAAAGGAAACAGAGAGGAAAGCAAGGAAACTTGGTCGACAGTGATTGCTGGTAAGGTAAGATTGAATAAGCCTAGGCCTATAAATGGAGTACATGTAACTGAAATTCCCGTCTCAAATTCATTTGGAGTGCTTGTCGAAGAAAATGATGTCTTTCCTCAAGAAGAAAAGAAAAAAGTGATAAAGATAAAATCCAGGAAGATGCGGATATTTGCGGATAGCCACGGGCGAGATGTAGCAGCAAGCGTATTGGAGAGAAGCAGAGAAATGGAGGTCACTTCGACAGTAAAGCCAGGAGCTCAAATTGCAGAGGTCACGAACGGGATGATAGGAGAGTGTGCGTCCCTTACTGCAAAGGACTACGCAGTGATCATCGCTGGAGCAAACGACGTCTATAGAAATGAGAGTAAAAAGGTAATCAAAGATTTAAAGGGTACATTGCCATCCATGCAAAAAACAAATGTCATTATTGTAAACATTCCGCAGAGATACGATTTAATTCCCAAATCATGTGTAAATGTAGAAATAGAGGCTACAAATGGAAAAATTCATAAAATTTGTAACAGTTTTCCAAATGTCCAAGTTGTAGATGTAAGTAAATTAGACAGAAAGTTCCACACTCGGCATGGCCTACACTTAAATAGATTAGGAAAAGAGTATCTTAGTGATGAAATCTGCAAAATTGTAAATTCAAATGGTAAGAATAATTCAAAAGTAATATCATTAGAGTGGAAGCAGGGAAACTGGTAGAAGAAGCCAAACGTGAGGTTTGGCATTCAGATCTTTTGAAGTCAAATTTAACTGAGTGCAACAATGGTATTTCGGATTTGTCTAGCAACAATAATAATAACAAGTATGATGATAATAATAATGTAAATAAATCACCAACACAAGCTTGCAAAAGTAACAAATTTAAAATTTACCACCAGAAAGTCCAGTCTCTTTATAATTAAATTGATTACATAAATCTAATGCTTAAAAATGAACTTAAAGACATCTCAGCACTATGTATTTCAGAACATTGGCTGAAAGAGGAACAACTCGAATTAATTCAATTCCCAGGGTTTATACAAGCTAGTAAATACTCTAGATCTAATATTAGCCATGGTGGTACTTGCATCTTCTTAAGAAATAATTTAGATCATGAACAGATAACAGCTTATGATTATCTAATTATGGAATAACATTTTGAATTCTCTGCCGTAAAAATACAGCAGTTTAAGTTAATAATTGTATGCGTATACCGTTCTCCGTCAGGAAAGTTTCCTTTATTTATAGATAAATTAGAATTGTTACTCAATAACATGAGCAAAGTAAATTTCGATATAATAATTTGTGGGGATGTAAATGTGGATTTCTTAAAATTTGATAGAAATTGTGAATTATTAACACAGTTACTAATTTCCTATGGACTGAAACCTACAGTAAATACCCCAACAAGAATAACAAAATTTAGTAAAACCACTCCTGATCAAATTTTTATAAATACAGATAAATATCACCATTCAATAGAAGTCTATTGTCCGGGTTTTAGTGACCACCATGGACAAATACTGAGTTTCGAAGTATCCGAAACAATCAATAATAATGATAATGGAGTAAAATCAAAGTGCAGATCATTCACTGAATCAAATGTTACATATTTCAATGACTTATTAAATAAGGAAACATGGTCAGAAATTTATGATCTAGAAAATATAAATGATAAATTTAATGCATTTAACAGTACCCTAAAACACTATTTTGAAATAGCATTCCCCTTTAAACGAAGAACTGATCAAAATAACAAAACTAGCAATTGGATAACAACAGGGATTATAAATTCATGTCAAAGAAAGAAATTTCTACACAAATTATATAAACAATACCACACAACACCTGAATTCAATTTATACTACAAAAATACACTAGCATATTAAATAAGGTAATAAGACTAGCAAAGAAAATGCATAATGATGATTTTATTTCCCAATCATCTAATAAAAACAGGGCTATGTGGTCCGTGATAAAGAAAGAAACTGGAAAATCTGCTAAAATACAAAGGAACATTACACTGACCAGAAATAATAAAGTGATTAATAATCCAGAGGAAATAACAAACACTTTTAATGACTATTTTCTGGAAATTCCGCAAAAATTATTAAATAAATCACAGGTAAATACACTAAATTCTAATAATAAAATAAATATATGCAGTGATTCTTTATTTATAAATCATGTTACAAGTGAAGAGGTAAGAATAGTTATGAAAGAGCTAAAAAATAAATTTTGTGCTGGCATTGATGGTATCCCTGATGCAATTTTAAAGAAATGTGCAGAAAATATAATAAATCCACTTACGCACTTAATAAACAGTTCAATTCTCTCAGGAACTTACCCGGATATTTTGAAGTTATCAAAAGTAATTCCAGTGCACAAAAACGGTTCAAAAGATGAATTAGATAACAATCGTCCTATTACCTTACCAACTGGTATTGCAAAAATTGTGGAATAAATTATGTATAAGAGACTGATAAGTTTCATAGAAAAAAATAAAATATTATCAAACTCACAACATGGATTCAAAACGGAAAAATCTACACAGACAGCAATTTACGAATGTAGTAATTGTATACTGAAATTAATTGACAATAAGGAACATGTAACTGACCTATTCTTGGATTTATCGAAAGCATTTGATGTTGTTGACCATAAAATCCTCCTTACCAAACTAAATCAATATGGTATTAGAGGTCTAGCTAATAAATAGATAGAGTCTTACTTAACAAGGCGTAAACAAATAGTAAGCTTGAGACACAAGGATGATGGAACCAAATTACTTAATGAAACATTGTCCAATGAGGGATTTATTGAATTTGGAGTACCCCAGGGATCAGTTTTGGGCCCACTACTCTTTTTCTATATATCAATGATATTACACAGAACGTTCATTCACATAAGGAAATTTTGTTTGCCGACGATACAACACTCGTAATAAAAGGTGAAACTAAACAGGTCATACAGCACTCTGCTGACTCCGTTACAGGAGAGTTAACCAAATGGTCACAGATAATCGCCTCATAATAAACTATAAAAAACAGTATGTCTAAATTTCCACACTATACAGAATAGGAATCCTGCGAAACCCAATCTAACATTAAATGGTCATCAAATAGAAAATAAATCAGAAACAAAGTTTTTAGGACTTTGGATACAACAAGACTTGAAATGGAATAAACATATACAATATCTGAATACTAAACTGAACTCGATGCGCTTTGCGTACGTATTTTGAAAACCTGCACTAGCATGCACACATTAAGAAATACTTATTTTGCTTATTTCCATTCATACTTAAGATATGGGATCATATTTTGGGGTATGTCGCCAGATGTACTAAGCACGTTTAGGATACAAAAGAGGGCGATTAGAATTATGGCAAATGTAAACTCTAGAGAATCATGTAGACCTCTGTTTAAAGATTTAAACATTCTCCCACTGCCCTGCATATATATCTTTGAAAGTATTATGTTTTTTAAAAAGAATTTAATGAATAAAGATGTTTTTCTTAAAACAAACAATGATGTTCATAGGCATAACACAAGACAAAATCAAAACATTAATATTTCACACACACACACAAGCATATATCAAAAAGGAGTTAAATTATACAATAAACTACCCCAGTATATAAAACTGGCCCCAAAAATAAAAACCTTTGATAGAATGTTGAAAGCTTATCTGCAGTGCCATTGTTTTTACTCAGTAGTTGAATATCTTAGCGTATAGGAGCGATGAAATCTATAATTATATTTTACTTTTTTAATTTAATTGTAATACCTAGCTGTATGTTGTATTTATAGAATTAAGTTTTCATATTATGATAATAGAGTGAGGTGTAAATAGTTGTGCAATAAGATTGTATCTATTAAGATTTGCTATTATAATAAGTTAAATAGTTATAATATTAGTAATATATACCTGTTAGTTCTTTTATTTTATAGATGTGAATTCTGACGTGTCCTATATCAAAAATGTATTGAATGCATGTATTTGATCAAATGGAATTAATAAAAATCTATCTATCTATCTCTCTTAAAAGGCACAATTTCAAAACCGTTCAAAATGGACAATATTCCCCTAACAATTACCTAAAACTTTTGTCTGAAAGAATTTTTGATATGACCCACCATTACGCCAAGGGATAAGAAAAATGATTTCGGAATTATAAGAAAATGCCAGGAGCTATCAGAGGTTGCCATGGCAACACTACTAAATTGATGAGGGATGAGCCATCAGACATTGCCATGACAACCCACTTGCACGAGATTAGATTCAGATTTCCATCTGACTAAGTGTGAAGCGGCTTCGGTGACGTAACTGGGAGCATGCTGAACTTCTATGCCCAAGGTCGCGGGTTCAAAGCCGGCCGAAGTCGTCGGATTTTCTAAAAGCGCTAAAAATCCCTCAGTATGCTTTCCTTTGGAGGGGAAGTTCGAACGTTCATTGCGAGTTGCTGTGGCATCTAGTAGCCAAGTTCACAGCTAGGTGTCGTTGACGGTAGTATCTGGCAGCAATATTAGGAACTACTGCTTGAAATTTACCGTCTGCAGTCCTTACCAGAATTACAGACTAATACAGCCATCACAATTCACACCGTTTATCAGAGAGTTTCTACACTCACCCAAAATACACGGGGTTACATGACCGCGTTGACGCAGCCCCTAAACTGAGGAACCAACAAAAATCTCTGCGGGAGATATAATTTTACGTGAAGAAGTAACAGACCGTTACATAGTTTCACATCAGTGTCGAAACCTTGCATAAGGACAGTGTGACCACAAGTATAAAAATGGACCCCAAATGACAAGAAGGTTACCGTCCCCATAAGACAATAAAATGTTTAAAATATGCATTAAATGACGAAAAACAAAGTTAATTAGGTTCCAATTATAAAATACTTTCGCGCAATGAATGTGGTCTGATCCTTCTACGAAAACCTGCATATTCTGCCTATTTTCGCCTATCCCCAAGTTTGTCCGGTGAAATCTACCTCCGCCTTCCGGCGTGCTGAGAGGACTTTTTTGATTAATGAATTAGAAAAGAAATCATGGGTTGCCGCCGAATCAAGAAGACCGCGTGCATGGACCCAGTTGCCAAAATTATCCTGGACTTCGATTTGGACAGTGGACAATAGTACTTGGGCACTACATATGGATTTGGCATTTTGAATGTAAGATGAAGCATTAGAACTGCTAGCATTGTCACTTTTCTGAGAAGTAGATGCGGCTGATGACCTTGCTTGATCATGACGATGCAGTAAGTGTAATGAGCTTTTTCACAATGAAAACAAAGTCTGGTGGACTTGCAATTAGAAGCAGTATGCTTAGGTGAAAGGCAGTTGAAGCCATGTTTATTGTGGGAAACTAATTTTCTTCTGTCGACGACTGACAGTTCTTTAAAGGATTTACATAGATGTAAGGCGTGGGAATCTTTGCAAAGTATGCACTTTAATGGTTCATTTAAACTCTTACGGGGTTCGCTTTGAGTGTTTAAGGCGAGAGAACTAGCAATACGGCGTTCACTAGACCTAGTTGGGTAACCAGTGGCGTTTGACTTGAGTTTAGACGAGCTGGACCCGGGGTTTTTGGGTACTAGACGCTGAGCGTTCACTTTTAGATTCAAGAGACAATGATTCAAATTTAGAACTAGGAAATGAGGGTTCACTTAGGTTAGTTAAAGCAGTTAAGAGTTGGCATCTAGCATTTATGAAGGAGACTAAATGCTCGTAAGAGTAATCGTCGTCTTTGGAAAGTTCAATTTCCCAAGCTTTGAGGGTGGCAACATCGACTTTAGAAACCACTATATGTATTAGGAAAGTGTCCCAGTGGTCAGTGGGTTGATCTAATTGGGACAAAGCTTTAACGTGAAGTTGTGTCGTATCAATAAGAGTACGCAAACTAGTAACGTCATTGTGCTGTGACGCAGGTAAATTGAAAAGAGCCTTCATGTGGCGTTGAATACGTAACCGTATCTTTCTTTCAACAGGTTAAAGGCAATGGGGTAGTTTTCAGCACTTAATGGGTGTGCTTCAACCAACTGCAGGGCTTGACCGCGGAGAATAGATCGCAAATAATGAAACTTGTAAATGATTTGAATGTCTTCATTGTCATGAACAAGGGAACAAAAAAGTTCATAGAAAGAATCCCAAGTAGATTCGTCTCCAGAGAAGTGGGGAAAATTAATCTTGGGTAGAATTGGTTTGGGCTTGTGAGTACCCTCACGAAAAGAGGTTTGTTGTTCGTGAAGGGAACCAAGAACAGAACCGTCCTTTTTCTGTTCTTCTTCGAGTTGGCTATTATTTTAAAGGCAGAACCTATGCCTTCGTAATATTGGTTTTCTACTTTTACTCGATCATCAGTTTGATTGAGCATACAAGTTTCGATTTCAGTTTGGATGTTGCAATAATTTTCATAAGAACGTTCAAAATCCTTTGCGCGATGTTTTAACAAATCTAGTTGAGCTTGTGAAGGATCTAGCTCTTTGATGTATTTTCTGAATCTTGTGATTTGCCCTTTATAAGAAGCTCGTTTGGAAGTAAGTTGTTCATCCTTACCATCCTTGTCCTTTTCTGTAGGAGCCATGGCGAGATAGGTAAATTAAAGTTTATCTTACGAAATTGTGGAACCTTGGAAATGTTGTCAGACTGGCAGCAGCAAACAAGTTAAAGGGACACACCAAAGGAGACAGGAGCGGCCTCTTTCCCCCTCACAAGCTTTGCACGATGAAGATATAGCTGAAAAATTCAAAGCAGATTTTAATGATTTGCAAAATATTGACAATTGGGCCCTCCCGGGTTTCTGGAACCAAAGATTGGGTAGGTTGTTGCTAGGAATTAACCCTACCCCCAAGGGAAGATGAAGAGAAAAGGAAAGGGAAATGGGTTTCTGAATGAAGAACAGGTGTGGGTAAATAGGACGCGAGTCCAACACTAAGCAAACAAAATAAATTTAAATGAGTTAGTGACGAGTGTCACTGCAAAGCCCGTGAAAAACCTTAAGTGGGTATGGATCTGGCCGTAGCTAAAGGGAAATGCGGCTGGAGCTTGAGCTATTTGCAAGCAAGCGGCGTTTGTGCATTCCCTTCCCAGCTTAAAATTGGGTAATATGGGGAAGGGTGGTAGTTTGGCAAGGCAAAGAATGACAGATTTATAGAATATTCTTTCAAAGGAGTTAGGTTTAATCGACGGTTTTGAAAGACGCAAATAATTTGTATTGGCCGTGATAACTTTAATTTTGGGTACTGTTGGATCTCCGTTAGACCAACCAAATACTCCCAGAAAGGGAAGCGATGAAGCAATATGAATGCTTTTAGTAAGGATTTTATTTCTTCTTGATGAGTTGGAAGAATGCCAATTGTTGCACGTAAGATAAGTTGAGCTTGTAACCAGCGGAGTGCCGATTAAAAGTTCAAACCAGAGGAAAATTATGAGTTTGGAAAACAAACCACGAGGTATAGAGAAAATCTCGACGAGCAGGAAGCTTGCTGAGCTAGCTATGCTCGCCTCGATGTCTTATTAGAATTAGTTATGAAAACTAAAAAGAGCTTTAAACAATATTTTTGAAGTTTCCAGTTAAATGCAACAAGTAGCAAAACTTTAATTACTTTTTAAGTAATTTTCTTAAAGGGACCATAAGGCAAGGAAGAGCTAGGGGAAGACAAGGACCTGCCTGACCGTTATTCTCTAGGAATTTGTAAAACGAAAAAATGGAATTTTATTTATTTAACAATACTTAGAGTTGACGTAACAAACTATATAAAGCTGATTAAGATTCCAGTTAATAACAATGAACAATTTTAACATACAAAAGTCTGAGACTTAATGCTAACAAATTGTAAATTTTTTAACGATGTTAAAGGGGATGCAAGATTAAAACTTGCTTCGAGCATAAATCTGAATAAGATTTTAAAAGTTGTGCTAAAAATAGCAAACTTTAAAGTTTATGACGAGGATTATAAATAATTAAAGCTATGACAGAGAATCAGGTACAATATACGCACTTTGAGAATTCCTATGTGGAAATCTTAAAGTATGAACAAATATTAAATTTGAAATTATAACAAGAAAAAAAAAGAATTAAGAAGTTTCTATAACTTCTTGTATTCAAGCAGGGATCACGAGAAAAATGGAGTCAGTTACCCTTTCGTGAAACCTGGAAAAGGAGAGTTGGAAAACTCACTTGTCAGTAGAAATAATTGAATTCCCTAATAAAAGAGGAAAACCAATATGATTTAAGGTGTGTACTAGACACAGATAATACAGAAATTACTATGAAAAACAGTACAAAGATGGGAGGGCACTTCTATAGAGTGTCACCTCATTGAAAAGACCTAAATTTTACAATTATTATAATATGTTAGTGAGACGGTAGTTGAATGCAGCGGACAATTGCCAACGAAGGAAGACAAAAATTATATGCTGATTAGAAGTATTTTCAACATAAATTCCTCAGTGAGGAACAAGCGTTTCCGTATTTAGGTGGAAAGTACTTGACGGTTTTACTTGTAGAAAGATAAATTGATGTAGAAAGTTCTAGAGTTGTGATAACAGTAGAATTGGGCAGAACATCACGCGGAGGTAAAGAGCTAAGTTTTTATAGACAGTAAGTTTAATAAATCTCCCACGGTGCGAGAAATCATTCCCAATTAATTTGTGCAGGAAGCACTAATTTTCCAAGTTGGAAAGTCAGCTTAGATGGATGGAGCATGACTAGAAAAGTCCCTCGAAGGCGGTGATTATGTTATTGATAGCAATACCGCACACTGTCTATAAAATCTTATTTAAAAAACACTAAAACCATGTAAAAACTTTCAAGATTAGTACTTAGCTCATTTCTGAAGAGTAGGCGATCCAGGCGACCGTTAGCTTAAATCCACATAATGGCGTAGATATTTAAAACATGTCTCACATGAACAGGAGACGAGCCGTAGTAAGGCTTCGACTGTGAGCTTCGAAGACTAACACACAAGTGGGGACCGCACAACGAAGCACAGAGGTACCAAGGAGGGAAGGGGGAGGGGGAAAACGAAGGAACATACATATGAAATACCATCTTTAGAAATAAAACTAAAAGTAATCTTCAAGGAGTTGATAATAGGCGTCAATAGCGAAGCCTGGTGGAAGGGTTTGTTGTAGAAGTCCTCTTGACCATGGATATGTTAGCTGAAGATAGCGGCGACATCTTGTGGCTGGATTGGGAAGGAAGTCCTCTTGAGCGTAGAGATGTTGAGGAACTTCAGCAGTTAGCTGCTAGATGCCGATAGGTTGATCATGGAAGTAATATCTACAACAAACTTTTAAACAGAGTGAACAAGGTGCGCACATAAAAGAAAAGGTAAGAAATCACTGTTGGTGTTTGAGAAAAAAAGGGAAGAAATAAGTTAAGCAAAGAGCAGCGAAGGCTAACTCTGTCTTACCGTGTATTCCAAAGAATACACGACGTTCCATGCCAAGCTCACAGGTTAAACATTTTCGTAGACACAGCTTGTAATGCTAGCGCGCTTATCTGAGAGTTTTTTGACACTCTTGAAGCATTGTACTTTTTTTTCAGGTAGCACGAAACGACATATAAGCTTGCAGAAAGAGCTGGATAAAATTGAAAATTCACTTCAACTTAAGAATTTATCAAAACAAGTTGGACTGTACGCTCCGAATCGGCGAGAGCTGTTTCTACGTCTTATGGAGGAGATAGTCACAAAATTGGAAACAATGAAAACCTCATTCGATTCTGAATTTGACAGTAAACCCGAACTTTTGTGCCAAGCTTGCCCAAAAAGCTTCTAGACTTTGATTTTATCTGCGGCATGTACTTTACCAAAAACATCACGTTTAATATTAAGAACGTAACCGAGCTTTTAGAAGCGGAGGAGCAGAATGTATTAGACGCGATGTGTATCTGAATATCTGTAAGTGTAGAATGAGTCTTGAATGGTTTAAACTTATTTTAATATCTCGTTGGCCTATTTATTTATAGTTTATATATACTCATTTAGAAACAGTTCATTCTCTCATCGTTTTAATTTATTGAATTTATTGATTTTACTTCCCGATACAAAACAATAAAATAAAATTACTTTCATAAAGACCTTTCTGAAGTCTAAATTCTCCCTCCTTCACGATGAAGAGTGGGCGGCAAAAACACACGGGCCTAGGAGCGCACAAAATCTGTTAATAAACAGAGGTACTGTATTTTATACACCGCAAATGGCATATGCCAAAAAATCACCAGTTAAGTGTTTTACTTGTTAAGATACAATATAACATTTGAGGATACGCATCGCTCGGGAATTGAACCCGGTCCGCTTTGCCGAGAGACAAGCAGCTTGGCCACTGCATCATCACGCTCCAAATTGTTATTGTCAGATTGGGAGGATTGATATTGCGAATTTTCTGTCTGTCAACACAATAGGCCTAGGCCTATAAATATATAGGCTACCGTATACGGTACCGTAATTGCAAGTAACTTACGCTATTCCGGTATACAAAATGTTCATAAGTTCTGACAGGGAAGAAGATACAAGCAGTGGCGTACCTAGTCGCCCCGTAACATTAAAAGTTTCAAGGATCAATAAGTTTAATTTAAACACAGTTTAATGTTCATAAATATGTATTTTTAATAAGTAGTACCGATATGTTACTTTAACACATTATGAAGAGAAAAATATTAATAAAATAAAACTGTACGTATTAAAAGGTTGGTTTCATTGAGAAAAAAAAGAGAAAATAAGTTTCAGTGCCATAAAAAACATTAATTGTAAATGTGCCTTCCTACCCTTGATGGATGCACACTTATTTATAATACAGTTGATGTGTATAGTAGCAGCCACATCACGTTTAATTGATAAAATTGCTAAATTATTTACGGTAGTCTTTCTTGCGTCATTGTGGAACTTAAGAAATTTTTTAAAAGCTTCAGCTTACTAAAAGATCGTTTACAAGATGCCACAGACACTGGAATCGTTAAAAGTAGTTTGAAAGCGATTATCAAGTTACTGTATGCTTCTAACCCCAAACAAGACCTAAATATAAGAAAATATCTTAGGGTCTCAAGTCGATCTTTCAATTATTTTTCTTTGATATTCGTAATAAAACTATGACATATTTAATATCTTCAAAGAGTTCTTCTCCGTTCAAATCTTCAGGGTAATTCTCTGCAAGTTCGACACATTTCCTCTTTAGATTGTTCAGAACGTTTTCATTTGGGGTTCCGTTATGAATGTATCCATCTAAATAACAGAGGAAGCCAATTTTTCATCCAGTTCCTTGATATTGGCTAACCGTTCACTTAACTCACGAATAAGTTTATCTATGGTATCTAGTGTGCTCCGCTTTATTTCAACATCATTATGCGCATCACTCTGTCTTCGTTCCGTGGGATCTCCCCATACTTCACACTTCTTAGTAGCTTTTGATATAACATCAACTGGAAGGGTTTCTCTCCACATATTAAGCTGATCTTGGAAAGCTTGTAGACAAGTTATTACGTAAGTGAACGAAATGCCTTCGATTTGCAAAATTTTCTGTGTTCGGTCAATTTTAGGAAGTACCTCAGCCCCCAAAAAATAGCATAGTTTCAAAGTCAAATCTTTCTATTGCATTAATTAACAGCGCTGCACTCTGTCTTGTATCGACGGTTTCAGTTGTAGTTTCTCTCAACTTTTCGAGAGCATGAAGCACTCCATCTAAATGAGATGATAAGGCGTTCATGGCTTCTGCTTTAGAACTCCATCTTGTATCTGAATGGCCCATGACTAATAATCTGACATGCTCCTTGAGGACACTCCACCTGTGAGTCGAACTAGAGACAAATGCATACACTTGTTGAACTGTTCCAATAATTTGCACTTGATTCCAAGAGTTGGATTGAGAGATATGAATCGTACCATCAAGATCATCGTGTTTAGCCAATTTATTAGCTACTGTAATATTTGATTCATTAGTATCAAGGCTTAAGTTGATACTGACAAATTCACATTCTTTCCGAGTTTCATTGTTTTCAGAATTCAGTGATCCTTTTATGAAAGCTGTCATAAACGATTTCGAACTATCGAGTGCTTTGGTACGTTGATGTTTCAGTTGTCTATTAAGAGCCCCACTTGCCTTGTGTCGTTTCATAATGGAAACTGAAATACAATGAAACAAATTACATTTTACTATTATCAATTATGATTCTAGGTGTTGGTCAATAATGATTCTAGGTTAAAATTGCTTCACTGTAATTTTTTTCTAGTTTTAAATTGTTTTAGAGAATTTAACCTAATATTTTTTGCTAGTGCTAATTGCACTTACCTGTTTCCTAGTTGTGCATGAACAGGAATTACTCGTACTTTTCAACTAAACGTGCAATCACACTGTATATTCACAGTTCATTGATACACAACGACTGCGAAATAAACGCAACTCATCCCCACAAATGAATAAAATAAACTAAGGACTAAGGTTAAGGAATACACTTCATGACTAGCAATCGTCAATTCTACTGTTACTTGATGCCCCCGCCCCGCGCCGGCCGGTACCGTCATCAACCACGCATCCCCTCTCCATCACTGCTCTGACTCCGACTCAGGTGCTCTTTTGACCCGTACATCGTAATCATTTTTGTGGGCTCGTGTTATCTATAAATAGTTTAAAACGAAACGTGAATTTAATTTCTAAATAATATCACTGCAGTATTTAACAAAGTAATAAAGAAAATTTGACCATTGAAACCCCATATTTTTTATGAAAAAAAATTTATCTTAAATTAAAAAATATGTTTTTCGATTTTGTACTTTGGCGACCCCCCCCCCCCCCCTACGTTTTCGGCTCCCGGGGCGACCGCCCCGTTTGCACCCCCTTTGGTATGCCACTGGATACAAGCAATACAAATAGATGCCCAACGAGTTTTACCAATTCACTGCTTCATCTGTAGCCTCGTGTATTTCTTGTTACGTCCCACTTTACCTCCTTATTGGGCATTCCATGGCATTGTGATAAACCATCTGAGGCACTTCACTGCAGTCGCAGGCTGGACTCTCGATCAACTTCTACTTATGCCTCCAATACTGGCATCTACCATGTCGGGTTCTTAGTCGATTCAGTGACGTCCAAGTTTTCCAGGATAAGTTGAAACCAGGAGGGCGTTGAGTTGGATCCAGAATAATATGATATTTGTCTGGATTCGAGGAAACCCAATTGTTGCGCCATGCTGGATAGACATTATATTGCTCTTGAACCAATTCCTCACCTAGTGACCAGGGAGGTTTCCTAGATTTCAATCTGAGATGTGGTTGAAAAATGTCCTGATGAATTGGTAATGAAGGATCTTTACATTATTTTTCCCATTCTTTCGTCAATGCCATTTGTCTACGGAGGTGAGGAGGCGGAATGTTTGAGAGGACTGGAAAGTCCTGGACTAAATTCAGAATTGTATTACCGTACGTCTTCAGTTCACCGTCATTCAGATTAAATTCCATATCAAAATTGAATGACTACATTGTATCAAACGATTTCAGTGACACTTTACCGGAAGTGTCAAAACTCATCAACTTAATTCTGACTATTCCCGCTACTAGTGCCCCAGCAGAAAGGAGCTTCTCTGCGTTGAAGCGCATTAAACCATACTGCAGAAATTCTACAGCACAAGAAGGTCTCAATGGTCTAGCATCACTTTCTATCGAGAAAGCTTTCTTCCGGGACTTGAAAAACAAACATCAATTCCATGATACAATCATCGATATCTTCGCGGAAAATAAAGACAGGAGAATCGATCTGATATTCAAATAATCCACTAATCAGGTAACTCATGTTTTGTGTTGTTCACTATATATTTTACAGACTGATATTACTTTATTATTATTATTATTATTATTATTATCCTGGTCTTCCCTTTAGAAATTCGAACTACAGTAGGCTATAGCCTACCGGAAACTGTAATTTTCCACCTTTCTCATTAATTTATCTTGGGACTTCATCCTATTACGTCCTACACATTATAAAAATCACGAGTCGCCACTGTTATAAATTGCAGTCACGGGGAGTAATTAGTGCAGAAAGATCTCTTAGACCCCTAGAAACAGTTATCATCATGAACGTATTGTGCCTCTGTATAAGTGCGATGGTGTTGGTGCAGTACATTGAGGTTATGCGCTGCAATAAACGTTGGTGCTTTCAAATTTACTTTCATTTTTTCCGATCATTATTCTTGAGCGCTATGTGGCAGTAAATGACTCTAATGCTAGGCCCTACCTCAGGAGTTCGAGACAGCCTAAGTTTTCCAAAGTGCTCTGATCATTTCCCTTCAGCTCTATGCGACAAAAGGCGATACGATTGGTCTCTACTTTCCTAACAGCCAATGAGATATAGGCCCTAAGCAGTGTCTTTTATTTCACTTACGGTACTCCTCTTTCTAATAATATTTTTCAATACGTTTGTAAATTACATGTGTCAGTACTGAAGTTAGTAAATAGCCGTTTCCCTATTCATCATTATCATCATAATTGCGGGAAAATGACCTTAATATTACATCCAATATACTGTAGCCTTCTACTTCTCACCACCACCACCACTACAAAAAGTTATATTGTTAAATTAGTTTAAATAAGTTATCATGTGCCAGTTCCGTAGTAGTATTCATTATCATCCACAAAACACATAAATCCACCGGGCGAAGCCGGGCACTAATGCTAGTATTTAAAAATTTAAACGGTTACTAATGATAACAGTGAATATTAGGATGCTTGGCCATTGCATGATTAGTGTTAACTATGTTTCCAGTCTTTTCATGTTGTTATCATTGGTAGGTCCTAGTTGACCTGCAGGCCTACCACATAGCGATTCCGTCACTGGAATTAGTATCTTTGATATATATTCCGGCGAGATGTTAGTCTATGAATTACATTAAAAGGACCTGAAATGTTCTGAAGGGACATGACAAAACTTGGGTACCAAAACGTGGTTTACAGCGTAAGTAATTGCTCATTGCCCAGTGCAGATTATCAGTGGTACATAATTTACTATATTGATAGGTCAAGGCTGCAGAGGTAACTAGGAACAGCCGAATGACGACAATATACAAGTTGGCCTTACGACCGTAGGGAGTCTCATTGGTAAAGCTTATATGTTTTTGTTTTGAGCTCGGCGTCTTGTAACGCAAGGAGGAAGTACTGTTATGTGGCCACTGAATGCCAAGTATGCGGATAGTGCCGAATTATAATTCGCGTGCAGTACCCTTAGTTTACTTCTGCGTAGCCTAATTCAACGATTTGATAGGTTCGTAATGTACCCATTATCGTCTGACAGTATTATATTTACTCCACTTATCCCCAAATCAGGTTTGTGTGTACTTAGGATGAAGGATGATTTAATTCACTGTGCTACAAGCGGGCTCAATAGATTCCTCATTTTATCTACAATCGCAATGATAAATATTAAGAAACTTACACGATTATGACACTCAACTTCCAATCATATGACTTAGAGTAAATGTTTGCAAGATGAGCGTTATAGTCTTATAAGTTTTAATGCTGTTGGAAAACATAACCTCTCCTTATAACTTGGCACCTCAAAGAATATGAGTAGGAACATGACGTTCTTTTGGAAATCTGTAATTACCTCATTTAATTTATTAATTTTGAGACCGATTTGGCGTACTGGTGTAAGTACCGTCTTGAACAAATTCTTAAATGCTCTCCTTGTTCTAGTTTCCCGGACATAATGGAGGGACAGTTATTCATCAAAAGTGAGCCAGAATGGTCGTCTCACACAGATGATTTCCCTACGATTGTAAGTTGCGTTTTTGTCATTTGTAGCTCTTCACTCGGTCAACACGATTATGCCTAAAGTTGCATTTTGATTCGTATATGGTGCGAGTGGTAACACTGCACGAGTGCACAACTTGCGAAGAAAAATTTTCTAATCTACTGGAATTAGCTTAAGTATCTTTTGTAATGATGAAAATAAAATCTGAAAATGATGTAGAAATAGATGTCTACCAACCCACTATCCCCATTTGAGATAAGGACTTATATAGTATAATTGAAGCTCTGTCTGCCATCATACGGATGAATTATGAGCCAAATAGATTATTGCCAACCCAACAAATACGGTACTGTGGCCCACATATTGTTACAAAAAAAACGTGGGATTTGTATAGAAAAATAATTACTAGGTACTGCGCACTGCCATTTATTCAACCCTGATTCTTGCAACGCTCAGTGGGAGTGCTCACACATCAATAATATTTATACAGACCAATTGCTTTACCAATTAGAGCTTTAACACATAGGCTATTTACATTTTTACCAATGTCATTGGCATGAACTGTGTTTTTTTCTTATCCCACTTGTTGGTAACAGTAATGTGACGTGAGTGTGTGTGGCTTGGTAAACAGTTCAAGAGACCTTATGCTCCTGACAAATATGGCTGCCGTCTTTGTATGGGCAAGAAATAAAAACACATATTTACGTAAGTTAGCTCATATTTCCGCTGCAGTTATCATGCTTAGTAATTTCAGTTGGTAATGCCCCCCGAAAATGAATGATGATATGAAAATTATATTTTATCCGAGTGCAAGTGTAAACTCCTTCTTGGTCTCTCGTGCAGAATTTTTGCATAATATTGAAATTTTGGTTATGTTCGTGACAAGCAAGGTTTATTGACTTAACTCTTTGTGGGGCAAGTGAAACTCCTAAATATCCCCTGGAGGGGCAGAGTACTATAACTCTTAATTATTATACAGCTAATTATTTTAGACCGAATTAAGAACAATGATGATTCGATTTTTAATATTTTGTATATGTGCGCGGCGAAGGGGTTTGCAATGGTTACACTATATAGCCCCAGGCCTGGTAGGCAACTACCACATACACGATTCAGAAATAGATTCACGAGTCTACCTCTAAGGGACTACTGTTGACAAACGCTGGGTGTGAAAGTCTCGGAAACAACTTTTTGTATTCCTACGGCAAATTGGTCATCACATATGCCACACAACCACATTGTAAGGACCGGTTTCTTCTTTGTACCGCACAATACACATCCTCTGGTGATTCAAAATACAGGGCTGATGACTGCTGCCCATGAATCGTTTAGTTGTGTGTATACGAGGTTTTCCTTGTTTCATAGCAATAACAGGCGATTTCCTAGATTTGTTCTTTCCTGGTTTTAACTTGACTTGTACAATGCGAGGGCAAGGAGACCTTTGTAAATTCCTCGTCTGAAATGCCTGTTGCTCAAGCCTACAATATATCCAGTTGCACTAGTGACACAACAGTTCATAAAATGGAAGATAAACCATTACAACAATTTATTGATTTTCCTGTCTAGCTGATAGTCTCCCTTTACCCTTTGTCAACAAAATTCAAGTCACTATTGTAAACCCTCAGGCTTAGTGGACAAGAAATTGTTTGCTGAGTACCATCCTTCTCCTTCCTTACAACACACCCGTTGGTTTACTCACAGGAGACATTTAATTTTTTCCTCTTCGGCTTTCTTTCTATTTACACATACTGCACAGCCACTGAAATCTAACTCCCTGCTTTTCAAGCTCTTGTCATCTCTGAGCTTAGGGAATCCTTTCCTAACGGGATTAATTGTTCCACATGCAAAAATGTTTCTATCTTTGAATTGTTTGAACAATAATACTTGTCAATGTGATTCTTCCCCTCAATCCCACTCACTCTAAGACTACCCTTTGTCGAAGTCCAGTCTCTGTTTTCTTACCCACTTTTCCTGTGAACACCTTTATTTTGAAATTATATTAGGTTTCATCACATAACATCCAGATATTGTAAAACTGAATGTCTCACAGGCATTAGCGGTGACATGGTTGTCATGAAGGTCCGGCTCAATTGACCAGGAATTCCTGGAACTGGGTTTCCTTGTAGTATCCATGTAGATATTTATTACCAAGAATACCTTATTTCCTTGGCACTGCTTGGTGCCAATTGCTTTCTAATTTGAGTGCTATACAGATCAGTTTGAAAAACAATTAAATCCACTCACTTGTCAGGAATGAATTGTTAGGAGAAGAGTATATAAGGAGATGCGGCGTAATTGTTTTGAAATGGTCGGCAACACCTCAATGTTTTCTAGCAAAGCAGCAAATTTTTCTTTGTCGAAAAAGCAGCATATTCGGGTAGAACTATGTTTTGCCGATCTTTTTGTCCTATATTAGAACTACGTAAAGTTGATAGAAATGCTAGAAAAATTAGATATCCGTATTTTTTAAAAAACTGTGTCCCCTTTTTAGTAAAATCGATCTTATATCATGTGGCATTGGCTTTTTGATGCCTATTTTTCACACACGTGCAGCTAAACCTGCCGTCTTGGTGATGGATTATTGAAATATTTTTTACTGGCAATATTATAATTTCCATGTAGGTAAAACTTCTGAATATTCTCTCATAACCGCATAGCAGCATTGAAAAAGTTCGTATGCTGCCAACTTTTCTATTTTTAAAGATAACCATGTCATGTCAGTTATAGAGTTGTAGAGAAATGTTGGAAGAAGTTTTCTACCTGCTTACCCAGAGTGTAGGTTTAATTGTTTACACAGGCTGGGCTGTTCATTGACCGCAGATTATATGAATGATGTTTCGAAGGACAGCGGGGTGCGGCTTGCTACTCACAGCTTTATTACTGTGCCCATCGAGCTTGTATTTCGGTAGTTCAGCTGTCTCAATCTCGAGTGTGTGTGCAGCAGTTCTGTTAGATTTAACGTGTTGTATTTTACGTATTTCACGTTCAATAATGGATAGTTTTGTGAAGAGAAAGCGTGGTCAAGTGCTCAGAAGGAGGGAAAAACAGGTCGTAATTAATGTGTTCAGTTATTTTAAGAATCTTGAACCTTACGAAAGTATAAACAATTTAGTCAATGAAACTGCTCTGGCCATAGGAATATCGAGGACTACCGTTTTTAAAATACGTAGTGAGAGTGGACAGGGTCCAGTATTGTCACCACGCAAAAAGAGGCTAAGTAATACACTTCGCAAGAATAGCAGGATTGTTAAATATAATGACTTTGTGAGGAGCAGCATCCGTCGCAAAATCCACGAATTTTACTTTTGAAACTAACCACCAATTTTACATTCAATCCTGGCTGCAATAAACTCCGATTCCGACCTTTCAGATTTAAAAAATCTACTTTCCATTCGCCGCTTAAGGACATGGGATTTGAGTACGCGAGAAGAGGAAATAAAGCCATAATGGTGGAGAGGAGTGATTTAGTGATATGGCGTCATGATTATCTTGTCGCAATAAAAAAGTACAGAGATGAAGGGCGGAATGTTGTATATAGTGATGAATCATGGGTCAATACTGGGACTACAATTGAGAAGACATGGCAAGACAAGACAATAACAACACCAAAGCAAGCGTTTCTGGCGGGACTTTCGACAGGCCTAAAGACTCCTACTGCACGAGGTCCGTGGTTTGCAATAGTCCACACTGGAAATGAAAATGGACTTGTACCCAACGCGCAGTTAGTATTTCTGTGCAAAAAGAACACCGCAGACGCGAATGATGAAATGGATGGCGAAACGTAGGAAAATTATTTCAAACACCAAGTGCTACCTAACCTGCCGGCCAAATCTGTGATTGTGATTGACAATGCGTCATATCACAGTCGTAAAGTTGAGGCTATTCCGACTTCGGCATGGGAAAAAGGAAAAATGCAAGAATGGCTTCGTCGCATGGGGAGCCGTATGATGAGCATTTGTTGAAGAAACATTTAATGGAAATTATTAAACGCGTGAAATATAAATACGATAAATTCAAAATTGATGAAATGGCTAAGGAAATGGGTCATTTAGTTCTATGCCTTCCACCTTATCATTGCGAACTAAATCCAATTGAATTAGTGTGGAGTCAGGTCAAACATCATGTTAAAATGAACAATTTGAACTTCAAAGTAATACTTCAAAGTGATACTGGAAGGATTTAATAATGTGATAACCGACAAATGGAAAGACTATGTCGAGCATGTAAAAAAATTCGAGTCTGAAATGTGGAAAGCAGATGAAATTCAGGATGACATTGAACCTCGACTCATAAATCTGGGTGACAGCTCATCAGATACTGAATCAACTGACTGTCATCATGAAGGGTAAGCCAATGAGGAGTATTTTCTTTAATAACGTACTTCAACTTTAACTGCAGTCGAAACTTCACACATTTCCTTGTGTTTGTATTTTATTTATTTTATTTTGATTATTTTCTATATGTTACATTCAGCACACATTATAGTTAATTTAATTTAATTTCGTTGTATGTGTTATGTTAGCCTACTATTAGTATTATTATACAGTACTTAATTCAAGTCTTTGTCACTGCACAATCGCTGAATGTGCGGAAAGTATACGCGAAGCGCTCTGTACTGCCTCCTCCCATGGAGTGGCAACCCTGTCGTAACGCGCCATAAGACCAATGCTACATTCTAAACGTTGGATGCCTTATAGGTACGTTTACTGAGGCAATATCTAGTTCAATTGTATCTTCATCACTATCACTGATGCTTTTCATCAAACTATGTGGAATTACGTTGCTTGTGGCTCTTAATCAGTGTCACCATCACTATCATCACCACTCATTACACTATTAATAAGAAGGTATTTCTTCAATTAGTGAATTCGCGTTTTGCCTTTCATTCAAACCACGTATAGGCCTGGCCATTGTGCTCACTTATCATCAGGTTCTGCGCACCAAACCGAAACAAAGTAGGGACCTCACTTGAAGGAAGCAAACAATAGTCAGGAATATAACAATTGCATTAAGCTCCACTTCACATCAAATACAAACTTACTGTCAATGATTATGAACCGGTAAATACCGAAACAATTCACAAATATTATGTAAAAATAACAACAGAGTATTTGCACCAGCAAACAGTTGGAGTTCTTTGTTGGTAACGGTTAGAAACACGTGAGAGCTCTTCATGTTGAATCTGCCTGTTCCTGCCATCTACACGTGCTCTGGCCAAGCAATCAAGGGGACGGTTAAAGTTAACAGTCGCTGCCCGTGAAGAGCTCAACATAAGAAACTGGTGGTCTCAATGAGTACCCACCACTCAATTTGGTAATATTTAAGTTTGGCACAAATCATGTTGCCGGCCCTTTAAAGAGTTGTAACTAGTTGGCTAATCAGGATCTGTAACTTTTGGTTTTCCTGTTACACCTAACTAGTTCTTATGTTGTGTCTATGTGTGTTACATTGGGTCATGTTTGTATAATACTTCCAGGAGTCGAGTGAGCAGTTGCCCTCTGATAAACTACAGGACAAGCCTGGTGATATATATGAAATTGAAAGGATAGATATTAAAGAGGAACATAAAATACAGGTGATTATAGGTTCTGCATTATCTCAATTATAATAATGTGAAATATATTTAGATTAAATATTAATTGGAAGTTTGGATAACTCAGTCTGGTTTCTTATAGTCTTGTTTTTTTTATAAGGACACCTATCAGTAGCTGATAATGATGTATTGATACTGCAGCTCACTCATCTGTCACCCTTTACTATTGAAGGTGAAGTGCCATGTTGAAACAAGATCATGTAATGTATTTGAGATAAGATTGCCCTTAAGTGAATGCGTTGCTGTTTGTGTATCCTAATGCTTACAGGCTAGTGGGTAAAAGGGAAGACTGCCACGGAAAAGCAAGCTCAGTACCGGCTAAAACCAATGTTTTGATTCTAAATTGACCGTCAGCGATGAAATTCAAATGAATAATCATCTTCATCGCCATTTGTTTCTATTTGTTCTTGGAAACGAGATCACCTACGGAACTTGAAACAGAAGACCTAAGAGTCCAGGCAGTTGTGCTCAACATTTACATCAGAAATGGTCTTTGCCTCTTGGTAGATCATTTGACATTTCACGTAAAGGATTAGTTTGTGGAGTGCCATGCTCTTGTGAATAATTTGTATAAATCCTTGTTTTAAATGGCTCAAGTGACTACGAAGAATCTAAATATTACCTTGCCACAACTACAGAAGTAGGAAGTTTTTGAGACCCATAGGACCTGCCTCTGCTTACTTGTGCTGGGCTCCTCTTTTCCATCTGGGGCGTGGAGGTGCAGTGGTCATGCTGTTGGCATCTCACCAAGGTGGACCGGGTTCGAATCCTGGTCAATGCATGTGAGATTTTCGAAGTGAAATGCCATGTCTTGTGGTTCGGATTCCACGTAAGAAGGAGGTCCCGTGGCTCATGATCGCATGATTAACGGTCACGTAAAAATAAAAGCTTCCTTCCTCTTTTTCATCCTTTCTTTTGATCTCCCTTGGTCAACTCTTCATAAACTTCTGATAGTATTCATCCATTTTCCTGCATTAAATGACTGTTCCCTTGACTACCTCATAACTTCCCCTAATTTCTCTAAGGGGTCGGAACTCTATCTTCACTTCTTGATATTCTGTACCTTTCATAAGAGGTGACTAAAATTGTGGTGTGCAGCCATCATTCAATGGTGCACCCTGGGTAATACCAGCAAGACAAAATCCCAAATGTAAATTTCCCTATCCCGTTGAAGCGTTGCACAAATATTGATAAGTTGTGAATTAAGACATTCGAGATGTTATTTAGTTTTCAATTACTCTTGGGTGATCTTTACGGAAGGCAATATGTTGCATGCTTAAATGGACATATGAGTGAGTTCTCATATCCCCTCATACAAAGTACATTGCTACAGGTTCTTTTCCTGTCATGTTTTTGCAGTCCTCTAGCTATGTACATAGACTGCTGGGGAAATGATTAAGTAGTAGAATAGGTGAGAACGCAGGTTAATTTTTAGGTTGGCCCTCTTAGTGTTTGCTATTCATGACTTACCTCTTTCCATGCAAGTACCTTATTCTTCAAGGATAAAGGACGTTCTTTGAACTTTTATGATTTAATCTTTATTTTGCACAAAAATAGATGTCATATTTTAGTGTTGCCAACGTAATCTAGGAATAAGAATGCTTATCAGTTGATGTGCCCAATTAAATCGTTACAATTGCAGCCTAAATATGTTTGTTCTCAGTGTACATTAAGGCTTTCATGGCCTGGAATACTACTCATAATATCCTTATTTTTGAATGATAAATAATTTAAGCGCCTATACGTTTTGTGAGTGACCTTGACTCCTTTTTAATAGATCTTTTGAACGTATAGGCATTCTAAATTTTTATTATTCACATGGCATATTCCCAAAAATATAGTTAATATTAATAGTATGTTTGTTTAGCGAAAGATTTAAAGGAAACCAAACCACAGATATCAGAGCTTCAGACCATTACCAATATCATTTGAAAAAACAGAAATCAAGCCACAAAAACCAACACCCATAAATGAAATACAAATTAATGGTACAACAATTAAATTCGTAACACGATTCCACTATCTAAGAGAGTCAATAACAAACAACTTAAATGATTCAAATAAGAACAAACAAGTTATCTACGGCACAAAAATTAATATGGGAAACTTTCAAACAGAAATGCTTATCAATTAATACAAAAATGAAGCACTACAATACATTCATAAAACCGGAAGCCACATAAGCAGCAGAAACATTATTCCTTTTAAATGAACATTCTAAAACTGACAGATTACAGAGGATCGAAATGCAAATTACTGTATATACTGCTATAAAAAAGATGGACAATGGCGAATAATACCTAACAATATTGTCTATAACAACCTAGAACCCATTACTGATACATTGTGAAAGAAAAGACTAGGATTCTTTGGGCACATGATGAGAACGCCAGATTCACATCTTCTAAAACAACTAGTACAGAACAACTAGATGCCGATTGTTAAAAGAAAACAGAGAGGACTTAAAGGAAATTGGCCTAAAAACAGAAGATACTACAAATAAGAAAAGTTTAACTACAGCACTTAAAAATATGACTATTCATTTTCCACTCATAAAAAAGAAAATTCCAACAAGAATATACTCCGCCCAAGATAGGGCAAGAAGAGCAATACGAATGAAGAAGTATTGGGAAGACCGCAAGGCTCGTACAGTTGCTACAAGTCGACAAACTAATGGTTGGTTAAAGTGATCCTTTGTGGTCTCAAAAGGCGAGGAATAAGTATGTTTGTTCTTTGTCGCAGTATTATATAGAAACATTTATTTTAGAACCAGTGCACATAGGTTAGATATTTTGCTGATGTAGATATTATGCTCTCCATTTCATTTCGCCAGTATCTACGACCTTGAGCCATATAACTCAGGCTAGTGATTGTGCTAATCAGGTTAACCAACTTGCGGCCAGGATTAAAAAGTTTCGTTAGGAGATAGAATCACTATTCCGGCCTCTTAGGTAATATTGAAACAGCTTTTCCGATTGGCAGTAAGAAATGACGTGAAATGATGTGAAGGTCTTCACTACTGTGTGAAAGATAAAGATTGATTTTTTTTATTGTCTTTTTTTTCATAAGCCCTGAAAAAGCCGCCCCACATTCCAGCCACCTTGACTATAACCGTCGAAAACTGCACATGGACAAGAGCCTATTGATAGCTTGAAGTTGTAAATCAACCTGGTCACTTTATCCTTTGATTACCACAGTGCATGTTTACAATTTTTTTGTTCTATATAATTCCAACAATGAAGAGGAATGTGTTTATGAAAAAGTAATTTTTCTGCAGGATGATACTGATTTCAGTGGGGACAATAATTTTGAAGAAATGTTAATACCAGTGATCAAACTAGCAACACCATCGACAGTGAGGGTTGGAGATTTAAAAGGGGTAAGTGCCTTATAGGGTTACTACTTGTTGCATGTTATTGAGAACTTCGCCTGATAATCATTCTTCATATGGATTCAAGAATTCTATATTTAGTCCATTCGGATGACAAATGGAAGCTGCCAGCTGCTAGGTTGTGTATTGTACAGAAAGTACAAGTAATGTCTCACCAAAGCTGGTCTCGATCCCATGACCTACCCTTATGTTTGTCATTGCTCTATCTACTGAGCTAATGGAGGATAGATCATAATTGTCAAAAGTGAAGGGTACATTGAGTGAAGCCAGCATAGCCTTGGCACAATCACGTTTTAATAGTTGGCTGTTGTGAACTTTGTATCTTTGTGTGATAAAGTATTTCAGTGTTCTTGGTATACCAAATGATCCGGGGTCGACCGACCTACTTACTGTACTCTAAGCAGATGACGGGTACAAGATCCCATCTTGAGAGACTTGGTGGGGAGAAGATTTTAAAACATCTGCAATTCCTTTCTGTGGCCTTCTTTGGCTTGTCACTTAAACTTGAACGCCATGCAATGTTAGGGCAGGAATGGTTCTATCTTAAGGCAATGGCAATGGATAAAAAGATACTTGTAGATATGAAATAAAAGTAAGAGGTTATTGTAGAACCGCTTGGAAAAACTAATTGTAAAAATATAAATCGTTATCGACGATGGGCATGCAATAACTCGTAACACTCAATTCTATTCTACTCCTTATAGCTAGTCGCGAACGCCTAGATGACCATGGATATACGTTCCCGATGAACGTTATTTGAAGTTAAGGTAACTATGGCCAAGCAGAGGACATTGAACTTTATTTATAAGGTTCATAGGAAGTGTTTATCTTTTTCAACCTGAAAGTTGTGTGCCAAACACAAGGAAGAGAATGGATAGGAGCTGTTTGATGTCTTTCGACTTCTTTCATGTTCGCCGTCCATGTGTATCAGCTTCATTTTTGCTGGTATGTAAACAATGGAAAACCTTAATCACTGCATTTCTCAATTTTTATTCGTAGTAGTTTAAGGGGTAATATAATATCGTATGGCCTCGGTTGCTAGGTGTAAGCTTTGTAATTTGACACGCAGAGGGTAGCTTGCATGTCGAATTTCGTTGTTCCTTGAATCACTATGAAAGTCAAGGAGGTTAGATATCTAAGCTCCTTGAACACTATAGCGCTTTCTAGTAGAGAAATTAGGAACTTTGTGTTGGCGGAAACTCCCGAGATTAATTTTGCCATTATGAACACACGGCCTACTGAATTCAAATGGGTTCTTTGGCCTGCCAACATCGTATGACATGCGTGTCGTATTTTTGCCGTCTTTCAAAAATCACTTACCACGGCCAGGAGCGAACCTGCAATCTTGGGGATAGTAGACCGACACGCTATCCACTCACCGACCGTGGCAAGCTAGTTTAAGGGGTGTCTATTAAGTAGTACCATTTCTCCATTTGCCTGAATTTTAAAATGAGAATCAATGGTAAAACCATTTCAATCACGGCCGACGGTGGAGTTCAAGCCCACTTGTTTTCAGAGGGCACTAGTATCCTTAAATCAAGGCTAGAGCTTTAAGTTAAGAAAAATGTAAGTTCAGCTCATATATTAGTCTGTCCTAAGGCAGAAATAAAAAAATCTTGGGTTCAATGTGCAAGCTTTGAGCTTGGATGTCTAAATTACTGAACGTGCGTTAAAACTATTAATAATAGAGAATTTCATTCTTGAAGGAATGTTTTTTAAATTTTGCATCAAATGACTTCGTTTATGAAACTATTTGAAATTGACCGATAGGTGTCTCTTGCAATAACCGGGGCAAAGCTATTAAAATGATAGTCGACGTAACCCCTGTAAGAACTTCTCCAGGGAGTTCATTCGATGAAAACCTCTACCAGTGATACTGCAGGGAGAAAGAAACACTGTCTTATGCCCTTGGATCTTTTCCAGTTTTGCAATAAGGAACTTCTTCCACCATTTAATCATGTGTTCAGAAGCAAGGTTCTAATGTGCATGAATAAGTCGGTGGTATATCATGTATGGCAGTTTCTGGTGGCCTGGACATGATTGCTTATATCAATAAGAATGGCTTCCTAATAAATCCAACCACAGCATTACAATATACCTTATTTGGCAGCCCGGATAAAAGGGAAGGTGCTGATTTGTAGAAGAAAGAAAATCCTTTTTCCATCTACCCCAGTCACTTTAATAACTGCTGTTGATGTATAATATGAATAAAGTAAGCCTACTGCCTGCAGATAGCATCATTATGTAGAGGCAATATTTGTTACATAGTCTACAATACACTCTCTCCCGAGCCACTTATTGCCTTACTGTAATTTAAAAAAAGAATTAATAGCCTCATTCAAATATTGTGCAGTGTTTTGTTGAAAAGTTGTAGAATATTGCTTAAATGACTGATTTATATGTTCACTGCCAAGAGCTGTGCTGGTACTGCTATGAGGCCAAGTCAGATATTAGTGATATGAGCAGGTAGATCCTGTTATTGAAATGGAACCAAAGGTTGGACTAGCAAGGTAAAAATCCCCTTATAGTCTTTCTGGTATAAATTTCAAAATAAATGCTCTATCTTCTGTCCTTAAGCCTTTTACTTCCTTTGAAGCATTGTTCTCCGCATTTGCTTTCACACTTGGATTTACTTGATTTATAGAGGACTGATGGCTTTGATGTTTTATAGCAAGGGAAGACTTGCATGATCCAGGAACATAGGTTGGGGAATAAGAAAGTAATTTCCTGACTTTCAGATGAGCTGTGCTGTTAAGTTACATTATTTGTTATTTATTGTGCAGAGGCGTAATCCAATACCAAAGATATTAATGATTCATTCTTTTCAATAGGATATAAAAGAAGAAACCCAGGATGAAGAGAGTGATGCAAGTAGAAATCATCTAAATGAGTAAGTGGACAACATATAAAGGAAAAGCATTATATCTCTTTTCTTCTTCTGTTGTTGTTTTGGCCGACTGTGGACCACGTTAATTTGATTTAATTTTCTTGGCCTTTATTTTTGCCCATTACTCCTTCATTGTATCGCTCTGCATTCTCCTCCTTTCTTCAGCCCATGGTGCCTGGATCTGGGATGTAAGATGACTCTTAACACCCGCGCAATTTTGAATTTTGGCTTTGTATGTTTCCCTGTTGCTGATTTCAGCTTCAGATATTGCCATTTCTTCTAGGTCCTTCTTCACCTCTTGATTCTGGCGAGCAGTGATTTCTCCTGGTTGCAAAGCATTTTATTATCTGGTTGGTTAATCAACCAGGGTCAAATCGGTATATATATCCAAAGAACATGGCGCTTCGTTTCGGATGGTGTCTGAGATTTTATCCAATCTGGGTGTATTTCTTGGTTTCCTTTTTTCTACACGACCCATCTTCGGTTCTTCTAGGTCCAAGTATCTTCCTAAGAATCTTTCTTTTTATTAGCTCCAACGTTTTGATCATTCCTTTCTTTCTCAGACACGGACATTCAGCAGCTTATACTGCATCCGGACGAATCACTGCCCGGTAGTGACTCATCTGTATGTTCATCGAGATGGGCCTTTTGTTGTAAGTTTCCAGGTTAATTTGTATGTTAAGTTTAACTTGTTCATTCTCGATTTTGTTGCCAGTTTTTCTGACAAGTTGTTCTCTATCCATTCTCCCAAGAAATTAAATTTCTCTACGTTTTTGATCTGTTCTCCCTCTACTGCCATCCATTTGGGTGCTGTTCGATGTTGGTCATTTATTGTGTATTTTCAAAGGAGATCCGTAGACCAGTTTTACTTGTTTGCTCATGCAGCTGAGCAATCTGTTTTTGTGCCTCTTCTATTGATTCTGACAAAATCACAATCTCATCTGCAAAGGCTAAGCAATCTACTTCAATTCCTCTGCTCTTGCATCCGATTTGTATACCACCTATCCTGTGTAGGTTTTCACACCACTCTATCATATCCTTGTCAAGATCACAGTCGAAGAGAAGAGGGGAAAGACTGTGTCCCTGTCCAACCCCAGTCTTAATCTCGAAGGATTCCGACAAAATCCCTCTGAACTAGACCTTCGATGTTGTGCCCATCACCATCTGTCTGATTAGTTCCTTTGTTTTTCTATCCAGACCCATTTCTCCTAAGATTTGGATAAGTGTTTCCCTGTCCACTGAATCGTAATCCTTCTTCAAGTCCACAAATGTGAGTACGAATTTCTTATTTCGTTGTTTTTGGTGCGAAATGATTAACTTCAGGTTCAGGATTTGTTCCACTTCGTCTGTTTTATGTTCGTAAACTAAAACTGTTGGTCGTGAATAACATTTTTTGGCAAAATGGGATATGATCTTATTATATCTGGTCTTTGTATTTGTTTTTGTAATTGCCAGTCTTAAGTGGATATTAACATTTTATTTAGCAGCCCGGCAACTATCCATTCTCATTCATAGTTCTCACTGTTTGAAGTTTTTAGTAAAGTGTGTTATTCTATCAATGATGTTAAGCTGTATGGCTTATTAAGAAGTATTACGTTGTATATCAAATTCCATGCAGAACCAATGTATGATTTGGAAGCTACCGTAAGTTAAGTTAAAGATGCTCAATGTTGATAACAGTGGTGTCACTGATTCTGCTCAAAAATTGATTTTCTTGGAGAACATAGAAATCATTACTTTTAGCCTACTATTCACATTTTGCAAAAATGAGGGAAAAGTAGACTTATGAGATCGGGCAAATGTGTGTCTGTCTATCTGTCTGTCTGTCCTTCTGTCTGTCTGACTGTGTGTGTCCCCCCCCCCCTTTCAACTCCTAAACGGCTGCAGCAATCAAAACACAATTTGGTAGGAGTAAAGATCTATACCTGAATATCTCACGGCCATATTTGAAAATGATGTCAGTGCTACCAACTGCTGAAAAATCGCAATTGAAATTTAAGCTTCATGTTGGATATCTTGGAAGGTATGAATGGGAGCAATTTCAAAATTGGCACACGTATAGATACTAATATTGCAATTTATTTTCCAGGAGGCCATACATAGTAGTGTTGTCAAAATGATTAAAAGTCTGCTGATAGGTCCAAATTTTAAATGCATATAACTTCTACACTATCAATTGGATTTCAACCAAATTTCGTATGTGCTATGTGTACATAAACAGATATGACTGAGCGTATTCTTAAGAGCCAACAGGGCTGCCAACTGTTAATTAATGCTCTAAATTTCTTTTTTCTAAATACCCATATATCCAAAAGTATGCAAGCCGACAGCTTTAAACTGCGCACGTATAGTACCTGACATTCTATATTAATTTGGAGAAACTAATATACGTCAGTGCTACCAACATGATTCTAAGCCTGCTGAGAGGTCCAACTTTAAATACATGTAACTTCTAGACTATCATTTGGATTTCAACCAAATTTCGTGTGTGCTATGTGTACCATAACGGATATGACTAGGCCGATTCTTAAGAGTAACCAGGTCTGCCAACTGTTAATAAATACTGTCTCTATTTTTGTTACTCTAATATCAATATATCAGAAAATATGCAAGCCAATAGCTCTAAACTTTACACACGTATAGTACCGGGCATTCTAGATTAATTTGGAGTAACTAATATTCGTCAGTGTTGCCAAATTGATTCTAAGCCTGCTGATAGGTCCAATTTTAAAATGCATGTAACTTATATACTAACTAATGGATTTCATTCAAAATTGGCACAACAATAGATCATATTATTATATCAGATTATTTCTGACCAATACATGCATGACATTGTTGCCAACATGATTTTACGCGCGCTGTTAGATCCAATGTTTAACTGCATGTAACGTCCATGCTTTCCATTGGACATCAACCAAATGTTTAATTCTGTACCCTAAGAGATGGAACTAAGAATATATTCAGTCACCAGGGCTGCCAAATTTGTGCTCTATTAGGCTACATTATAACAATTATACAGTATTTCGAACTAATTAGACATTTGGATATTACCAACTTAATTTCGTCATTATTCTAGATAGATCCATATAGATTAATCATTGATATGAATCTTAAATTTTAAGAAAAGTAGGCTCTTTAGTTCGTCACGGAACTTCTTGTTAGCCTACTTTTCACATTTTTCAAAAATGAGGAAAAAGTAGACTTTTGAAAACGGGCAAATGTGCATCTGTCTGTCTGTCCTTCTGTCTGTCTGGCTGTGTGTGTGTCCACCCTATCAACTCCTAAACGGATGCAGCAATCGAAACAAAATTTGGTAGGAGTAAAGATCTATGCCCGAATATCTCACGGCCATATTTGAAAATGATGTCAGTGCTACCAACAGATGAACAATCGTAATTGAAATTTGAGCTCAGTGTTCGATATCTTGGAAGGTATGAATGGGAGCTATTTCAAAATTGTCACGCGTATAGATAATAATATTGCAGTTTAATTTCCAGGAGGTCATACATGGCCGTGTTGCCAAAATGATTATAAGCCTGCTGATAGGTCCAAATTTTAAATGCATACCACTTCTACACTGTCAATTGGATTTCAACCAAATTTCGTATGTGCTATGCGCTATAAACAGATATGACTGTGAGTATTCTTAAGAGCCAACAGGGCTGCCAACTGTTAATAAATGCTCTAAATTTATTTTATCCAAATACCCATATATCCAAAAGTATGCAAGCCGACAGCTTTAAACTATGCGCACGTATAGTACCTGACATTCTATATCAATTTGGAGAAACTAATGTACGTCAGTGCTACCAACATGATTCTAAGCCTGCTGAGAGGTCCAAATTTAAATACATGTAACTTCTATACCATCATTTGGATTTCAGCCAAATTTCGTATGTGCTATGTGTACCATAACAGATATGACTATGCCGATTCTTAAGAGTAACCAGGGCTGCCAACTGTTAATAAATACTGTCTCTATTTTTCGTTACCCTAATATCAGTATATCAGAAAGTATGCAAGCAAATAGCTCTTAACTTTGCACACGTATAGTACCTGGCATTATAGATTAATTTGGAGTAACTAATATAGGCCTACGCCAGTGCTGCCAACATGATTAAGCCTGCTGATAGGTCCAATTTTAAAATGCATGTAACTTCTGTACTAACTAATGGATTTCATTCAAAATTGACACAACAATAGATCATATCATTTCAGATTATTTCTGACCGATACATGTACGTCATTGTTGCCTACATAATTTTACGCGCGCTGTTAGATCCAATGTTTAACTGCATGTAACGTACATGCTATCCATTGGACTTCAACCAAATTTTGTATTCTGTACCTTAAGAGATGGAACTAAGAATATATTCAGTCACCAGGGCTGCCAACTGTAGTTCTCTATTAGGCTACATTATGCTAGGTATACAGTATTTAGAACTAATTAGAATTTTCGATATTACCAACTTAATTTCGTCATTATTCTAGATAGATTCATATAGATTAATCATTGGCATGCATCTTACATTTTAAGAAAAGTAGGCTCTTTAGTTCGTCACGGAACTTCTTGTTATGTTTCTTGTTAGATTCTACATAAAGTTGGTCCTCAGTTATTTGACCAGTATTAGTGACACCAAACACATTCAAGGATACACGTACGAATTGTACACTTCACCATAAAATATTAAAGGGGGCGGTAGGGTTTGCTCTCCACGTGATCATCTTCTGATCCAAAATTAAATAAATTGGTGTGATTACTGCTTTTGTCCAGTCAAAGGGTACTTTTCCTAAATCCCATGCTAATTTTACTATTTTATGCAACTATTTCTGCCCTGCTCTCCCACTATACTTCCCCATTTCTGGCTTAATTTCATGTACCCAGCCGCTTTGTGACATTGAAGTTTATTACCCATCCTCTCTACTTCCTTATCCATGATCCTGTTCCCATCCTCATTCTCCTCCTGCATAATCCAAAAATACGCCGCATTGCCAGATATGTCTCAATATATATTTAGCAAGGTTTTGAAGTATTCTTGCTATCTTCCAAATGATTCCTTCGTATCTACAATGAGTGTCCCTGTATTACATAGAACACTGCTCATATCTCTTTCTGCTCCATTCCTGAGATTATAATACACTAGAACCGCTGAACCCTACGTTTCTAATTTGTCTCCAAATTCCTCCCATGATTTCCTTTATTTGTTCGGTTATGTTCCTTTCCACTTAATATACTGTAGCTCTCAGTCTGACAGATTCCATGTTTGGAGTCATTTTTTATAAGATTTGTAGTTCTACAAGCAGACTTCTCTATGCCATTCCATCAGGATGTGCGCTTCTTCTTGTCTGTACACGGTGTTGTCCCAAAACATGCCTTTGCTACTTCTAGTACTGCATCCCTGTGTCCTGACCATACCGTTTCTTTGTCCTGCAATTCTTTACTATCTACTCAATGACATTTCTCGTCAATTATTTCTATTTATTTCTGCCTTAGATGCTTATCCTGGAGATTTTCAACCCTAATCTGCCTGCGAGCAGCCTCCACATTCTGCATATTAGGTCTAACTAGCCTTAATTCACAACAAACTAGTTTGTGGTCTTCTTCATCAGTGAAGCCCCTGATAACCCTGTAATTATTTATCAATTTCCTAAATTAATTGCCAGTTATGATATAGTCTTCCATTGACCTGGTCCCTTTACACTCCCATTTGTATCTGTGAATCTCCTTAAGCTTCGAGAATGAGTTCGCAACAGATAACCCATCCTATCACAGAAGTTCAATAAACATTTCCCATTGGTGTTTGCTTCCCTATCTTCACTTCTCCCACCCATTACATGTTTTATGCCCCTTAGACTTATGTTCTGTCCTAGCATTGAAATTTCCTATCGGTACTTGATCCTTATTGTTATCTCTCACAACCACATCGCTCAGTGTCACATAATATATGTCTACTTTATCCTGATCAAGGCTTTTACATGGAGCATACACTGAATCAATCCTGACTCGATTTCCTAACATTTTCAAATCTATCTATCGTTAATCGCTCACAGAAACTATGTTGGGCTCTAAGGTTCTCCTGACGTAGCGTCTTACTCTCCAGCGTGCCCTGCGATATTTCACACCTGACTGGTATACCTTGTAATCTCCTACTTCCTGCTGTCTATCTCCCTTAATCTAAACTTAACTGAGCCCTAGAATATCCTATCTCATCGTACTTGCTGATTCAGCTAGCTCTACTTGTTTCCTTCCGTCACCACCCACGGTATTAATAGCACCCCATCGAATACCAGTTCGATTGCCTGTTCGTTGTCCAAAATGCTAACCCCATTCTGCAATTTAGATTAGATAAGGTTAGATTTGTATTTATCCATTTGATCAATGACATGCCTACAGTACATTTTTATATAGGACACATTAAAAATTACATCTATAAAATAAAAGAACTTACAGGTATATATTACAAATACAATAACTATATATAACATATTATATTAATAGATCTTAAGAGATACAATCTTATTGGACAACTATTTTCACCTTACTCTATTATCACAATATGAAAACTTAATTCTATAAATACAACAATTTACAGCTGGGTATTACAATTAAAATAGAAAAGTAAAATATAATTATAGATTTCATCGCTCCTATACGCTAAGATATTCAACTACAGAGTAAAAACAATGGCACTGCAGATAAGCTTTCCACATACTTTCAGAGGTTTTTATTTTTGGGGCCAATTTTATATACTGGGGAAGTATATTGTATAATTTAACTCCTGTGTGTGAAGATCCTTTTTTGTATATACTTTTGTGTGTGTGTGTGAAAAATGAATGTTTTGATTTTGTCTTGTGTTATGCCTATGAACATCATTGTTTGTTTTAAGAGAAACGTCTTTATTCATTAAATTATTTTTAAAAACATAATACTTTCAAATATTTGAATGTAGGGCAGTGGGTGGATGTTTAAATCCTTAAACAGAGGTCTACATGATTCTCTAGTGTTTTCATTTGTCATAATTCTAATCGCCCTCTTTTGTATCCTAAACGTGCTTCGTACATCTGGTGTCATACCCCAAAATATGACCCACATATCTTAAGTATGAATGGCAGTAAGCAAAATATGTATTTCTTAATGTGTGCATGCTTGTGCAAGTTTCAAACTAAGTAACCCAAAGCACATCGAATTCAGTTTAGTATTCAGATATTGTATATGTTTATTCCATCTCAAGTCATGTTGTATCCATAGTCCTAAAAACGTTGTTTCTGATTTATTTTCTATTTGATGACCATTTAATGTTATATTGGGCGTTGCAGGATTCCTATTCTGCATAGTGTGGAAATTTAGAGATACTGTTTTTTATAGTTTACTAGCTTAACCGGCATGCGTTGCAATGCCAATCAAAGAAAGTGTTGGCGTTGTAACTTTGTTTGTTGAAGTGCTTTTGGATTCCCAATTAATATTTATTTTCCGTTAACCACCTCTAAACTATTGTATAATTGATTTACTATCTCAAAAAAATCATGGGAGCGTGCTCAACAACTCACCAAAGTTTCATCGCAATGAAATAAATGGTATAAGGACGCATACGGGACTTTGTTGAAAAGATTCGAGCGCCGTCACCCATTTGTTGAATATACTCGTACGCTACCTATTGTAAAATGGATTTACCAAGTCGAAAATATTCCCTGACGTGTACACAACAACTCATGAACGTTTCATCGCAATCGGATGAATGGCATATGAACGCATACGGGATTTTGTTTAAACGATTCACGCGCCTTCATTCATTTGTTGAATCTCTCCTGCGCCACCCATTGAAAAACGGATTTACTAATTCATACACCTTCGCAGGACTGTACTCAACTCACCAACGTTTTATCACAACTGGATGAATGGTATATGAACGCATACGGGACTTGGTTGAAACGATTCACGTGCTGTCGCTCATTAGTTAAATGTACTCGTGCGCTACCAATTGTAAAATGGATTTACTAAATCAGAAATCTTTGCGGGAGTGGAAACAACATTTCTCTAAATTTCATTGCAATCGCATGAATGGTATATGGACACATACGAATTTTTTTAAACGATACGCGCGACGTTACTCATTTGTTGAATCTACTCGTGCGCTACCTATTGTAAAAAGGATTTACTAATCCAGAAACATTCCCTGAAGTGTACACAACATCTCACCCAAGTTTCATCGCTATCAGGCGAATAGTATATGGGCGCATACGGGACTTTGTTGAAATGCTTCGCGCGTCGTCGCTCATTTGTTGAATCTACTCGTGGCCTACCTATCGTAAGGTGGATTTGCTATGCCAGAAACCTTGCCTGAAGTGTACACAACCTCTCACCCAACTTTCATCGCTATCGGACGAATGGTATGTGAACGCATACAGGACTTTGTTGAAACGCTTCCCCCGTCGTCGCTCATTTGTTGAATCTACTCGTGCGATACCTATTGTTAAGTGGATTTACTCAGCCAGAAACCTTCCCTGATGTGTACACAACAACTCACCTAAGTTTAGTCGCTATCGGACGAATGGTATATGAACCCATACGGGACTTTGTTGAAACGCTTCGCCCGTCGTCGCTCATTTGTTGAATCCACTCGTGCGCTACCTATTGTTAAGTGGCTTTACTAACCCAGAAAGCTTCCCTGATGTGTAGACAACATCTCACCCAAGTTTCATCGCTATCAGACGAATGGTATATGAACGCATACGGGACATTGTTGAAACGCTTCGCGCGTCGTCGCTCATTTGTTGAATCTACTCGTGCCCTACCTATCGCAAAGTGGATTTAGTAAGCCAGAGACCTTGCCTGAAGTGTACACAACCACTCACCGAAGTTTCATCGCTATCGGACGAATGGTATGTGAACGCATACAGGACTTTTTTGAAACGCTTCGCCCGTCGTCGCTCATTTGTTGAGTCTACTCGTGCACTACCTATTGTTAAGTGTTTTTTAAGCCAGAAACCTTTCCTGTATTGTACACAACATCTCAACCAAGTTTCATCGCTATCGGACGAATGGTATGTGAACGCATACAGGACTTTGTTGAAACGCTTCGCTCGTCGTCGCTCATTTGTTGAATCTACACGTGCGCTACCTACTGTTAAGTGGGTTTACTAAGCCAGAAACCTTCCCTGAAGAGTACACAACATCTCACCCAAGTTTCATCGGTATCAGATGAATAGTATATCAATGCATACGGGACTTTTTTGAAACGCTTCGCGAGTCGTCACTCATTTGTTGAATATACTCGTGCGGTACCTATTATAACATGGATTTACTAAGCCAGAAACCTTGCCTCTAGTATACACAACCTCTCTCCCAAGTTTCATCGATATCGGACGAATGGTATGTGAACGCATACAGGACTTTGTTGAAACGCTTCGCCCGTCGTCGCTCATTTGTTGAATCTACTCGTGCGCTACCTATTGTTAAGTGGATTTACTAAGCCAGAAACCTTACCTGAAGTGTACAGAACAACTCATGAGCGTTTCATCGCAATCGAGTGAATGGCATATGAACGCATGTGGGAATTTCTTGAAACAAACGCACGCCATTTTGTTGAAGCTACTCGCGCGCCATCTAATCTAAATTGGATTTACTACGCCTATAACTTTTTCCGGGACTGGGCACAACAACTTACCAAAATTTGATCGTAATCGGATGAATTGTATATGAATGCATCGCCATTACGCATTTGTTTAAACTACTTGCGCGCTATCTATTTTGAAATGGATTAACTATGCGTATAAACCTCCCGGAAGTGCTTACAACTATTCACCAAAATTTGATCGCAATGGGATGAATGGTTTATGAATGCATAAAGACACAGATACACAGACAATCCTTTTTATATATATACTAGCAGAAGTACCCGTTCTTCGAACGGTGTTCGGTGTTAACACCAGACATAATAATAATAATAATAATAATAATAATAATAATAATAATAATAATAATAATAATAATAATAATAAATATAATAATAATGTTATTGGTGTTACGTCCCTTTTAAGTACTGTTGTTTTTAGAGACGCACCAGACATTATCAATTGAGCTACTGTTGCAATGGTTAGCGGCTTGTCATTCCTTCATAAGTTTATCAAAACGAAGTTAGTTTTCTGGTAATATCACACACACTGTTAATTTAAGGGCCTTATAATGTGGTTTTCGGAGACCCTTTATAGACTCGCGAATTTTGTGTCTCACATTGAGAAGTGCAACATATGCTTTGGTCGTCCTTCTAGGATAATTTTTATATTTCGCCTATTTTAGCATGTATTTTGAGAAGTTTTTCCCTATATCCACCCTTCTACTGTATGATATGAACGGTGAAGAGTTTTATAAATGATTGGTGTATTGACTCATGTTTACCATACCTAATTTTACGATGCACCAAGCATCCGAACATGAGTTATAGGCGTACATAAGGATACACAGAAAGACAGACAGACAGACAATACTATTGTCTACAACATATCACCCACAAATCCAAATATGGGTATATCTACCACACAGTATCAAAGAAAATCATCCTTACGGTGAACCCGTATGTCGACAAAAAAAAAAAAAAAAGATTAGTTGAAATGTGCTCGCAAACTAAATTCACCTGACGTGTACTTCCTGACATGAAATAGAATTGAAAGCCTTGTAGATGAAACGCAATACACGTCACATAAAAACTGACCCTCTACGTTGTGTTGGGTCCCTATACACAGGAAGACCTCTTTCATAAATTATAAAAGCTTGTGGTGCATGAAAATTCAGGTTCTTTAGTCTCAAATGGCCCAAATTCCTAAAAGCCGCAAAAAATGCTGATTCAATTCAGGAATTTTGAAAATAATGTTGTTGTTTGGAGATATAATAGACCTTCTGCACTAATGTCGCACGTGAAAATTGCATGAAAAAATCCTAGGTTACCCCTTGACCCCCTTAATTGCATTGATGAATTAAACAGTCTACGTTGGTTCCGTGATAACCTTATATTTGCAAACTTTCACAGAAATGTATTAAATGTAATAAATTGCTTCTTACTGAAATAGATGGAAAGTTGGATGCCGCCCCTTGAGATAATGTTGTCATGGTTACCGATTTGCATTCCTTCATTAGTTTGTTAAATTAAACTTAATTAGTTTTCTGGGAATGTTTCAGAAACTGTTGGTTTTAGAGCCTTATAATGTAGTTTTCGAGGACCCTCGAGTTTTATTTCTGGCACCGAGGGGCTTTGTCTCGTCGTTGTACGCCATAATATAATACTAATAATAATAATATAACATAGGGATAGGAATATAATAGACCTGCCATACCACACCCGCAGATGTAAATCGCGTGAAAAAAATCTAGACTACCCCTTGACCCCCTTAAGCGCATTTTACGTATTGATGAAATTTACAGCTTAATTTGGTTCCATAATAACCATCTAACCGTTTGCAAACTTTCACACTAATGTAATTAATGGAATTGTATTGCGTCTTACAGCAATAGATGGATCTCTGAGAATCTGTTGCCATGGTTATCTGCTTGCATCCGTTCATAGTTTATTAAATGAAATTAGTTTTCTGGGAATATCTCAAAAACGGTTGGACGTAGGACCTTAAAATGTGCTTTTAGGGCCCCCGAGTTTTGTCTCTCACATTGAGGGGCAGAAAATGAGCTTTGTCTCGTCCTTCTACTCCTATTTCAGCATGTATTTTAAGGGGGTATGCCCCCATTTATGAGAGGTATAGAGAAGAGTTACATCAATGATTAGTGTCGTGCCTCTGATGGATATCTGTACCAAATTTTACGTTGATACACCCAGCCGTTCTCGAGTTATAAGGGAACAAAGTTGTCCACAGACAATCAATCAAACAGACAGACAGACCAAAACATTATTTTCGTGCGCATCTATCATAAAACAGTCTGAAACGTGTAAATAACTCAAATTTCCGTAGAAATTCAGAAAAAAACAGACAAATTTTCTTTTTTATATATGTAGAGATATACTGCACCGCTCGATGTGACCGTGTTTTATTGCACAAATTTAGGTTTTACTCGCTAACCGTCGGAGATACACGAAAAGTGATAAGAACCTTTTGGATAGAAAATTAAATGTTCAAGCTCGTGTATACCATCAAAAGTTTGCTATTTCTTAGCGTTCTCTTTTTATTTGAAATGGAAATATGAAATTTTGAAACCAAAGGGTGTAGTGACGTCACAAAATTAGGTTTTACTCGCTAACCGTTGGAGATACACGAAAAGTGATAAGGACCTTTCGAATAGAAAATTAAATTTTGAAGGTCATATGTGCCATCAAAAGTTTGCTATTTCCTACCGTTCTCTTTTTATTTGATATGGAAATATGAAATTTTGAAACCAAAGGGTGTAGTGACGTCACTAAAATGGTCGCCATTTCTTAATAGTGCAAAATATCGAAATTAAAAGTATCCTATGTGTAAACCTGGTGTTTCAGCTACATCCATGCAAAATTTCATTTAAATCGGACCAGTGGTTCTTGCGTTATTAGGTAACAGACAGACAGACACACACCATCTCATTTTTATATATTAGTATGATATATCTAAGATAAGATTATGACGCGATAATCTCGTGACCATTCGGTTAACTCTCCTATAACAGAGTCAGCAGACTGCTGTAAGACCTGTTTAGTTTGACCTTTTATTACGTGTGTTGTATCGTCCGCAAATTAAATTTTCTTATGAGAATCAACGTTCTGTGTTATATCATTGATATATAGAAGAAAGAGTAGGGCCCATAACCGATTCCTGGGGTACTCCAAATTTAATGATTCCCTCATTGGACAATGTTTCATTAAGTAATCTGGTTCCATCATCCTTTTATCTCAAGCTTACTATTTGCTTACGCCTTGTTAAGTAAGACTCTATCCAATTATTAGCTAGACCTATAATACCATATTTAATTAGTTCTGTAAGGAGGATTTTATGGTCAACACCATCATACGCTTTCGATAAATTCAAGAATAGGCCAGTTACATGTTCCTTATTGTAAATTAATTTCAGTATACTATTACTACATTCATTTTAACTCTGACTAGCGTGTAGAAAACTCATTTCAGCCTTCTAATTTTCTTCATTTGTGATATTATTGCGATGTAATTTGTGCAGAGTACTGTACGCAACTAAGATGAAGTAATAGTAATAAACATATACTTACGTACGCAGCAGACGTCAGTGAAAACGTAGCTGAAGCTCTTCCCCTATCCCCGAAGAAATATAAAATAAAATAAAATAGAAGAAACAAAAACGGGGAGATCGCAGTCTTGTTTGGCTTTCGCTGGGCCCAAATTTTAAAAGGCAAACCAGAAAGCCATCCCAAAAGGAAGGGGGAAAGCTAAATAAAATTAAACTACAGTAAAATCCAAAGATGAACAAAATTAAATCAGAGGCCGTGTAGGTCGTATTAACGTCACAAGTACGCTAATAAGACCGACAAACCAAAATATAGCAAAAACCAGACAAAACTCGAAGAAGGTTACTAAAATTAAAATAAGGCGTGACGCAAAAGCAGAGATACTTAGGCAAAGATAAAATGTATTAAAATAACAACCACAATGTACAACGATCCCAGAGATATTAAAAGCAAGAAGAGAAATGACCAACAAATTAACCACAAAATTAGTTTACCGCAAGAAAAATACAAATTAGGAATAAAATCGAAAATATACTAAATTAAATTATATTAAAATTAAATAAAACATGATAAGTTAAGATAACGTGTTCAAGGCAAGATGAAACGATGACTAAATGTAAGTATGTCGCAATTAGATAAAAAGACAAAACTCAGAAACGACTACACTCAACGAAGTCAAGATACGTTCTAAAAATTTAGACAAAGCGTGTCAAAGGGATGAAAAAAATAGGAGGGGGTACAATGGTTCAGAATGGGGCGGAGAGGGGTGAGAGGGAGGGGAGGCATGAGGAAAAAAGACGCGGAGGCACATGCAAGATCGAGTGAGTTACGAGAAAAATAGGAATTTAGACAAAAGGAAAAATTACATTAAATTACCGGCAAAACCGAAACTATACTTTAAAAATTGAAAGTATGCGTAGGAGATAAGGGCACACAATGACGACAAAAATATGTGATGCGCAAAAATATGGGCATGCACAGATACAAGAATATCACAGGTTAGGTCACCAGCAAATAGCAATGGTGAGACCTCCTTTTGTGAACTCTTTAAGATAAAGAACAAAGCATTACGGGAAGCAAGAAAAATAATCTCCAATCCCGTTATGTTGTTCTACGATAAGATACACTCTGGATGACAGACTCAAAGGTGCCCCCTACACGGTAGGCAAACCCACCGTCAAGCACTCCCGAGTAAAACGAAGACAGCCCACATACATAACTTTCAACCCTTAAAGTACAAAAACTACGTTATCAAAATAAATGAAAATAACACTACCATACAAAACAAAACTCACCAGCAATTACACGCACACAAAGGGCGGAGGGAAAATATCGGGAGGGGGGCAAGTACACGCGACCAAAAGAAAATAACACAGAATAAGAGTATTAAATTGCCGAAATATGAAACTGAACTACAGTAAAGCAATATTGATTACGACATACAGACACCTCGCCATGGTTTCACCTTGAACACGGGCACTTCCCCTAGAATATGGGAATACGTCTAGCCTACTTGGCTGCTAGAAAGAAATGCCTCGAGACAAAGCAAATGACGACGCAACACAAAGGTAACTGCGTGGTAAAATTTGATTGGTCACGACCCCTTCCAATATATAAATCACTGGCCAATAAGGGGACAAGATGTAGACATGTCCATATATGGTATTAAGGGTTATTAATAGCTTCACAGACCAAGGTTTCACGCACCACAAAGGCGTAGATTGATCACATCAGATAAAAATGGCACAAAGAAGTAAATCATAGTTCTCATAAAAATGGCTCAGTACCTATTACTAAGGTAAGGTAACATGTTAAATCACTCTTAAGTGGTTTCCTGGATGAGATTTTGTGTCGTACTCATTTTTTTTTACGAGGGACTGTGGAAAATCTTCAAAAGACACATGTGAAGGGTCCGCACTCCACAGTAGTGTGGGATTCTTACCCACTAAAAACCACATTCCTTTTCCAACGATGCGTTCATCACCCCGGAAACGCTCTCGCATTACTTCAGGGTGATGTCGTGCTTGCTTAGCCATTCAGACTTCTTTTTTCTTCATTTTCCTTATCGATGTTCGTACGCATCCATTTCCCTCTTCTTCTGGCGCAGAACACCTTCTATATAAATATCTGTCTGATTCCATGTTTGATAATTTCGGAGCATCATCTGTAGGATGTTGTCCAGCGTGATTACCCGTAGAAAAGCTTGCAGATCTCTTCTATATGTTGACCACCGTTCACACACAAACAATGTGTGGAGAGCATCATCCTCTTCATTAAAATAATGACACAAAGGGCTATTAGCCACGCCAATGTGATGCAGGAATCTCCGAAAATATCCATGGCCTGTTAGGAACTGTGTCAAATAATAATAAAATTGACCTCTACGTGGTTTCGATCAACCCAGTCAGCCAGACGCGGAATAAGTTTCTTTGTCCATCGACGTCGTGTCTCATCATCCCATTTCTGTTGCCATCGTTCCATACAATGATTGTGTGCAGACGTCTTTGCCTGGTGTATTCCCAGTTCTCCTTTGGTGCGCCAAACTTCCTGACGCTCTTAGGCAAGTAAATCAATTGGTGCTACTCCCACTACCACTAGAACAGCAGGCTCTGAAACAGTGCGATATGCACATGAGATCCTTAGTGATCCTCTCCGTTGTACTGCTGCTATCCCTTTGCGATACTTCTCGAACCGTAAGGACTCAGCCCAGATCTCAGATCCATAGAGTAATATGGACTGGACTGTTGTCATCAGGAGACGTCGTTTGCTAGGCTTCGGATCTTTAATATTACCCTTTAATCGGCTCAAAGCGGTCAAGACATTTGCTGCTTTATCCGTCACTCTTTAAATATGGGCCCAGAATGTGAGCTTCGTATCTAGCGTCATTAATAATTAATAATTATGTTATATGTGAGCATATTATCATGAGTTGTTATCATATTATTATTTCATGGTAAATTATGCATTGAATTGACCTGTTTAAATACTTGTAAAAGATGCCTTTCGGGGCAAAGTTCCGGCACCCGGCATCTGTAAATGCTCGAGTTGTTAAAATGGACAAATAAACCCATAACTACGGTGTAATGTTGCTCCGTAAAACCATCAACCTTGCCAAGTTTATACGGCATGCCTGCAATTGAATACATTCTCCCATTTGGAAAACCACTTTCTTTTCGTCACGATCTTAAGTAAGTTTCAACCATAATCTGTAAATGTACAGGAAAATGTGCAACATTTAGAGACGACGAGCGCATCTTTAATACATATGAAATATACACCTGAGCTTTCTCATTGTACACATTTTTAAATCGGGGCCGATAACCTCGATGTTAGGCCCCTTAAAACAACAATTATCATCATCATAACATTTTTAAACATATATTTCTTGGTGCATTTTACAATTTAAGGGACACTAGGGCTGAGTTTATAGGCAAAAATTACAAAATAACTGTTTTTTGTTTTTCCCATATGTAAATCTTATGGACCCCTGTGGATCATTTCAGTAAAACAGTCTTCATGCACCGCCATTTTTAAAGGCTCAGCGCCATTTTTAAATCTCCTCTGCGTTAAAAGAAGATGGAAGGCAAATCATAGAAAGTAGGCTATACATTTAAAACTAGAAATCCTAGAAAGTCGTAGGTTATCTCAAACGAAAGGTCTCTATGCTCTTTATCTCTACAATAAAACATTGTATTTTTCAATTTTTTTCTACAAAAGTTTCATTGGGTGAGCCAAGCTGGTTAATATAGCATGCGATTTTATAAAAATGCTTTTATCTCCAAACAACGTTTTAGGCAATCAAAATGCTCCATGTGCATGAGGTATTCACCAAATTTACTAAAAAAATCTCTGAATATTCAGGAACACATGTGTTGCAAGTTAACATTGCAATATCTCCAGCCACTTTGTAAATTACAGACCAAAAAAATAAAAACTATGAAAAATTATCAAAATTCATAAAACATGATGGCACATAAAGACAAAACTAATCTGACAGCATACATGTATCACTTGCCTGATATGTCTCAATGTTATAATATTTAGAATAGTTTTATGTATATGTCATGAAAATACCAAGCGTCTTACACAATTGCTAATGCGCATGGAGCATTTTGATCACACGGTGTATTTTAATAATATAATTAGTAAAAAATCAATTACATTTCATCCAATTGTTTTCGAATTTGGTATGTGACTTAGTGTTACTATTCTAAGTATGCAGTTTAAATTTCAACTCATTCTAATAAAAAATGTGGAAGTTGAAAAACTCAGCCCTAGTGTCCCTTAATTTCTCCTTACAAGAACAATTTTCTCAGTTACATGCAAGAAAAATTGTAGAACACAGATCCCATTGCTTTCATTACCTGACAACCGAAAGCTGGTTCATAAGAAGGCGACGGTGGCACGTAACACGGCAAGAGAACACACATAAACAGTGGATGATCTGTGGAGGGCTTCGGGAGTCTGGGAGACCGAGTCCCCCCGATCTTGATAGAGTGGATGCTTTTAACCCCTCTGGGTCTAGGTGAAACTTTGTTGAAACGCAATTACAGGCGCGCTACAGCTCACCGCTCTGTCGCATAATGATTGACCATTAGAGCCACGAAACCCCGCTGTGGTAGCCTCTCCTCTTGTCCTACCCACACCGAAATTTGGGCATCGAACTTCTGCACTTCACGGAATATTCGTGCACACAGCTGTAACCAAAACCATCTGTCAGTGGTCAGCTCGCATACAAATTTACGTACTGACATGCAATGACACTCTCATTGTTTCATTGCAGCCCACTTGACTAGGGAACTTGGACACTGGGTAGAATATTGTGAGCAATGCGATTATTGTTGATAAAATTGAAACGAAACCTACATGCATTAATGTAGTATATACCAGTCAAACATAAGTTGAAAAGTACTAGGACGAAAGAGGTGTAATTCTGAGGCTTTCCAACGGTGACGAAAATGTTTTCGTAGAATGGTATTCTAATTCTTTGTAAGAAAACGGATGGAAGAAAGATCAGCAAAATGTATGCTGGATGAAACACAGAACAGAACTAGGGGCTCAAGACCTGGTCAGCTTGTTTCACTTAATATTATGTTGGATTTTTTGACAGGTATGTCAAGGGTTATCAAAGCTTGTTATCCTACAGAATGTCATTATCCATATACTCAAAAACGCGGGAGCTGACAAATGGGAAGATTATCCGACAATGAGTTTGATCACTCACGCTTCAAAGTTTCTAAATAGAATGATTACAAGCAGATGTGACTACTGCTGAGGTTGAATGGTTAAACATAATTGGAGGAAAAAGGAAGGTATTAAACTGATCTTGGAAGGTAAAACAAAGAACGAATTGTTTGGCAGTTTGAAGAGAATTGGAATAAGATCCTGGGATGGGAGAGTGTCTGCAACCAGTTGGTAGTTATTAGATTCGATGGACATGAGAGAGTGATTGGTATTTGGAAAGATGTAGGGTAAGGCATCACTCACAATTTTTAATTTGTTCATCAAGTACCGGTAACGAAGGAAAGGAGAAATAAATTAAAAGTCGAGATAAAGGATCAAGGTAAGGGAATTTCGATTCAGTGAATTACTTCCGACATTGCCTTCTCAGCCTATTCACCAGAGAATTTGAATGAGTTTCTTAACGGTGTTGAGGAATTAATTCAAGGTAGGCATTGGATTTAAAACAGAACAAGTGGAATGCAGCAGGAAGATATACAAATACTATTGACTTGGTTGGCTGTTAATACGCTCTACTTGACTCCTACTTGGGCTCAAAAGAGACAGAGCAAGTGTAATATAAAGATTGGGTTCATATCTGTTTACATGAAATTACAGGGTGATTTTTTCCACCCTGTACAAACTCTAGAGATTGATCGAGGAGAGGATATGGCACAGAAAAGGTCTCATGAAGGTATGTCATGGTTTGTTTGTTAGGGGCCATTTATTATATCATCCTTTGTTACTGAGACGGTGGTCTGTACCATGTAGCCACAGTTACAGTATGAGTTGAAAATGGTTCCCATGTGCCTCCACGCATGCGTGTACGCGCCGTGCTTGTTCTGTCTCACATGTTCCCATCGGCCAGGCTGCATCCGAACAGTGTCAAATGCTGCATGAATACGCTGCTCAAGTGTCTCCAAAACTGGAATGGGCTCTGTGTACACGATACTTTTCAGATGGCCCCTTAACCAAAAATCGCACGGGTTGAGATCTGGTGAATGAGTAGGCCATGCAAATGGATCAGGGAAGACACTATTGAGGTGCGTCCAGATGTTAACGGCGAAGTGGACGGGAGCACCAACATGTAGCAGCCACATATCCCTGCATACAATCCCACAGATGACTGTTATGAAAGTTGAAGATTACACTCCGCGTAAAGGTGGCCTCATCAGTGAATAGGAGGGATGCCACAAATCCCGGAATCGTGGTTGCCTGAATAAACCTGTGACAAAACCGCTCCCGATGTGGATAGTTTGTCACTAGTACGCCCTGCACACGTTGTAAGTGATAAGCGTAGTAACAATTGTCATGGAGAATGTTCGTCTGGCTTACCCTGTACTGGCGGGCCAACTGTCTGGTACTTAGACGGCGGTCGCCTTCCTCAGTGTTAATCACATTTTCCTATGAATTTTGTTGATTGGCTCTGAAAAGAGCTAGAGTATGGTGGTATCCTTCTGTGTACCATTAGCGAGGAGATCTCTAAAGATAGTCTGGCTGCCGAGAGCTGACATTCGGTTCAGTACTCGAAGTTCCAAGTACCAGAATGGCAATCTGTTTGGAACAGCACAGCTCCGAAGGAGTGGCAGCCATTATTTAACATCAAGCACCCTTCGGCTGGTTTTATCTCCCACGAAAACTTGGGTTGCCCTCAACAGAATTCGAACCAAGCACGGGCCATGTGGCTCACTGCTTCATAAGTGGGGCATGCGAACTTCCCCCAGCTGTGATTGGGGTGCAGTAAATCAAACCTTCCACCATATTGTAGCAGAATGTCCGAGGAGGGCGTACTCTGGATCACTGGACGACTTTCTGGTGACATCTACTCAGGCCATACAGTGGTTAGACGAACTGGACATACAGCTGTGAAATCTGTAGGGCTAAATTGATTGTTTTAATGGTTTACTCCCTTTTTAGCCTACTTTCGATTTTTGCAAAAAATGAAAGTAGACTTATGAGATCACTACAGGGCGAAAAAAAGTGTGTCTGTCTGTGTGTGTGTATGTGTGTGTGTGAATCTGTGTGTGTGTGTGTGTGTGTGTCCTCTGAATGTATGTCCTCCCCTATCAATTCGAACACGGTGAGCGCAAATTGAACGAAATTTGGTACAAAGGTAGCACTAGCAAAGGACACCTCAGTGTCATGTTTTATATCGCCGCCATCTTGACGGAAACGTAATGGCGGCCACACAAATGTTCAAAGCTTAAATCAAATTACGACTAACCTAATCATCCGATCTCTACCAAATTTTGCAACAACATACCTTTATGGGGGCAGCATCCTTTGACCAAACTAATAGGTCATCAGCTTAATAGTTTGCGGATGGCGGCCATCTTTGTGTGAAAATCGATTGCCCCTATTAATTCGAACACGGTGAAACCGAATAGAACGAAATTTGGTACAGAGGTAGTACTAGCAAAGGGCACCCCAGTGTCATGTTTTATATCGCCGCCATCTTGACGGAAACGTAATGGTGGCCACACAAATGTTCAAAGCTTAAATCAAATTACGACTAACCTAATCATCCGATCTCTACCAAATTTTGCAACAACATACCTTTACGGAGGGAGCATCATTTGACAAATCTAATAGGTCATTAACCTAATAGTTTGCGGATGGCGGCCATCTTTGTGTCAAAATCGGTTACCCATACTAATTCGAATACGGTGAAACCGAATGGAATGAAATTTGGTACAGAGGTAGCACTAGCAAAGGGCACCCCAGTGTCATGTTTTATATTGCCGCCATCCTGACGGAAACGTAATGGCGACCACCCAAATGTTCAAAGCTTAAATCAAATTACGACTAACCTAATCATCCGATCTCTACCAAATTTTGCAACAACATACCTTTATGAAGGGAGCATCCTTTGACAAATCTAATAGGTCATTAGCCTAATAGTTTGCGGATGGCGGCCATCTTTGTGTCAAAATTGACTACCCCTATTAATTCCAATATGGTGAAACCGAATGAAATGAAATTTGGTACAGAGGTAGCACTAGCAAAGGGCACCTCAGTGTCATGTTTTGTATCACCGCCATCTTGACGGAAACGTAATGGCGGCCACACAAATGTTCAAAGCTTAAATCAAATTACGACTAACCTAATCATCCGATCTCCACCAAATTTTGCAACAACATACCTTTATGGAGGAAGCATCCTTTGACAAATCTAATAGGTCATTAGCCTAATAGTTTGCGGATGGCGACCATCTTTGTGTCAAAATCGATTACCCCTATTAATTCGAACACGGTGAAACCGAATGGAATGAAATTTGGTACAGAGGTAGCACTAGCAAAGGGCACCTCAGTGTCATGTTTTATATCGCCGCCATCTTGACGGAAACGTAATGGCGGCCACACAAATATTCAAAGCTTAAATCAAATTACGATTAACCTAATCATCCGATCTCTACCAAATTTTGCATCAACATACCATTATGGAGGGAGCATTCTTTGACCAAACTAATAGTTCATTAGCCTAATATTTTGCGGATGGCGGCCATCTTTGTCTGAAAATCGATTCCCCCTATTAATTCGAACACGATGAAACCGAATGGAACGAAATTTGGTACGGAGGTAGCACTAGAAAAGGCCACCTCAGTGTCATGTTTTATATCACCGCCATCTTGACGGAAACGTAATCGCGGCCACCCAAATGTTAAAGGCTAAAATGTAATTACGACCAACCTAATAATCTAGTCTCTACCAAATTTTGCAACAACAAATCTTTATGTGGGAAGCATATTCTGACCAAACTGCTAGATCATCAGCCCAATAGTTTGCAGATGGTGGCCAAGTATGTGTGCAAGTCGATTCCCCCTATCAATTCAAACACGGTGATACCGAATTGAAGGAAATTTGGTACAGAGGTAGCACTAGCAAGAGGCACCTCAGTGTCATGTTTTATATCGCCGCCATCTTGACGGAAACGGAATGACGGCCACCCAAATGTTAAAAGCTTAAATCAAATTTCAACCATCCTAATAATTTGATCTCTACCGGATTTTGCAACAACATGCCTTTTTGTGGAAAGCATCTTATGACTGACTACAAGGTCATCAGCCCAATAGTTTGCAAATAGCTGCCATGTATGTGTGCAAATCCATTCCCCAGATCAATTCAAACACGGTGAAACCGAAGTGAATGATTTTTTTTTGTACAGAGGTAGCACTAGCAAAGGGCACCTCATATTCATGTTTAATATCCGTATAGCACGTTGTATTTCAACAAGCTACTACAACCAACATTCAATTATACTCCTTGAAAAGGACAAAGAGTTATAACAATGCCCATGCATTTAGGAGAAAGTAGGCTATATGTTCTTTACTGAACACCTTGTTTGTATATATATGTATATATATATGAAAATACGAAGTACGTCCAGAAAGTAAGTTCCGTTTGGTAATAACATTAAATTGTGTACCGATACAGAAAAATGATTTATTGCGCAAAATTCTAAAACCCTTAAACTACTCTTCCACATAACTGCCGAAATGTTGCAGGCATTTGTCGTAGCGTGGCACGAGTTTTTGTATACCTTCTTCATAGACGTGTGCCGCCTGTGTCTTCAACTAGTTGTACGTTCCGCTGCAGCGCAGTTCCGCATATGCGCGGTAGACGCTCTGGATCAAGGAGAAGAAACGTGCGCCATTTGGAGAGCGCTGTCAGCCACGTACGCGTTGTTGTGCATGTTTACTCGTACAATTTCGGTGTTGATTGAAAATCCCGCCGCTTGTGAAATCAGATCTGTGATTCGTTTTCTGAATGCTAGGAAAGTGTAACCAATTGAAATTTATCGGCAAATTTGCGAAGTATATGGACAAAATGCGATGAGTGATTCAATGGCGAGAAGATGGGTCCGACAGTTCAATGAAGGACGTAGTGAAGTGCACGACGAAGAACGAAGTGGGCGTCCATCTTTGGTTACAGAAGAACTGGTTCACGCGATTGATGACAAGATCTGGGAAAACCGCAGGTTTACAATTAGTGCTCTCGCTATGGAATTTCCCCAAATCTCACGATCACTAATTCATGAAATTGTTACCTAAAAACTGAACTTTCGTAAACTTTGCCGACGTTGGATACCAAAGATTCTTACGGAGCAACACAAAACAAAACGGATGGGTAGTGCACTTCATTTTTTGACCCGTTACGATGAAGGCGGCGAAGAATTTATGACACAGATAGTCACAGGATATGAAACTTGGGTTTCTTACGACACCCCTGAAAGTAAGCGGCAATCAATGGAATGGAGGCACATTGCATCCCCAGCAAAGCTTAAGCCGAAACAAATCTTCACACCTCGGAAAATGATGTGCACAGTGTTCTGGGACTGGAAAGGCATCTTACTCACTGATTTCTTGCCGCGTGGTCAAACAATCAACGCAGATGCTTACTGCGAGACACTTAGGAAATCGCGCCGTGCAATACAGAATAAGCACCGAGGGTTGCTGTCGAAAGGTGTTGTTGTTCTTCACGACAACGCACGACCACACACTGCAAATGTGACGAAAAACCTCCTACAGGGATTTGGCTGGGACGTGTTTGACCACCTTCCGTACAGCCCTGACCTCGCTCCTAGCGACTTTCATCTGTTCACACATCTCAAGTCATTCCTTGGCGGTCAACACTTCAACAATGACGACGAGCTGAAAGATGTTTCCAACTGGTTGAAGACACAGGCGGCAAACTTCTATGAAGAAGGTATCCAAAAACGTGTGCCACGCTATGACAAATGCCTGCAAAAGTTCGGCAGTTATGTGGAAAAGTAGCTTAAGAGGTTTAGAATGTTATGCAATAAATAGTTTTTCTGTATCTGTTCACAATTTAATTTTATTACCAAACGGAACTTACTCTCTGGACTTGCCTCGTAGTATATCGTTTTTGTGTACAATGCCATAAGCATAAATAAATGAATCACATTTTCGTCCACGTGTGGTGTCCGAACAGGGCGCGTACGTCCTTCATTATTTTCTGCTTCCTTAAATGACCCTGTCTCAGACAAATGGCGAAACACTGTTGCAAACATTGAATGCTGTGGTTGTTGTCAGCGGGGATAGGTCCCCCGATACAACTGAGCTGTCCGTCGTCCGTTGCCATTTGCCTTGCCGTAAGTAACACCATGTCGGCAAGCTCTCGAGTCGAATACGGAAGCAATGTGTGCAACGCTGTAACACATCCACTACCAGGGGAGTCAGCACGAGAAATGTTGGGTCACAACGGTAGCAATGACTATGGCAGGAGAGGGCGCTAGGGCATGGCGTATAGGAACAGTACCAACCTCTAGGAGAAGACCACGCATACTGTAACTGTGGCGGCATGGATCAGCGCGTATTGGACTGCAGTCTCTGTGACAAACTATGATTGAATACATGGTCGCTAGCATGGACACCATGCATTTCCAGACATACCTTCATTAGACCTCATTTATCACTTTTACACTGAGGTCTGGCGTTACGTTACGGTGACGGGACTAAATGTACCTAGAATGCACTGAGGTGTTTGACGTCATAGTACGATGTAGCAGCCGAGTACCAAGAAGGCAGTGTGAGAACAATCAAGTAGGCAGTGAAGAAACAAAATAGAATCTTGAAATTTTGTTCTCGCACTGCCTTCTTGCAACTCGGCTGCTAGCATTTAAAATGATATTAAGTCCTGTCTTTCAGACTGACTATCCGTGTCTTTTGTTCCGTATCCTATCCGCGATCAATCCCTACAGTTTGTACACGGTGGAGAAATCACCCTGTATATCTAGGTATTAAAACGTCAATTTTGAAGCCTTTGTCTGGGGCGTGGCGCCATATGGACGTGAAGATTAAGAGGAAAATATTTGAATGTGGTGGTGAAGGAAAATTGAGAAATTTAAAAGAGTACATAGAGTACCAAATAGAGGGTATAAGGACTAGTGGGGGAAGGGTAGATGAATTTGGCGAGTGATAAACAATAGAAGTTATAGCTCGGTACTGTGCCCGTCTGTCCACCTGGGATGGGGCGATCACATGCGAGGACACATGCGCACGAGTCTCAGGTCTCAGGGCTTCCTGGGTTAAACCGGCAAAAGTTTACTGCACACTGTCCTCATGTTCCACGCAAAGGATTCAAAGAATATGTACTGTAGACAACACATACACGGAGTGAGAACGCACACATTTTAAAAAGAAAAGCAATTCATATATTTATTACTAAAACATATCTGTCGGCAACCAAAAGATACAAAGCACTTCACTGCAATCGAAAATTAATGTGCTGCGGCGAAAACATTGTAGTATTGTGATTTGTTCATCTCGAAAAATAAAAATAAAATATTCATAGTCTTTGTTTTGGCTATGATCGACGATTACAATTAAATAATTTTACCCTATACATGAGGAAATGCACAATCATCTATAGACACAAAAATGGAAAATTTATGAAATAATTGATGGCGCATTTCGCTGCCCTATTCCCTACTATGTAAATTACTTAATAGCTTCGGGGTAATTTTCACACACTATCATCATCATGGTGCCGTTATTTATACATTATGTTCATATTTCAAAATCGAATCAGTGAAACTGGGATGCTTCCTGGCGACCTCCACTTATCGAAGCAAAGCTTTCTAAAAATTTAAGGATCTTAGCCATGAAATATTCTGACACTTGAAACTTATCATTGACTGAAATAGAAGAGCTTTCGGAGAGAGAATAATAACAGTAATAATGTTTATAGTTACAAATAATGAACTTGTTGACGAATATATTTTCTATACTGCTCAACACATTGAATTTAAATGAATTTTTTGTACACTGATTCTTATCAAGCAACTACTTGAAATGGCAACCTTACTTGACGTGACTTCATTTCACTCTTCCCAGGAGATTCGACTAGTATCAAAAAATTTGTTTGATGTGTTAGTCTATTTATTATATTGGATTGACACTTTAATTATCTGAAGCTTTTGATGTATAACATCTTTCCTCTCGGTCGCTGGACATTTTATTGTGGGAGTGATGTTGGAAAAGGGACGGAAATTAGTAACAGGAAACAATGAGCGTGCGCAGTGGCGGATATTGTTACCACGACGTAGTGTCGGCCAGCGCGCGGTGGTGGAGATTGGTACCACGACGTACTGTCGGCCAACATAGTGCTGCCTCTCGTTTGCTGGATATTGTTTGCGGGAGTGATTTTGGAAAAGGGACGGAAATGTGTAACAGGAAACCGGGGCAGGGCACACTATTTGATTTGACCAATGAGCGCGTGTGGTGGCGGAGAGATAGCTGTGAGATGGTGGTAACCCTCTTTTCCTATAGCCCCTTAATTTAACCAGAGGAACCAAAACTAATAGGTCATCGGCTTTTTAATATCTCGCGATCCAATAAAGCTAGGGACTTGTAGGAGGTTTCCAGGACTCGGGATCACGCCCCCTGTTTTCCTATAGCCCCCTTAATTTTACCAAAGGACCCAAAACTAATAGGTCATCGGCATTTTAATATCTCGCGAACCAATAATGCTAGGGACTTGTATAAGGTGTGCTAGGACTCGGGATGACACCCCCCGTTTTCCTATAGCCCCCTTAATTTAAACTAAAGGACCCAAAACTAATAGTCATCGGCTTTTAATATCTCGCGAACCAATTATGCTAAGGACTTGTATGAGTTGTCCTAGGAGTCGGGGCGACACCCCCCGTTTTTCTATCCCCCTCTTTATTTAACCAATGGACCCAAAACTAAAGGGTCATCGGCTTTATAATATTTCGTGAACCACTAATGCTAGGGACTTTCAGGAGGTGTTGTAGGACTAGGAAGCCCCCTTTTTTCATGCTTTTGTGATTTGCAGAGATGGGTAAATCCAGAGCTGCATATATGCGAAATTATCGACAAAATAAAGGTGAGGAAAAATTAAAGACTGGGGGAGCCGAAAAACATTGACTTCACATATATTTCATCTCAATTTCATAGTGGGATAACATGTCAGAGTCACACGTCATATGCGACTACTGTAAGGCTTGTTTTTTATACACACTATGAGGCAGGATTGCCACCATCGCAACATGTCCCATTTACCAGAGGATTTACCCCTAAACCTTCTGAGCTGATACTCAGGAAACAACGTTTATTAATCTGGGATTAAAGACACATCCCTATACCATTATATTCCAATCGCAATTAGAACAAGTAGTTCCGTGAATAAGCCTATTTTCATATATCCTACTTACGTTAATTGCCACCATCAGCATACAAAATGTCAGTCTGATTGCTGTAATAGATTCGTAGATATTGAGAACCGACTAAATATTGCGGATGGTCGCCATGTTGGATTTGTATATATGTGGTCTTAGAGTTATGTACTGTTACATGAAGATTATTATGTACGTGTAGTATTCATTCGCATGATTAGGCCACATGAAGTAAAGACGAGATTTTAAAATTTCACACAGCTGCCATCTTAAGGTTATTGAAAAAAATGAAATAAATTAGATGCCAGTGGATTAACATTTGTATAAGGATTTACTGTACCAAGTTTCACTGCACTCGGATGGTTAAATTGCGAGAAACGTCCATGAGAATATTTATACTTCGCGTCGCCGCCATGTTGGATTTGTGATCACCAGGTTATTGAATGTCCTATAGGTGAACTTATTGTTCATAGCCCCTATGAACATAAAAACAGTTTGATTCCTGTATTAGATTCGTAGATTTTGAGAACCGTCAAAATATTTCGGATGGTCGCCATGTTGGATTGTTATATGCATAGGCCATAGAGTCATGTACCATAAATGGAAAATTATTGCGTAGGTTCATTATTCAAACTTTCATTTTTACCGCATGATTACGACACAAGAAATAAAAACGTCATCTTAAAATTCGCACAGCCGCCATCTTGAGGTTATGTAAACAATTGAACTAAATTAGATACCAGTGCATTACAATGCGCACAAACATTTGCTGTACCAAGTTTCATTCCGTTTGGATGATAAAATCGCGAGAAAAGTCTATTTAAAGCTTTCAACTTCGGTTGATCGCCATGTTCGTTTTGTAGTTAACCGGTTTTTCAAAGTCTCATAGATGCACTTCCAGTAGTGCCCTTTATCTCCGTACAAAATTTCAGGGTGATCCCCTTAATAGTTTCAGGGATATACAATGCCGGTGAAATATTTCGCACAGCCGCCATCTTGTGGTTATATAAACAATTGAACGAAGTTAGATGTCGGTGCATTACAATGTGTATGAACTATACTGTACCAAGTTTCATTGAGTTTGGTTGGTTGAATCGCGAGAAATGTCTATTTAACAAGTCGCAAATTCTCTTGGCCGCCATGTTGGTTTGATAGTTACCAGATTTTCAAAAGTCACATAGGTGAACTTCTAGTATTTCCCTTTATCACCGAAAAAATTCCAGGCTGATATCGGTAATGGTTTCGGAGATATTGAATGCTGGTGAAATAATTCGTACACCCGCCATGTTGGATTGGTGAGACGTAACAAACTTTGAAGGGCACGTTTGGCCTCGTCCGGGATAGTTCTATGAACGTACCGAGTTTCATTGAAATCGCTCCAGCCGTTTAGATTTTATTAGGGGTGAACACACACGCACACACACAGACAGACACACGGGCAAAAGGTAATCTCATAAGCCTATTTTTTCATAAATGAAAATAGGCTAAAAATATGCAGAGTTATTATTATTCTTAAACATGGATAATAATTTTATAATTTAATTACGTGTTATGATAGTGTCAAATAGAATTTTCGAGGCGTCATTAATCCTGCTGCCTCTGATAACATGAATTTAATAAGGATCCACCTCAAATGTAAGCATAAACTCCAGGCAACGATGATAAGAAACTTTAAGTATTTTCGCAGCGCATTATAAAGACGTTAATTCACGGAAGTTAGGAAATTCATGGCAATAATAAGATTCACATGGCAATGTCTTGAAGTTGGAAGTCCCTCGGCGTGGAATGGAACCAGGCACCACGATTCCGTAAGAACTCCGTCCTCGGGAAAGTTTGTATCCCAGCATTCGCCTATTGCTGGCTCCATGTTCGCAGCAAAATGCCAGAGATGGCATCGTCTTCACTTCTCCATTCTGCTGGTCCGACTTCGTCCACCTACACCCTAGGTCACTTAGCCTGACATGGTCTGTCTATCGCTGGTCGGTAACGTCACGTTTCCATTCACTCGCCTCGGGATAGTCCAAATACTGTTGTGCGCGTTTGCTATTTAAGGTGTTTTGTTTAACAGTCTTTATCGATGTGTTAATTGACTTTGTTGCTTGAATGTCTCAAGTATAATCGGTAGAATGTTTCAGTGATAACTACCAAGTTCTCTGATATTGGTGTAATATAGCACTCAAAGATAAGCCTGCCCTATTGCAGCCCCAGTGTTCACAAGTAGTAAAACGTGAAATTTCCAAAGTCGACAACATTATAATCAGTTAATACACACCATATTCTAGTCAGTTTTCGAGTCCACAAGGTTCTGAGCGTAACTCACAATTAGTCGGAATCAGTCAGCTAGTTTAAACGGGTGAGTTAGCCGTGGTCGTTACAGCATGACTGCTGGCAGTCGCTCACATCCGGTAGACGAGGAGGTTCGAATCCACCCGCTGGCAACCTTGAAGATGGTTCTCTGTGGTTCCCCATCTTCCTTCCAGGCAAATTCCAGGGTTGGTCCCTAATTATAGGCCACAGCCGCTACCTTCCAACTCCTCGCCCTTGCATTCCCACTTTCCTCCCCAACAGTACTTGTAGCTCACCCATTGGGTGTCCGTCTCGAAGCAGCTACAAAACTGGCGAGCCGAACATGTCATCGGACACTCCCGGCACTAAAAGCCATACGCTAAAGATAAAAATTAAAAAAGCTAGTTTAAGAAGTATTGTTTCAATCACTAGCAAAGTCTACAGTATGTCCACATACCTTTCATATTCAGAGTATTCACGGAACACCTTTGAAATAGGTTCCAGACGTGGGTTTTGCGCACAGTCACTTCAGCGGTACTTTCAAACCAAGGCAACACTGTCGGATCTACTTTCGTCGCACCGGCGCGTGAGATTATATCAATACTATGCTGAATCATATGTTGCAGAAGAAGTCACATGACAAGTAACACGATGAGTATCATAAGGACTAACCTCGATGATTAATATGCCTCTGCTATCCAAACCTCAGTTTATATAGGCCTCCAAGGTCAAGAATCGACTCTCGCAGCAACATTACGTAATGCGATACGCTTCATTCTATTGGCTCTCGTACCAGTAAGATGCAGAATACGTCTCCTATGCAATGGAAGTTCTTTAAATACACAGGGTATGAACGTAAATCAGTATTCTAGTTTATTTATGCCGTCGATATCCATACATAAGTGAAACAAGTACATTACACAAAGGCATTTCCTGGCAAGCTCCAGGACCACGCGCTATGTTCAAATACGGCAGGTAAACATCGAGCAGCGACCTTGGCTTTGCCTCTGCACGCTGAATTCAAACCTATCTCGCGCCAGTCTTCTCGCTACCTCTCATCAGGGCACAGTATAAATACAAGAGGAATAGGTAACTTACAGTTGTTATGAAAGGATGGTTGGAGGACAAAAACTCTAGGGGATAGCCATGTGATAAACGGATTGCTCCGAAGTTAGATTGTGCTAGTTATTTGGAGATGGAATGATTACCTCAAAAAATTGGTTACATACAGGGCAGTATTAAATCAGTGTTTAGACTAATGATTTAAACACGAATAATGTATTCCTTTCACTTAGCATATACGCCGTCTGTGTAAAAGCTCACCTCAGTTTTGCGTGAGCATTTACATATTTACTTGAACAAGTGCGTCGGTTTGTGCATGAAGTGAAATCTCTTACTCAATTTCATCACTTTTGGAATGTAGTGCTAGGTTTGACACACATGTGACATACTTAGGTCGGATATTTTGAAACATTGAATGTTACATATGGGTAACAATGTACAAACTGTGAGTTTGTTGCAGTCAAAGTACAGGTTGAGATGATATGAAACTAATGTGAATGAGTGGGTTTAAGTCGGTGGGTGGAACGTTTTTTATTTAATGCTCCAAGCTAGAGTATGAGGATATTCAGGAATCATGTAGTAGTGAGCCAAGAGTTCGATAAATATACACTCGGTGGTGTTGTAAATCTTGAGGGGTTACCACATTCTCTAGATGACAACAATCCACCTCTATATTTTGTATCTGATGTTTTCTTGGAACGTAAATGTGATTACTTCTCTCCACAAAATTTTTATAAACCTAAATAGTGGTTACTATTCATCCGTGTGGTATTCAACAATGAAGTATAAGCCATGTGGTTTTGAAATCACAAGACTGCTTATCAAAAAATACCCACCATAGCCCATAAAACCAGTATGGCTATTCTGCAAGGTATATTATATGGGATGTTCTGTTACGTGTACTAGCATGTAATTTGTTTGTCAGCTGATAATCGTCTTATCGTCGCACAGCCATGCTGATAAAGCGTCACAATGTGGCTGAAAACAAGTAGAACACTCGCACTGGATGTATTTGTCAGCACACAATTTTTGTACCCATTCAATAATTTCAGTTATTGAACTGGCTTAGCGTTTGTCATGCAATATGAGTATCTGGAAATAATTACACATTCACTTGAATAATTACTTGGTTTGAAATTGATATGGATTACATATTAATCTAGGAAATCTCGGACTCCCAATAGCCCGATATGACATATAATATTTTAGCAATTTTAAAATGTTCAAAATGTTTGAAAAACATAGCATTGGAGATTAGAAACGAATTCAATTCCTGGTGATTAATAAGAAATTGTGATACTAAGAAAAGTTGCTCCAACTATCATTTCATAAGTAAGACCTCTGGATCTTAAAAGTATTATTCGCATTTTGAAGATTCAACATAATTAAGAGCGCACTCAATTATATTAATATCAATGATTTCAGGATGATATGTCCTGATGCCTTCAATCCTGACGTAAGGAAGATTTACCCATTCTGTAACCCTGGAGACCGTTATACTAGCACTGTATCTGGAGGAAACATTACAATGAAACAAAATATGAAGCCGAATGTGCTAACCTATTGTGACGAGAAGTCTAATTCATGTAGCGTGTGTGGAGACATGTTTACTAGGACAAAATCTTTGAAGACACACATGTTAATGCACAGTGGTACGAAGCCATATGCATGTACAACATGTGAAGCCAAATTTGTTAATGGCAAGTATTTAAAAGCACATATGGTAACCCATAGCGGTGATAAACCATACGCCTGTAGCATATGCGAAGACAAGTTTGCTCGCAAATGGCATTTGAAGAGACATATGTTTAAGCATAGTGCTGAGGAGCCGTATTCATGTAGCATATGCAAAAAACAGTTCTCAGAGAGAGGAAAACTAAAGAAACACATGATTAGTCATAGCGGCGAGAGAGCATATTCATGTAGCATCTGTGGATCCAAACTTTCTCAGAAGGGACATTTGATGACTCACATGTTAACCCATAGCGGCGAGAAGTCGCATTCATGTACACTATGTGACGCCAAATTTGCTGTAAGAGGAGGCTTGAAGAGACACATGCTGACCCATAGCGGTGAGAAGTCTTATTCATGTTCCCTATGTGAAGCCAAGTTTGCTCGATCGGAAACTTTAGAGAGACACATGATAATCCACAGCGGTATAAAGCCATATTCGTGTGCATTATGCGAAGCCAAATTCGCTCTGAGTGGAACTTTGAAAACGCATTTGTTAACCCATAGCGGTAAAAAGCCTTTCTCATGTACCTTATGTGAGGCCGAATTTGCTCTGAGTGGGAGTTTGAAGAGACACATGGTTACACACAGCGTATTGAAGACAACCACATGCGGAACCTAATTTGCCTTGAAAAGGGATTTGGAGACGCATAGTGGCGAGATCCCATGAACATGTAGCGTATGCGAACCTCAGTTTGCACTGGGTGGTCACCCAAATGTACACATGCCAACTGCCAAACCATGGCGGTGAGAAGGCATCCTCTCGGGTATATGTGAACCAAAATTTTCTCGAAGAGGCAGTTTGAAGACGCTCATGTTAATCCATTGATGCAATATTCATGTAGTATTAGTAAAGCCAAGTTACTTTAGGCCAATGACTTGGAAGACGCATACATTAATTCATAGCGGTGAAAAGCCGAATTTGCTCACAATGGACATTTGAAAGAACACAGTATAGGCCAACCCATAGCGGGAAGCCACGTTCATGTATAACATGAAAAAAGTGACTTGTGTCAGAGAGAAAGGGTAAAGATACATTTCTATCCACACGAAAAAGTGACTTGTGTCAGAGAGAAAGGGTAAAGATACATTTCTATCCATGATAACGATCTCGTGTAGGGTATGAGAAACCAAATTTGTTCAGATAAGATATTTGAAAATATCTCATATTAGCCAATAATAGCGACAATTCAAGTGCTATGCCAAAATTCGAGTAATACTTTAGGTGCGGTATTTACTCAAAAGAATTGTCTGGTCAGACATTTTCATGCGAAATAAAATGCGTCAATTCTTTAATAATCTTAATATTTGCTTTTGAGGTTGAAATTGGAGTGTAAACAATCGTCATTAAATCACTTCAAAAATGTAAATATACAAACCTCCAATGTGTGCTTACTTATTAACATTTATAAAAGATTTTATGCCATAACAATTATCCTCAGGTGTAAACAATTATATTAAGAACGAGTTACATAGCGAGTTGAAAGGATAGTTGCAATTTACATACTGGCTATGTCGCTATGGGAATTTGGGGAAATAATATATGATACTTGCCCATTTTGCCTTATGTTAATCGGAGAAGGGTTACGGGTCATCAGATTATGAAATGTTACATGGTACATAATAGATGATGATAATAGAAAGCTGATTTCGGATATGTGTCGTTGGTTGTAAATTAGTTTGATCAGTCAATAGAGCGTGAGTACCACAAATAATTATGACATTTCCTTTACTGTATTAGTGTCATATTTGTGAAAGGACAGGTATTTAAACATTTATGAGAACCTACAAATGATATTTGGAACAGGTGTAGTTGGAAATAATACTGTAAATATTAAATCATCAGAGAGTCAAAGCATGACGATGTAATTGATCTTATATTTCGTTGTATCTATTTTTTTATCTTAAGATCTTATTACGAACACATATATTTTTTACTTTCCTTCATTTTTGTTCAACACATGTAATGATAACCGTAGAGATGATCCACAGCTGAATTTTGACATTTTCTGCAAGGACTACTTTCACTTTTATACTCGTGATGTGATTCAGCACAAACACATGAGCATATTTTCGGTCATATCCTTTCATGAAATACAGAGTTGTATGATAGACATATGAAAATCCCAATTTAAAATCAAACGGTGCAGGATGCTTTCAAATTTTTGGCACGTGGCTTTACATCTAGATAATGGTCAGCAAAGACGTTTTGACTAGAAAGGTACAGGCGTTTTATGGAGTTGCCTGACGAAAAAAGAATCTTTGAATATTTTGAATATTCTTGCTTTTAGGTAGACTTTCAATAGAACGCTACCTATTGCAATGGGTACTATTTTGTGTCTTCCGGAAATTATCGACATATCTTCGCGTTTCACATCCCACAGACCCAAAACCACCGCCAGTTTAATTGTTAATATATGTATCTATCTATATGCATTCCTTTTGGACACGGTAACTACTGTCATTTTAAGCCTCCGTGGCTTAGGCGGCAGCACGCCGGCCTCTCACCGCTGGGTCCGTGGTTCAAATCCCGGTCACTCCAAGTGAGATCTGTGCTGGACAAAACCGAGGCAGACAGGTTTTTCTCCGGATACTCCGGTTTTCCTTGTCAACATTTCATTCCAGCAATACTCTCCACTTTCATTCCATTTCATCTGTCATTCATGTAATCATTGCCCCAGAGGAGTGCGACAGGCTTCGGAAGCTGGGACAGTCCATATCTTCGCCGCTAGATGGGGGCTTCATTCATTCCATTCCTGACCCGGTCGGACACTGGAAGCAGGCTGTGGATTTTCATTTCTACTACTGTCATTTTGCACCAATCACTTTGAAATTTATACATTAAATATTACCAGTCAAGATATCGGTCGAGTTCCTAATGGGTGAAATCAGACGAAGGGGATGCAAATGGAGGGCCATTTTCGAAAAAGTAAAATATATCTGTAGCTTTCTTAAACACTTAACTGGGTATGACGTATATATTCGTATGTTAATAGTTATAATTTAAAGGCCATGCCGTATATATAAGTAATCTTATCTTTTACCGCTAACGTCTCCTGGGAGTTTCGAGTTTTCGCGACGTAGAGAATGACTTCGAGAAATTTGACGTTTTGACAGCTGTTTGGCATCAGTTGCTGCATATCCCGCCGTGTATGTTTTTATTTTATTGTTGCGTGGTGCTAATCTTTAGTCTGTCGGTAGTGGGCCGCCAATCATGGCAGCGTCTGGTTCAAAGCGGAAGTTCGATGCACTCGAAGAAGACGAGATTATTCAACACATGGAGAATGATTGTGGTGGTTCATCTTCTGAGGAAGACGAAAATGAGTGGTTTGATAAGATGAAGGTGAGTCTGACAGTGAAAGTGATTAAGGGAATGAGAATCAAGAAGAAGAATCAGATGAAGATGAAGTGATTTATAGGTTTCAACCTTTTCCGCCATGCAGTGTTTCACGTCAGAAATTTATATTTTATAGTGCTAGTGGTGGTAGCAGAGCGTAGTTCTGTTCCAGATATATCGAAGAAAAAACACACTAGTCGGTGTGTAGTGCGTTGGATGAATGGACTGAGTCAATGATCTGGTGTCCGGATTTTAAGAAAGGACTTGCTGCCAAACCTTGTTTCAAGATTTTTCATACGGACAAAACTCTTAAGTTTTAATCAGGGGAATGACCTTGAAGTTAATGTGGAATTTATCAGAACGACGCTAGTTTGATAGGTAATTTGTGAACATGGTTCAGAGTATCTATTCTCTCAAGAATCCTACCTCTGTGGTGTAAACCCTCATTCGGACAGAACATGGAAGTTTGGGTCAGTGACCCTGTAGGTAATGTTAGAATGTTTCAAGATGTCTGAATTTCAGTAACATGATAATGGAATTGATTGGCATTCCTTTCTTGTACGTATTATAAAGCCTAATTCGAAAAACATTGAAGTTCTAAGCAGGTAAATAACCTTGGAGTTACTGTAAAAATGGTTTAAATGTCTCTACAAATATGCTTAATACATTAAGATTCCTATATTATACTTAAACGCGACTTTATTATAGCTAATATCCCCGCTAACCTTTCCGCCTCTTCTCTCATAACAATTGACTGGAGAATATGCACATGGCAGGTTACACCAAGCGCTCACAAATACCTAAGAGGTCAATATGTAAAAAATCGAATCCATTCGAAGTTGATACGATTCATGAAAAGCGAGCCAAAAACGTATGTCCTTAAAGTTTTTTGATAGCACCAACCATTGACCAAAAGGGGGAGTGGGAAATGAAGTTTATAGAGATACAAATATCATACCTCCATAAAAAGGCAAAATATCAAAATTGTTGAAAATGGTCGATAATACTCTAAATATTTCCTAAAACTTTTGTCTGAAAGAATTGCTGATATGACTAACCGTTACGCCAAGGGAAGAGAAAAATATTTAAGGAATTAAAAGAGAAAGCGAAATTGATGAGGTAAGAGCCAGCAGAGGTTACCATGACAACGACAGCTCACGGTATCATATTCAGATTTCTGTCTGTCTCTATGGGAGATAATATTTCGCGTGAAGCCGTAACAGACCGTTAGATAGCTAGACATCAGTGTCGAACCCTTGCATAAAATTAGTGTGGCCACAAGAATGAAAATAGACTCCAAATGACGGAAAGGTTACCGCACCCATAAGACAATGAAATGTTAAACATATGCATAAAACACGAAAAACAAAGTTACTTCAGGTCAAACTTTAAGTAGTTTCTCACAATGAGGAGTATGAGGTCTACGAAAACCTCCACATTTTGCCTAATTTAGCCGGTCCGAGTGCTAAATAAAGGCGATAATTAGAAGAATATTCTATATTTTTAAATGTTGGATCTGGGTATCAAAATTCTGTTCATGCAAAATTTCATCTTAATCCGATGGGTAGTTTTTGCGTGAAAGAGTAACAGACAGACAGGTTCCATATTGCGTGGTTGAGTGTAAGAGAGGGCCTTGAGCCCTAACTTTGCCAATACTGAAGACATAACATAAGTAAATAAAACAGACACCGCTACATCTTTAAGTAGATTTCATGAGAAAGCTCTGTATTGCGACTTCAGGAAAATGTTGACACATCTTCGCGTTTCAAAAGTTTATATGTATAAATCAATTTCTTGTAGTCACGATAACTATCGTCATTTCTCACCAATCACGTTAGAATTTTTATATAAAATATATAACCATTGAAAATCTCCGTCGAGTTCGTTAAAGGGCACACTCGAACCCGGGTGTTGGAAATAAGGGGCTTTATTTCGAAAGAGTGAAATATTGCTGTAACTTTCTTGGTATGTAAAAACTCGAAACCTTTCAAAATTAGTACGGTACTTTTCTTCCATTAAGGGCCAAAATCGTATCCCAGTGAAGGATTTTGATAGCACCAATTATTGACCGCAGTGGTTGGTAAAATAGATTTTTGAAAGAAGAATAATCATACGTCCTTTAATATTCACAATATGAAAACCATTTCAAATGGTCAAAAGCCCTCAAACATTACCTGAAACCTTTGTCAGAAAGAGGTTTTGCTATGACCCGTCTTTACGCCAAGAGCAAATGTTTTCGGAATTATACGATGATTTGGGGCTTCTCGTGTGCTAAACACATGAAACGTTTGTAGGCATAGAATAATTGGTAAATTTAGTGAATTCCAAATATTTTTCTTTGCATAGTGAAATGTACCTCCGCCTTCCTTTGTGCCCATTGGGATTTTATGTATTCTTTAAGTTACCTTTACGTTTCCACATGTCATGTTTTTAATGCCCTCGGGAACGCTAACAGTATGCATTTATAAATTAAGAAATATTAGTCAAGGTGAAATAGCAAAAATGGCAAAAGGACGGCCGGATGCCTTTCCCAATGCCCACTTCAGCATATGAAAGAAGGACATTTGGACAAACACCGCTGATGCAGATATTCCCGTAGAGTAGTGGTTCCCAACCTTTGACAGCTGACGCCCCCCTTTTCAGATACGGGTGGTCATTCTCTCCCCTCTTCGATAAACTGATTTGGAGGATACAGACCTAACCTAATAACTCTACATAATGGAATAATTATTTCTGAAAAAATAATATGAAGTACGCGCTTCATATCTGTTATATAATAACTTCATTTTAGCACAATACGAAGAACACAATATTACAATAACTCCTTAAATTAGTCAACAAATGTCAGTGAAAAGGTTGACACGGTTTTCTCTTGATAAGATTCGGTATGATTGGTTTGGGATTTGACTGAGCACGGCAGAGATCACTAGCAACATCAAGCCGACAGCGCTGCTTTGTTTTTATGTCACTCAGCGTTGAAAATCCAGACCCGCACAAATATGTCGTTGAAAATGGTACAAATACACGTAATGCAACTTTGGCTATTTCAGGATACACTGCAATACAGTTTACCCATAAGTCAATCAGTCCTAATATTTTGGAATCGTCCCTCAGGCTTGATTTTGCTCCTTACAACACAGCAAATAATTCCTTATTTCCCCTCCAACCTCGCGGCGCCGCAGAGGGTTGTGCCAACAGTTGGCAAGGACCAGTGCTTTTGATCGATTGACTTGGCGCGACAATCATTTGGAGGGATTCGAAAAATGATTATTACGGCACAGAAAATTGTAATATTCGAGTTTCAAAAATATTTAATACAGAAATCACTTTTCGTCCCCCAGATTGAAAATCCCTGCCCTAGAGCAGGGGTTTTCAACCTTTTTCAACCATCGTACCCCTTTAAAAAAAGTTAACATCCTGCGTACCCCCTACTAACCTTTCTTAGGTAGTAATAATGGTAAAATGTAAAACTTATTTAGTTAGTATGGTTTAACCTTTGTAATTTTATAAGGAAAGATATTTTAGTAAAACAAAATATAGTGGTTGTTTTTCAGTTCCTTTTCCCAAAGGGTGATTTTTTCAATCATTGCGTTAGTTTTCATTTCAACATAGAACATATCAGAAACACTACCTTGCATACGCTTATTCCAAATGTTCAGTTTTTCAAAAATATCACTTAAATAGGCCAATTTTAAAAGCCAACCAAAGTCATTGAGTACTGATGATTAATTAGAATTGTGCTCGGTAAAGAAGAGATGCAATTCTTTGTGGAGTTCAAATACACGCGCCGTAAATAACTCATACAGTAGTCACGGCACGAAGCTCACTGCGCATGCGGATCGAGTAGAAGGATGGCCAGCCACGTACTCCCTGAAATGTTTCGCGTACCACAGGTTGAGAACCTCTGCTAGATGATGAGATAGACAAATTTCTATAGTTTGAGGCAATTCTTTCAGTGCTGTCTATGCAAACTGTCGAGACAACCATCCAAAAGACCGGGGGAAGGGTATCAAAATGGACGTTGTCGCACATGGAAAAGTGATTGCGATTGTTATCAAGTGACCTGTTAGAATGAACCGTCCGTGGACTTGTTTAGTAAGCACAGAATAATAATTGTATATCTTCAAACGGTAGAAATTGTGTCACTCATTTGTTGAATCTACTCGTGCGCCACCTATTGTGAAATGAATGTATTGAGCCAGAAACCTTTCCTAGAGTGAACACAACAACTCACCACAGTTACATCGCAATCGGGTGAATGGTATATGAACGCATACGGGACTTTGTTGAAACGATTCGCGCACCGTCGCTCATTAGTTAAAACTACTCGTGCGCTACCTATTGTAAAATGGATTTACTAAGCCAGAAACCTTTTCTGGAGTGTGCACAATTCACAAAGGTTTCATCGCAATCGAATTAATGGTAAATGAACGCATACAGGACTTCGTTGAAACGATTCGTGAGCCGTCGCTCATTTGTTTATTCTAGTCGTGCACTACCTATTGTTAAGTTGCTTTACTAAGCCAAAAACCTTTCATAGAGTGTACACATTACACCAAAGTTTCGTCGCAATTGGATGATTGGTAAATGAACGCATACTTCGTTGAAACGATTCGCGCGCCGTCGCTCATTAGTTGAATGTACTCGTGTGCTACCTATTGTAAAGTGGATTTACTAAGAAGCCAGAAACCTTTCCTGGTGTGTACACAACAATTCACTAACGTTTCATCGCGATCGGAAGAATGGTATATGAACGCATACTCGTAACGATTCGCGCGCCGTCGCTCATTTGTTTAATCTGATCGTGCGCTACCTACTGTAAAATGTATTTACTAAGCCAGAACCCTTCCCTGGAGTGTATACATTAACTCATCCGAGTTTCATCGCAATCGGTTGAATGGTGTATGAACGCATAGGAGACATACATACATACCTAGGTACACACATATAAACTATCACGTAACATTGATGTTTATATACAGGTATATAGAGTAGAAAATTCCCACTGTATGTAATTATACGGGTAATTATAAAACAACAATCTAATTAAAACACAAATAAAAAACATGTTTCACATTTTCTTACCCCGTCTGCTTGGGTGAGAGCCAAGCATCTACATTACTCACCGATGTACCACATTGACTTAAGAACTCGACAAAGGGCACAAGGAGTACCTTTGTTATTGGAAATAAGGAAAATCTTTAGCATAGTATAAAATATGGGCTTATCGTTAGGGCACACTGCTCCTCCCCTTAATACACAATCCTGAACGTATGATACAACAATTTGTATTTCAACGAGCTACTACAACCAGCAATCAAATATACTTGACAATGAGTTATAACTATACCAATGCATTTAGAAGAAAGTTGGCTATATGTTCTCTACTGAACATTTAGCTTAAAAATATTTTAATATCAAGTGTCATTTCATATACCACAGTTTGGTAGTAACACAAATATTATGTTATTTATTTAGCGTATGCCACATTACAATATTAAATTATCACATACATGAGACTTGATATACTTTTTTGCTAATAAAGAACAACTATCTACATAGACCTTTATACAAATAATCAAGTTCTTAATGAAGCATACAGCATCCGTTGTTACTGCTAAAAAGTCGTTGAAGTCTCCACAATGCGCATGGTCATTTAAGTGATTAGTTATCTGTTTCTCAGCACCACCGTCACATTTAGGAGAAGAGACTTTTCCCCACCTATGAAGCGTATCTGCACATCTTCCATGGCCAGTGCAGATACGATTGAGGGTGTCCACACAGCACGAGTTTAATCAAATCCCGATGGTTTTCGCAGGATATAGGGCATGTTACCTCATTGATCAGGGCAGTGTTGTTGCCAATTTTGGCTCCAGGAGAGGCGAATGTCGAACTTCTCTTCTGACAGAATTCTGGCTGTGTAAATAGCGAGTGTCTTTATCTCAGCCGTTTTCGCTCCACATAGGCTGCATCGCTTATCAAAGGCAGCTGGGGATTATCCATTATCTTCTGATATTCTCGTACGAGACGACTCTTCCTTCTAGCATCAGGCGGTGGGATATGACTCAGAATGAGCAGGCAGTAAGTGGGAGTAGATCTATGGTCCCACCAATAATACGTTTGGTTTCATTCACCTGCGTGTCGACTTTATGTGTTTAAGCGCTGTTTATCCACACCGATGCGCAGTGGAATAAACCAACCCAAGAGCTGAAGTTTTTAGTGTGTCTGCTGAAGGTCCCCAACCAATACCACACGATTTATGCAAGAGGTTGTTCCTACTCCTCAACTTGGCAGCTATCTTCGTAAGATGTTCCTTATAGGAATGTATCCGATCCAAAATAATCCCTAGATATCATTAATATCATTAATTGTGGTTACCAAATACAATTTACTGACCAATATTACTTACAGCCAACACACACGTCATTTTAAATAAACCTTCTATACATCATCAGTGGTCACCTTTTATAATCCACAACACTTCTCTGATTATCGGCTTCGCTGGCGTAGTTGGTAGCATGCTCAACTTCTATGCCCAAGATTACGGGTTCAAGTCCGGCCGAAGTCGTCGGATATTTTAAGAGCGTTAAAAACCCTCAGTACGCCTTACTTCGGAGGGGAAGTAATGCCGGCGGTCCCATGTCATAGATATATGGCATGTTAAAGAACCTTCCACTAATTACACCTGTGTGAAGCTAAATTATATAGGTAAACAACGCTCTTAGGTTCCTACGTTCGTTGCCAAGATCCGCCTGCGGTGGCGGCTGGTAGGTAAGTTCTGAACCAGTAGTCATTGACGGTGGCGTTTGGTGGCAAAAGTTGGAACTATTTGAAAAATTCAAAAGTCTGCAGCCCTTACTTGAATTAAAAAAGAGATAACACTCACTAATACAGTCATCACATTTAACACCGGTTATCAGACAGATTCTACACACACCCAAAGTACACAGGGCTACATGACCGCGTTGTCGCAGCCTCTAATCTTAGGAACCAACCATCCAACCATCATCGAAAGTCAAAATGGGTAATTATGATCATATCCGTTTCACTCTTTTCTCAAAATTTCCATAAATTTCACACGACAACATGAGATTAGGCGGGAAATCAAGTATTCAATAACCCTTACCTGAAAGTAATTTTACATGAGATATTTATCACAAAATAACCAGCTTTTATGTGCAAAGAAGGGTGGCGGCGAGGTACCGGTACTTAATTAGATGACACGCTTCGATCGTCGAGCGATCATCATCTGATACTGGTCACTTATGCTTGTACAAGGTACGATGTTTTATTACACTTATGCACAAACATATACACAATGTTTAGATTACAAACGTTTGTAAAAACGTGGGTAAATTGACAATCTTATTTACATATATCATTGCTCAGTTGGTATGAAGGACTTCTCTGGTTGTTGCATTATTATTAATGTAGTTTACATATGATAACATGTGGTTTATTGTCCTTTTTTGTCGTGTAGCCTCCTGAGAGGCCGAGTGCAGGTCTTTCTAGTCGACGCCCGTGAGCGACCTGCGCGTCGGGATGAGAGATGGAATGGATGAAGATGAATGAAACAGGGCAAGGATGTGGAAGGAAGCGGCCGTGGCCTATCAGAAGGTACTGTCCCAGCATTTGCCTGGTGTTGAAAATGGGAAACCACGGAAAACCATTTCAAGGACAGACGACGGCGGGGCTCTAACCCACGCGTCTACCGAGTCAGCAGAGAGCTTGGCCCCTTGACCTAACGCAGCGCTTTAGCCCGCGTAGCCACTACTGTCGGTGTTTATTGTCCTATTATTGTAACTAACAACAGATGTGATGTTGTCTAGACTACATTTCACTTATGATTCTAATTCAACCGTTTCTATTTAAACTGATAGCCGATTTTAATATGGCAAATTCACAACTGATAGAATACAATCATTAGAGTTGAATGTGGTTTTATAAACTTGGCTAGAATTTGATCATGAGTCCTATTCGGCATCCGTAATCGCTTTCTCGTCTCTTCGGAGGGTGATTTAATACTTGTTTCACCGCCTAATGTAATTGGACGCAATTTGTGTTGAACGACTGGAAACCTTTCTATAATAGAACCACGCAACAACAGAAAATAACTTCCAATGCTTCCATATTGTAATTGTTCTCCAAGCCCTCTATGCAGCTCGTACGGTATCATTATTGAAATCTTAGGTTATCACATTCTTTTATCACAAATCAAGAACTTAGGACCAGGAACAATCCAATGGCTGGTGAATATCATGAATGGAAGCATCGAGACCCTGCACTTACCAAAGCTGTTGAGGAAAGCTCACGTGGTCGCACTGCTAAAACCAGGCAAGGAACCAACTGATGCAAAGAACTTCCATCCTGTCTCTCTCCGTTGCCATCTACACAAGGCATTTGAAAGGTTGATGCTTGAATTATTTGCAACATTCATTGATACGTAATGATATGAAATTATTCATATTAATAAAGTTTCCTTCTTGACGTTATAATCATAAGTAACATTCCATGAGTGTTTATTAAATTTATACATTGTGGGGTTTGAAGCCATTTTTTCAGTGTTGCCTAAGTAAACAAAAGTTAGGTGCTTTTCAGTCGGTCAACACGAATGTCCCCAAACAGAGCTGGGTTATGCCCTAATCCTGAAATAAATTACATGAGATTAATAAATACACTAGGATGACCATTTTCGATAGTCAAGCGATCATCATCAGATCCATTACACTTAGGCTATAACATCTATGTTTGAGAATAGAGGTTTATTTATTTATCGTATGGCTTTTAGTGCCGGGAGTGTCCGAGGACATGTTCGGCTCGCCTGAGTCTGTAGCTGCTTCCAGTGGACACCCTAAAGGGCGAGCTACAAGAATAGAGGTGAATCATATTTACTATATGAACAATTATTTAGTTGCAGTATTGGTAATGCAACTGTCGGTGTATGCTAAATGTAGTATATCTAATGTTAGGTGAAATGCTAAAATGGTGATAGAAATCCGGAGTTTGTCTGTTTGGGGTGACTATATGGTTGTAAAAAAACAAAAATGGTTATACGGTAATAATACAGGCTGATACTTATCTGGTTGTCTTCCTGGCTGGAGCTTCGAGCAGGTTCGTGTTCACTCTAGCACCAGTTGTGGTCGACTGAACCCGGGTGTTAACTGGACGAAACTGGTTTTTCCTTTCTCCCCCCTTTGTTCCTATGTGCTGTCTGAGGTCAGTGCAATGTGTATTTGTGTGACGTTGCCAAATCTAGATAAGAATGTATGTTATTGAATACAGGAAGGTCTACAACTATTAAAGACCGTGGAAATGTCTTCGCCACGCGTGGACTAAAAAGCCATTTGAACTAAGCGCTGCTCGGTCTATTGAAGACGTCCCGGCACCTGTAATACTGCCGCGCATACCGGCCTAGGTTTATTGCAGAAAAAAGTACATAGTACACCTGATCCAGATAACATTTACCTATTAACCACCGCTATTTCCCCCACTTTTTAATCTAGCTTGGCTATATCGCTAAGTTGTGTCTTGTTTCCGACAGAGTGTGGTTTTTAGTAGAGTGAAAAGGGGTGAACTCTCCATAAAAGTGTGCTCATTTAGATTGTTGAGATTGTTTCGTTTGGCTAGGTGAATCTCGATTGCTTCCCTTATGTCGAGAGCTCTGCTTTTCGATTCGTAATGAATTATTTTTAGGTCAGTCTCGATGTTAGGAAAGCTGTGCCCCGTGTCACACCTATGTTTGCATATGGCTGAATGTGTTCCGTATTTTATCGCATTTCTAAGTTCATTATAACGTGTGTCTACTCGTCTTACACCCTGTCCAATGTAATTAGCTTGACAACCAGTGTCTTGGTATGTAATACAATATACCCCTGACTTTGAATACGGGTGTTGTTTATTTAGAATACTATTTTGCAGGTGCCTACGGGTTGTATTGTTCGTTGTGAGTGCTATTTTTATGCCTTGCTTTTTTTGTAAAGATTAGTGATTTTATATGTGTTCGTATTCACATAGTTGAAGCGCGCAAATTTTTTCTCATTACTGTCCGGTTTGGGAATGGACCAAATTATAACCAAACATAAAAATAAAGATGAAACCATTCCCAAACTGGACAGTCATGAGAAAAAATATGTGGGACAGTGAGTTATTTGACGACAGATACGCAGTATTTAGACATGGCAGGGACGTATAACTAGCAAGAAAGGCTAGAGGAGCAGTTAAAAGGGATTTCAGGGTCAAGCTATGTACTGAATATAAAAGACAACAAAGTGAATCACTTACGTTTTTATATTCTCAACAATTGTAGGAAATTATTTATAAATATTGTCTATATAACGCCCTCTTCTGGCCTTCCTGATTACCAGGATTACTTTAACTATGTTGAAAACATTGAAAACTTTATGGTGTCTATTTTTATCATAATGGGTGATTTCAAATTACATGAAATTAAATATATCAGTAGGTTAGTAGTGATAGTCTAAACGCACTCATTTTATTTGTCCGATTGTACATGCTCAGCCATGTAAAATAATTAATATCTGGCGAACCCATGGTCGAATTTTAACAAATGAGGTGTCGTTGGACTCGAGCTGAAGGGGGCTTTGCTATGGAACACTTGAAAATTTTTGTTTTATAAAGTAGGCGAAAGTTCGAAAACCAAACATGATAGAACGTTGTGCCATGGTTCAAACGATTGGTCTCTGTGTCATTTAATTTTTATAATAAAACTTCTTTTTTTCTTCTGAAAAATGTTCAATTTTGAAATTCATATATTTTGAAAACTATGAATTATACAAAAAAGTTTCTTTAACATAAATGAAAGGTCCCTACCCTCTTTACCCCCAAAATAAATTTCAATTCTCTAGGACAAAAACGTGCAGTAGTGCTAGAATGGCGGTTCTACTGCAAGTCACGTGTGTGCTTGAATACGCATGGCTATGATGGGAAACGGTTAGATGGTGGGGTGGACTAGGGTCGATTGAGGGGTCGTTTGGATGGTATTTTTTCCGCTCTATTTGATGGTGAGGTTATTTCATAAAACGGGTGGAATTTGGAAAAGCAATTTGGGGTAAACATGTTGTTTTGCCATTTTTGGTAATATCTCAGGAACGCCCAAGACTAGAAAAAAGTTGACATGTCATTATTTTCTTTGCGTTGTCTTGTTGCTGAGGATATCTGTGTCGAGTAGGAGTGAAAACCCGTTTTGTGGTAAAACCATGATTTTAGACTTTTTCTTATATCTGACGAACCAATGATGCCAGAGGCGTGTACGAGGTATGCAAGGACTAGGGGTGACGTCCTCTTTGCTATGGACCACTCATTATATTTTTAGCCTACTTTTCACATTTTGCAAAAATGAGGAAAAAGTAGACTTATGAGATCGGGCAAATGTGTGTCTGTCTGTCTGTCTGTCCTTCTGTCTGTCTGTCTGGCTGTGTGTGTGTCCCCCCCTATCAACTCCTAAACGGCTCCAGCTATCGAAACAAAATTTGGTAGGAGTAAAGATCTATACTTGAATATCTCACGGCCATATTTGAAAATGATGTCAGTGCTACCAACTGCTAAAAAATCGCAATTGAAATTTGAGCTCCATGTTGGATATCTTGGAAAGTATGAATGGCAGCTATTTCAAAATTGGCACACGTACAGATCATAATATTTCAGTTTAATTTCCAGGAGGCCAAACATGGCAGTGTTGCCAAAATGATTATAAGCCTCCTGATAGGTCCAATTTTTAAATGCATATAACTTCTAGACTATCAATTGGAATTCAACCAAATTTCGTATGTTGTATGTGTACATAACCAGATATGACTGAGCGTATTCTTAAGACCTACCAGGGCTGCCAACTGTTAATAAATGCTCCTAATTTATTTTATCCAAATACCAATATATCAGAAAGTATGCAAGCCGACAGCTTTAAACTATGCACACGTATAGTACCTGACATTCTATATTAATTTGGAGTAACTTATACACGTCAGTGCTACCAACATGATTCTAAGCCTGCTGACAGGTCCAACTTTAAATACATGTAACTTCCATACTATCATTTGGATTTCAACCAAATTTTGTATGTGCTATGTGTACCATAACAGATATGACTATGCGTATTCTAAGGAAAAACCAGGGCTGCCAACTGTTAATATGTGCTGTCCTTATTTTTGTTACCCTAATATCAATATATCAGAAAGTATGCAAGCCAATAGCTCTAAACTTTGCACACGTATAGTACCTGGCATTCTAGACGAATTTGGAGTAACTAATATACGTCAGTGCTGCCAACATGATTCTAAGCCTGCTGATAGGTCCAATTTTAAAATGCATGTAACTTCTATACCAACTAATGGATTTCATTCAAAATGGGCACAACAATAGATCATATTATTTCAGATTATTTCTGACCAATACATGCATGACATTGTTGCCAACATGATTTTACGCGCGCTGTTAGATCCAATGTTTAACTGCATGTAACGTCCATGCTATTCATTGGACTTCAACCAAATTTTGTATTTTGTACCTTAAGAGATGGAACTAAGAATATATTCAGTCATCAGGGCTGCCAACTGTAGTGCTCTATTAGGATACATTATGCCAGGTATACAGTATTTCGAACTAATTGGAAATTTCGATATTAGCAACTTAATTTCGTCATTATTCTAGATAGGTTCATATTCTGTAGAATAATCATTGGCATGAAAAGTAGGCTGTATAGTTCTTCACGGAACTTCTTGTTTTTTCTTATTTTGAATTTTTTTTGTTTTGAAAGTAGGTGTTAGATTGCACTATAGCGGCTTCGGTGGCGTAGTCGGTAGCATACTGAACTGCTGTGCCCAAGATAGCGGATTCAAACCCGGCCGAAGTCGTCGGATGTTTTAAGAGAGTTAAAAATCCTTCAGTATGCCTTCCTTCGGAGGGGAAGTAAAGCCGGCGGTGCCATGTCGTAGATTTATGGCATGTAAAATATCCTTTCACAGACTAAACTTGTGTAAAGCAAAATTGTTAGGATAGATTTCGTCAGAACGCTCTATCAAAGTTCTAGCGTTCACCACTAGGTATCATTGATATCTGGTGGTGAAAGTTGGAATTACTTGAAATTGTACGGAACTTGTAGTTCACTCATTAGGGTGTCCGTTGGAAGCAGCTAAAGACTCAGGCGAGCCGAACATGTCCTCGGACACTCCCGGCACTAAAAGCCATACGATAAATAAATAAACAAATACTTGCACTATTTTTTAAAAGTTTTTGGTTTCCTTTTTTTTTTTGAAAGTAGGCGATAGTTTGAAAACTAAACATGATAGAACGTTGTGCAATGGTTCAAACGAATGGTCTCTATGTCATTTAATTTTTATAATAAAAGTTTTTTTTTTTTTAAACAGTTCAATTTTTAAATTCTTATAGTTTGGAAACTAGGAACTCTAAAAAAAGTTTGTTTAACATAAATGAAAAGTCCCTACCCCCTTTACCCCCAAAATAAATTTCAAGTCTCTAGAGCAAATACTTGTAGTGCTAGAATGGCGGTTCTACTTCAAGTCACGTGTGTGCTTGGATACGTATGGATATGTTGGGAAAAGGTTAGGTGTTGGGGGAGGACTAGGGTCGAGTGAGGAGTCGTTTACATGGTATTTTTTCCGTTCTATTTGATGGTGATTTTTTTAATGGGTGGAATTTGGAAACGCAATTTGGGGTAAACATGTTGTGTTGACATTTTTGGTAATATCTCGGGAACGCCTAAGACTAGAACAAAAGTTGACATGTCATTATTTTCTTCGCGTTGCCCTAGTGCTGAGGATATCTGTGTCGAGTAGGAGTGAAATCCCATTTTGTGGTAAAAGCATGATTTTAGACTTTTTGTTATATCTGACGAACCAATGATGCCAGAGGCGTGTACGAGGCGTCCACGGACTCGGTGCAACGTCCTCCTTGCTGTGGACCACTCATCATATATTTTTTTTAAATTGAGCAATTTTGGTTTTAAAAATAGGTGTTAGTTAAAAAACCAACATGATAGAATGTTGTGCAATGGTTGAAATGAACGATATCTATGACTTATTTTTTTAATAAAACGTTTTTTTGGATTTTTTTTTTAATACAGTACAATTTTGAAAATTTTATATTTTGGAAACTAGGAATTCTACAAAAAAGGTTTGTTGAACATAAATGAAAGGTCCCTATCTCCTTTACCTTGAAAATAAATTTTAAGTCTCTAGGTCAAAAACTATGCATTTTAAAACATTGTTTTATCTGTTTCTTTTTTTTATTCTAAATGAAACGTGGACATAGACAGAGAGCCGGTACCGCTAGGCGTGTGTTAAAACGAGGCTATCACCGACCATGGTGAATACAGCAAATGGCTATTTCAAGGGGGGGGGGGGGACAGGGCGAGGGGTAGCTTTCCGATATTTTTCTTATGACGAACGAATGAAGGCGAATATCCAAAAATGTGCAAAGCATGCTCTGATAATTTTACCCTGAAGGGGATATTTAGCGTTTTAGTCAACGGTGATGAGCGAGAACGCTCTCTGACACAGCAGACGGTTGTAGGATATGACCAAGTGATGAGTATGAACCCAAAGAGCCGAAACGGTAAGGTCATTGCCCTGAGATTTTATAAACTAATCATTGGACGTGGTGAAAGTATGTGGTTAACATGGTCATGTATTGAGAATGGATGCTTGCTAATTATTATTGTTTCTTCGGCTTATCCCAATCAATTGGGGTTACCGGAGCCAACCAGGCTCAGCTTGGTTTTGGCCGGGGATTTAAGACCCGATGCCCTTCCTGTCGCCACGTGATTTTCCAGGTGAAAATTCCACCCCGCTGTCAACGGGATTCGATCCCCGGCCGTTCGGGTGAAAGGGGAGCAGCTAAGCCACTGCGTCACCACGCTCCCCGATTATTATTATTGACACCTACACGCTTCGGGGGATAGGGTGGATGGTACTTACCTTGTCTTCAAAGGTCCGCTTCCCTACATCGCAACTCACCGCCAGTTGACATGCCCCAACAGAAGAGCACCTAAAGGCGGAAGAAGGTGGAGAAGAAGAAAACCCACAGGTTCGTCTACAGAAAAACCCCCGATAACCAACAGAACTGCCAACGACGAAATGATGCAACAACAGTAGCTTGCTTTAAAAGAGAATTTAATGTTAAATGAACAGTTCCACCAGAGAACAGAAAATGCATCAGCCAGCATAATATTACAAAAACTTAAAAACCCCACCTAGAATTCTCACTGTAGATAAAAACAAGGCTAAAGGTCTATACCAATTAACAATTACCTGAGGGGATACTAACGATATATTTAGTTAAGAGACCCAAACAAAATTTACAACAACTATAATTATTTTGGCAGGAAGTTTGATACATAAAAGGTAACATACTACCATGAAGTATTACCTGAAGTCAGAGAAGGAAAAAATAAAAAAAAAAATAATAAAAAAAAAAACTTAAACACTTAACATGTACCTGACATACTTTCAACTGAACCATGAGGTCCTCGGAGAATCAAAAAAAAGTAAATAGTGCAAACTTTACCATAAACAAGGTACCGAAAGATACACGCAGAAGTACTAAAATAGAAAACTCCAAAAAAGGAAAACCAAGGATAATTAAAAACCAAAACAAGTTAAACAACATCACCATGACCCATGAACGTGCACTTCAAACACACGCCAGAAACAAAAAACCCACAATGCACTACTGTCAACAAGTTACCATGGCGACCAGAAGAGTTGAAGGTATATCAGTACATCAAACGCCGAATTTTACATTAAAAATCTTCTCCAGTGAGAAAATAGGAAGATATAAAAAAAACTCTAGACATGACGAGATCAAATAGTATTTAAAATGCAAAGGATCAAAATAAAAACCAATCGACAAATGATCAAAATTAGGCCTACTGTTCAATTGATTAGTCTGGTCAGTACCAGAATATAACAAGAAGAAAATGCCTTAGCAAGACACCAAATAATAAAATTAGAAGAAAAACATAGAAGTGTTTCCCGGACTAATATTATTTAACAACATTTTACATATTCAGAGGTGACATTTCTAGGCCTAGTCAACCTTCAAAAAAAGTTAAACACAAGTACACAATGAAAAATATAGAGCTCCAACAATTTAAAATAAACAAAACATCAAAACATACCTTAATAAAGCCTTTTGGGGAGACACTAATATTTACAACACTAATGAGATATCCTTAAATGATTTATATAACCAAAAAAGGAGGATGGCTGCCAGCGGAACACGTAGAGATGCACACAAAAACATCATATCTCCTTATTAAGGCCCAAAAAAACACGTTCACGAATATCACAGATGGTAGTTGCACACCATATTCTTCATATATCATCAAAATAATGGGATATATCCCCAAGTTAGCGGAGACGAGGGCGAAAGCCCTCGTCCCAGACGAGACCCACAATTTGCGTCCTTCTCCAAAAAGCAATCAGTTACCAGTCATAATTCACAAGATGGAGGACAAGAGCGAAGAAGGTCTCCCATCATGCACCAAGTTTATTTAAATTTGACCAATCCAAAAGAGCCACATACTACGACAATGTGCATATCAAAATAATATTCACACGACACCATTAAAATAATTTGGCGGCATGATGCATAAATAGTCTTTTGTTTAATGACGAAGAATAATATACTTTTTCAAATATGTCTCGATTAGAGGCTGTTCCGGAAGACACCTATGTCTCGCTCTAGCGGTAGAAGACACAACCCCCAGCCAGTAGAGCCGACAGGCGCTGCCATCGAGTTCATTAGCCAAACCAAGGCATCAAAATAGATGCATAATAATAATGTTTGAGACAGGCTTTGCATGTCACAGTCTCCCTCCCTTAAGCGTGAACACCGTTCACGAACATGCCTAGGCATAGGCAGTACTCCATAACTAGTCGATTCACCAAACATTGTTTTCAGAAGATAATGTTCACCAATTAACTCCAATTGATGGAAAAAACCGCATCGTCTTGGTTAGGAAGAGTGCAGGTCAGATTATCAGTGAAGGGTTTGTTGATCTCCTCGCAAACCACTTAGTTAACAGCTTCACTGTGTCCAAAATTCTTCAGAAACGCATTACACCAGCACCTGCAGTGCTTACAGAGTCCGAGACGCGTTATGTAAATTTTCAATAAGTCCAATGTTGTTAGCTTTTGAAGAAGTAGGTGGATGCAATGTGCAAGATACCATGCGACGAGTGGGCAGCCATTTAAAAAACAGTCGTTAATCTTATTTCAAAAATAAAAGTTTACAGAAATTACTAATTCTTAATACATTTTATATATGAGAAATAAGTTAGAATTTATATGAAGAAAATCCTGACCATGCCCTAGATCCGTGCTCACAATAGTTCATTACCAAGGTTACGTTTTTACAGACTAGTTAGACTTTTCTAGATTACACGAGTTGAACGACCATACATTCAGAAGGAGCTACGGTAGAGGAATGACCACTGAAAATCCCAAGGAAACAGGTATACAAGATCACCATGAGTTAGGTCTCCCACCGAGTCCTACTTACATGTAAGCATCTTCTACGTAAACATCAAAATTAATTACAATTTTACAAAGTGTAGGCTATTACACGATGTTAAAATTTCACCATTAAATGGGAATTACCCAACAGTTACAAGCTGTATCCCAGCAGAATTTGCAAATACAATTCAAAATTCCCGAAGGAACAGATGCCTGAAGGCTTCAATGAAGATTTGGGATACTCTATATTATACAAAATATCAGTTTAAAAATTTATGGTACCATTTCTTCATTACAAATCTCTCCACCTCGTTTTATGTGCGACAGATGCACTCTGGATATTTTATTGGGCTAAGGGCTTAGAAAAAGAAAATTAATTAAGCTGACATGTATGCATCTACATTTGTTGGTTCGTGATCGCACACATTGCTTGGCATGGGGACAATGAGAAATAAAAACACCCTTACAGAAACGACAAAAAACAAAGGGGAAATGGCAGCGCAGAAAACAAAACACCAGTACACTAACACAAGGAACGAAATTGAGGTTCGACACCAGATGACTATACAGCCGAAATCCGCATGGGTGAGAAAAATCCAACATAAAAGAACTAAGTTCAACAGTACGAGAGGTACAAATGAGGTTTCCTCGTTCAGGTTTAAGACACGAACACGTACAACCAAAGGATGCCCAACATGGCCCGAAAATACATTTATATGAGGAAACAAGCCGCTCCTTCGAAAGACGAGACTAACAGAAAACACTAACGCACCATTCCTAACGATTTAAGCAGAAAAAAATTAGAATTACCAGTCAAAAGCAGAAAATTTTAATCAAGTTACAGTGGCTGATGACCGTGATTGCCATAGCAAGAATTAAACAGAAGGCCTATGTCATTTACAGTTAACATGAGGCAACTGATGGCCCTGATTTCCAGCAACAACAGATTACTGGCTTTAATCGCAAAACAAGCTGACTTACAGAAGCTGATGACCACAATGTCCAAAAGAAATTTAACTCCAGTAAATTTTGAAGACCCTATATTAATTAACTAACCGAAAAGCACATTACATTATGGCTGTTCACGAACTGAGACCACATATTCACCACAAAATATTCATCGCACAACATACTCAAATAGCGGAGATACATAAGTTTTAACCACCCACAAAAATAATTCCCATTAATCTCAAATATGCAAGTTATGTAGTCGTAGAGACATCATGTTACAAACAAATACAATTAAAAACACAATACCCTGACAATTACATTACATGACACATGCTCGCACGTCACCGTCCAGCTTAGTCCCATACCTGGGCCATGCGGATCGTGCAAGTCCTATATACAACTTGCCCAGGGATCAAACCAAGAAACAATCCCATACTTCTAACCTAGCTCACCCCAGACAGTAGATATCTCCACGTAAAACACACCTACATATTAGGTTTAGTTCAAAATTACAAGGAAAGCAACTAATAAAAATACGATCCTAGACTTACTTTTGCAAACACAACCACGCCTGAATTACCCCACCCTACAAATCTAAATCAAAATCTAACGTTAACACATTCACACAGCCACGATTTGCACAAAATACACACTTATCCCAGCACGATTGTAGCATAATATAAGTTTATGAACAAAAATTTACAAACCGCACACTGATATAAAAAAACATCTCAATACAAACACTTACCTTGAATAAGTTTGGGAAGAATTTCTAGCAAATTAATAGTGACATGCACGTTAAATGTGCGCCTTGGCACCACAATAGGGACATAGGGAGGGCTGAATTCCATAGGTTAGCCCTTTTAATCGGACTACACTTCGCCATAACACCAGTAGGCGTGACAGTTCCATAAAAAATATATCACGAGGACAGCATATCACAACAGAACTCCTTGCAAAAGAAGCATATAGGAACACAACAGTCTTCTTAGACACCAACACTGCCTCGACAACTGCAATTTCGACAAATAAAATCATGCACAACGTTGCTCAGTATTGCAGACGTCATCCCTTGCTTGGCTCCAGAACAGGAAGCTAAAATACAACAAATTGCTACAAAATAGACGTTACAAATCACAGGGCGAACCGCTTCAGGCAGGGCTCCCCGATGCCTTCACTCGCAGCATGTAGGCTATCAGGACATCAAAAACCCACATATCCCATGCCAAGAAACATTGCCAGTCACTTACCAAACTTCTTCTTCATTGGCAATGTTGCATCATTAATAGGACATAATTCACCACAGAAACCTTGCTTGGAACAGGTCACTTCCATATATCACCAAATGGATTTTTAGGGGCATAGGCTACATGAAAACAAACAAAACGACAAGGATTAATATAAAATAACAATAAGCACACTGACATGACACATTCCACCAGTAACCACCCTATCAGCATCAGAAGGGTCCATAAACAAGCCTGCGGGTAAGGGGGAGGGGATAGCTGCCGAAGCGAAAAACAACCACGCTCTGCTACCAAACTGACACCTACACGCTTCGGGGGATAGGGTGGATGGGTCTACTTACCTTGTCTTCAAAGGTCCGCTTCGCTACATCGCAACTCACCGCCAGTTGACATGCCCCAACAGAAGAACACCTAAAGGCGGAAGAAGGTGGAGAAGAAGAAAACCCACAGGATCGTCTACAGAAAACCCCCCGATAACCAACTGAACTGCCACCGACGAAATGATGGAACAACTGTAGCATGCTTTAAAACAACATTTAATGTTAAATGAACAGCTCCACCAGAAAACAGAAAATGCATCAGCCAGCATAAAAATACAAAAACTTAAAAACCCCACCTAGAATTCTCACTGGAGATAAAACAAGGCTAAAGGTCGATACCAATTAACAATTACCTCAGGGGATACTAACGAAACATTTAGTTATGAGACCCGAACAAAATTTACAACTATAATTATTTTGGCAGGAAGTTTGATACATAAAAGGGAACATACTGCCATGAAGTATTACATGAAGTCAGAGAAGGAAAAGCCAAAAAAAAAAAAAAAAAAAAACTTAAATACTTAACATGTACCTGACATACTTTCAACTGAACCATGAGGTCCTTGGAGAATCAAAAAAGTAAATAGTGCAAACTTTACCATAAAAAAGGTACCGAAAGATACAAGCAGGAGTACTAAAATAGAAAACTCCAAAAAAGGAAAACCAAGGATAATTAAAAACCAAAACAAGTTAAACAACATCACCATGACCCATGAACGTGCACTTCAAACACACGCCAGAAACAAAAAAAAACCACAATGCACTACTGTCAACAAGTTACCATGGCGACCAGAACAGTTGAAGGTATATCAGTACATCAAACGCCGAATTTTACATTTAAAAAATCTTCTCCAGTGAGAAAACAGGAAGATATAAAAAAACTCTAGACATGACGAGATCAAATAGTATTTAAAATGCAACGGATCAAAATAAAAACCGATCGACTAATGATCAAAATTAGGCCTACTGTTCAATTGATTAGTCTGGTCAGTACCAGAATATAACAAGAAGAAAATGCCTTAGCAAGACACCAAATAATAAAATTAGAAGAAAAACATAGAAGTGTTCCCCGGACTAATATTATTTAACAAAATTTTACATATTCAGAGGTGACATTTCTAGGCTTTGTCAACCTTCAAAAAAAACTTAAACACAAGTACACAATGAAAATATGGAGCTCTAACAATTTAAAATAAACAAAACATCAAAACATACCTTAATAAAGCCTTTTGGGGAGACACTAATATTTACAACACTAATGAGATATCCTTAAAGGATTTATATCACCAAAAAAAAGGAGGATGGCTGCCAGCGGAACACGTAGGGATGCACACAAAAACATATCTCCATATTAAGGCCCAAAAAACACGTTCACGAATAACACAGATGATAGTTGCACAACATATACTTCATATATCATCAAAATAATGGGATATATCCCCAAGTTAGCGGAGACGAGACCCACAAATTGCGTCCTTCTCCAAAAAGCAATCAGTTACCAGTCATAATTCACAAGATGGAGGACAAGAGCGAAGAGGGTCTCCCATCATGCACCAAGTTTATTCAAATTTGACCAATCCAAAAGAGCCACATACTACGACAATGTGCATATCAAAATAATATTCACACGACACCATTAAAATAATTTGGTGACATGATGCATATATAGTCTTTTGTTTAATGACGTAGAATAATATACTTTTTTAAATATGTCTCGATTAGAGGCGGTTCCGGAAGACACCTATGTCTCGCTCTAGCGGTAGAAGACACAACCCCCAGCCAGTAGAGCCGACAGGCGCTGCCATCTCGAGTTCATTAGCCAAACCAAGGCATTTTAGAGGGCACTTTAAATGGCAGAAGGTACCAAGACATCAAAATAGATGCATAATAATAATGTTTGAGACAGGCTTTGCATGTCACAATTATTATTATTACAGTAAAATGTTTAAGAATAATAATAAAAATAAGACACGTTTTCATTGCTAACACACACAGTCCTGCTTGCTGGAAACTGAATACAGTTACTTGGCGGTTTGGTGAGAGCAACTGTTGATAAGACAGGAATGTCTGCGTGGTCAGGAAGTACAGTGTTAGGTTACTTGGCTGGTGGCGGCTAGCAGGTATGACGTTTAAACAGAGACCACCATTTTGGTTCCTAGACAGTCGTTCTACCGATGTATAAGAGGCAGCCATTTTGGTTCCTTATTAAAAACATGAAACTAGTATAAGGTACGCGAATCTTATCGCTCTTGAGGAATGTGGGGAGGCGTGGGAACATGTGAGAGACAGAGATGAGTTGAAGGTCAAAACGCTGAGAAAACACAACACTCTCTGTTGCTAAGTAGACTGATAAGGATTGCGTTAGTGATGCACTTGCTGGTTCAGCAAACAGACGTATACAGTAGAGCTCTGAACCGAACTTTGGAATAAAATCCTTTTTGTTTTCGGTAAGTACATATTAATGAATATTTTTATGATGTAATGCTATTGAACCTTAAATTTGTAGTTATTAATAAGGTAATTAATTATTTTTTAATTTATTTGTTTGCAGATAACCGGTATACCTCACATGTCTGGGAGAGAAACCATTGCACTTTTGAGACCACTAGAAGGAAACGGCAACAAGCCAGTACAAGTCAAGGTGAGATTCTTTTAAACTAACTTGTTTCAATTTTGTTTGATATTTTATTTTATGAAATGCATGTATTAACCTGAATTTAGGTATTTATGGCAGTTTATTTTATTTATTTTTAGAAACTTGGAAAGATAAGTTTTACCGCTGTAGCAGTCGCTGTAAACCCGAGACGCTCTACAGTGCAACTATTGTTCCCAGGCAGTGAATTATTGAAAACTCAGGTAAGACTAACTTAAAGTGCTATCCCATTTTACTACTATTTAAACTCGAAGACAAAATTTAGTACCTGTACATGACTGCCACGATGACTGATTTCTAGGTTAAGAGCTGTGTATTGACAACCGGCACAGTACCATAATGGTTGTTGACCGGGAAAGTACACGGTCATGTTCTTTTTTTTTAAACAAAAATTTTAATTTAATTTATTGGTTGTTCCCCATGGACTTAACTAATATCCACAGGTTTGAACAAGATAATCTGGACAAAACGAAATTATATTCATAATTTTTGTTTATATATCCATTAAAGGTGGTTTCAGAAGGAATAGATCGTGTGCAGAACAAATTCTTAGTTTAAAATGGATATTAAAATATTACAACAACAGGCCAAAGAATATCTTAATCTCATTCGTTGATTTTGAGAAAGCGTATGAGTTAGTGGATAGGGATACTTTTTTTGACACATTGAAGGAATACCAAGTTGATCAAAAAACCATAAATTTAATAAAACTTACATTAACTAATACGATATCCAGAGTCAAATTTTTAAATGAAGTTAGCGAGCCCTTCTAGGTAAAAACTGGGCTAAGACAAGGGGACAGTCAATCACCACTGATTTTCAATTTGGTCTTGGATAAAGTCATGAGGACGTTTTGGGAGAAGAATGATTCAAGTCCTAAAATTGGTACAAAGAATCAGAACCTCAAAGTCAAAGGTTTAGCATTTGCTGACGACGTAGCGTTGTTTGCTGAATCAGAACAAGAAGCTATTAACCAAATTGATCAGTTAAAAGATACGGCGGAAAACGCGGGCTTACAGATTTCGTTGGTAAAAACAGAGATGATGATGACAAGTGATCAGAAATACACTAAGAAAATGATAAAATCAAATTATGAGAGCATCAGGGTCACTGACCGATTTAAATATCTTGGAGAAATAATTAGTAGCAATGGGACGGATAAATTGGCAATTGAGAACAAAAGAGGGAAATTGGAAAGATTAAATGTTTGTACAAAAAATATATACAATAAAAAGAACCTGTCTATCAATGCAAAATTACGACATTTTAATACAGTTGTTAGATCAGTCATCTTGTACGGCATGGAAACTACAAATATAACCGGAATGGAGAATTTGCACAAGATAGAAAGAAGAATTTTAAGAAGGATTTATGGTCCTAGGAAAACACAGGAAGGTTATAGACTGAGATCCAATGCAGAAATTTATAGTAAAATCGACAACCTTGAAGTGATGGTCAGTAAACGGCGACATCAGTTCTACGGACATATGGTCCGCATGGATTCCTCAAGGTTAAACAAACAAATTTTTGATAAAATCTGGAACTATAAAGGGCAAGGAGGCTATGCAAAACTAATGAAAGAAGAACTTCAAAAATTCAAAAATTACTGAAGAAGATTGTCTAAATCGAATAGAGTACAGAAAAAGAATTTTTGGCCTCAAAATTCTTGTCGGGGAGAAGAAGAATCTCAACAGAGGAGAATGGACTGCTGAAAGAAGAGCTGCGCAGTCGACCTGGATGAAAGACTTCTGGAAGAGAAAGTAGGAAACTAGACCTATAAAGAAGTGATATTTGCGTGGTCCTTGTTGGCATCGAATGACTGCAGCTTTATAAAAAAATAAGTAGATGGCTTATTGTTCATGACGACATACAGTTTATTTTTTAATTGTGTTTTTTATGTTTTTAATGCTAATTAACGTAAAAGTTGTATTTACTAGTATTGAATGATTGATTGATCCATTGATTGAGTGATTGGTTATTTTGTTTGTTTTTAGGAGTGGTAATGCCCTATTAACGTAGTGAACAGACAGTGCACAAGCTTACATTATGGTTCAATGTACTCTGTGCGCTTGTGCAAAGTTAATAACTTCCAATAAAAAAAGTTTTATTAAAAAACATGGCTTGAGTACCCAATACAGCAAGTGAGCATGTCGGTTAACCACGTCCGTTAAATTTAAAATGAGAAAACGATCGTTGGTTAACATTTGAATCCTGACCTGTAGGCTGTTTGTCAGCACATAAACTTGCTGGAGCTGGTTATTATTACTTGAACCGAGAAGATGTGGTCCATTGTGTGTTTTGTCATGTTGGAATTTCACACTGGGAAGAAGGGGATGATCCCTTTAGAGACCATTTGCGATGGTCTCCTCGTTGTCCTTACATGCTTGGAAAACAAGTGGGTAACATACCAGTGTATCCATTTTACTGAACCACAAGGCCATTGGCTACTACTTACGTTGCTGAATCACAAATAAATAATAATAATGATGTATTACCAGCCAACGGTAGTGTTAATATATGTGGCCCATATGCCATAAAGAGTGTTGAATTGGCATGTTCTTTTGAAAAAATGGGGGTTTGCAAGACTTAAATGCTAGCACACCCTGAGTACTGGTCTGTTGAAAAACGTTCAGGATCATATAAAAATGTTTGGCCATTAATATTAAAACACCTTACAAAAGAGCTAAGTGAAGCTGGATATTTTATACTGATGAAGGTGATACAACAATATGTTTTCATTGTGAATTTGCTTTAAAGGATTGGCAAATGACTGATGACCCTTTTGTGGAACACGCTCGTTGGTTACCTAGCTGCAGATACATGGGGTTGCTTAAACGTCAGGAATTTGTGAACACTATTTTTGAACAAAACGTGTTTGCAGCACAAGAGATAAAAGTATCTTTAGAGTTAGAACACGCGATACAAATACATGAGAGTGGAAAAAAAAAGATGTGTCTGACCAACAGATACAAAAGTGTGACCAACAATTTTGTATTTTTTTTTAAATTAATTAGAACTAGGTGTTGTATTTTTGCGTTGTGGACACTTGATAGCCTGTGTCAAGTGTGCATTAGCACTTTACAATTGTGATATATGAAGAATAGTAGTATCTGGTACAGTTAGGGCATTTGTTGCATATATAGTATAATTTATTAGCAATGCATAGTGCAAAATACCTATATGCACAATATTATTACAAGCAGTTGTAGAGTGTAATAGATATGCTTTTGTTTTGTTTATAGACTACTACAATGAATGTTTGAACACTGTGGGGCAACCATATGGCTTAGAGACAAAGAAGCTCAGCGAATTGCCAACGAATATTCCATTCCACATTATCAAGATTCGGAAATTGAAAACAGCAAATGGTAATCGTGTACTTTGTGTATGTGAGAACTTTGAGACATTTCTGCCTACACGGTTTAATTATATGTCGGAGAGTGATTTTGTTGAAGTGAATAAAGCTATAATTCCTGTACACTTAAATTATGAAGGATTAAAAACAATAGGTGTATGGTCCGTTTTAAATTTAATAAAGAAAACAATTGTGAAATAATAACGGAAAATATAAGTGATGACAATAGATTGAAAGAAAGAAATAATATGAAATATGTGTATAGAATTATAATGTTCTAGTTTTTAGTGTTGTCTTTAAAAATATTACCATGAAAGGAAAACAAAATTTACTAAGTATGTAAATAAATATAAATGATGGTGCAATGCTGTTTTATTTTCTACAGGGTTAGAATATTTACATTGCAGAGTATTCATGATTATGACAATAAATGCACACTTAATACAAGTCTTTGCCCTTACGATAGTGTGTTATAGTTTTTAAAACAAAGCTTGTTGTAGATCTTTTTACCACGGTGAACAATAGGCATGAAAACGTCATTCTCTTGTTTAGATCATTATCACTATCATAGTAATAAGCAGCATGATCTGTATCACTGTCATTATAATCACCATTATCATCCTCAACATTATCCTCAACATTACTAAAACTATCCAATTCCTCTTGTTCCTTTTCCACAGGGGCCTCGTGTAGAGTCTGCGTGGCTTTTGATAATGTCAAGTTTTTTTTTTGAATGTTGAACTATCTTGAGCAGCAATATTGTTTTCTTGCACTCGCTTTTTAGCATTTTTATGATTTTCTGTAAACAGCAAGAGTGGTTCGTGTCGAGCATTACATTGATGATCACTGACACTTAAAATCTCACTATTTTTACTTTCTAGGTCACCGCGACATTGTTTTGAACGTTGTCTTGAACAACGCCAAATAACAGTTCCATTTTTATTGGTTCGTTTCACAATATGTGAATATCCCTTATATTATGCATAAGGCTTACCATACCTAGTCACTGATGCTTCCATGTCAACTGTCAAGCATAGACTATGCTCCAGTAAGGACAACTTGGCAATAAGAACAATAGTTTAATGTGGGAGCATATATGGGTGCAAATGTGAGGGCAAAAGTGAGAGCAAATGTGTGAGCAAAAAGTAGGAGCATATGTGTGAGCAAAAAGTGTAATCACATGTGCGAGCAAAGAGTGGGAGAAAATATGCGAGCAAAAAGTGGTAGCAAAAAGTGGGGAGCAAAAAGTGGAAGCAAATGTGCAAGCAAAAAGTGGGAGCAAATATGGAAGCAAAAAGTGGGAGAAAATGTGGGAGCACAAATAATAAAATTAGTTATAACCTATCCTAACCTAACCTGACCTAAGCTAACTTAACCTAACTTCACCTAACCTAACCTAACCTAACTTAACCTAACCTGACTTCACCTAACCTAACCTACCTAACTTGAAAGTAGAAGCAAATATGGGAGCAAGGAGTGGTAGAAATTAGTGAGAGCAAAAAAAAAAAAGTGTGAGCAACAAGTGTAAGCAAAAAGTGTGAGCAATAAGTGGGAGCAAAAGGTGGTAGCAAATATGGAAGCAAAAAGAAGGTGCAACTGTGGGAGCACAAATAATAAACTTAGTTATAACCTAACTTAACTTAACCAAACCTAACTTCACCTAACCTAACTTGAAAGTGGGAGCAAATGTGGGAGAAAAAGTGGGAGCAAAAAAGAGGGAGCAAATGTGGCAGCAAAAATTTGTGAGCAAAAAATTGGGAGCACAAACAATAAACATAGTTATAACCTAACCTAACCTAACTTCACCTAACCTAACCTAACCTAACTTGAAAGTGGGAGAAAATGGGGAAGCAAAAAGTGGGAGCAAATGTGGAAGCTAAAGAGGGAGCAAATGTGGGAGCAACAAGAGGGAGAAAAAAGTGGGAGAAAATGTGAGAGCAAAATGAGGGAGCAAATTTGCGAACAAATGTGGAAGCAAATGTGGGAGCAAAAGACGGAGCAAAAAGTGGGAGCAACAATGACTGGTTGTTGAGACTTTCATATCAACCAATACACATGAATTAAATTTTAGTAGAGTAATCTGGGTAATAATAATACTACTACTACTAATAATAATTATAATAAAAGTTAACAAAATTGAAGTGTATTGAAATTTTTCAAGATGCAATTTCCAAAGTACTATCATAGCGTTTAGAAGAGAAAGTGACGCGACTTGTGGAGTTTGTATGGTCCAGCCGCTAGGAGGTTCTAGCGTCGGCTAGCGCTGAATGAGGACGGTATCAATACAAGCAGTTGAATGTTACTTTTCAGTTCTTGAATGTTATCAGCTTACACTACGTTGTATTAGACATGATGATCCAAATATAAATTTGTCCGCACTGAGTATATAAAACGCTGACGTCCGTTGTGTTGATTATGAAACATCAGATTGCGTCATAGGTTCATATAATAAGGAAATAAAACATTCTGACGGGGGTCAAAATGTAACTGAATGTGTGAAAATCGTAAAGCTACAGACCATTCACTACTGCACAAATAAAGTAAATATAATATAATACAGTATAATGACAAACTCACCCATATAACTTATAGCTCTCAGTTGTCCGAAGCTTTGGACAGCTTACGCGATGATTTTCCAGACTTAGAAGTTGACTGCTCTTTCCTAATTTCTTTCGTACGAAAGAAAAAGCGCACTGCATGAAATGAAAAACGAGTTTTCCAATAAGGTCCAGTTTATGTTCCATACACCATCAAAAAATCACGGCCCTAAAACAATCTCATCAATGTTGTCCTAACACTCATAAAATATATCAACCCACAAATTTGAAAGAGAAGATAAGTCCATTTCAACGACTACTTCGACCTGTAAAAGAATGCTGAAGACACTGTCAGACGGTTGAGTTAGGTAACTAAGGGCATTTATTGTGCCAAAGTCCTATATATTAGTGAAAGTTGCAGCTGTTGTGTCCGACGGCCTTTTCACTTTGAAGGGTTGTTGCACACTTCACACAGCTGATCCCTTTCCTTAGTTGCTTGACAATATACCCGGCTAGATAGTGTGGGACTGCACCAGGCTTCAAACTCCATCTCATTCTCGCCATTTCGACTGTCTTTCCTTCTATAATGAAAGTGTCCGTTTTTATAAGGAAATTATCGGAGCAATGTTTGTCACATAGCCTGCATATGACTTACTAGACAATTTAATGTCTTTCCTCGGAATGGCCTTAGTCCATTTAAATAAATCATCTTCGGCATTTGGAGGTCTAAAAAAGTGCCTACCTGTTGCAGATGACTTGTCGTATCCAGATCGGCACCCGGGAACAAAACAACACGGCATATTCATTACACAGTTTTGTTTGACGAATCTTACCAGGTTATAATTCACTCGACAGCACAAACGTAAAGAAATAAGTGTAAAGGCTTACAAATACTAAACACACCAGTGTCATAACGTATGTATTATTTCACTATCGCTTCTTGATCGCATACACTTTTCAACACCAAGAAATAAGGACTAAACACGGCAGCATTTCCATGTTTTCAAACTCGCGAGCGCTTAGAAAGTGTCTCCAGCCAGCCACAATCAACCGCTGCGCAGTCTACCGGCGGGCGCAGCAACTACCCATACTAAAGATACGGCAAACTCGGGAGTCGGCACACTTTCTCTTCTAAACGCTATGGTACTATCAAGAATAATAATTACATGAAACAGATTCAGAAAATTCTAGAGTACTTTAAGTTTAATCATTGGCAAGGATGAGATACTGCTAGCTAACCTAACTTAACCTCAGCTCACCTAATTTAACTTAACTTCACCTAAACTAATGTTATGCAAGTTGTGACTTGCTATGAGACTGGCTATGACGTCACGGATGAATGGCAGTGGGAGGCTGGCAAAAATGAAAATAATTTTGTTTAATAATAAGTTATATCCAGTCTCCCAACACCATTCATCTGTGACAGCATAGCCAGTCTCATAGCAAGTCACGACTTGCTTAACATTAGTTTAGGTGAAGTTAGGTTAAATTAGGTGAGCTGAGGTTAAGTTAGGTTGCTAGCTCTATCTCACTCCTAGCCAATGATTAAACTTAAAGTACTGTAGAATTCTCTGAACCTTTTTCATATAATTATCATTCTTGACAGTACTTTGGAAATTTCACCTTGAAAAATAACAATACACTTCATTTTTTTTACTTTTATTATTATTATTACCCAGATTAATCTACTAAAATGTAATGCATGTGTATTGGTTGATATGAAAATCTCAACAACCAGTCATGGTTGCTCCAACTTTTTGCACCCGCTCTTGTTGCTCCCACATTTCCTCCCACTTTTTTCTTCCACATTTGCTCCCACTTTCTCGTTAGGTTAGATTAGGTGAAGTTATGTTAGGCTAGGTAAGGTGAAGTTAGGTTAGGTGAGGTTATAACAAAGTTTATTATTTGTTCTCCAACATTTGCTTCCACTTTTTGCTTTCCACATTTGCTCACACATTTTCTCCCACTTTTTGATTTCCACATTTACTCCCACATTTTGCTCACACATTTGCTCCCACTTTTTACTGCCACATTTTCGCCCACCTTTTGCTGCCACATTTGCTCCCTCTTTTTACTCCCACATTTGATCCCACTTTCAAGTTAAGTTAGGTTAGGTTAAGTTAGGTGAAGTTAGGTTAGGTTAAGTTAGGTTAGGTTAGGTGAAGTTAGGTTAGGTTAGGTAAGGTTAGGATATAACTAAGTTTATTATTTGCGATCCCACATTTGCACCCAATTTTTGCTTCCATATTTGCTCCCACTTTTTCCCCCCACTTTTTGCACCCACTTTTTTATGCTCTCACTTTTTGCTCCCATATTTGCTCGTACTTTTTGCTCCCACTTTTTTTTGCTCTCACTGTTTGCTTCCACTTTTTAGTCCCATATTTGCTTCAACTTTCAAGTTAGGTTAGGTAAGGTTAGGTTAGGTGAAGTTAAGTTAGGTTAAGTAAGGTGAAGTAATGTTAGGTTAGGTGAAGTTAGGTTAAGTTAGGTTAGGATAGGTTAGAACTAAGTTTATTATTTGGGCTCCCACATGTTCTCCCACTTTTTGCTTCCATATTTGCTTCCACTTTTAGCTCGCACATTTGCTCCCTCTTTTTGCTCGCATATTTGCTCCCAGTTTTTGCTCGCACATTTGATTACACTTTTTGCTCCCAGTTTTTGCTCACATATTTGCTCCCACTTTTGCCGTCACATTTGCACCCATATATGCTCCCACATTAAACTATTTTTCTTATTGCCAAGTTGTCTTTTCTAGAGCTTAGTCTATGCTTGACAGTTGACATGGAAGTATCAGTGACAAGGTATGGTGAGCCTTATGCATACTATAAAGGATATCCGTATATTGTGAAACGAACCAATAAAAATGGAACTGTTATTTGGCGTTGTTCAAAACAACGATAAATACAATATCGCGGTGCCCTAGAAAGGAAAATAGTGAGGTTTTAAGTGCCAATGATTATCAATGTAGTGCTCGAAACGAACCACTCTTGCTGTTTACAGAAAATCATAAAAATGCTAAAAAGCGAGTGCAAGAAAACAATATTGCTGCTCAAGATAGTTCAACATTCGAAAAAAACTTAACATTATCAAAACCACGCAGACTCTGTGGAAAAGGAACGAGAGGAATTGGATAGTTTTAATAATGTTGAGGATAATGTTGCGGATGATAATGGTGATTATAATGACAATGATACAGATCATGCTGTTTATTATTATGATAGTGATAATGATCAAAACCCAGAGAATGACGTTTGCATGCCTATTGTTCACAGTGAAAAATAGATCTACAACAAGCTTTGTTTTTAAAACTATAACACACTATCGTAAAGGCAAAGACTTGTATTAAGTGTGCATTTATTATCATCATGTATACTCTGCAATGTTAAATGCTCTAACTCATTAGAAAATAAAACATCATTGTACCATCATTTATATTTATTTACGTACATAATATACATTTTGTTTTGCTTTCATGGTAATTTTTAAAGACAATACTAACAAGTCTATTGTCATCACTTATATTTTCCATTATTATTTCAAATTTGTTTTCTTTCTTTATTTAAAACGGACCATAGACCTATTGTCTTTAAAACCTTCATAAATTAAGTGTAGAGGATGTATAGCATTATTCACTTCATCAAAAACACTCTCCGGCATATAACTAAACCGTATAGGCAGAAATGTCTCAAAATTCTCACATACACAAAATACACGATCACCATATGCTGTTTTCAATTTCCGAATCTTGATAATGTGCAATAGAATATGCGTTGGAAATTCGCTGAGCTTCTTAGTCTCTAAGCCACATGCTTGCCCTAAAGCGTTCAAAACATTCATTGTAGTAGTCTATAAACAAAACAAAAGAATATCTATTACACTCTACAACTGCTTGTAATAATATTGTACATATAGGTATTTTGCACTATGCATTGCTAATAATTTATACTATTTATGCTGCAAATGCCCTAACTGTACCAGATACTACTTTTCTGCATATAGCACAAGTGTAAAGTGCTAATGCACACTTCACACAGGCTATCAAGTGTCCAAAAGGCAATAATACAACACCTAGTTCTTCCTGATAACAAATTTTACAAAATTGTGGGTCACACAATTGTATCTGTTGGTCAGACACATCATTTTTTCCACCCTCATGTATTTGTACCTCTTGTTCTAACTCTAAAGACACTTTTATCTCCTGTGCTGCAATCACGTTTGGTTCACAAATAGTGTTCACAAATTCCTGACGTGACGTTTAAGCAACACCATGTATCTGCAGTTAGGTAACCAACGAGTGCGTTCCACAAAAGGGTCATCAGTCATTTGCCAATCCCTTAAAGCAAATACACAATGATAACATATTGTTTTATCCCCTTTATCAGTATAAAATATCCAGCTTCACTTAGCTATTTTGTAAGGTGTTTTAATATTAATGGCCAACTTTTCTATAAGATTCTAAACGTTTTTCAACAGACCAGTACTCTGGGTGTGCTAGCGCTTTTGTCTTCCAAACTCCCAATTTTTCAAACGCACATGCCACTTCAACAATGTTTATGGCATATGGGCCACATATATCAACACTGCCGTTGGCTGGTAATATATCATTATTATTATTTATTTGTGATTCAACAACGTATGTAGTAGCCAATTCCCTTGTGGTTCGGTAAAATGGATTCACTGGTAAGTTACTCGCTTGATTTCCAAGCATGTAAGGACAACGAGGAGACCATCGGAAATAGTCTCTAAAGGGATCATCCCTTTCTTCCCAGTGTGAAAGTTCAACATGACAAAACACACAACGCACAACATTATCTCGGTTCAAGTAATAAAAACCAGCTCCAGCAAGTTTATGTGCTGACAAACAGCCTACAGGCCAGGATTAGAATGTTAACCAACGATCGTTTCGAGATTTAAAATTTAACCCACGTGGTAAACCGACTTGTTCACTTGTTGTATTTGGTACTCAAGCCATGATTTATAATAAAACTTTTTTATTGCAAGTAAGTAACATTGGACAAGAGCAACAGAGTACTTTGAAGCATAATGTATGCTTGTTCACTGTCTGTTCACTACATTAATAAGGCATAACCAGACCTAAAACAAACAAAATAACCAATCACTCAATCAATGAATCAATCAATCAATCAATACTTGTAAATAAAACTTTTACGTTAATTAGCATTAACAACATCAAAACACCATTAAAAAATAAACTGTATGTCGTCATGAACAGTAAGCCATCTACTTTTTTTTTTATAAAGCTGCAGTCATTCACATCCCGTGGCTCATAATCACTAGATTCACGGTCACGTAAAACTACAATCTTCCTTCCTTCCTTTTCATTTTAAGATAGGCTTACTTGAGTTTTCAATAGTTCACTGCCTGGGAACAATAGTTGCAATGTAGTGCGCCTAGGGTTTTCAACGACTGCTAGAGCGGTAAAGCTTTTCTTTCCAAGTTTCTAAAAATAAATACAATAAACCGCCATAAATACCTACATTCAGGTTAATACATGCATTTCATAAAATAAAATATCAAACAAAAATTAAAGAAGTTAGTTAAAAAAATCTTACCTTGACTTGTACTGGCTTGTTGCTGTTTCCTTCTAGTGGGCTTAAAAGTGCAAAGGTACCTCTCTCAGACATGTGAGTTATACCGGTTATCTGCAAGCAAAGAAATGAAAATATCATTAATTACCTTATTCATAACTACAAATTAAAGGTTCAATAGCATTACATCATTAAAATAATCATTAATATGTACATACCGAAAATAAAAAGGATTTTATTCCAAAGTTCAGTTCAGAGCTCTACTGTATACGTCTGTTTGCTAAAACGGCAAGGGCATCACTAACGCAATCCTTATCAGTCTACTTAGCAACAGAGAGAGTTGTTTTTTCTCAGCGTTTTGACCTTAAACTCATCTCTGTCTCTCACATGTTCCCACGCCTCCCCAAATTCCTCAAGCGCGATAAGTTTCGCGTACCTTATACTAATTTCATGTTTTTAATAAGGAACCAAAATGGCTGCCTCTTATACATCGGTAGTACGACTGTCTAGGAACCAAAATGGCGGTCTCTGTTTAAACGTCAGACCTGCTATCCACCCCCAGCCAAGTAAACTAACACTGTATTTCCTGCCCACGCAGACATTCCTGTCTTATCAGCAGTCGCTCTCACCAAACCGCCAAGCCGCTGTATTCAGTGTCCAGCAAGCAGGACTGTGTGTGTTTGCATTGAAAACGTGTGTGTCTTATTATTATTATTATTATTATTATTAAACATTTTACTGTAATAATAATCATCATCATTAGCAAGCGGCCATCCTCAATACTTGACCATGTTTATCCACATACTTTCACCACGTCCAATGATTAGTTTATAAAATCTCAGGGCAATGACCTTACCGTTTCGGCTCTTTGGTTTGCGGCACATCACTTGGTCATATCCTACAACCGTCCGCTGTGTCACAGAGCGTTCCCGCTCATCATCGCTGACTGAAACGTTGAATATCCCCTTCAGGGTAAAAAAAAAGCATAGCATGCTTTGCACATTATCGGATATTCGCCTTCATTTGATCGTCATAGGAAATCGGAAAGCTACCCCTCGCCCTGTCACCCCCCTAGAAATAGCCATTTGCTGTATTCACCATGGTCGGTGGTAGCCTCGTTTTAACACACGCCTAGCGCTACCGGCTCTCTGTCTACGACCACGTTTGATAAAAAGAACAGGTAAAAAAGTTCTAAAATGCATAGTTTTTGACCAAGAGACTTAATGTTTATTTTCGTGATAGAGAGGATAGGGATCTTTCATTAATGTCAAACAAACTTTTTTGTAGAATTCTTAGTTTCCAAAATATAAACATTTCAAAATTGTACTGTTTCCAAAAAAAAAAAGTTTTATTACAAAAAAATAAAGGTCGTAGATATCGTTCTTTTCAACAATGGCACAACATTCTATCACGTTTGGTTTTTAATCTAACGCCTACTTTCAAAACAAAACAAAATCAAAATAAGAAAAAAAAAATATAATGAGTGGTCTATAGCAAAGAGGACGTCACCCCTAGTCCTTGGACACCTCGTACACACCTCTGGCATCATTGGTTCGTCAGATATAAGAAAAAGTCTAAAATCATGGTTTTACCACAAAATGGGTTTTCACTCCTACTCGACACAGATATCCTCAGCAACAAGACAACGCAAAGAAAATAATGACATGTCAACTTTTTTCTAGTCTTAGGCGTTCCTGAGATATTACCAAAAATGGCAAAACAACAGGTTTACCCCAAATTGCGTTTCCAAATTGCACCCGGTTTATGAAATAAACTCACCATCAAATAGAGCGGAAAAAATAACATCCAAACGACCCCTCAATCGAACATATTCCTCCCCACCATCTGACCGTTTCCCATCATAGCCATGCGTATTCAAGCACACACGTGACTTGCAGTAGAACTGCCATTCTAGCACTACTGCACGTTTTTGTCCTAGACACTTGAAATTTATTTTGGGGGTAAAGAGGGTAGGGACCTTTTATTTATGTTAAAGAAACTTTTTTGTATAATTTATAGTTTTCAAAATATATGAATTTCAAAATTGAACATTTTTCAGGAAAAAAAAAGTTTTATTATAAAAATTAAATGACACCGAGACCATTCGTTTGAACCATGGCACAACGTTCTATCTTGTTTGGATTTCAAACTTTCGCCTACTTTCTAAAAACAAAAATTTTCAAATTAAAAAAAATATAGTGCAAGTGGTCCATAGCAAAGCCCCCGTCAGTTCGAGTCCAACGACACCTCATTTGTTAAAATCCGACCATGGGTTCGCCAGATATTAATTATTTAATATGGCTGAACATGTACAGTCGGATACAAATAAAATGAGTGCGTTTAGACTATCACTACTAACCTACTTATATCAACTATGATTATATTAAAGGATCAACGTCCTGTCTAAATCTAGCACAGTTCATGACATATTTGGGTTTAACCTCGTACAACAATATTCTTAAAGACAATTCTAGGACATTGGATTTATTCTTGAGTAACATAATAATTGAATTGAAACATCAAGATTTTATTTTTGTACCTGAAGATTTGCATCATCCTTCTCTCTTTCTGTCATTATTGCCAATTAAAAAATATCCATTTCAGAAAAGCTGCTTTTATGCATCTATATAGTCAAGTGCGTGACTTCGACTGGAGCTCGTTTTATTCTTTCAAAAAAGTGGACCTTGCAGTAGATTTCTCTTACAAGTCACTGTTTAAATGTTTTGAAGCATGTACTCCCAAAGGAAAGCTTTTCCAAAAGTCCAGATATCCAGATTGGTTTGTATGTATGTATGTCTACCCCTTATTATTCCCGTTTTCCAACGGGGTCGGGGATGAGATGCGATGGAAGTCTTTGTGGCGATGATTTTTACGGCCGGATGCCCTTCCTGACGCCAACCTCATGAGAGGAGTTAATGAGAGAAGAAATGAATGATGGTGAATGAAACTGGGCAAGGATGTGGAAGGAAGCGGCCGTGGCCTGTCAGAAGCTACCGTCCCAGCATTTGCCTGGTGTTGAAAATGGGAAACCACGGAAAACCATTTCAAGGACGGCCGACGGTGGGGCTCGAACCCACGCGTCTACCGAGTCAGCAGAGAGCTTGGTCCCATGACCTAATGCTGTGCTTTAGCCAGCGTAGCCACTATTATCGGTATCCAGTTTGGTTTACATAATGATATTATACAGCATATAAAACGTAAAATGAAATGTGCTATAAAGCGAAATTTTCTAGATATTACGCCAACCGATTTAGACAACTCCGATATGAATTGAAACTCAAAATACAAATAGCTTACCGTATAGAACGTACGTTAATGATACAATGAAACATAATATCAATCACTTTCGGACACATGTTAAAAGTAAAAGGGGATCAAGAGCGGGGGAAAATACACATGTAATGAGAACAGTTACATGTCTGGATATATCGCCCATGGTTTTGCACAGTATTTCTCGTCGGTGTATACCATCACCGACTTCGATTATAATTTAGATCATTAGGCTTTGGATGAGTTTCCTGTGTTACCTCTTGTAGATATGCTTACCAATATTTCCATATCAGATGATGAGGTGAAACCTGTCATCTGAAGGAAGTTAATACCTAAGAAAGCAGATGGTCCTGATGGCATACCAACTTACATAATAAAGGACTGTGGAGACATATTGCCTAATCAATTAGCATGTATTATTAATTTATTATTATGGACCTCATGCTTTCCAGAAAAATGGAATCCATCGCAAATTACACCAATTTTAAAATCAGGAACTTTGGAAAACATTTCTAATTATCGTCCTGTATCTGTAATTGATGCTATTGCAAAGGTATTCGAGCATATACTATATTGTAAAACTGCCAATCATGTCAAATTAGGCATTTTTGAATTGCAATATGCTTTCAGGCCCAATAGATATGTTGTTACAAATCTGATGGGGTTTAGTAAAACGTTGTACGATACATTGGATGTGAACGGAAGAACTGATATAATTTATATGGACTTTGAGAAGGCATGGTCAATCATAGAATACATTTGAGTAAAATATACCAGTTTGCTTTCTCAAAACAAATTGTTGTGTTCATATTTAAATTATATCAACGTCAGTTTGTTTCCTTCAAAGGTGAAATTTCTGAACATATTATTAGTTCCTCCGGTGTTCCTTAGGGATACAATCTGGGCCCTCTTCTACTTTAAATTTTTGTAAAAGATTTACCTAATTACCTTAGTCACGCCAAATGCTTACTCTTTGCTGATGACTTAAAATTTTATAAACCCATGAAGATCATTGAGGATGAGGTAGACCTACAACAAAACATACAATGTGTTGTATTGTTGTGTGATAAGAATCATATGTCTCTAAATGTGAAGAAATATAAGTGAATGGCAGTTACTAGAAAAAAAAATTCCTCTCGGCACGCCGGAAGGCGGAGGTAGATTTCACCGGGCAAACTAGGGGATAGACTATAATAGGCAAAATATGCAGGTTTTCGTAGGAGGATCAGACCTCATTTATTGCGAGAAAGTATTTTACAATTGGAGGTTAGTTAACATTTTTTCGTCTTTCTATGCATACTTTTAACATTTTACTGTCTTATGGGGATGGTAACCTTCTTGTCATTTGGGGTTAATTTTTATACTTGTGATCAAACTGTCCTTATGCAAGGTTCGGAACTAATGTGTAACTATCTAACAGTCTGTTACTTCTTCACGCAAAATTTTATCTCCCGCAGAGATGTTGGTTGGTTCCTCAGTTTAGGGGCTACGACAAGGTGGTCATGTAACCCCGTGTACATTGGGTGTGTGTAGAATCTGTCTGATAAACGGTGTTATTTGTGATGACTGTATTAGTCTGTAATTCAGGTAAGGTCTACAGACGGTCAATTTTAAGTAGTAGTACCTAATTTTGTACCAAATACTAACGTCAACAACACCTAGCTGTGAACTTGGCTGCTAGATGCCACCGCAACCAGCAACGAACGTTGTAACTTCCCCTCCGAAGGAAAGCATGCTGACGGATTTTTAGCGCTCTTAGAAAATCCGGCGACTTTGGCCGGCTTTGAACCAGCACCTTGGGCATAGAAGTTCAGCATGCTACCAGTTAGCCGCTTTCCTCATAGTCAGATGGAACAAGAAGTTCCGTGAAGAACTAAAGAGCCTACTTTTCTTAAAATTAAGATTCATGCCATAGATTAATCTACTGTATATGAACCTATCTAGAATAATGACGAAATTAAGTGGGTAATATCGAAATGTCTTAATTAGTTCGAAATAAGATATACTAGGTATAATATAGCCTAATAGAGCAATACAGTTGGCAGCTCTGCTGACTGAATATATTCTTACTTCCATCTCCTAAGGTACAGAATACAAAATGAGGTTGAAGTCCAAAGGACGTTACATGGATTTAGACATTGGATCTATTAGTACACGTAAAAGCATGTTGGCAACAATGTCATGCGAGTGCTGGTCAGAAATAATCTGAAATATTATATATTTTTGTGCCAATTTTGGATGAAATCCATTTGTTGGTATAAAAGTTACATGTATTTAAAAATTGGTCCTATCAGCAGGCTTAGAATCATGTTGGTAGAACTGACGTATATAAGTTACTCCAAATTAATGTAAAATGTCGGGTAATTTACGTGTGAATAGTTTAAAGCTGTCGGCTTGCATACTTTCTGATATATTTGGATACAAAATAGAGAGCAATTATTAACAGTTGGCAGCCCTGGTGGCTCTTAAGAATACACTCAGTCATATATGTTTATGTACGCATATTACATACAAAATTTGGTTGAAATCCAATTGATAGTGTAGACGTTATATGCATTTAAAAATTGGACTTATCAGAAGGCTTAAAATTATTTTGGCAACGCTGTCAGGTATGGCCACCTGGAAATTAAACTGAAATATCTACATGTGTGCCAATTTTAGAATAGCTCACATGTATACCTTCCAAGATATCCAACATGGAGCTCAAATTTCTAGTGCGTTTTTTTAGCAGTTGGTAGCACTGGCATCTTTTTCAAATATGGGCCTGCGATATTCCGATATACATATTTACTCATACTAAATTTGGTTTCGATTGCTGCAGACGTTTAGGAGTTGATAGAGGGGGGGGGGGACACACACACAGCCAGACAGACAGAAGGACAGACAGACAGACAGACAGACAGAAGGACAGAAGGACAGACACATTTTCGCGGATATATCTTTTAAGTCTACTTTTTCCTCATTTTTGAAAAGTGTGAAAAGTAGGCTAACAAGAAGTTCCGTGAAGAACTATACAGCCTACTTTTCACGCCAATGATTATTCTACAGTATATGAACCTATCTAGAATAATGACGAAATTAAGTTGGTAATATCGAAATATCTAATTAGTTCAAAATATACCTGGTATAATGTAGCCTAATAGAGCACTACAGTTGGCAGCCCTGGTGACTGAATATATTCTTAGTTCCACCTCTTAAGGTACAGAATACAAAATTTGGTTGAAGTCCAATGGACGTTACATGCAGTTAGACACTGGATCTATCAGCTCGCGTAAAAGCATGTTGCCAACAATACCATGCGTGTGCTGGTCAGAATTATTATGATATCTTGTTGTGCCAATTTTGGATGAAATCCATTTGTAAGTATAGAAGTTACATGTATTTTAAAATTGGACATATCAGCAGGCATAGAATCATGTTGGCGGCACTGCGTTGTATTAATTACTCCAAATTAATCTAGAATGTCAGGTGCTATACGTGTGCAAAGTATAGAGCTGTTGGCTTGCATTATTTCTGATATATTGATATTAGGGTAAAAATAATATAGACATCATTTATTAACAGTTGGCAGCCCTGATTGCTCTTAACAATACTTACAGTCATATCTGTTATGGTACACATATCACATACGAAATTTGGTTGAAATCCAACTGATAGTATAGAAGTTACATGTATTTAAAAATTAGTCCTATCAGCAGGCTTATAATCATGTTGGTAGAACTGACGTATATAAGTAACTCCAAATTAATCTAAAATGTCAGAATATACGTGTGCATAGTTTAAAGCTGTTGGCTTGCATACTTTCCGATATATTGGTATTTGGATTTCAAAAATAGAGAGAGAGCAATTATTAACAGTTGGCAGCCCTGGTGGCTCTTAAGAATACGCTCAGTCATATCTGTTTATGTACAGATATTACATACAAAATTTGGTTGAAATCCAATTGATAGTGTAGAAGTTATATGCATTTAAACATTGGACCTATCAGAAGGCTTAAAATTATTTTGGCAACACTGTCATGGTTGGCCTCCTGGAAATTAAACTGAAATAGTATTATCTACATGTGTGCCAATTTTGGAATAGCTCACATGCATACCTTGCATGATATCCAACATGGAGCTCAAATTTCTAGTGCGTTTTTTCAACAGTTGGTAGCACTGACATCATTTTCAAATATGGACGTGAGCTATTCCGGTGGACATCTTTACTCATACTAAATTTGGTTTTGATTGCTGCAGCCGTTTAGTAGTTGATAGGGGGGGGGACACACACACACAGCCAGACAGACAGAAAGACAGACAGACACACATTTTCCCGGATCGATCTCATAAGTCTACTTTTTCCTCATTTTTGAAAAGTGTGAAAAGTAGGCTAAAAATGAATGTGATCTCGTCAATGGCGTTGTCTTGGCAACCTCTGATAGATCATCCCTTATCAATTTAAAAGCGTTGTTATGGTAACCTCTGATGGCACTTGGCATTTTTTAAAATTCCGAAATCATATTTCTCATCCCTTGGCGTAATGGTGGGTCATATCAAAAATTCTTTCAGACAAAAGTTTTAGGTTATTATTAGGGGAATATTTTCCATTTTGTACGGTTTTGATATTGTGCCTATTAAGAGAGATATGATTAATGTTTCCCGAAAAACCCACTTTTTTCCACCCCTTTGGTCAATGGTTGGTGCTATCAAAAAACTTATTTGACATACATTTTTGGCACTTATCCGACACATATTTGAACTTTGAAGGGATTCGATATTTCACGTATTAAGAGAGTTATAGCGAAATTTCACTTTTTTGAAAAAAGCCCTCCATTTTCACCCCCTTCGACCGATTTTGCTCATTAACGAACTCGACCGAGATTTTATAAGGATACATATTATGTAAAAAATTCAAAGTGATTGGAGCAAAATTACGGCAGTTATCGTGTCCACAAGAAACTGATATATATATATATATATAGATAGATACATATATACATAAATTATATATAAACTTTTGAACTGACGGTGGTTTTGGGGTCTGGGGGATGTGAAACGCGAAGATATGTCGAAATTTTCCGGAAGTCGAAACATGGTACCCATTGCAATAGTTAGCTTTCTAATGAAATCTACCTAAAAGTAATGTGTGACTCCGTGTTATAAAAATGATAAATTGGAAATAGTATCAACAAGGATTTAGGAGTAATATTTGACAGTAAATTAACGTTCAACACTCATATTATAAAAATAACGAACGGCGCCAACCGGGTGCTTGGGTACATAATAAGACATTCTAAACTATTTATTCAGCCTTCAACACTTATCCAGTTATTCACGAGCCTTGTGATACGTAAATTGTTATCAGCATCGGTAATTGGGAATCCACACTCAAAGCAAAATATACATGCTATAGAGGTTGTGCAAAACAAATTATTAAGGCATATGTTTTACAGAATATTATATATATGCTGTCCTTACGATACATCAACGCAACTGAAAAGACATATGTTCAACTTCACATCATTGAAGCTACGTCTGCTTATTTCAATGCAAACATCGAGGAAAATAACAACAAGTAGCGCAGTTTACAGGACAGTTAGCTCAACTGAAGATTGCGAGTGAGGAACACTTGACACAACAATTAGCACAGTTGAAAGTCGAGAGTGAGGAACACTTGACACGACAATTGGTAACTTTCTTCGGCTTTTCCCAATTAATTGGGGTCGCCGCAGCCAACCAGACTCATTTTGGTTTTGGCCGGGGATTTAAGACCGGATGCCCTTCCTGACGCCAAGTGATTTTTCAGATGAAAATTCCACCCCGCTGTCACCGGGATTCGAACCCCGGCCGTCCGGGTGAAAGACGAGCAGCTAAGCCACTGCGCCATCACGCTCCCCACTTGACACGACAATTAACACAGTTAAAGGTCGATAGTTAGGTCCAACTCGATCACATCAGGTCTGAAATGAAGCAGATAAGTGAAGCCTGCGAACAAAATAACAAGTAGGAGTCCACGCCGCACGACCTGCTTTCGATGAGACGGTGCGGCAAGATAGCGGCGAGCAAGAGGGGTAATAATCCCAAACAACAACTTCGTTTGCGGCAAGGCCTGCGGAATTGTATTTCGGACCTTCGAACCGATTGCGTGGAAATGTAGGAAAATTATAAAATTTTATTCTAGGCAATGCTGACACCATCACACGGTTATGAAAGCCGGACGTCCTCGGAAATGGAAAATATCTTACAGCTATAAATACATTAACTTATTGAATAGGTTAAAACGGGTTGTTATAGATAATATTACGTAGAATTCGATTAGACCATCAGTTGAATTTTTACCAATTATTATATTGTTTGGGCCCCATTTTTTTTTTCAAAAACCAAAAACATTTAATAACATCAACACGTTGACAGATATAAAAATATGATAAGGGGTAGAAAAGTTGCTAATCACTGAGATCTTACACCAGAAGATTTAACTTTTTTCGATAGGATCGACGGTTTCCGAGATATAACGATTCGAAAAAAAGAATGAAATTCACGGCCCCAAAAAAAGAAAGTGGTGAGAGATATCAAAAAGTCATAAGAGTTAAGAAAGTTGCCTATCACTGAGGTCCTATATCTGTAGATTTAACTTTGTTCGATACGGCCAACCGTTTCCCAAATATAACGGTTCGAAAAACAGGACGAAAATCAAGGCCCCAGACAATGAAAACGGTGAGAGATATCAAAAAATCATAAGGGTTGAAAAAGTTGCTAATCACTGAGATCTAACGCCTGTAGATTTAACTTTGTTAGATACGGCCAACCGTTTCCCAGATATAACGGTTCGAAGAAAAAGGAAGACATTCAGGGCCCCAGAAAATGAAAACGGTGAGAGATATCAAAACATCATAAGGGGTAAAAAAAGGATGAAATTCAGGGCCCGACAACAGAGTTCCTCACAGGCCCGGTTTCTTTCCCCGTGCCACATTTCAGCTCGATATCTTGAAAATTCCGACCTGTAGTTTGCTAAACGTAAAAACGTCACGCACATACATACATTTTCAGGGCCCCAAAAAAGGACAACGGTGAGGGATATCAAAAAATCGTTATGGGTAAGAAAGTTGCATACCGCGGAGATTTTACTCCTGTACATTTAACGTTTTTCGATACGACCAACCGTTTCCGAGACATATCGATTCCAAAAAAAAGGGATGAAATTCAGGGCCCCAAAAAGAGGTCCGGCCCTGCACCGATTTTAATGCCCAAAAATAGGGTTCCTCATAGGCTCTAGCTCTTTTACCGCTCCAAATTTCAGCTTCATATCTTGAAAATTGCGACCTGTACTTTGCTAAACCCAAAAACGTCACGCACTTACGCATAACTTCAGGGCCCCAAAAAAGAAAACGGTGAGATATCAATAAATCGTTATGAGTAAAAAAGTTGCATACCGCGGAGATCTTACACGTGTACATTTAACGTTTTTCGATAAGACCAACCGTTAACGAGATATATCGATTACAAAAAAAGGATGAAATTCAGGGCCCCAAAAAGAGGTCCGGCCCTGCACCGATTTTAACGCCCAATAACGGGGTTCCTCACAGGCTCTAAATCTTTCACCGCCCCAAATTTCAGCTTAATATCTAGAAAATTGCGACCTGTACTTTTGCTAAACACAAAAACCTCACGCACATACGGACATATTCAGGGCCCCAAAAATAAGAGAACTGTGAGAGATAACAAAAAATCGTTATGAGTAAAAAAGTTGCATACGGCGGAGATCGTACACCTGTATATTTAACGTTTTTCTATTCGACCAGCCATTTCTGAGATAGGAGATCTTACACCTGTATATTTAACGTTTTTCTATACGATCAGCCGTTTCCGAGATATATTGATTCCGAAAAAAGGGATGGTATTCAGGGCCCCAGAAAAATGACTGGCCCGGCACCGATTTTAACATCCCAAAATAGGGTCTCTCACAGGCTCGAACTCTTTCACCGCTCCAAATTTCAGCTTGATATCTTGAAAATTGCGACCTGTACATTGCTAAACCCAAAAACGTCACGCACATACGGACACATTCAGGGCCCCAAAAAAAGAAAACGCTGAGAGTTATCAAAAACTCGTTTTGAGTAAAAAAGTTGCATACCGCCGAGATCTTACACCTGTACATTTAACGTTTTTCGATACGACCAACCCTTTCCGACATATATCGATTCCAAAAAAAGTTTGAAATTCAGGGCCCCAAAAAAGATCCGGCCCTGCACCGTGTTTAACGCCCGACAAAAGTTTTTTTTCACAGGGTCTAACTCTAGCACCGCTCAAATTTCAGCTCGATATATTGAAAATTGCGACCTGTACTTCGCTAAACCCCAAAATGTCACGCACAATGGACGTCTTCAGGGCCTCAAAAAAACGAAAACGGTGAGTGGTATCAAGAAATCGTTTTGAGTACAAAAGTTTCATACCGCGGATATCTTACACCTGTACTTTTAACGTTTTTCGATACGACCAACCGTATCCGAGATATATCGATTCAAAAAAAAATTGAAATTCAGAACCCCCCAAAAAGATCCGGCCCTACACCGTTTTTAACGCCCGACAAAAGGTTTTCTCATAGGGTCTAACTCTTTCACCCCTCCATATTTCAGCGCGATATCTTGAAAATTTCGACCTGTACTTCGCTAAACCCAAACATGTCACGCACAATGGACATCTTCAGGGCCCCAAAAAAAGAAAACGATGAGAGATATCAAAAAATCGTTATGAGTAAAAAAGTTGCAGACCGCGGAGATCTTAAATCTGTATATTGAACGTTTTTCGGTACGACCAACCGTTTCCGAGGTATATCGATTCAAAAAAAGGATGACATTCAGGGCCCCCAAAAAATATCCGGCCCTACACCGTATTTAACGCCCGACATAGGTTTTCTCACAGGGTCTAAGTCTTTCACCTCTCCAAATTTCAGCTTGATATCTAGAAAATTGCGACCTCTACTTTGCTAAACCCAAAAATGTCACGCACATACGCACATCATCAGGGCAAAACAAAAAAAAAAATGGAAAACGGTGAGAGATATCAAAAAATCGTTTTGAGTAAAAAAGTTGCATACCGCGGAGATCGTACTCCTGTACATTTAACGTTTTTCGATACGACCAGCCGTTTCCGAGATATATCGATTCCAAAAAAAGTTTGAAATTAAGGGCCCCAAAAAAGATCCGGCCCTGCACTGTTTTTAACCCCCGACAACAGGTTTCCTCACAGGGTCCAACTCTCTCCCGCTCCAAATTTCAGCTCGATATCTTGAATATTGTGACCTGTACTTCGCTAAACCCAAAAATGTGACGCACAATGGACATTTTCAGGGCCACAAAAAAAAAAGAAAACGGTGAGAGATGTCAAAAAAATCGTTTTGAGTAAAAAAGTTGCATACCGCGGAGATCTTACACCTGTACATTCAACGTTTTTCTACACGACCAACCGTTTCCGAGATATATCGATTCCAAAAAAAGTTTGAAATTCAGGGCCCCCCAAAAAGATCTGGCCCTCGACCAATTTTAACGCCCGACAATTGGTTTCCTCACAGTCTAACCCTTTCACCGCACCAAATTGCAGTTCGATATCTTGAAATTGCGACCTGTACTTCGCTAAACCCAAATATGTCACGCACAATGGACGTCTTCAGGGCCCAAAAAAAAAAGAAAACGGTGAGAGATCTCAAAAAATCATTATGAGTAGAAAAGTTGCATACCGCGGAGGTCTTACACCTGTTCATTTAACGTTTTTCGATACGACTAACCGTTTCCGAGATATATCGATTCAAAAAAATGGGATGAAATTCAGGGCCCCCAAAAAGGTCTGGCCCTGCACCGATTTTAACGCCCAACAATAGGGTTCGTCACAGGCCCCAACTCTTTCACCGTACCAAATTGCAGCTCGATATCTTGAAAATTGCGACTTGTACTTCACTAAACCAAAAATGTCACGCACAACGCACATCTTCAGGGCCCCAAAATACGAAAACGGTGAGAGATATCAAAAAATCGTCACTGGTAAAAAAGTTGCATACCGCGGAGATCTTACAACTGTGTATTTAACTTTTTCGATACCACCAACCGTTTCCGAGATATATTGATTCCAAAAAAGAATGAAATTCAGGGCCCCAAAAGTGGTCGGGCCCTGCAAGAATTTTAACGCCCAACAATACGGTTCCTTACAAGCCCCAATTCTTTGACCGTACCAATTTTCAGCTCGATACCTTGAAAATTGCGACCTGTACTCTGCTAAACGCAAAAACGTCACGCACATGCGTACACCTTCAGGGCCCCACAAAAAAGAAAAAGGTGAGAGATATCCAAAAAATCGTTATGAGTGAAAAGGTGCATATCACGGAGATCTTACACCTGTATATTTTAACGTTTTTCGATACGAACAATCGAATTCGAGATATATCGATTCCAAAAAAAAGGATGAAATTCAGGGCCCCATAAAAAGGGCCGGCCCTGCACCGATTTTAACTCCCATCAATGGGGTTTCTCACAGGCCCTAGCCCTTTCACCGTAGCAAATTTCAGTCCGATATCTTGAAACTTGCTACCTGTACTTAGTTAAACGGAAAAACGTCAGACACATACGTACATCTTCACGGCCCCAAAAACCGAAAACGGTGAGAGATATCAAAAAATCGTCATGAATAAAAACTATGTATACCGCGGAGATCTTAAAACTGTACATTTAACGTTTTTCGATACGACCAACCGTTTCCGAGATATATCGACAAAAAAGGATGGCATTCAGGTTCCCAAAAAAAGGTCCGGCCCTGCACCGATTTTAACGCCCGACAACAGGATTCCTCACAGGTTCCAACTCTTTCACCGCTCCAAATTTCAGCTCGATATCTTGAAAATTGCGACCTGTACTTTGCTAAACGCAAAAATGTCACGCACAATGGACATTTTCAGGGCTCCAAAAAAAGAAAACGGTGAGAGATATCCAAAAATCTTTTTTTTTGTAAAAAAGTTGCATACCGCGGAGATCTTACACCTGTTCTTTTAACGTTTTTCGATACGACCAACCGTTTCCGAGATATATCGATTCAAAAAAAGTTTGAAATTCAGGGCCCCCAAAAAAGATCCGGCTGTGCCCCGATTTTAACGCCCAACAATAGATTTCCTCCAAGGGTCTAACTCTTTCACCGCACCAAATTTTAGTTCGATATCTTGAAAATTGCGACCTGTACTTCGCTAAAACCAAATATGTCACGCACAATGGACATCTTCAGGGCTCCAAAAAAAGAAAATGGTGAGAGATATCCAAAAATCGTTAGAAGTAAAAAAGTTGCACACCGCGGAGATCTTACACCTGTACATTTAACGTTTTGCGATACGACGAGCCGTTTCCGAGATATATTGATTCCAAAAAAGGGATCAAATTAACGGCCCCCAAAAAGGTCTGGCTCTGTACCGATTTTAACGCCCAACAATAGGGTTCCTCACAGGCCCAACTCTTTCACCGTACCAAATTTCAGCTTGATATCTTTAAAATTGCGACCTGTACTTTGCTAAACGCAAAAATGTCACGCACAATGGACATTTTCAGTGCCCCAAAAAAGAAAACGGTGAGAGATATCAAAAAATCGTTTTAAGTAAAAGAGTTGCATACCGTGGAGATCTTACACCTGTACATTTAACGTTTTGCGATACGACGAGCCGTTTCCGAGATATATTGATTCCAAAAGAGGGATCAAATTAACGGCCCCCAAAAAGGTCTGGCTCTGTACTGATTTTAACGCCCAACAATAGGGTTCCTCACAGGCCCAACTCTTTCACCGTACCAAATTTCAGCTTGATATCTTTAAAATTGCGACCTGTACTTTGCTAAACGCAAAAATGTCACGCACAATGGACATTTTCAGTGCCCCAAAAAAAGAAAACGGTGAGAGATATCAAAAAATCGTTTTAAGTAAAAGAGTTGCATACCGTGGAGATCTTACACCTGTACATTTATCGTTTTTCGGTACGACCAGCCGTTCCCGAGATATATTGATTCCAAAAAAGGGATGAAATTCAGGGCCCCAAAAAAAGGTCCGGCCCTGCACCGATTTTAACGCCCAATAACAGGGTTCCTCACAGGCCCTAACTCTCTCAACGTACCAAATTTCAGCTTGATATCTTGAAATCTGCGGCCTGTACTTTGTTAAACGCAAAAATGTCACGCACAATGGACATTTTCAGGGCTCCAAAAAAAGAAAACGGTGAGAGATATCAAAAAATCGTTATGAGTAAAAAAGTTGCATACCGCGGAGATCTTACACCTGTACATTTAACGTTTTTCGATACGACCAACCGTTTCCGAGATATATAGATTCAAAGAAAAAGTTTGAAATTCAGGGCCCCCCCCAAAAAAAATCCGGCCCTGCACCGTTTTTAACGCCCGACAATAGATTTCCTCCAAGGGTCTAACTCTTTCACCGCACCAAATTTCAGCTCGATATCTTGAAAATTGCGACCTGTACTTTGCTAAACCCAAAAATGTCATGCACAATGGACATTTTCAGGGCCCCAAAAAAAGAAAACGGTGAGAGATATCAAAAAATCGTTTTGAGTAAAAAAGTTGCATACCGCGTAGATCTCATACCTGTACCTTTAACGTTTTTCGATACGACCAACCGTTTCCGAGATATATCGATTCCAAAAAAAAGTTTGAAATTCAGGGCCCTAAAAAAGATCCGGCCCTGCACCGTTCTTAACGCCCGACAATGGGTTTCCTCACAGGGTCTAACTCTTTCACCGCACCAAATTTCAGTTCGATATCTTTAAAATTGCGACCTGTACTTCCCTAAACCCAAATATGTCACGCACAATGGACATATTCAGGGCCCCAAAAAGAAAATGGTGAGAGATATCAAAAAATCGTTAAGAGTAAAAAGGTTGCATACCGCGGAGATCTTACACCTGCACATTTAATGTTTTTCGATACGACCAACTGTTTCCGAGATATATCGATTCAAAAAAATGGGATGAAATTCAGGGCCCCAAAAATGGGTCCAGCCCTTCATCGATTTTAACGCCCAGCAATATGGTTCCTCACAGGCCCTAACTCTTTCTCCGTACCAAATTTCAGCTCGATATTTAGAAAATTGCGACCTGTACTTTGCTAAACCCAAAAATGTCACGCACAATGGACAGTTTCAGGGCCCCAAAAAAAGATAACGGTGAGAGATATCAAAAAATCGTTATGAGTAAAAAAGTTGCATACCGCGGAGATCTCACACCTGTACTTTTAACATTTTTCGATACGACCAACCGTTTCCGAGATATATCGATTCCAAAAAAAAAGTTTGAAATTCAGGCCCCCCCAAAAAGATCCGGCCCTGCACCGTTTTTAACGCCCGACAATAGGTTTCCTCACAGGGTCTAACTCTTTCACCGCACCAAATTTCAGCTCGATATCTAGAAAGTTGTGACCTGTACTTTGCTAAACGCAAAAAAGTCACGCACATACGTACATACATACAGACTGAATTTCTAATCCTACCACGGCTATATGAAAGCCTATAGGATCTAGATCCGGCTTTCATAACAAGTAAACATGATTCTATAGAATTAATGAATTTTCCCTCCTTTCAAGTTCCACACGTTAGATCACGAAGCTATGAATTATTCAACATTCAATGGTCAAGAACTTCCCATCACTTAAATTCACCATTCGTGAAAATAATAACCAACTACAATAAATTTGCTAGTCATATATAAGGTATATTTATTGAATCAGACGTTGTGTTTAGTAACAAAAACTAAAAGTCTCTGTGTTTAAACTATAAGCTGTACCTCTTTATTAGGCACCGTCCATGCTTCGTCAAGGTGTTCATGTTCATGTTTTGTATTATTTTTAGTTCGTTTTATTCATATCTAAGAATTATGTATATTCATCATCATCATCATGTTTTTCAGTCAAGCGACTAGTCTGCCCCTACAATGAGTCTTTGGTGTATTCTTTGGAATACAAGGTAAGATAGAGTAAGCTTTTGCTTCTCTTTGCTATAGTTCATTCCTTCCTTTTTCTCAAACACCAACAATGATCTTCTGATTTCTCCTTGTTGGTCATGTCTCTTATGTTACCTGTGAGTCTGTTCTAGAGATATATCTTCCATGACCCACCTAGCGTCATCTAGCAGCGAATCTCTGAAATTCCTCAATTCTTCCCTGTACAAGAGGACTTCTTTATCAATCTGGCCACCAGATCTCGTCGCTATCGCCAGCTATCATCTCCGTGATCAAGAGTACTTCGTCTACTTTTTCATCCACCAGGCTGCGCTAGTGCCACCTACTATCAACTCTTTGAAGACCATTTCATCAAGAGAAAATTTATTTCTGTTATGTTGTCTATTCTTACATGTATTCCTTTGTCTCCTACTCCCACTCTTTTCCCTTCCCTGGTCCCTCTGTGCTTCGCTGAGCGTGTCTCACTTGTACGTCGGAAGTTGACTTAGTCAGTTAGAGCTTAACTAGAGCTCGCCTCCTCAACTTGAGAGGCAAACTTTTGAATTCTACGCCATGTTAGAATTTTAATATCAACCGTCAAAAGGATCATCGCCTTCTACATGAAGCAAAGATAAGTACCGACCTTAGGTTTTAACCTCATTCTCATCGTCGTTTAATGGCTCAATGCTTTTATTTGGATTTTATAGACAGTGAAAGTTGCTATGTGAAAATGACTGCTTTCAAGATATCTTGATCTTACTTAAACTATCAGGTCTAACTTTCAACATGAAAGATTTTCTGAGATGCTATCTCACATCGAGGGATATTTACAAAATACCCACTGTCTATATAATCTAGCTTTCCGCCAAGGGATTCTCTACCCAATTTAACCAAGCCATCATTGCTCTGGAACCTTCCAGAATCTGCACTCTATCTACCAGTTATACTGTCATGTATTTTCCACTCACATGTGGGAATACTTTTTCAACTAAGGAATCTTCCTTATGAACTACTAATCAATAGCTAATTTTTCTTCCTCCGTTGGGATTTTCTCTGGCGCATTCAACTATAATCTACAACTTTCTCAAGCAATAGACTCTCGCATGTCTAGTGTAACTAGCCATTTTCCATCATTGCAATAACTTTCTTTGCCATAAACGTTTTGTGCTACTACAGTGAACTTTTCATCTATTTCAACAGACTATAGTGAAAACAGTGCTTGTTCAATCTTTCATCCGCGTCGCGTTCGTCCGAATACTATAAATACCGCCATGAATACTTATCCTCAATCCCATTTGATCTTTCCCAAACCCTTTACTAACAAACCAAAATAATAAAATTGTTACTTTAGGTCTTTTTTCAATGAGTGCCCTCCCTTTTTTGCTCTATGTACCACGAATTAATGTCTGTAAAACTTCCTGTCTAGTACACGCTTTAAATTATATTGTTTATGCCTTCCAATTAGGGAATACAATTCTTTCAACTCATAAGTGAGTTATCTCTAGGTTTCACGAAAGGGAAACTTGCCCAATTTGTCTCGTGATCCCTACTTAAACATGGGTGTTTTAGAAACTTCCTTTCGATTTTTCTCTTCAGGTTTCACAATAAGTGACCTGCCCTATTTGCATAATCTTCTATGTATAATAATTAAAATAATTCAGCATTAATATAAGAAGTTATAGAAACTTCTATTTTATTCTTCCTGCTTTTTGTTGTTGTTACTTTCGAAGTTGTTACTCTTTCTAAGATATTTACTTAGAAATTCTTAAAGTACACACCTTGTACTTAATTTATTGCCTAACTTTAATTACGTCAGTTATCTTTAAATTTTCCTTTTATTATTTATTTTCGTCATTTCAAAATCTTACGAAGATTTTAAAGCATATAAAAGGTTTGAAACCAAAAGAATTGTTAATTGCCTGGCGCAAGATTTAGATGTTTTCGGAGGTCTGTGACCCCATTTGTTACAAAATCAAAATTATATATTAGTTACAAAACTACTACCTTACATTGTTAAATAAATTCAAGAGTTCTTTTTGGATTTATCATTTCTCTAACATAACTGTTAGGCAAGATCCTGTCTTCCTTGAGTCTCCCCACTTAATAAAAATAAATCCATTGATAGGGTTTTCACCACTTGTTGCATTTGAGCAAGAACTCTTAGTTGGTAACTTAGTAAAGTCTCTCTTCGCTTTAATAGCTAATTCTAACTGGCCAGTGAGGCAAGCATAGCTCGCTACGCCAGCTTGCTGCTTGTGGAGATTCTCTCCAACACTTATGGTTGTTTTTTTTTCAAAATATAAGTGTTTCTCATTGTCTAAACTTTTAGTCGGCTCCTTGTTGGGTAAAAGCTTAGCCATTTCCAAGTGCAACTATTGGTATACCTACCAAAATTATTCCCAAAGGTATAATTGCCTTATCCCTATCCTTCTTGGAAGCATTTGGTCGCTCTTTAGAAATTCTACAATTTCAAAAACTAAAAATATCGAAACCGATTCAAATTATTGGCATTCTTCAAATTACATGTTTAAAAACAAACTCCTTTGAACAGATACACAATAAATCTGTTACTCTTTGTCTTGCCAGACCATCACCCTTCCCCATAGTAGGCATATGTATGCTTGAGAGGGAATACACTAAAGCCACTTTCTTGCAAACCGCCAAAGTTCCAGCTGCGTTTCCCGTTAGCTTTGCCCAGGTCCCTACTCACTTAAGGTATCGGAGAGCGGATTTGCAGTGGCAGCCGCCTTTGAGTACATTTAAAGTTAAAATTATAACTTCTTTTGGACTCTCGTCCTATTTCTCCATCCTTTTTCTCCAGTCCGAAACCCACTTCCTTTTCTTTATCATCTTCCCTTGGGGGTTAGGTTATTCCCAAGCTAATAATCTACCCAAAATTTGGTCTCAGAAACCCGGGAGAGTCCATTTATGACATTTTCTAGTTTTGTCAAGGGTTATTTGACAATATTTTGCAAATCATTAATATCTTCTTTGAATTTTTCAGCTATAACTACATCGTGCAAAGCCTGTGAAGTGGAAAGAGGCCGCTCCTGTCTCCTTTGGCGTGTCCCTTTCTTTCAACTTATTTGCTGCTGCCAGCCTGATAGCATTTCCAAGGTTCCACAGTTTCGTAAGTTATACTTTAATTTACCTATTTTGTCCTGGCTCCTACAGAAAAAGATAAGGATGAAAAACTTACTTCTAAACGAGCATCCTATAAAGGGCTAATTACCCGATTCAGAAAATACATCAAAGAGCTAGATCCCTCAGAAGCTCAATTAGATTTGTTAAAACATCGTGTAAAGGATTTTGAATGTTCATATGAAAATTATTGTAACATCCAAACTGAAATAGAAACTTGTATGCTTAATCAAACCGAAGATCGAGTCGAAGTAGAAAACCAATATTACGAAGGTATAGGTACTGCTTTTAAAATAATACGCCAACTCGAAGAAGAACAGGAAAAAGACGGTTCTGTGCTTGGTTCCCTTCACGAACAACAAACCTCTTCTCGCGATGGCACTCACAAGCCCAAACCAATTCTACCTAAGATTTATTTACGCCTCTTCCCTGGAGACGAATCTACTTGGGATTCTTTCTATGAATTATTTTGTTCTCTTGTTCATGACAATGAAGACATTCAAGTCATCTACAAGTTTCATTATTTGAGATCTATCCTCCGAGGGCAAGCTCTGCAGTTAGTCGAAGCACTGCCTTTAAGTGCCGATAACTACCATATCGCCTTTAATCTCCTTAAAGAGAGATATGGTAATGTACGTTTGTCTGTTGCTCGCCACATTCGCTGCTTGTTCAGCTTGCCAGTCGTGAAACCTAATGACGTCACCTATTTAAGAGACCTGTTAGACTCCATGCAATTAAATGTTAGAGCGTTATATCAACTCAAGCAGCCAGTCCAAACTTGGGACACCGTTCTTATTTATCTAGCTACACCCAGATTCGATTTTTGACATTAAAGGCTTGGGAAATCCTACTCACTCGCAAGGAGGAATATTCTTTTGAACACCTTATCGCGTTTCTCAACAGCCGGTGCCAAGTCCTTACAGCAATCTCATTCCAGTGCGAAAATGTCGAAACGAGTCATCAGTGTCACAATCTTGAGAAAACACTTGTCTCTTCAAATGGTCATCAGCACCCATCTGTCGAGAACAAGAAAACCCGTTCTGCCTCTTTCAACCATCCAAGAGAACATATTAGGCCGCTCAACAAATCTTTGAAATGCACGCTCTGTAAAAAGTTTCACACCTTGTATTCCTGCAAATCCTTTAAAGAATTGTCTGTTGAAGACAGAAGGAAGTTTGTCTTCAATAGTAAATATTGCCATAACTGCTTGTCACTTAAGCATTCTTCTTCTAATTGTACGTCTTCCAACCTCTGTTTTCATTGCAAAAGACCGCATCATCCTTTATTGCACATTCATGATCAATCGAGGTCACTAGTACCTGCTTCTTTAAACTCCATGCAGAGCAGCCCCGAACAAACTAATGCTTCTTCCTGCATTTCTAACGCCTAAACTTCTCACAGTGCGCAAGTCCTTTTGTCCACTGTACAATTCGAAATCCAAGATAAATTTGGAAATTGGTTTCGAATCCGCGGTCTTCTTGACTCCGCTTCAACACACAACTTTGTTTCGCAATCGTTAATTAAAAAACTAAGTCTTTCTTCATCACCTACTTCCATCAATGTATCCGGCATTGATAATTTGAAAACTCAAGCCTTGCAGTCTTCAAAATTGAAAATCAGAGACATTTGTCAAACACCAATCTTAACTTGAACTGTCTCATTCTTACCAGTATTGGCAAGGACACTCCTAGCAGCTCTATTAATACTTCCGGTTTAAAGATTCCTTCGCACTTAAGGTTAGCTGATCCTCAGTTTAATGCTCAAGGCCCCATCGATATACTTTTCAGTGCCAATATTTTCTGGAATTGCCTTCGTAAACAAACTCGTAGGCTATCTTCAAACGTGGTCGCCAGAGACACCGATTTTGGTTGGGTTATTACTGGTCAAATCCAACATCCCAGTCTTCAAACCAAATCGCAATGTAATTTTGTTACTGCCGATTCAAATCCCTTTTCTGAAAAAGAGAACGCTTATGTTTCTGATCTCGATACATTTGAAAAACACTTGCCGAAACGATGTCTCATTGTGATCAACTACGTCACCTTTGCAAGCTGTTTAATTGGTTTTGCCTTATCTCCGCACAAAATGGCAATTCAAGTTCGCCTCGTCTTGGGTTACTTAGTTTACCTTCTCATGTCATTTTTTATAGCAGGTAATTGTTTAAACTTTCTGTCGCAAGCTATCTTCCCCTTGTGTAAAACCATGGCTATCAGTCACCATCATTTCGCTGTAAGCTATGTTTCACTTCTTTCGCTATTTATTAGGATGGCCAGGGCCGCCACCTTCCCCCTTCTTCACACTCGGAAGTCGCTTTTGAAACCGCTTGAAAATCTGTGTTCTCTAGCATCTAGAATAACTATTCTTACGCATAAACTCCTTCTCAATGTCCCAGCTTCTCTTCTTTGTTCAGAAGAATTAAGCTTTTTTCTGTTGGAAATTGTCGGATTCCGTGATCCTCAAAATTATGCGAAACTGATTACTTACTTTGTTTCATATGTCTTTAAATTGGTTTTTCACGTCCAAGCTACGAATGACTGCATGCCGTGTCACTTGAATATCCACTTTAAGTCTCGGCTGATTGCACTCGTTTTGTTTGTTTATTTTGAACTGCTTGTTTGTCAATCTTGTTTGTATACAAGCTCGGGTAAGGCCAAGCTGCCGTTTACTACCTCTATGCTTGACAAAGGTCAGAGCAAGTTTTCCTTATCTCAACTTTGGCTGACTGCCAACCATTGTCTTGCGAGTTGCTCCCGTAATTTCGGAAGCTGCTCACCTCCTTCCCAAAATAAACTTGTTCTGGTCAAGGACTCTTTCAGCTATTTATATTCGTTATCTCGCTGTACTATGTGGGTCAAGGTCGTTCTTACCTATCTCTCCCACTTGTTCTCACTCGTATCCTATAGCTGTTTCGATTCCTGTTTCATAATATCGTTGCATATTTTTTACGCGCTCACGTATTGCACCCTGCTTACATATTTTGCACTTTTATTGTTCATTGTTGAACAAACTTGTTTTCTCTCGTCGTTACACTCGATGTGTTTTTGCATCTATGCTTGTTACGTCACGTTTCTTGATGACTTACGTATTTTTCTGATTAACCCCTTTGATGCTTATTATAACTTAAGGTCATTGTTTATGGCTACTAGATTGTTGTTACCTATGCCGTTCTTGCCTTCTACTCGCATAGTTCCTTTGTTTATTTGGTATATTCTTATCCTTAATCGATGTACTTGTTTCTATACGCTTTCTTTAAATTTGTTAACTCTCCTTTCGCATCTTGTAGCGAACTTCACTAGAGCTTTATTTCTCGCAGCTTCTAGCTACTTTGTGATTGACAGCGTTGTTAATTCGCGCCTGTCGCCCCCGCATTCTAATGACCCTGATAACCTGCTTCCACTCACACCTGGTCACTTCCTTATAGGCACTTCTCTTTCTGCCCCTCCTCCCCTTCCCAACTCTTACAGTGATTCTAATTTACCTATTGTTTGGCGTAAACTTGAAGCCCTCCGCAATTCTTTCTGGAAGAGATGGAACTTGGAATACTTAACTTCCTTGCAACGGAGACAGAAGTGGTTTCTTTCCAATCCCGACATCAAAGTGGGGGGACTTGGTCCTGGTTAAAGATGTTTCTCCTCCCCTGGTCTGGATTTCTGGTGGAGTGAACGAGTGTTATCCTGGAAGGGATGGGAGAGTTAGGGTAGTCAAGATCTTGACCACTAACGGTCACATCATAAGACCACTGTCTTTAATTGCTCCATTACCTTTAAACTTTTAATTGTTTGTCTTGTTCTCTGTTGGTGTTTTTTCTCTCCCAGCTTGGTGTATACTTTGGAATACACGGTAAGATAGAGTAAGCTTTTGCTTCTCTTTCCTATAGTTCATTCCTTCCTTTTTCTCAAACACCAACAGTGATCTTCTGATTTCTCCTCGTTGGTCATGTCTCTTATGTTACCTGTGGGTCTGTTCTAGAGATATATCTTCCATGACCCACCTAGCGTCATCTAGCAGCGAATCTCTGAAGTTCCTCATTTCTTCCCTGTACAAGACGACTTCTTTATCAATCTGGCCACCAGATCTCGTTGCTATCGCCAGCTATCATCTCCGTGATCAAGAGAACTTCGTCTACTTTTTCATCCACCAGGCTGCGCTAGTGTCGCCTACTATCAACTCTTTGAAGACCATTTCATCAAGAGAAAATTTATTTCTGTTATGTTGTCTGTTCTTACATGTATTCCTTTGTCTCCTACCCCCACTCTTTTCCCTTCCCTGGTCCCTCTGTGCTTCGCTGAGCGTGTCTCACTTGTACGTCGGAAGTTGACTTAGTCAGTTAGAGCTTAACTGGAGCTCGCCTCCTCAACTTGAGAGGCAAACTTTTGAATTCTACGCCATGTTAGAACTTTAATATCAACCGTCAAAAGGATCATCGCCTTCTACATGAAGCAAAGATAAGTACCGACCTTAGGTTTTAACCTCATTCTCATCGTCTTTTAATGGCTCAATGCTTTTATTTGGATTTTATAGACAGTGAAAGTTGCTATGTGAAAATGACTGCTTTCAAGAGATCTTGATCTTACTTAAACTATTAGGTCTAACTTTCAACATGAAAGAATTTCTGAGATGCTATCTCACATCGAGGGATATTTACAAAATACCCACTGTCTATATAATCTAGCTTTCCGCCAAGGGATTCTCTACCCAATTTAACCAAGTCATCATTGCTCTGGAACCTTCCAGAATCTGCACTCTATCTACCAGTTATACTGTCATGTATTTTCCACTCACATGTGGGAATACTTTTTCAACTAAGGAATCTTCCTTATGAACTACTAATCAATAGCTAATTTTTCTTCCTCCGTTGGGATTTTCTCTGGCGCATTCAACTATAATCTACAACTTTCTCAAGCAATAGACTCTCGCATGTCTAGTGTAACTAGCTATTTTCCATCATTGCAATAACTTTCTTTGCCATAAACTTTTTGTGCTACTACAGTGAACTTTTCATCTATTTCAACAGACTATAGTGAAAACAGTGCTTGTTCAATCTTTCATCCGCGTCGCGTTCGTTCGAATACTATAAATAGGGCCATGAACACTTATCCTCAATCCCATTTGATCTTTCCCAAACCCTTTACTAACAAACCAAAATAATAAAATTGTTACTTTAGGTCTTTTTTCAATGAGTGCCCTCCCTTTTTTGCTCTATGTACCACGAATTAATGTCTGTAAAACTTCGTGTCTAGTACACGCTTTAAATTATATTGTTTATCCCTTCTAATTAGGGAATACAATTCTTTCAACTCATAAGTGAGTTATCTCTAGGTTTCACGAAAGGGAAACTTGCCCCATTTGTCTCGTGATCCCTACTTAAACATAGGTGTTTTCGAAACTTCCTTTCGATTTTTCTCTTCAGGTTTCACAATAAGTGACCTGCCCTATTTGCATAATCTTCTATGTATAATAATTAAAAGTAATTCAGCATTAATATAAGAAGTTATAGAAACTTCTATTTTATTCTTCCTGCTTTTTGTTGTTGTTACTTTCGATGTTGTTACTCTTTCTAAGATATTTACTTAGAAATTCTTAATGTACACACCTTGTACTTAATATATTGCCTAACTTTAATTACGTCAGTTATCTTAAAATTTTCCTTTTATTATTTATCTTCGTCATTTCAAATTCTTACGAAGATTTTAAAGCATATAACAGGTTTGAAGCCAAAAGAATTGTTAATTGCCTGGCGCAAGATTTAGATGTTTTCGGAGGTCTGTAACCCCATTTGTTACAAAATCAAAATTATATATTTGTTACAAAACTACTACCTAACATTGTTAAATAAATTCAAGAGTTCTTTTTGGATTTATCATTTCTCTAACATAACTGTTAGGCAAGATCCTGTCTTCCTTGAGTCTTCCCACTTAATAAAAATAAATCTATTGATAGGGTTTTCACCACTTGTTGCATTTGAGCAAGAACTCTTAGTTGGTAACTTAGTAAAGTCTCTCTTCGCTTTAATAGCTAATTCTAACTGGCCAGTGAGGCAAGAATAGCTCGCTACGCCAGCTGCCTGCTTGTGGAGATTCTCTCCAACACTTATGGTTGTTTTGTTTTTTTTCAAACTATAAATGTTTCTCATTGTCTAAACTTTTAGTCGGCTCCTTGTTGGGTAAAAGCTTAGCCATTTCCAAGTGCAACTATTGGTATACCTACCAAAATTATTCCCAAAGGTATAATTGCTTTATCCATATCCTTCTTGGAAGCATTTGGTCGCTCTTTAGAAATTCTACAATTTCAAAAACTAAAAATATCGAAACCGATTCAAATTATTGGCATTCTTCAAATTACTTGTTTAAAAACAAACTCCTTTGAACAGATACACAATAAATCTGTTACTCTTTGTCTTGCCAGACCATCACACTTCCCCATAGTAGGCATATGTACGCTTGAGAGGGAATACACTAAAGCCACTTTCTTGCAAACCGCCCAAGTTCCAGCTGCGTTTCCTGTTAGCTTTGCCCAGGTCCCTACTCACTTAAGGTATCGGAGAGCGGATTTGCAGTGGCAGCCGCCTTTGAGTACATTTAAAGTTAAAATTATAACTTCTTTTGGACTCTCGTCCTATTTCTCCATCCTTTTTCTCCAGTCCGAAACCCACTTCCTTTCCTTTATCATCTTCCCTTGGGGGTTAGGTTATTCCCAAGCTAATAATCTACCCAGTCTTTTCCACGTTCGGTCTTGTGCTGTCCTTTTGACCACTTCATAACTTCGTAGGCCAGAGCTATTGAGGAAGGATCTCATGAGAGTGTTCCGTGGCATCCCGCGAGGACGTTTTTCATGTATTTTGCCTTCTAGTATGTCGATTATCAGGCCACCATGTCGTAACCTGTGGCCAAGCCGGGTGGATCTCTTTCTATTGATCTGGCAGACCATTTGACGTTTTTTCTTTATTCAATCCAGCACCGTTATGTTGGTCATTTTCTCTACCCAGCTAATATGTTCCATTCGACGCCAACACCACATCTCAAACGCTTCTAGTCGTTTAATGTCACCTCTATTTATTGTCCATATCTCACTGCAGTACATTGCAACTGCCCATATGTAGGTCTTAACCAGTTGTTTTCTAAGGCTGAGGGACATCGAGCGTTGACAAATTAGAGAATGTTTTTCACGGAATGCCTCCTTAGCCATGGCAATACGGTTCCTGATTTCAACTTCACATCATAGGTCTTCTGTGAAGATCTGACCAAGGTATTTAAATCGACTGACCTGTTGTACTGGTTCTTTATTTATGGTTATATTTAGTTGGTGTTGATGCTTACTTATTACTAGAATCTTGGTCTTTTAAAATTGATTTTCATTCCTTATTCTGTAGCTGTATCATTTAAACATTGCAACATTTTTGTTAATGTATGCGGATTTACTGCACGTAATGCCAGATCATCAGCAAATTTAGTATTCTGGATAAGTCTTCCACCAACTTTCACTCCCATATTACAACCTTTAAAAGACCACTTTGTAACTTCAGCGAAGGCATTGAACAGTCCAGGGGACAGCAAATAACCTTGTCGCACACGGTTACGAATCTTAGCGGGTTTTGATACGTCATTTCCAAGCAAATCAACAGCAGTTTGATTTATATACAGATCAAATATTAATCTGATTAATCGATGGGGACATCCTATTTGTTTCAGAAGAGGAAACAGCTTATGCCAGCTGATTTTATCAAATGCTTTTTCGTTGTCCACAAAGCACACGTAAAGGTTTCTGTTTACGCTTAGCATCTTTTCTCCAGGACAACATAGGACCCGATAGCATCACGTGTAGACATATTCTTTCGAAAACTAAATTGAAAGTTATCTAGATACTGTTCGATGTATATTCCCATTTTCTTAAAAAACTGCAGAAGATTTTTATTTTGTAGTTTTAGGTTTAATTCTTTCCTTTCTTGTCTTTTCCTTAAATTATTTAGATTAACAATTATCTACTTTGTATTTGTGTCAAGAAAGTACTTAATTGGGTTTATGACCTGTGAACTTTAATAAATAAATACATGTTATGGAAGGACTTATAGCAATAGTACAGTTTTATGCTTCTCATATTTTAGCATTTAGAGGTCACAAAGAAATAATAACTTCAGACAGAAATGGTAGCTTTTTATGTTGTCAAATTAATCGCTAATTTTGATCCTACATTAAGAGAACATTTGAGTCGAGTCTTCAACAAAACCGTCGCCATAAATCATTACCTGGGAAAAGAAACCCAAAATGAGTTTATTCAGCTATTGCAGGAATTTAACAACTATCCATGATTTTAACCTCTTAAGACCAAAGGCAACATTTGTAGCTGAGATATTCCTATTCAGTTTATTGTATTAAATACTGGCAGATATAACACATTTCTTAAATACCAAAAGCCATATTCTTCATAAAATACTTTATTAAAATGTCAGGTTACCACTTTATCAACGAGGGTAGTTAAAGCCCTACGTTATAAGTGCATAGGTTTGGATTGTGAAGACGAGTGTATTTGAGCCCAACTGTCAGCTGTCCTTGTAATGGTATTCACTGGTTTCCTATTTTCATTTACTAGGCCACGGCTGCCTCTTTCAAGCTTCTTACCCATTTTCATTAACATCCAACATGTGATGATTGAAGTGTTGGAAAGTGCATCTGGTCTTAGAAACCATCCGTCACATAGATAACTTTTCTTAATTAACCCTCGTCCTCCTGCAAATGAAGGATTAGAAATGAGGGTAAAAAATGACATAATACCAACTTTTGCTGAAAAAAATATTAAAAACGAGAAGATGCTCATTTGTGTACCCTGAGTTTGAAGAGGTTAAGGACGACAGACGAGGAAACTGTTGAAATTGAAGAACATTTCATAGGGTTTATTGCAATTGAAACAACAACAAAGGAAGGTTCGACTACTTGTTAACAGAACTAAATAAACTCGGCTTGTCTTTAGAAAACAGCTGAGGAAAAAGCTATGATAATGGCTCAAATATGCGTGGAATACACAGTGGTGTTAAACGAAGAATATTGAACATGAACCCTTTACCTGTTTTGTACCTTGTGGTCGCCATAGTTGGAACTTGGTGTTAGGGGACGCTACGTCATCTAGCAAGCAAGCTCAGACTTTTATTTGGAACCTTGAAGGGAATATACACGATTTTTCAGCCTCCAGCCAGAGATGATCCATACTTAAGGAACATGTACACATCTCACTAAAGGCACTTTCAGAGACAAGGTGGAAATGTAGAGTTAAGTCTGTAAAAGCAGTCACGTATCATCTGACCAAAGTTTGTGATGCTCTATCAAGTTTACAAGAAAACACCAAAGGAGACTGTCTACTTAGCAGGGAAAGCCAGTCTTTGGAACAGGAAATATCGACATTTGAAAGGTATAGTTTCATTAGTGGTTTGGTATGACATTCTAGTGATCATCCACTGCATAAGTAAAATGTGGCAAAGTCCATGCATGAATCTAATGTAGCAGTAAACCATTTAACAGATTTCTTAAGATGACCAGATGAATTCTGGGTGCGTGGTTTTGAGTCTGCACGGGTGACAGCTAGAGAGGTGGCAGAAGAAGTTGGGCAATATGAAATGTCCTTTTAGACTACGAGACCAAGACAGGAGATATGTTTTGATAATGAATCAAATGATAGCCAGGCTGCTGAACTATCACTACAAGATAGATTTAAAATTCATTATTTCTATGTAGTTTTTAGACGGAATCCAAAACAGTTGTGAACCAAGATTTGAATCTTTAAAGCACCATGAAATTACGTTTGGATTTTTGTACAAAATAATGACTCTCTTAATAATGTCTGATGAAGAATTAATGTATAATTGCAAATATATTGAAGTTGCTCGTTACGAAGGATACCAACATGACATAGAAAGAATGGATCTGATTGAAGAATCGAAAATATTCTCACATGTAATGATCTAGGTAGAGTAGAAGAAAAAAATGAAGAATGTGGAATTGTAACAGCTTTGTAGTACATCGTTGAGACAAACAGTGTGAAATTTACCCAAATACAAGTATTATCCTTAGAATAGTAGCTACTATTCTCGTCACAGTTGCGGCTGCCCAGATACGTTTTTCAAATTTAAAATTAATTAAAATGTATCTCAGAAACAGCATGACCCAAGACAAACTCTCAGCACTTGCAATTCTGTCTATCGAAAATGAATCGGCATCTAGTTTGGACTATTAAGATTTAATAAAATACTTCAGCCAGAAAAAGAGCAGAAGAGTTCATTTTTGCATGCTTTGTTATGGTAAGTTTTTGAAATAGGAATAGGGGATGACCAGGCAAAGTGAATAAAGTAACTTTATATGAGTGTATCTATGTAATTACGTACGACAATGACATGCAATTTACTGTAGTTGTTCATTGTTATCTTCCCATTTAATTGCTGTGTAAAACAGAATCAATTGTGAAACTATTCTTAATTAGAATTTATTAAGTAATTATGTCAAATTATTCACTTTGCCCGTATAGCCAGGCAAAGTGAATATTCATATGCGGGCAAAGTGAATAACGGAATGCATTGTTTAAGACATGAGCATATTAATACTAAGCAAGTGTACATTTGACAGAAACTCATCATTGCATATAAACGGGATCCACTTTTGTTTTTCAATTCGTTTTATAACGTTCACAGTTCACCTGATATAACTAAAGTAACAGAGTTAATAGGATTTGTCCTATAATCCTCCAGAGCTTGCTTCATTGTTTCTTCGCACCACATGCCCTGATGACTGCTTCGTTTGAAATTGTAAACCATCTGTAAACAAATAATACAATATTCTCATTATTATTGATATACTTCAGTATATATTTCAGGGTATTTAACCCTCAACTGGTGACGTGGTTTCTGACAGACTCTCAGAGAGAGATAATTGTACACCCCTAAGGACTCATTCCGAAACGAGACTTGTTTGCAATACCTTCTCATCTCTGTCTAAACATCTGTTCAGCGTCATTTCGTCACCTTCAGTCTTATCGTTCTTTTCTCACGAGGTAGACACATTCTTAAATGGCTTCGTAGACACCACGTCACCAATTTTGTAACATTTTTTTAAATGTGGGAACGCATTATCTTTGATAACTATTCCTAACAAAGATAATACATTATCAGTCACCATTAAGTAATTAGTGAACGAAGTACACAACAATATTAACCCAAACGGGCAAAGTGAATAAATATCCACATTACCCTATTCATTTTGCCCAGGTTTGCGCCATTATGGAAATCGTGACTGATCGATTAAAAGTAGTGTAGCAAGAAAGCAAACAAAGTGTGTAAATAAGAGGGTTGGAACAACACTAAAACACAATGTAATCACATTCAAAATAGTTACAGTATACCAATCTATGAATAATATTGTCTTTCTTACCTTGATCAAATTTTAAGAAATGCTATATAAATCTGCAAACGCTTCTAGTCTCACACTGTCAACCACTATAGTCTTTGTACTACTGATTTTTATATCTCGGGTAGATGACAGCGCTTCCTGCAGAAGCAACTAGGTGACATCTGTCGTGATTTTCCTTAACTGGCTGCGTGGCTCAGGGGTAACGTTCTCGCTTGCTGAGCCCAAGGTTGAAAGTTCGAAACCTGGCGCAGTCAGCTGGCATTTGAGGGTGCGCAAATGCGAGGGAGCCGTGCCGGTACATTTACTGGCACGTTAAAGATCCCCTTCGAGGCAAAATTCCGGCACCCCGGCGTCTCTAAATGCCTGTGTAGTTAAAAGGGACGTAAAACCAATAACATTATCACTATCACCTTAACTTTTACATATTCGCTTTGCCCGGTCGTTCCTTAGTGTACTGTGTTTTAAAATAACAATTCACTCAATTTATTCCCAGATGGTACTGACCCCCGGAATCCCCGGAAGGGTCTCACAAATCTGGGCTAGCGCCGCCACTGGTGGCTACCAGCTACTATGCGGAGAGTGGATTATGACGCAATACTTGAATGTCCAAATTTTCAGTTGATCATACTTGCATACATCCCTAGTCTATTTTCAATTAGCGGCCAGTTCCAACCTTTAAAACAGCTCGAACTATTTTCAATTACTGCCATGTACATTTGATATTTATCATAAATAAAAGTACGCAGGCAAAGGCAGGACTACTGCCAGGTAAATGCAATGGAAATATGCTTAAATTCCATACATGAATTCAATATCTGTTGCAACGTAAGAAGGACAAAAAAAACTGCACATTATTGTATGAATGCGGTTGTTACCTTCCATGATTAGCTATTATATGGAATACCAGGTGAAATTTATAACATGAATGAACCTACCAACAAATATGGATTGAAAGGTTTTCTTATTTCAGCGAATACTCGATAACACTCCAAGTGTGTGAAACGTTTATAGGTTTTCGCATAATATCGTTTGTTGTCTATTTCTTGAACGTGGGTTTCGAACACTACGGATGAACATTTCTCATTTTTTTTAAGCAAATACTACATCGTACGTATTACTTCAATGTAGCTTCTACCAATTCTGAATCAATTTAATCTTCACGAGAATAGACTACGAGTTTACACGTGCCTCGTTAAAACGACACTCCTAGCGAACTATGCATGGGGTCTACGGCATACGTTGCATTGTTGCCACTATGGTAGAGAAAATTGTCTTTTAACTTTCCTTTCGTAAATCAATTTTTCTTTGTACATGAATATTACTTCCTGCAACAGCGTGTTAATTATTTATTATGACAAGTCTCGCGAACTAAACTTAGTATCCTCTAACTGAGTATGTCGTCGTGCCGCTAAGGATTAATATTTGTATAGTTAAAATTTCATATTTGAGCGAGTTTAACTTTGGATATTCTATCTCAATATGGATTTTAGAGACAGTGATTATTCTTCGAATATACAGTACTATAGGAAAATTGTTTCACACCGATCCACCTGTAGTAACAAATGCCGTTTATCTGATCATACTATGCTTACACATACAGCAAGAATATGGCATTATTTCCCCATGAATGTATATGTGTCTTCAAATATTCTGGGCAAATTCGGGTTCCAATGTACCACATGAAAATTAATTCACGTCGCTACGGATGTAAATGTGTGTCTTTAAAAGTTCTGCCTGTACATAGTAGGCTTCGCTTGGAATGCACGACAGTGTGGATACTCGGCACTATTAAGAAATTTGGCTTTGCATATGGTACATAATTCTGGCTTCCCACTACTTTGGATGAAAAATTGTCACTTAAAGTTTCTTTCCAAGGAAGGTTAGTTTCGCGTATGCTAAATATATACGGCTTATCCCTGCTACGGATTACCCCGTATCTTTACAAATGTTCACTCTGAAAAGAAAAAAAAAGAAAAAAAAATCACATATTCTACTTCTCATCACTAAGCATGTAAATGTGCCAATTCAAATGTCCTCCTTGAACAAATTGGGCTTAGCACTTGCTACTTGAATATTCCTTCTTCCCGCTATGGGCTCACACATGTGATTCATATCTCTCCTCTTAACAAATTCGGATCAACATATGCTACATACGTATGGTGTCTCCCCGGCATTGGTTTTCCAGTGTGCCTTCAAAGCTAGTTTGATATTTAATTTAGCTTGAAAATGTGTCACTAACATAGCTCCTCGACGGAATGTGATGACATGTGTGTTCTCCAAGTATCTTTGATAGTTAACTGTGCTTCAATTGCTATGCCTGGCCATATGTTTCTTCAAACACCCTCTCCTTTGAAAGGTGGTTTTGCATATACCACAGAAGAATGGTTTCTCCCCGGTATGGGTTAATATGTGTTTCTTCAAGTGTCCACCTTGAGAAAATTTGGCTTGGCACATGTTACATGGGAAAGGCTTCTCCCCTGTATGTATTAACATATGTTTTTTCAAATTCCCACCATGAGCGAACTTGGCGTCGCATGAGTTGCACGCGTGTGGTTTCTCCCCGCTATGGAGTAACATATGTCTTTTCAAATATCCCCTTTGCCCAAACTTAGCCTCACATATGCTACATGAATACGGCTTTTCACCGCTATGTTTCGCCATATGCATTGACAAATGCTCGTTACGTGCAAAGTTGGTACCTCATATGCTACAGATGTATGGTTTCTCTCCACTGTGCGTTAACATGTGTCTTTTTAAATGACAACCCTGAGCAAATTTGGCATCGCACATGGAACAAGAGTGGGGCTTCTTTCCGCTATGACTCACAATATGTTTCAACAAATATCCTCTCTCCGCAAATTTGGCGTTGCATATCTTGCATGAGTGGTTTTTCTCACTTGTATTGACAAGCATGTTCGCCTTCAAATTCCGATTGATAGTCACTTTTATTCCAGATGAAGTGCTAGTATATTGTCCTCCATAATCGCTTAGTGCGCAACATCTATTAGAACAGGATCCAACATATCTGGACATATATGCCTGAAATAATTTGTATTGACATATTGCAGTGCGGTTTTTAGTATGCTGAATTACGAGGGAATTTTGATTAATACTTTTGCGATCCAGAGATCTAATTTAAATGTTATTGAGGCACTTTTTATAAATATCACTACCAGAAAAAATGTCATTAAGAATTAACGGGAACTGATCTTGTTTCTACTTTTCAAAGATATGTTTATTATACATTCTGAAACCCGTGGGGTTTTGCCTGTTCCTCTATCGGGCGCGTCCCAGGTGGCGGATAGGGGGGCTCGCCGGACTTGTCCGGAGGGTTTGAGGGAAATAAAATACCTCTCGCGGACCGAAAACAGGCCCCTTGCCAGGGTTATGGTGAAGCTACGTTAGGCCTAGCAAGCCAGTAGTGGATAAGAAACTGCTTTTAAAACGGGAACGGGCCTCGGAAAGGACAGATCTAAAGGAAGCAGACCTGGCTATGGAAATGGACTACGAATCGGAACTTTGAATATAACGACATTGACGGGAAGAGTGGAGGAGGTTGTGGATATGATGGAGAGGAGAAAACTGGATGTACTCGGACTGGCAGAGACCAGATGGAGAGGGGAAGGAAGAAAAGAACTGAGAAATGGCTTGCAGCTATACTGGATAGGAAATGAGGAGGGGAAGAGAAATGGAGTGGGAATGGTGGTGAGAGAAGGGCTGAGGGAGGAAGTAAAGAGGGTAAGTGATAGAATAATTAGAGCCAGAATCACTGTGAAAGGTAGAAACCTGGACATTCTGCAAGTCTATGCACCACAGGTGGGATGCACAGAAGGCGAGAAGGACGAGTTTGAAGAGGAGTTGCAGAAGCAGTTAGTGGGGAGAGACCTGATAGTCATGGGAGACCTAAATGCCCATGTCGGAACTGATAGAAGAGGTTTTGAGGAAGTGATTGGTGGTGAAGGATGGGGAAACAGGAATAAGGAAGGAGAGAGATTGTTGGAACTGTGCAAGATAAATGGGCTAATGGTTGGAAACACATGGTACAAGAAGTGAGAGAGCCATAAAATTACTTGGTACAGCAGGGATTTGACTAGGAAATCAGTGGTGGACTATATTCTATGCGGGAAGGAGACAAAGAAGAGTATCACGGATATAAGGGTAATACCTTCAGAAGCCCTGGACAGTGACCACCGTCTGCTGGTCGCCAAGGTGAGAGGACTGAAGGAAAAGAGGAGAACTGAAAACCAAGAAAGAAGAATAAGGACATGGAAACTGAAGGAGGATGGAAATAAGGAGAAGTTCCAGATATTAGTGAGGAACAAATTACCGAAGGATGATCCAAAAACAGGTGAAGAAGAATGGAATAGGTTCAAGGACGTGTTGGTAGAAGCAGCGGAAGTCGTGTGTGGCAGAACTAGTGGAAAGAAAAGGTGGAAGGAAACACCATGGTGGAACCCCAGAACTAAGGAAGCAGTGAAAAAGAAAAATGAAGCATTCAGGAAATGGTTCCAACAGAGGACAGACAGAACAAGAGAAGAATACCAAGAGCGGAAGAAAGAAGCAGGAGAAGTAGTGAAGGAAGAGAAAAAGAAATGGCTGGAGAAATGGACAGAAATGATGGAGGAGGACTGTGATGGAAGTAAGAAAGTGTTGTATGGAATGATAAAGGCAAAGAGAAGAGATACAGGGGAAAATGTCAGAATGGTGGACAGGAATGGAAAGGAGGTCGAAAATATGGAAGAAGTAAAGGTTATCTGGAGATAATACTTCAAGGAACTCCTAAATCCAACTAAAACCAGCGTAGTGGACATTGTGGAGGAAGAAACAGACAGTGACCAAGACATTTCAGAGAAGGAATTGACATGGAAAGAAGTGGAGGAAGCATTAAAGAAGATGAAAGGGGGAAAGGCACCGGGAATAGACGAAGTGAGTGTGGAGATGGTGAGAGTGGCAGGGGTGATAGGAACACAGTGGCTCTTTCGAGTAATGAAAGTGATATGGAGGGAGAAGAAAATACCAGAGGACTGGAAAAGAGGGGTAATAATACCCATATTTAAAAAGGGAAGTAGGAAGGAATGCAAGAACTACAGGGGAATTACACTCATGTGCCACTGCGCCAAAGTATTTGAGAAGGTACTGGAGAGAAGAATTCGGACAGAAGTTGAAGATGGGCTGAGGGAAGAACAGTATGGATTCAGGCCAGGAAGGTCAACAGTTGACCTCATCTTTGCAGTAAGACAGCTACAAGAACACCATTATGAATATGGGAAAGATCTGGTGATGACCTTCTTGGATATTGAGAAAGCATATGATAGTATTAATAGAAACAAGGTATGGGAAGCAATGAGAGCAAAAGCAGTGAACAAGGAGACAGTGGCAAGAGTGAAAGCAATGTACGAGGGAAGCAAAAGCTGTGTAAAGGTGGGAAGAGAGAGAACGGAATGGTTTCAACTGGAGAGTGGTCTGAAACAGGGAAGTGCCCTCTCACCCCTGTTATTTATAGTGGTGATGGATGAAATCATACGAAAAGTGGTAAATAGCATTGGGGAAAGGAAAATGAAGGCAATGTTGTTTGCTGATGACCTTCTGGTATGGGGAGAGGATGAGGAAGAAGTACAAGAGCAATTAGATGAGTGGGAGAAGGTAGTGTTATCATATGGGATGAAGTTCTCAGCACAAAAGAGTGAAGTGGTCATCACAACGAGGAAGAAGAACAGACTGGATATGGGCATAACACTTGGAGGACAGCAGTTGCAGAAAGTAGAATGCTTCAAGTACTTGGGAAGCATAATTGAAGAAAAGGGAGGCAATAGGATGGAAATAAATGAGCGGGGAAGGTGCGCAGATGGATATTTCAAGAGTGTTAGGGGGATGATATGGAATAAAGATGTACCACAAAAATGTAAAGGAATCATCTACAAGACCTACTTTGTGCCAATTTTGACATATGGTTCAGAAACATGGGTGATGAAGGAAAGGGACAAGAATAAAATACGAGCAGTGGAGATGAAGTTCCAGAGGAGTAGGGTAGGAGTGACAAGAATGGACAGAGTAAGGAATGAGAGAGTCAGGGAGATGGTAAGAGAGGAACCATTGCAAAATAGAATAGAGCGATCTAGGCTACAATGGTATGGACATATGAGGAGGATGCAAGAGGAGAGGATACCGAAGAAGATGTTTGGAATGGAAATGACGGGAAGGAGGCCAAGGGGAAGACCAAGGGACAGATGGACAAAAGGAGTTAAGAAGAGTGTGGAGGAAAGAGGAGTGTGCTGGGACACAGTAAATGACGAGAGATGGTGGATGGACAGGAAACGATGGAGAGGCTTATGTTCCAAGCAGACCCGACCAGCGGTTGGAAACTGCTCAAGATGATGATGATGATGATGTATATATTATACAGGGTATATGATGTACCAAGTCATAGAGTTGGGGACAAAGCTCTCAAGGAAGAATGTGTAATCCAACTCAGTTTCAAATAGACGTTCACAAAACAGAAAGGGTTGTTCTATTCAAATTTCCTCCAATACATGAGTCTGGCTTTTCAGCGCTATGGATTAACCTATGTATCTTTAAATATCCTCTCCGAGCAGATTAGTGTTGTCTGCCAAAGGTCCCTGATCAGTTTAACAATTGAATTTACTGACAGGATACGGAAAGTGATTACTAATTAATGCCTCCAATACGAGCGTTCAACGTTGGTTTTTCTCAACCACTCCAGAGGGATATTTTCATCTTTTTATTCGTTAGTCATAGATTTTATAGCCTAAGGGTACCGGTAATGGATCTGATGATGATCTCTTGATGATCAAAACTGATCATTCAAGGGTATTTATTAATCTCATGTAATATTTTTCAGGGGTAGAGAATAATCCATCACAATTGGGTTCAATCGTGTTGGCCGACTGAATGATATAAAACTTCCGATTGAAAGCTGAATCCTGTTATAATTGGTCAATATTCATGCAAGAAGTGACTGTGATATTACCTTAAAGATTAAGAACATGTTAACCTATGTTCTTGTTACGTAGTAACTGCTTGATAAAGCGTCAGAAAAAAACAATTGCTCATTTATCAAGAGTTTGTATCTGTTCTATTTCCAAATAAAATTACGAGATCAATGCTACATTTTCCTCCATATAAAGCGTTACTTTTTGCCTCTCAAAACGTCTGGGTTCAATAAAAAAACAAGTCAAGGACCTCGTTGTTCCACCCCAAAGAAACAATTCTATCCATTTTTTAAACAAGGTTGCAGGTTCATAACCTAACGCTCTCAGCTGGCATTTGAGGGTGCGTAAATGCAAGGGAGCCGTGTCAGTAGATTTACTAGAACGTAGTTAAAAGGGACGTAAAACCAAAAACATTATTATTATTATTATTATTATTAAAAATACAACCTCTGTTCAGCAACATAGCCTGTGCCATATCGACTAGATGCTGCTATTCCAACACAGCTTAAGGCACTTTCAGAGAGTAGTAGCAGACTTCATGCACTTAGTTTTCAGAAGATCTATATTTCTCCCCACACTTAAATGATGGCAGGCCATGTCTCTTGAGCCAGTGTAAACTATATTTCAAATGATATTTTGCAAAGGAAGGGGAACTAGTGTATTACTCTGATACCTTTGGCTTGAATGACCTAGCTTAGCCGGAGCTTATGAAAACAATATTGGTCTCTATTTTAATAACTTTAACAAAATAAGTCTAATATGTATTCATTTGCACATTGGAAATATATTTCCTTCAATTCCATTAGCTCATTCAACATACTTTCCCTGTTACGTCATGGAGGATTAAACGACAGGAGCGTGTGAGGGAAGCGTTTGAGTATGTCACCCCATTTGAACACACCTCGTGTCGCGGGTGGACAATTGAATGCGCGACATCATTCTTCATGGTCGTTGGCGATGTTGGTATTGTTTTCGAGGAAGATGTTGTGAATCTATATATTAATTTCGGCCTTTATTTATTCATGTTCAATAACTATCTGCCTGTTGAAACTGTATGGGATGCAGCGTGGAATACTCTAGAAGTACTCGAGGAAGTGAATTTTAGAACACACTCAGAACAAGGAAATGAGTCTGGATGACAGACCGGGCAGTCACTTGAGTGAGTCGACACAGTGAGGGCTGTTGAAGTGGTGGATGCAGCGAGTGTGTGTTGTGAGTTGCGCCAAGCAGGCGTGCCAGGTAGTGTTGCTCTAAATGGCCGGTCGTACAGTTCACTCGTGTCAGATTGTGTACTCAAGTGCATGTGTAGTCGATATTAATTTGTCATCTAGGGCGCGCCGATTCAGTTTGTGGTGTGACTATTTTGAGATGATATTCATGTGAAAGTGTCACGAACAGTTATTACATACGCATACAAAATTACGAGAACTATACCTGCGCCAGTATTTAACAGTTAAATTGTCCGCTGAAAGTGTCGCGAACAGTTACTACGAGTGCACACAAAATTATGAGAACTAGAACTGCACCACTATTAAACGGTTAAATTCGTAGTTGAAAGTGTCGTAAATAGTCATCGCGAGTGCACAAACTTATGAGAATTGTAATTGCGATATTCAATTTTATCGGAGGAGTAATTAAGTCCAACATTTTTAGTTTACATACATCAAACAGAAAAAATGCTTTTCCTAATATTATGTTGTCCACTTACCCATTTAGATGATTCCTACTTGCATCACTCTTTTCATCTTGAGTTTCTTCTTTTATATCCTAGTGGTAAGAATGAACTATTAATTTCTTTGCTATCAGCTTATGCTTCTACACAATACATAAAAATAATGTAACTTTAAAGCACAACTCAACTGAAACAAAGGATATATCAGGTGTGCAACTGACTGTGATCACTTTCTTATTCTTCATCCTACATCCTGGTTTATATAAGTTCCCTTCTTCTAAAACATCAATGCCCTCAGTCCTTTAACAATAATTCAGTAAATCTAAGTATGATAGAAAATATGGAGAACAATGCTTTAAAGGAAGTAATAGGCATAAGGACTGAAGATAGAACATCTATTTTGAAATTTATAGCAGAAAACCTATAAACCTTGCTAGTCCAACCTTTTGTTCCATTTCATTCACAGGATTTACCGGCACATATCACTAATAACTGACTTGCCACTCGTAGCAATAGAGCACAGCTTTTGATATTGAACATATAAATCACTCATATATGCTAGATAAGCAATATTCTGCAAGAACTTTTCCACAAATCACGGCACAATTTTTGGTTAAGGTTATTAAATTAATATATATATATACAGCAAGCCTATTAAGTGCCTCTGGAGAGAGTGTATTGTAGACTATGAAACAAATATTGCCAATACATAAAGACTCTAACTGCAGGCAGTAGGCTTACTATAATCACATTATACATCAAAGGCAGTTATGAAGTGATTGAGGTAGGGAGAAATAGGACATTTTTCTCCTTAAAATACAGACCTTCCATTTTATCCTGGCTGCCAACTAAGGTAAATTGCAACGCTCAACGCCTACATGAATTAAGTGTTTCTTCATAAGGTTGGCCTAAATGGTGTTTATCAGGAAGTCTTTCTTGTTCTTGTAAGCAATCATGCGCAGCCATGAGAAACTGCCATATATAATATGCCACCGACTTATTCACGCACATTCAAACCTTACTTCTGACAACATGATTTAACGGTGGCAAAAGTTCATCACAAAACTGAAAGAAATCCAAGGACAGAGCCGGTGTTTCTTTCTCCCTGTGGTATCGCCGGTAGAGGTCACCATCGAAAGAACTGCCTGTAGCAGTTCCGATGGGGGTTAAGTTGACTGTCATTTTAATAGCTTCGCCCCGGATATTGCAAGAGACGCCTATCGGTCTATTTCAAGAGCTTTCATGAATGCAGTCATATAATTATATTGCAGCATCATTAAAAAAGTAATGTTGATATCCAAGCTCAAAATTTGCACATTGAGCTCAAGATTTTTAATTCCAAACTTAGGACAGACTAAGAGATGAGCAAATGTCACAAGACTTAAAGCTCTAGGGCATGTGGCCAGGCTACTTCAGCCCTCTGAAAAAGAAGTGGGTTTGAACCTCACCATCGGCCGTGTTTGGAATGGTTTACCAAGGATATTTGAAATTCCAGGCAAATGCAGGAATGGTACTTGGATACTTCCTTTCTACTCCTCACCCTATTTTACTCTGATGAAACAGTACACAGTGGTAACTTATTGGCTCTAAACTTAAAAAATGAATGAACATAATGATATACAACACATATTATGGATCACTAAGGGCTAAGAACAAAAGCATACAAGCATAGACATCGACAAAATTAACATCTTAACGCTTTGTGTGTTTGAAGCCATATTTTCAGTGTTGCCTTAGTAAACAAGAGTTTAGTGCTTTTCAGTCGGTCAACACGAATGTACCCAAAAGAGATGGGTTATGCCCTAATCCTGAAATAAATTACATGAGATTAATAAAACACTAGGATGACCAGTTTCGATCGTCAAGCGATCATCATCAGATCCAATACACTTAGGCTATAAAATCTATGTTTGAAATACAGGTGAAAATATTTACAATATGTACAATTATTTAGTTGCAGTATTGGTACTGCAACTGTCAGTGTATGCTAAATGCAGTATATATGTTAGGTGAAATGCTAAATGGTGATGGCTATCCGGAGATTGTACTTTAGAGAGATTATATGGTTGTAAACTATGGTTAAACTATAAAATTTTAGGCTAACTACTTATCTGATTGTCTTCCGTACTACAGCTATTCGCAGTTTCCGTGCTCACTTGAACTCGCTGTGCGGTCGACTGCGGTGGTTATCTTAACGACAGGTTTTTCCCTGCCTCCCCCCCCCCCTCTGTCCCTACGTTCTGTGGGGAGTGATCGCGATGTGTTTATGTGAGGTGTTGCCAACCTAGATAAGATGTATGTTATTGAATGAGGTGGATCTACAACTATTAAAGACCGTGGATTAGTCCTCGCCACGCGTGGAGCATAACCCATTCGAACTAAGCGTTGACGGTCTTATGAGGACGTCCCGGCACCTTTAATACTGCCTCTAATATGGGCCTTGGTTTATTGCAGAAGAAAAGTACATCGTACACCTGATCCAGCTAACATTTACCTATTAAAAACCCCCTAATTTCCCCCCTTTTTTATCTAGCTTGGCTGTGTCGCTAAATTGTGTTTTGTTTCCGACAGGGTGTGTTTTTTAGTAGCGTGAAGAGGGGTGAGCTCTCCATGAACGTGTGTTCATTTAGATTGTTGGGATTGTTTCGTTTGGCTAGGTGTATCTCGATTGCTTCCTTTATGTCAAGAGCTCTGCCTTTCGATTCGTGATGGATTATTTTAAGGTCCGACTCTATGTTGGTAAAGCTATGCCCTGCGTCACACATATGTTCGCACACGGCTGAATGTGTTCCGTATCTTATCGCATTTCTATGTTCATTATAACGTGTGTCTACTCGCCTTCCACTCTGCCCGATGTAATTAGCTTTACAATCGGTGTCTTGGCACGTTATAGAATATACCCCTGACCTTGAATACGGGTCACGTTTATTTAGATTACTATTTAGGAGGTGCCTAGCGGTTGTGTTTTTCGTCGTGAAAGCTATCTTTATGCCTTGCTTTTTGAATAGGTTAGTGATTGTATATGTATTCGCATTCACATAGTTGAAACGCGCAAATTTTTTCTCATTACTGTCCGGTTTGGGAATAGTTTTATCTTTATTTTTATGTTTGGCTATAATTTGATTTATTTTGCTTGGCGAGAAGTTGTTTTCCTTTGCTATTTGCATAATAGTTCTTATTTCCTTATTATAGTTGTCTTTTGACATGGGTATGTTTAAAGCCCTGTGCACCATTGAATTGAAACCCGCTAGTTTGTGCGTACTGGGGTGATTAGACTGATTGTCGATTGCATGCGAGGTTTGTGTTGCTTTCCGGAATATGGAATATGAAAGGTCGTTGTCTTTACGTTCAATAGTTATATCGAGATAATTTATTTTTCGGTCTATTTCGGATTCCTTAGTGAATTTGATAGAATGGTGAAGGCTATTAATGGATTGGAGAATTGTTTCTTCGCTTGTTAGTTCAGTATCGTAGATGCAAATTACATCATCTACGTATCTTTTCCATATTACTATTCCCTTTGTTGAAGTCTTTTCTAAGAAGGCATTTTCTAGTGCATTGATGAAGATGTCAGCGATTAACCCACTTAGTGGCGATCCCATTGCTAGGCCTTCTCTCTGTGTGTATATTTTATTGTCGAATTGAAACACGTTTTGGGTGAGAACGACCCTCAGTAATCTCACAATCTCTTCAATTTCTTTTACCGAAAACACTATCGAAAACAACTTAAAATCCAACAATTCGGTAAAAGAAATTGAAGAGATTGTGAGATTACTGAGGGTCGTTCTCACCCAAAACGTGTTTCAATTCGACAATAAAATATACACACAGAGAGAAGGCCTAGCAATGGGATCGCCACTAAGTGGGTTAATCGCTGACATCTTCATCAATGCACTAGAAAATGCGTTCTTAGAAAAGACTTCAACAAAGGGAATAGTAATATGGAAAAGATACGTAGATGATGTAATTTGCATCTACGATACTGAACTAACAAGCGAAGAAACAATTCTCCAATCCATTAATAGCCTTCACCATTCTATCAAATTCACTAAGGAATCCGAAATAGACCGGAAAATAAATTATCTCGATATAACTATTGAACGTAAAGACAACGACCTTTCATATTCCATATTCCGGAAAGCAACACAAACCTCGCATGCAATCGACAATCAGTCTAATCACCCCAGTACGCACAAACTAGCGGGTTTCAATTCAATGGTGCACAGGGCTTTAAACATACCCATGTCAAAAGACAACTATAATAAGGAAATAAGAACTATTATGCAAATAGCAAAGGAAAACAACTTCTCGCCAAGCAAAATAAATCAAATTATAGCCAAACATAAAAATAAAGATAAAACTATTCCCAAACCGGACAGTAATGAGAAAAAATTTGCGCGTTTCAACTATGTGAATGCGAATACATATAAAATCACTAACCTATTCAAAAAGCAAGGCATAAAGATAGCTTTCACGACGAAAAACACAACCGCTAGGCACCTCCTAAATAGTAATCTAAATAAACGTGACCCGTATTCAAGGTCAGGGGTATATTCTATAACGTGCCAAGACACCGATTGTCAAGCTAATTACATCGGGCAGAGTGGAAGGCGAGTAGACACACGTTATAATGAACATAGAAATGCGATAAGATACGGAACACATTCAGCCGTGTGCGAACATATGTGTGACGCAGGGCATAGCTTTACCAACATAGAGTCGGACCTTAAAATAATCCATCACGAATCGAAAGGCAGAGCTCTTGACATAAAGGAAGCAATCGAGATACACCTAGCCAAACGAAACAATCCCAACAATCTAAATGAACACACGTTCATGGAGAGCTCACCCCTCTTCACGCTACTAAAAAACACACCCTGTCGGAAACAAAACACAATTTAGCGACACAGCCAAGCTAGATAAAAAAGGGGGGAAATTAGGGGGTTTTTAATAGGTAAATGTTAGCTGGATCAGGTGTACGATGTACTTTTCTTCTGCAATAAACCAAGGCCCATATTAGAGGCAGTATTAAAGGTGCCGGGACGTCCTCATAAGACCGTCAACGCTTAGTTCGAATGGGTTATGCTCCACGCGTGGCGAGGACTAATCCACGGTCTTTAATAGTTGTAGATCCACCTCATTCAATAACATACATCTTATCTAGGTTGGCAACACCTCACATAAACACATCGCGATCACTCCCCACAGCACGTAGGGACAGGGGGGGGGGGGAAAGGCAGGGAAAAACCTGTCGTTAAGATAACCACCGCAGTCGACCGCACAGCGAGTTCAAGTGAGCACGGAAACTGCGAATAGCTGTAGTACGGAAGACAATCAGATAAGTAGTTAGCCTAAAATTTTATAGTTTAACCATAGTTTACAACCATATAATCTCTCTAAAGTACAATCTCCGGATAGCCATCACCATTTAGCATTTCACCTAACATATATACTGCATTTAGCATACACTGACAGTTGCAGTACCAATACTGCAACTAAATAATTGTACATATTGTAAATATTTTCACCTGTATTTCAAACATAGATTATATAGCCTAAGTGTATTGGATCTGATGATGATCGCTTGACGATCGAAACTGGTCTTCCTAGTGTTTTATTAATCTCATGTAATTTATTTCAGGATTAGGGCATAACCCATCTCTTTTGGGTACATTCGTGTTGACCGACTGAAAAGCACTAAACTCTTGATCTTAACGCTTGCTGTGAGTGTCACTTCAACACATGTATCATTTTATCAATAACCCCCCTAGTGCTGGCGGAAAGACATCCGGCTGTAAAATCTGTTGTTCCACAGGATCTCATTGCACTTCATCCCCAATCCTGCAGAAACGGGAGTAATTAAGGTAGAAATACAAACGAACACACACCCCTTATAGAACTACGAATGCGCAATGAGAAATACAGTAATAAAGATTTTCCAGTGTTTACGTACACAAAAAGTGACACTTGAACACATCAACGGCGAACATGAAAGACCTCCGAAGCCATTGTGCTGGTCCTATCCATTCTCTTCAGTATGTTTGGCACACAAGTCCCAGTTTGAGAAAGGTAAACACTCCAGCTGATCCTTATAAGTTCAAAGGCCTCTGTTTGGCCATAGTAACCTCAACTTCAAATATGAACGAATATCCATGGACATCTAGGCGTTCGCGACTAGCTATGAGGATGATAATTTCTTACGAGTTATGCGTTTCTACCGTCGATTGGATGTATGTACTGACAACTAGTTTTTCCAAGTGGTTCTACAATAATCTCTTACTTTTCTTTCATATCTGCAAGTATTTTCTTTTACCTTTATACACATAACATTCAGAATAAGGAAGCCTTAAATTAAAACCATTCCGTCCTGTCATTGCCTGGAGTTCAACTTAAAGTGACAAGTCAACGAAGACTACAGAAAAGAATTGTAGAGGTATTCAAATCTTCTCACCTCTAAAATTACCTCGTGATGTGATGAGATCTTGTATCAGTCATCTACTTAGAATGCAGAACACCCTGGATCATTTATGTAACAAGAACACTGAAATACATTCTCATTCAAAGTACAAAGTTCACAAGAGGCAACTATTACAACGTGGTTGTGCCAAGGATATGCTGGCTTCACATTATGTATCCTTCACTTACGAGAATTAAGATCTATCCTCCATTAGCTCAATAGATAGAGCAATGCCATACATAGAGGGAGGTCATGGGTTTGAGTCCAACTTTGGTCAGCAATGATTTGTACTTTCTGAACAAAACACAACCTAATAACTGGCAGCTTCCATTTGTCACCAGAATGGACTAAATTCACAATTCTTGAATCCATAAAGAATATGATGCTCAGTAAGATGATGGTTAGGTCAAGCCCTCTATAACATGCAACAAGTAGTAACCCTGTAAGGCACTTACCTCCTTTAAATCTCCATCACTCATTGTCGATGGTGTTTCTAGTTTGATCTCTGGTATTAAGATTTCTTCAAAATTGATGTCCCCACTGAGATCAGTATCATCCTGCAGAGAAATTACTTGTTTCACAATCACATTCCTCTTCATTGTTGGAATCATAGTTATATTACACCCTAATTGATAACTTCCTCAGCGCCTATCAAAGTTCATGCTATCAATGAGCTCTTGTCTATGAGAAGTTCGCTACGGTTCTAATGAAGGTGGTCAGAATGTGGGGCTGCTCTTCCAGAGCTTTAGCAACATAAATAAGAGAATTGACTAAAATCAACCTTTATCTTTCACACAGTAGTGAAGAAATTCACATCACTCCACTTCATTTCTTCCTGCCTCTTGGAATCTCTGTTTCAGTATTATCTAAGTCGTTTGAGTCTTCAGTCTTTTGGTTGGTTTGATGCAGATCTCCATTCTCCCTGTCCTGAGCTAATCGTTTCATCTCTACATAGCTACCACACCCTACATCCGAGGCAATCTTTTTAACATATTCTAACCTTGGTCTACGCCTACAGTTCTTGTCCTCAACCCTTCCTTCCATAACTAAGCTTGCTATTCCAGGATGTCTTAGTATGTGTCCTACTAACCTACCTCTTCTCTTCAATAGCATTCGCCAGAAACATCTCTCCTAAACCCACTCGTCTTAATACCTCTTCGTTTGTAACCCTATCTACCCATCTGATCTTCATCATTCTCCTGTAACACCACAGAAGAAGCCAGAATAATTTTCCTATCGTCTAAAGAAACTTTTGATCATGGTCGCAAGCTGGTTAACTTGATTCGTGTAATCACTAGCCTGTTTTTTAGCTGAAAGGCGAAGATACCGGAGAGATGTAATGGAGAGGGTAATAGTTACATTAACGTATTGACCGACTGAAAAGCAAATCAATATTTTGATTACGATTGCAACACTATGAAATGGCTTTTAATTTTGTACAAAATAAAGATCAAACAAGAAAAGTTAAAATAATGCCCTTAATCTTTGAAAAATATGGAACCTAGAAGGAAGGAGGTAAGTTAGGAAATACACATCGAAAGCAAGAGAAAAGTGAACCAACCTACAAGTCACTACCCACAAGCCCATGAAGGTGTAGAACCCAAGCAAGGGAACATCACCTATGCCAAACATTCGGTTTTGATCACATATTGCACACATGTTGGTCAGAACACACGGAAATCTGTGGTCATGATTTATATCGAAATTCACATGAACCATCCCTAGGAAGGATGAAAATGTACTCATTCGGAACACACGCCAGACATTGAGTAGCCCATCTGAAAGGTCTTACCGTATTCTCACCTATTGTGCTACTCCAACCATTTCCTCAGCAGTCTATGTACAGATAGACAATCATAAATCGTCGCATGGAAAATATCAAAGTCCTGTTCGGGTATCATCGTGCTTGGACGTGGCAGTAAAGTTGCAACAAATTGTGATGCACTTCGATCTTTATTCAACGACATGTTCGTGACAAAATGCAACTATCAGTACACAGTGCCTCTATGCAGATATCAGAATAACAGAGAAGAATGATATTCAATTAATGAGAAACTGCCCAAATGCGTAAATAAATGCGTGAAGTGAGGGACACGTCCCAACTGACGATGGTTGAGAAGCGCTTAACAGAGTAGCTGTGTTATCGTAGAGGAAACGTGTGAAGTTGGTAACCCGGACCACCGTGGTTCAAATATTGGTCTCGGCAATTATTTTTGTTTTGAAGGCCTCTGTTAAACCATTGTGGAACTGCACGATACTGGACGCCTTTTAAGTTTTACAATGAAATACTACAATAAATCGTTAGTAAATTACCACTGGGTCTATGACAGCTGTTATAGACGTGCATGAGATGTTGGAAATATTAATACAATATTATGAGCATTCTGCAGACTGCCAGTTATCTCAGGGGAAGAGGCGTTGCGTGAAACGACAAAGAACCGGGGTTCGAATCATACACTCGGTGTTTATTTTTTAAACCTGTCGATTGTTTCGTGAATGAAATGCGTGTTTTCTATACAAAGGGAAATCTGGCTAAATGAATTTGCTTATTGTTAGTCCTAAAAAGACTGTTGTAGGCACTTCTTCAATATCTCGTTCAGTATCCACCGGCTTCGACAACTTGCTGTAGCCAACGTGCCATTGACTGAACTAGATTTCTGAAGTACTGTTCATCAAGGGCAATCTCCTCCCATGATTCCAACATAATCTCCCACAATGCATCCTGCGAACGAGGTCGAGGGTGACGCCAGTTTTCCCTGATATGGCGTTTCCACTTTGCCCACACATGCACAATGGAGTTCGAGGGACCCAGTTGAGCAGTTCAAAGGAGTTCTGCTCAGAAAACCAGCCCTGAACACTACTGCTCATGTGTATCGGAGAGTTGCAATGCGCGAACTGAAGTACTGCATGTGGATAGCGCTCTCTGACACTTGGAATCATAATATTCTGCAAGATGTGCAAATATTGGTCCGATGTGAGATGTCCATCTATCCCATGATGCACTCCAGCCCCATCAGATGATGAAATAAATGATGGCGACGTTCAAAACAACCACTGCCCGAGCAAAGAAAATTGAAACATACGAAGTAAAAAAGTACACGTTAGGTGGGATTCGATCCATGGTCATCTTGCACCGGAGTCGAGCGCTCTACTCATTCCGCCAACTAGACACTACCTTGTTGCGGTTGGTTATATGTATCACCTACCAGTAAAGATAAAGTGCTTATTTACACTAGCTTGTAACACCTTAAGTGAAATTGACGAATTATAAAACAAATATTATAACATAAAATACACCACTATTCACGGCTTATTTCAGCCTATTTAACTCCTCTTTATAATCTGAAATATGCATCCTTTATGAGCAGCACTTATAGTCCCGGCTATTTTTACCTACACTTTCTATCTGCTATTGATGCTTTACATTCTATACCATTCATTATGTAACATATTATGTAACATTTCATGCATTCATACTCTGATATAAACAGCTTTGTTGTGGTAATATTCCAACTGTTATGATCCGCCATTTTAGTTTGAATCTTTTATCAAAGATAGCATGATGCTCATACATTTTATAAAGGAAATTTTATAAAACCACCTGTTATAAAAGATTTCCCCATTACACCGTCATGTTGTTTGTTGTTTGAGTCTTCAGTCTTTTGACTGGTTTGAAGCAGCTCTCCATGCCTCCCTGTCCTGAGCTAATCGTTTCATCTCTACATAGCTACCACACCCTACATCCGAGGCAATCTGTTTAACATATTCTAACCTTGGTCTACCCCTACAGTTCTTGTCCTCGACCCTTCCTTCCATAACTAAGCTTGCTATTCCTGGGTGTCTTAGTATGTGTCCTACCAACCTATCTCTTCTCTTCATTAGCAGTCGCCAGAAACATCTCTCCTCTCCCACTCGTCTTAATACCTCTTTGTTTGTAACCCTATCTACCCATCTGATCTTCATCATTCTCCTGTAGCACCACATTTCAAATGCTTCAATTCTCCTCTTTTCTGCTGCACCAATAGTCCAAGTTTCACTTCCATAGAGCGCCACGCTCCAGACAAAGGCTTTCAAAAATGACTTCCTAATACCTAAATCTATATTCGATGTCAGCAGATTCCTTTTTTGTAGAAATGCTTTTCTTGCCTGAGCCACCTTACTTTTTATATCCTCTTTGCTTCGTCCATCACTGGTTATTCTGCTTCCTAAGTAACAGAAATCTCCTACTTCCTTCAGCTTTTCACCTGCCAATTTGATCTCCATAGAGGTTTCTGATTTATTTCGGCTGCATTCCAGTATTTTTGTTTTACATTTATTAATTTTCATCATGAATTCTTTCCGTAAGACGGAGTCCATACCATTCAAAAACTCATTCAAATCCTCAGGCTTGTTGGCCAAGATGACGATGTCATCAGCAAATCTCAGAGTTGAAATTATTTCTCCTTGAATCTTCACTCCCACTTTAATTTTTTCTCTAATTTCCTTCATTGCTTGTTCAATGTAAAGATTGAAAAGTATGGGTGATAAGTTGCAGCCTTGCCTTACACCTTTCTGAATACCAGCTTCTCTCTCATGTCCTTCAACTCGAATGACTGCTGTCTGGTTTCTGTATAGATTGTATATCACCCTCCTATCCCTGTACTTTATTCCAATCGATTTCAAAATGTCAAACAATTTAGTCCAATCAACGTTATCAAAGGCCTTTTCTAAGTCTACAAAAGCCATGAACGTTCTCTTATCTTTCCTTATTCTACCTTCCAAAATCAGCCTAAGACTTAGTACAGCTTCCCTTGTTCCTACATTTCTCCTGAAACCAAACTGGTCTTCACCCAACTCCGTTTCTATCTGGCTCTCAATCCTCTTGTAAATTATTCTAGACAGGATCTTTGAAGCATGAGTAATCAAGCTGATTGCACGATAATCTTCACATCTGTCAGCTCCCACTTTCTTTGGTATAGGGATGATTTCATTCTTCTTGAAATCAGGGGGTACCTCACCTGTCTCATAAATCCTACACACCAAGTGAAATAACCTGATCAGACCTTCCTCTCCTATGCAGCGTAGCAACTCAATCGGTATATCATCTATGCCTGGTGCTTTGTTCCTGCTTAAGTCTTCCAAAGCTCTATCAAATTCTGATCTCAATATTAAAACTCCTTTCGCATCCTCATCAATTTCCTCCTCCCTTTCCATTACATGATTCTCAATTTCCTTTCCCTTATACAAACTCTCTATGTAAGCTTTCCATCTCTCAACCTTTTCTTCCCTATCTGTTAGAGGCTTTCCATTTGTGTCCTTAATATTACAGCACTTAGTCTTCTTTTCCCCAAAAATATTCTTAATCCTTCGATAAGCTGTGTCTACTTTTCCTAATTTCAGACAATTTTCTATACCAGCACATTTCTCTTTCAACCATTCTTCTTTCGCTTCCTTGCACTTCTTGTTAACCTCATTTCTCAGACGTCTGTATTCTGCTTTCCCCTTTTCATCTCTTACATTCCTGTGCTTCCGCCTTTCATCCATCAATTCGAGTATATCCTGAGTGATCCACGGTTTTCTACCTATTCTCTCTTTCCTACCAATGTTTTCTTCTGCGGATTTTGTTATTTCATTCCTCAAAAGTGCCCATTCGTCTGCAATTGAAGTTTGTTTAGGGTTTTTCATTAGTCCTTCCTTTATACTCTTCTTGAATCTTTCGTTTACATCCTTCTCTTTCAGTCTGTCTATTGCCCACCTTTTTGGCTTTTGACTTTTCTTCAGTTTCTTCAACTTTAATCTGCATTTCATTACAACCAGATTGTGGTCAGAGTTTATGTCAGCACCAGGATATGTTTTACAATCCAAAATCTGGTTTCCAAACCTCTGCTTGACCATAATGAAGTCGATTTGGTAACGCCCTGTATCTCCTGGTCTCATCCATGTGTATATTCTTCTATTGTGGTTATTGAATAAGGTGTTAGCTATGACCAACTCATGCTCAGTGCAGAATTCTACCAGCCTGCTTCCTCGATCATTCCTTTCACCTAATCCGAAATCTCCTACTATCTTCCCTTCTCTCCCTTTTCCTACCACAGCATTCCAATCTCCCATTACTATAACATTTTCATCACCCTTGATATACCTCAGAATTTCGTCTATTTCTTCGTAGACCTTTTCAACATCCTCATCATCAGCTTGACTGGTAGGCATATAGACTTGTACCACTGTGGTGGAGGTAGGTTTAGTATTTATTTTTGCTACAATAATCCGTTCACTATATTGCTCATAATATTCCACCCGCTGTCCAAGTTTCCTACTCAATATGAGGCCAACCCCTGCTTGGCCATTGTTTGATTTAGTGCTAATGACCCTATAGTCTCCTGACCAAAAGTCCTGTTCTTCCTGCCAGCGCATTTCACTAATCCCAACCAAATCCAACCTCAACCTATCCATTTCCCTTTCTAAGTTTTCTAACCTTCCATTTCCTAGCAGACTTCTAACATTCCACGCTCCGATCCGTAGAATGTCAGAGTTCCTCTTTGTCACTTCTGTGATGTTAACCCCCTCTCGAGTAGTCCCCACCCGGAGATCCGAACGGGGGACTAGTTTACCTCCGGATTGAAATTTTACAAGGGAGGAGGCCATCATCACATGTATTTATGCATAGAGAGGTGCATATCCTCGGGAATAGCAAACGGCTGTAGTTTCCCCTTGCTTTCAGCCGTGCAGCAGGACGCAGTGTAGCCATTATTTGGCTTATATTATCAATATCTTAACCGTCTATAAGACTAGTAAAGAATTGATTTAATCTGAAAGGCTGCTACTCCCTTTCAGAATAAGTAAAGAGCAATTCTACTAACAAAAATACTAACCTTCTACTGTACTAACAATTAAATACCAAAATTCTACTAACGAAAAAATACTAAAGTTCCACCAACAACAAATACTACCACTAAAACAGTCTGTCACCAGACACACTCACATGCAATCACACATCACAGTCTACTGAAACAATGAACTATAACTAATAAACAATGCAACTGTTACCAGACACACTCACATACCACAGTCTAATAGAACAATGACATATATCTAATAGACAAACTAACTACCTACTTACAACTACAACTAACTACATACTTACTGTACTGTTATTTGAATTGACAATATTTACAAAATGCAATTTAGATAGAAAATACTTACACCGTCATATCTTTTATAAAAGATATTTTATCAAAGATCTTTGAAAGTGTAATACCGGCCTTACTACGACACGGTGCGTGTGGAAGCGGGGCGAGGGGCTGACCCATAGTGAGAGAGAGAGAGAATTACGGACTGACCATGTTGCAGTACATATCCACCGGACTGTATGCAGCCGAAAGCAGGCGAAGTGACAGCATTTTTCATGCCTCAAGAGATGCGTCATTTTATGATTGTTTATCTGTACATACATAGAAGGCAGTAAAACATGCCGAGGAAAGTTCCTGCAGCAATGCACTTGGTATGAGAGGATATTTAAGCAAGCCACATATTGCCTACCCTAGAGATCACACAAGTGTATTTGAAAAATTAATAATATCACAAATGTATCATTTGAAATTAAATCAATATTTGTGCAACGGGACAAGGAAATTTACATTTTCTGATTTTCTTTCGTTGGTGTTACCCAGTGTGCACCATTGAATGTGGGCTACTCATAACCCTTTTAGTCACCACTTATGAAAGGTAGAGAATATCAAGAAGTGAAGGAAGTGGTCTGACCCGTTAAAGAAATTAGACTAAGTTATGAGGTAGGTCGGGAACAGTCAATTAAGGTTAGAAAATGGATGAATACCTAATACTATCGGAAGTTGAGGGAGAGTTGACCAAGGAAGGTCAAAAGGTAAGATGGAAAAGAGGAGGCCGGCACAAGTAAGCAGAGGCAATATCGGGCTCTACCTAGGTCCTGTGAATGTCAAAATACTTCTTACTACTGTAGTTGTGGCAAGGTAATATTTCGATTCTTCGTATTCACTTGAACTATCTAAAACTAGGATTTATACAAACAATTCTCATGAGTATGGCTGTCCACAATGAAATTACCAATGAGCCATCATAGGAATAGACCATTTGTGGTGTAATTGTTGGGCACAACTGCCTGGAATCTAAGGTATTCTGTTTCGAATTCAGTTATAGGTCTAGTTTTCAAGGAGGACAAACAGAAACATGTGGTGATGAAGATGATTATCCATTTACAATTGATTGATTTCGGTCAATTTAGAATCCAAACATTGCTTTAAGCCGGTACTGAGCCTGGTTAGCCTTGGCGGTCTTCTCTTCTACCCGCTAACATATTGTAAAAACAATAGGATACACAAACAGCACAGTATTCACCTAAGGACAATCATATCTCAAATGCGTTATATGATTAAGTTTTAACATGGCACGTGAACTAGACTAAACCTCCACAAGGACTCAGGGTGCCAGAAGAGTGAATCTGCAGTATCAATACATCATCATCAGCTACTCTTAGGTGTTCTTGTAGGAAACAAGACTGAGTTATCCAAATTTCCAAATGATATTCATTCAAAAAAAATTGCATTATTATAAAAGAGATAATGCAGAACATATAATCACCTGAATTTGATATTCCTCTTTAATATCTATCCTTTCATTTTCAAAAATATCTGCAGGCTGGTCCTGCAGATTATCAGAGGGCAATTGCTCACTGGACTCCTGGAAGTATTATACAAATATGACCCAATGTAAAATATATAGACACAATAGAAGTACTAAGTTAGGTTAACATGAAAACTAAAAGTTAACAGATCCTGGTTAGCCAACCATTTACTACTCTTTCAAGGGCAAGCAACACGATTTGTGCCCACCTTAAATATTACCAAATTGAGCACTAGGTACACACTCAAACCACCAGTTTCTTTTGTTCAGCTCTTCACGGGCAGCGACTGTTAGCTGTTACCATCCTGTTGAATGTTTGGCCGGAGCAAGTGTAGAGGGCACAGCTGTCAGATTCAACTTGAAGAGCTCTCCGTGTTTCTTACCCTTACCAACAAAGAGCTTCGACTGTTTGCAAGAGCGCAACACTCTGTTGTTACTTTTAGCAAAATCTTTGTTAATTGCTTCAGTATTCCTTGACTCAATATCATTGACTGTCTACATCAAATATTAAGTGGGGCTTTGTGTAATTGTTATATTTCTGTATATTTTTTGCTTCTCTAGAGGGTGGTCACCACTCCTAACAGTTTCGTCACATAACTAGACTCTGTTTCAGTTTGGTGCACATAACCTGATATTTAGTGAGCACAATGGCCAGGCCTATACGTGATTTGATTGAAAGGTTGATGGATTCTCTAAGTATTTCTGGGAATGCTACAAACCACATCACAAGGTTAATATTGATGAAGCTTTGGTATAATTCAAGGAAAGATCTTCCTTGAAACAGTGCACGAGACACAGTATGTGAAGCGGATTTGGATGTTATGTGATGGAACCTATTATAATTAAAATTCCAGGTGTACGCAGGAAAATGGGTAAAATAACAGAGACTATTCTTGGACAAAGGATAGTCTTAGATTTGGTGAGTGGGATGAAGGGAAGGAACACTTGTTTGCATTGACAATTGTTTCACTTCCCATGAATTGTTCAAACAATTCGAATAGAGAAACATACTTGAATGTGGCACAATGAATCCAGATAAGAAAGGATTCCCTCAGCTCAGAGATGACAAAAGCTTGATAAGAAATAAGTTAGATTTCAGTGTCAGTGGAGTTTGTGTGAATTGGTGGCAAGCCAAAGAGGAAAAAACTAAATTTATTCTGTGAATAAGCCTATGCATGTGTCCAAGTTTGACAGGAAGGACAAGGATGGCACTCTGCAACCAAATTCTTGACATATTGGCTTTTACGGCCAAGGAATTAAAACTCAGCAAATTTTCTAGGTTTATGTTGTGTCTTGTGTGGGGTTTAGTCTAGGGACACCAAGCTGTTTCATCAGCGGGTTCTTGGTGTCCATCCCCGGATCCCACAGGAGTAGCGAACTGTGCACTTCCTTCCTATGAAGCGCATCTGCACTTCTTTACTGTGAGAGCTAAAAGCTCAAGCAGCCTTTCACCTCCATATAAAGGCTTCAAATGAGATGATATATTGGCTTTTACGGCCAAGGAATTAAAACTCAGCAAATGTTCTAAATTTACACCGTGTCTTGTGTGGGATTTTGTCTAGGAACACCAAGCTAGCTCATCAGCGGGCTCTTGGTGTTTGTGCCTGTACCCCCTCAGGAGTAGCAAAGTGTGCACTACCTCCTGCCGATGAGCTAGCTTGGTGTACCTAGACAAAACCCCACACAAGACACGACATAAACCTAGAAATATTGCTGAGTTTTAATTCCTTGGTCGTGAAAGTCAATATATCATCTTTTTGGAAGACTTTCTAGGAAGGTGAAAGGCAGCTTGAGCTCTTAGTTGTCGCAGTAAACAAGCGCAGATGTGCTTCATAAGAAGGGAGGTAGTGCACAGTTCACTACTACTGTGGGGGCACGAAGAATGAACACCAAGAGCCCGCTGATGACCCTGCTTGGTGTTCCTAAGCGAAACCCCACACAGGACATGGCATAAACTTAGAAAAATTGCTGAGATTTAACCAAATTCTTGTCCACTAGGCGTGAAGGATTACAAAGGTGGCTATATTATAATGACAATTATGATATGCTGAAAGGAGACTATCAGCTAGACAGGAAATGCAAGGAATGGTGGATAAGGTTTATCTTCCATTCTATTGACTGCTGTGTTATTAGTGCATTTATAATGCCACGCTTGCACAACGAGAATTTCAGACGAGATATGTTCAAAGGCCTTTTGCTCCTCGCATTGAAAAGTAAAACAAGAAAAAACGAATTTAGGAAATCGCCTGTAATTGCTATGAAGCAAGGAAAACTTCGCACACACACAATGCGATTCGAGAGGAGCAGTCATCAAACCCAGCATCTTGGATCACCAAGACGAAGAAGTCATCGGTCCGTACAAAGTGTTTGTGCGGCATTTGTGATGCCCACTTTGCCGTGGGAATGGAAAAAGAATGCTTTTAGGAATTTCACACTCGGCGTTTATGAACAGTAGTCCTTTGTAAACAAATTCGTTAATCTATTTCTGAATTGTGTATAGTTGCCTTCCAGGGCTGTGGTTACGTAGTGTTAACTATTACAAACCCCTTTGCCACGCATCCACTAATAACAAACATGAATCAACCACACCGTCATTGCTGTTAATTTGGTCTTATCTTATGATAAAAAATAATAAGCTGTATAATAATTTAGAGTTATACTCGTATTTCTCTGCCCCTCCAGAATATGTTTAGTAGAGATTCACTTGCCGCATGAAGAGTTCAGCATTGCTGGTCATGCACATAACCAAAATTTCAATGTTACACATATTTTGCATTGAGCCGAACGAGGATTTTTCACTTGCACTCGGATAACATATGATTTTCATACGGTATCTTGTTTAGTATTCGGGGGACATTACTAGTTCATTGAAATTACTAACCATGGTTACTACTGCAGCGGAAACATGCGCTAAATTAAGTAAATAGGTGTACTTATTTCTTGTCAATACGAGCCATATTTGTCAGGCGCATAAAGGTTGTTACCATGGCGCACACATTGACGTAACATATAGTTACCAACATGTGGGATAAAAAAAACATCACCACGCAGGTGATTTGGCAAAACGATTGGTCAGAATGAAGATTATGATGCTTGAGCACTCCCACTGAGCGTGAAAAAAAGAGTTCCGTGACGAACTAAAGAGCCTACTTTTCTTAAAATTAAGATTCACGCCAATGATTAAGCTATATGGACCTATCTAGAATAATGACGAAATTAATTTGGTTAGATCGAAATTTCTAATTAGTTCGAAATATACCGGGTATAATGTAGCCTAATAGAGCATTACAGTTCGCAGCCCTGGTGACTGAATACAATCTTAGTTCCATCTCTTAAGGTACAGAATACAAAATTTTGTTGAAGTCCAATGGAGAGCATGGATGTTACATATGCAGTTAGACATTGGATCCATCAGCTAGTGTAAAATCATGCTGGCAACAATGTCATGCATGTGTTGGTCAGAAATATTATGATCTCTTGTCATGCCCATTTTGCATGAAATCCATTTGTTAGCTTAGAAGTTACATACATTTTAAAATTGGACCTATCAGCAGGCTTAGAATCATGTTGGCAGCACTGTCGTACAATGGTTACTCCAAATTAATCTAGAATGGCAGGTACTAAACATGTGCAATGTTTAGAGCTTTTGGCTTGCACACACTGATATATTGATATTAGTGTAAAAAATAAAGACAGCATTTATCAACAGTTGGCAGCCCTGGTTTCTCTTAAGACTACACAGTTATATCTGTTATGGTACACATAGCACATACGAAATTTGGTTGAAATTCAATTGATAGTATAGAAGTTAACTTACATGCAATTAAAAATTGATCCTATCAGCAGGCTTAGAATCCTGTTGATAGCACTGGCGTATATTAGTTTCTCCATATTAATCTAGAATGTCAGGTACAATACGTGTGCATAATTTAAAGCTGTCGGCTTGCATACTTTATGATATATTGGTATTTGGATTTAAAAAAATAGAGAGAGCATTTACTAACAGTTGGCAGCCCTCGCAGCTCTTGAGAATATGCTCAGTCATATCTGCTTATGTACACATATTACAAACGAAATTTGGTTGAAATCCAATCGATAGTGTAGAAGTTATATGCATTTAAATCTTGGACGTATCAGCAGGTTTAGAAACATTTTGGCAACACTGCCATGTGTGGCCTCATGGAAATTAAACTGAATTATTATTATCTATATGTGTCCAATTTTGGAATAGCTACCATGCAGACCTTCCAAGTTATTCAACATGGAGCTCAAATTTCAAGTGCAGTTTTTCAGCAGGTGGTAGCACTGACATCATTTTCAAATATGGCCTTAAGATATTCAGATATTGATCTTTACTCATACCAAATTTGGTTTTGATTGCTGCAGCCGTTTAGGAGTTGATAGGGGGGGACACACACAGTCAGACAGACACACGTTTGCCCGGATCGATCTCATAAGTCTACTTTTTCCTAATTCTTGCAAAATGTGAAAAGTAGGCTAATAAGTGTTGCATACATGACTAATTTGGCCCGCAGGGCCTAGTAATTATTGGTCAATTCAAATCCGTGTTTCCTTGTTGCAAAATACGAGCTACTGTAGGCCTACCATAATGTTGCGGTTGGCAATATTCTATTCGCCACATATTTTAGATAATGGTGAACCATATACGAATTTAAATGCAACTTACCATGTTAGAGAATTCATCTGTGTGAGGCATCCATTCTGGCTCACTCTTGATGGATATTTGTCCCTCCATCATATTCAGTATGAATAAGTTACTAGAACAAAGAGAGAATTAGTTAAAGGCCGTACTTATACCACTAAGCTACGCCAAACCAGTCTCATAATTAATACATCAAGGGAGGTAATTTCAGACCTCCAAATGTATGTTAATACTCGAAATCCTCGAGGATAGAAGGTTATGATGGCCAACAGCAGTAGGCCTAAACCTTATCCGACTATATGACTCTCAACTTGCAAACATTTACTCTTGTCATATAATAAGTTAAGCCTCATAATCATATAAGGTTTTAACATGTATCGTTGTGATTGAATAGATACAATGAGCAATTAATGGTGCCTGCTTGTAGAGCAGTGGATTAAAACATCCTACATGCGGTTTATATATTCGTATCGACATACAAATCAGATTAGGAGTCCATATACATTTGTCAGCAGATAACGGGTACATTACAAACCTAGCAATACGCTAAATTAGGCTACGTGGAAGTTAATTTACGCTTCTACGCGAGTATTATAAACCGTAACTAGCTGAATACAGGCATAAGAAGCCTAATGATAAAACTTCCTCTCAGCGTTACAAGACACCCAGCTCAATACAAAACCAAATTCGCCGTAACAATGTGACTTTTAAACTTACAAAAGGGCAGAGTAGTGCAGTATCTAAAATACATGTTTATAAAATACGGCACTATCCAATATTCTATTTTGTATCTAAAATACATTTTGAAACATGCATTTTGTATAAGTATCGAAGATACTTTCTATGAGAATTTTATACATTCAAAATGCATTCTATTCATAAATGTAGCCTACATGATAATGCATAATCTTAATAGCAGCACAGTAATTACACGCACATTTTTATACAAAATTACCAAAGAAGGATAGCGACATTACACATGTAACCCTCATATCCGTGGTCTTCAGTTAGGGGCGCTACGTCGCAGTGGTCCAGTGGCTAGCGACATTACGCATGTAACCCTCATATGCGTGATCTTCAGCTAGGGGCGCTACGTCGCAGTGGTCCAGTGGCTAGCGACATTATGCATGTAACTCTCATATGCGTGATCTTCAGCTAGGGGCGCTACGTCGCAGTGGTCCAGTGGCTAGCGACATTACGCATATGAGCCTCATATTCATTCATTCATTCATTCATTTATTTGCAATGGGGGGTGTGTCCCCCGGTGGCAAATTGTATATACATAACAAATAAATAATTATACATAACAATTCAATAACAATTATACAACAATTAAACTGGAGTATTTACACAAATAGTCAGTCTTTTCTTAAACACACCTATATGTTTGGGAAAAGGCTCTAAGACTGCGGCAGGTAGAGAGTTCCAGTTATCAATGGCACGGTTTACAAAAGAATATTTACCATAATTTGTTCGCTGTGGTCGGCCCTTAACTTTGAAAGGGTGATCGCTCCCACCCATGTAAGTGGGCTTTCCAAATCGTTTGCTAAGCTCACCCCATGCTGGTTGATTTGTATACGTGTTGTACATAGCGCAGAGTCTAGATTTCATCCTCCTAGCCTCCAATGATTCCCACCCAAGTTTCTTTAACATACGGCTCACACTGCTCCTGGGATTAAAGTCACTGAGCACAAATCTAGCGGCCTTTCTTTGTACCATTTCCAACTCATTGATGAGCCCTACTTGATATGGATCCCAAACCGCCGAGGCATATTCCAGAATAGGTCTTACAAGTGACAAATAGCCTAATTCTTTAGCAGAGGTACTACTTCCTTTTAATACCCTCATTACAAAGGTCAGGGATTTGTAAGCTTTTGAAACTACACATCCTACATGACTACTCCATTTCATATCATTCCTTACGTGAACGCCCAAATATTTGCAAGAATCTTCTTCTACAAGTATTTCCGAGCCAATGTTATATTGAAAATCCTGCCTTCGCACTTTCCCTATTTTTAAGAGACTACATTTACTTGTGTTTATTTTCATTTTATTTACAATCGCCCACTTATAGACCAGGTTCAGGTCCTCTTGAAGCACTGCATTGTCTTGTGAGTCATGTATCTTTCGATATATTACACAATCATCCGCAAACAATCGACAGTCACTGCGAATCCCATTTGGTAAGTCATTTATAAACGCCAAAAATAACAAAGTTCCGATTTCGCTGCCCTGAGGGATACCCGACGTTACGGTAATTTCATCCGAGAATATGCCTTCGACTATGCGTAGTCTCCAGCTAGCGGCACTAGGTCGCAGTGGTCCAGTGGCTAGCGACATTACGCATGTAAGCCTCATATGCGTGGTCTTCAGCTAGGGGCGCTACGTCGCAGTGGTCCAGTCGCTAGCAACATTACGCATGTAACCCTCATATGCGTGATCTTCAGCTAGGGGCGCTACGTCGCAGTGGTCCAGTGGCTAGCGACATTACGCATGTAAGCCTCATATGCGTGGTCTTCAGCTAGGGGCGCTACGTCGCAGTGGTCCAGTCGCTAGCAACATTACGCATGTAAGCCTCATATCCGTGGTCTCCAGCTAGGGGCACTAGATCGCAGTGGTCCCACTAGCGACATTACGCATGTAAGCCTCATATCCGTGGTCTTCGGCTAGGGGCGCTAAGTCGCAGTGGACCAGTGGCTAGCGACATTACGCATGTAAGCCTCCTATGCGTGGTCTCCGTCTCCAGCTAGGGGCGCTACGTCGCAGTGGTCCAGTGGCTAGCGGCATTACGCATGTAAGTCTCATATGCGTGGTCTTCAGCTAGGACCGCAAGGTCGCAGTGATCCATTGGCTAGCGACAATATATATGTAAATCTCATATCCGTGGTCTTCAGCTAGGGACGCTAGGTCACACTGGTCCAGTGGCTAGCGATGATGTCACAATTTTTGGGGATCGAATCCCACCAGGGCCAACATTTTATGCTTCCTAGGTTTTTGTTATTATGTTATGCGTGGTGTTCGATTACATCCTTTTAAACAATTTCCCATCCTTCTTTTTTATTAGTTTTTATCTGTATCATATCCTGGAGGTGATTATTCATTTACCATTGGAAAGTTTGTAAATACCGGTAAGTGGAAGGGGTTGTGGTTTAAACTAAACAGAAGGCTTGGCGTCAAATATGGACAGATATTGGTTGATGTGTCAAGAAATAATGTAGAGAGGGAGAAAATATTTATTAGAGAAAACTTTACTGTTCGTTTAAATACAAGGTGCCACGAGGCAATGCATATCAATTGTCATGTAGACAATATAGCAATCTTAAACAAAGAAACCATATTTCTAGGAGGGGGGAAAAGGTTTCGCTGGGGAATGGTGATGGAAGTAAGTTCTCTGTATGTCTACGGGCCAGATTCAGATTTAAGTCAATGAAATTCAATAACTGGGATTTAGTCAAACCACCAAGCATAAGAAAATAATTAGCAAGCATTATTGATGAGTTGGTGGGATTCGAACCATCAATAATCAGATGCCTCTCGCAGAAACCAAACACGCTATGCATTTAACTAGGAAGACACGCAGTAAAGTGCTTCATGTAGCGGTGTTCCACTGTGTCCGTAATAGCGATTGTATGCCATGGGGTTATTCTATCTAATTCACGATCAGCTGAAATTCAGAATAGTTTTCCAAATTATAAATTTGATCCCGCCGTTTATATATTAAAGCTATTCTTCATATTACCCCTACGAAATGTAAAATGCTTTAAATACCTAGGCGTGACTATGAGCTCCTTCAGAATTCATAATGACAGCGGGCGGTAGCAGCTAGTAAAGCTATATTTGTCCACAAAGGCGTTTCCGAATTATTTCCTGAGTCCCGCCATGGCACTGTTTGACGCCAAAATCTTAACAATACTCATTTAGGGGATTGCGGCAGTATTGCACACACTAAGCGTTGGACATTTCTTAACACTTGAGAAGAACGAAGCAAGATATCTGAAGGTGGTGCTTGGAATTTCAAAATCCACCCACTCAACTTGCTAGAGAGCCCTTCCTATTACAGGAATTCAGATACGGACACCTGGAAGAGGTCAACTGAAGATCGAACCCTAAAACGAGAAGATATTTCGATGGAGTTCTACTCAACAGAGGCCATGACAAATAGAGCCTGGGCAGAAACGAACTTGTCAACTCACTAGCTGTGCATGGCTACCACCACTTCATTCTTAAAACAAAATACTTCCATGAACCCAACCCGATGTGCAGCTGTGAATTCTGTGACCGAAAATGTGAACGCTACCAACTGCACAAAACGTGGAGAATCCATCATAAACACACAAGTTGTTGTATATCTTGTAATTTGCACAATTTGTGGGCATTTGTTATTACCAGAACTGTTCGACTAGAACCGTACTTTACTTTATTTCAGTACAAGTTCCTTACACGACTCTCGTCTGTTTCCAATGAAGTGAGAACATAGTAGCTCACCTTGTTGCCAACATAACTTATAACTTGCGTTCTCTCAGTCAATCGACCAATAACTAGACTTGAATATAAAACCTTGTCGTGCGAATACAACTCACCCTTGGAGATGTACCAAGGAAGACGCTAGCCCAGGTATAACTAATCCAATGGATAATCCGAGTCTGTACAACTGCCCCTAAGGCAAAAGCTAAAAAGTGGAGAGTATTGGTTCTGGTACTCTACCACGAAGGTTATTCCGTGTCTTGAATTTGGCAGCAGTTTTTCTTAGATAATCGTAGTGCGATAGCGTTCTGTGGAGAGTTACGCCGTGTTATCAGTACATCCATACAGACGGTGAGTAAGACATCAACGACAAGTACAATCAACCGAGTACGGTATGTACAGTGCATAGACGTTAGCTACACCAAGTTGCCACGTCTATTACCAGCCTCAATAACTAGGCCAAACACACTACAGCTAATGAACCGTTATTATAAATAAATATATAAATAAATAATGTCGGTAGGAATTAAAGTCAACTGCCTGGCGTTTGCAGATTATATTGCAGTACTGTCGGAAATCACGGAGAAAGCAACCATAAAAAACAACCTTTTGGAAAGATCGCTAGCTAAACAGGACTAAGGATCTCAGTTGAAAAGACAACATTTATGACAAGTGACAAGCATGGACCAACATTTCTTGACACGGAGATAGGACGGACTGAAAGGGTCTAAAGGTTCGAAGTACCTGGGAGAGACTATACAGGAGAATGGGTTGGAGACTGAATTCTAAAAATGGAAAGAAGATATGGATTAACGAAAAATATCTACAAAAAGAAGTGCATCTCCTGGAATATCATAATAAGGCATATTAACACTGTCGGAAAACACAATGTCTCTTTGCCAGTGAATGCCTCCCGATGGGCTATAGCCTCGAAAAACTAGAAGTCCTGGAAAGGGGAATTTTAAGAAAAATCATGGGTGCAGTTCGGACTGAAGACGGAGGGAAACTGCGAAGCAACAGAGAAGTCTACCAGAACATGGAAATAATCTCAGAGACTATTCGGAAGAGGAGACTGACATTCCTCGGACATCTACACAGAATGCAGGAACATAGATTAGCAAAACAAATGTTTGACTATCTCAGGAAGATGAAGAAGACCACTCCAACGTGGACTAAGGAAATTAGGAAAGATTTAGAAAAGTTGACCATAACAAAGTCTAAGATGCTAGAAAGAAGTGAATTTTAAAAAAACTCTGGAAGGGTTTTAAGATGAAGGAAGACCTATGAGAAGTGGACGAACTTGGGCAGAAGGTCGAAGGAAACATGCCAGTGACCGCATCAAGGAATATTGGGGACAGAGGGAACTCCAGGCAAAGGAAAAGAACAAGAAATAAAGTTGTTGCGTGATCCTAAGTGGTCAATTCGCATGGAAAATATCAAGATTAATGAATAAAGAATCTTAGTTACCATCTCTTCTTCAAGAGTCCGGTGTTGGTATTATCTAAGTATATCCTTACTGCTGGTTATGTCTACTTTTCTACTTAAAAACATTAAAACGTTAAACTGTATACTTTAAATGATACTTGAAAGATAGCTTTTCTTGAATGTTGCATCTAGTCATTCGTAACGCCGTATGCAAGGTGTGCACTGCAATTAACCCGTGGTTATTCGCTTGTTAAGTAAAATCTAACATTCACACACGAAATAAGAACACATTTTACAAAGTCAACAAGTCTGCTTTTCGCCCAATTTTCAGATTCGAAATGCGCAGAACATTGGAAACAAGTCCTTGTTTTAACTTTCTTCCAACCGAATAAAAAGTACTAGTGCGCCCGTGCGAGCTTTCGCAACGTGAATGTAGGTTTATGGGGTAGTAGGTGAGAATGTGGGAGAAGGAAATTTTACATATTGAAGAAACGCATTTATTGTTGTTAAACAGCATATGTACATGAGAAGAACACAAATAAATATCTACAACAGTATTTTGTACTTGTTACAGCACCTCTTTGTAGACAATATTCGATGTTACTACGAATTCATCGGTTATTGTTTGCTCGTGAGTTTTTTCTACAGCAATTTTTACATTTGCAAAGGATTGAACCCTAGAGAAAGCGACATATAATTGTCCCTGTGAGCATACTGGATTTGGTAGGTAAATGCCTACTTTATCTAGAGTTTGACCCTGGGCCTTATTTATACAGTCTGGAAATACAGAAAGACATATAGGTTAGGTATTTTGCCAATGCCGCCATGCTGCTCTGCGCTCTAGCGGTAGGTTCGCCTAGCAGTATGCCGCGGTACAAATAGTCAGGTCTTTGTTAAGCTACACTGGGTTGACAGAGCTGAACGAGCAGTAGCGTAACTAACGGAATTTCATGTAAAGTGCCACATTTTCTATACCGGTAGTGGAGAGCGCTACTCGCATCCATTCGGCCGTGTCTCGTCAAGAGCTAGTGTTGCCTGGAAATGACATGATTTACCATTCCTTCATGAGTTTATTTTATGACTTTATAAGCCTTTTCACGAGTGCAAAATGGTATTTATTCAATTGTGAGGCATTTAAGGTGCAAGTGAGTGTATTTCGCGCACACACTGGGTTATGCGGAACCTGTAGGTACCCCATATGTGTAGATTGTTGTTAATAGGACCTTATTTCCGGTACAAAACTGGAATGGGACCTTAGCAGAATAATATAAGGAGCGACATAATTATTTCTAACCATTGCCTTTAAATTTCACACAGAATCACATTCAAATAACTAAACACAATACATTGAAAACAGAATAAAACAGAGAAAGCACAATTCTCTTCCGGAATAAACACTCTAACGTTGGGAGTAACTTAATTACTCGCGCGATAGATTACAACTATCAATGAGTACATTGCTCTCCTCCTGTCCACTTAATACACTAACTTCGTTCCGTCTTTTCAATACTATTAAATAGTATTGAAAAGACGGAACGAAGTTGGTGTATTAAGTGGAATTCTATTTAAATACGGACCAATATGGATAGTAAAAATTCTCCTCCTGTCTTCCAAAACGGTCAAACCATCCTTAGTAGTGGTTTTTGATCGGTTCTAATACTTCCTCCTCGTCACCCTCCTCACAAGATGGCGACCGTGCGCAACCATGTACATGCATGGCGCGCTTTTCAAATAAAGCTGGTGAGCATAGCTTAACCTAGCCTAGTCAAGCTAACCTAGTCTGGTCTAGCTAGCCGGAACTGAACCGAACCGGATCCGAACCGTACCGAACTAAACCGAACTGGAACCGAACCGGTGAGTGAAGAGGTACACGGGGTACATGCAACTCTCTCATACTGTTTTTTTATATGGAGGATGAGGTAAGTCTGCGATGCGTGATTTAAAACCAGCCAGCGTATGTCGTCACGCCATACAGGTGCTACAACCGGATGCAAGGTCAGCGTTAGGGTAAGGAAGTGTGTGTAGCATGATTCTTGTCAGCGGAAAAAAGAACTTGCCACTAGATACAAGGTCAACGTTACATTAAGGAAGTGTACAAAGCATGATTCTTGCAGACGTAGGATGTCACGTGAAACATGATCTTGCCACTAGAAGCAAGGTGCTGTGTTGCTGGATGCAGGTGTGAGAAACATGAATCTTGCAGACGAATGATGTAACGTGAAGTAAGTGTTTATTATTGAGCATGGGAAACGTTACATTGACAGATATTTGAGACGACACAGGTGCACACATCTGGTAGGTGTGTTTGTGGTTTAAAAGGCTAGGGAGGGGGAAGGCCTTTCTCACTTTGTACTTGACTCTCGTGAACGACAGTTGACAACGTGTTATCTCTACAGCTTAACTGTGTGTTGGAAGAGGACTTGAAAATACCTTACTACTTTGGTAAGTGTGTTTTCTTTAAAAATTATATTATAGTTGGTTATAAGCACTCTATTATGGTCGAACGTTCCCTGCTAGGTGTCAGTGACAGTGGCATATCTGGTAACCAAAGTTCGAACTACTCAACAATTGTGTGATGTTAAATTTGTAGGTTAGATTTGATGAACGGTCTATCAAGTTCAAACGTATACCGCTAGGTGTCAGTGACAATGGTATCTGGTAACCAAAGATGGGACTACTCAACAACGGTATGAAATTAAATTTGTAGGTTAGATTTGATGAACGCTCCGTCAAATGTAAACGTTCACCGCTAGGTGTCAGTGACAATGGTATCTGGTAACCAAAGTTGGAACTACTCGACAATGGTGTGAAGTTAAATTTGTAGGTTAGATTTGATGAACGCTCTATCAAGTTCGAACGATCACTGTTAGATGTCAGAGAAAATGTTATCTAGCAACCGAAGTTGGATCTACATGACAATGGTGTGAAGTTAAATTTGTAGGTTAGATTTGATTAACGCACTATCAAGTTTGAACGATCACTGCTGGGTGTCAGAGACAATGGCATCTAGTAACCAAAGTTGGAACTTCTCGACAATGGTGTGAAGTTAAATTTGTAGGTTACATTTGATGAACGCTCTATCAAGTTCGAACGATCACTGCTAGGTGTCAATGACAATGGTATCTAGTAACCAAAGTTGGAACTGATTGACAATGGTGTGAAGTTAAATTTGTAGGTTAGATTTGATTAACGCTCTATCAAGTTTGAACGATCACTGCTAGGTGTCAGTGACAATGATATCTAGTAACTAAAGTTGGAACTACTCGAAAATGGTGTGAAGTTAAATTAGTAGGTTAGATCTGATTAACGCTCTATCAAGTTCCAATGTTCACCGCTAGGTGACAGCGGTATATAGTAACTCCAGTTAGAACTATATGAAATTAGACTAGCTAGGAGTTCACAGATGATCGATTTAAATACCTTGTTATGACCATTGGCTGTAATCCTCTATATATATAAACAAGATGTTCAGTAAAGAACATATAGCCTACTTTCTCCTAAATGTATGAGTATAGTTATAACTCGTTGTTTTTATCAAAGAGTATAATAGAATCATTTCTTGGTTCAAGACCTTAGAAACTATTTACCTCTATCAAACAACACAACCTCGAAAACAACTGCTACCATCATTGAAGAAAGAAAGATAAGAAGTATCTCAAGAATGTTATGGATCTGGAGACATAATCGACCAGACTGGCAGCGTGGCTCAACGGTAACGTTCTCGCTTGCTGGGCCCTAGGTTGCAGGTTCGTATCCTGGCGCAGACAGCTGGAATTGAGGGTGCACAAATGCGAGGGAGCCGTGTTAGTAGATTTACTGGCACGTTAAAGATCCCCTTCGGGGCAAACATTTCCGCACCCCGGCGTCTCTAAAAGCAAGAGTAGTTAAAAGGGACGTAAAACCAATAACGTTATCATTAATATTATTATTATTATTATTACATAATCGACCTGCCGTGGGCAACATCCAACTTTGAGTTGAGGCATTGTGCCCGTTTAGACCGGAGTCCGCACGACCACATATGCATTGTACCAATAATCAGTCAGCACGAGAGTCAAAATATCCCGGAGCGCCAGATGGGTTAAAGTTAATCGCAAAAACGACATCAAATAAAAAAAATGCTTTACTGATTTTTGGCTCAATGCAACAATAAGGATAGAAGGAGATTCAATTGGGCGTAACACATCAAGTAAAATTATCTCATTTTATTTTGAATTTAAAATTGACTGCAAAAATGCTCAAAGCAGCATCACTCACGTGTGGCGACCCACACTCCTATTTACACAATGTACAGAAATTTTCCAAACACATTTGACAATTATTTTTTTGGAAACACAAGTCTGATTATTAGTCCTGTAGACTGTGTTCCAAAATTATTTATGATTAAATCCAGTTCAAATTTAATTGTCTCTACTGGAAATATCGTAGTTCACTGTTTGAATTTTTACATAATATTAACACTCGTAGAATAAATGTTCATTGAATTTTTAACTTTCACTTATTTTTCCAGTTTCAAAAAATATTGTCAAAAAATATTATTATTTCTGAATCAACACAAATTATTTACACATATTAATAACATCTGAAAAGTATTTGACCTTGAGCATAGCATCGAAGAACTGTGCGAAGCACAACAAAAATTAATTGTTCTTCTGACATTAAACATTCGAGAAGTGACTCGATTATGAACTTCAAGTTCCTAACAAAATAAATGATTTCTGAATCATCAACTTGATCAATAAATGGTTGAACCATTCAACTATTTGATTTTCCACTTGGAATCATTATTATAAAAAATATTTATATTCATGGCCATTTTAGCAACTTTCACAACTTGCAATTCTTCGACAGAATGCGGAAATAAGAATTGTAGCTTCAAAATAAATTCATTTGGTTCAGGCACTAGGATTGAAAAATATCCTTCAAATTATTCGTGGTTAAAGAATTATTTTTAATTGGCAGTGGCCCATTCTATTATTTGTGTAAGAACACAATATTACAACAACAACGGCAAAGGTCTTCCTCTGAAGAAGAATAAACTACTATCATGACAAATCCGGGTTCTAGCAAAATCAAAGTCTAAATGGAATCCGTAAACAAGGTTGAAATAAGAACTGATGGTTTCTAAGAAATAACCTTCGGGTCATTCATACGACGAAATGTGTAGTTCCAATACTCCTTCTATATACCTGAGCCATCGAACCTGCTATTTGATTGATGCTCGAAAAAAACCTCTTCATTCCTGCGACTTAAACATGCGCACCTGGGAATGGCATTTCAACTACTCCACACATAAATTTTCTTCCCAAAATTTATACAATAAATCAAGCCTCTGCTTGTTATCAACACTGGAAGATTAATAAACTTACAAGTTTATTTTATTTTACCATTCAGTTCAACCCGTGAATTTACAATACTTATGAAAATTTTTATTTCACTTTCGAGTGTATTTACGTCATGATTTTATATAAATACAAAACTATCCTATTTGATACAAATATCATTTGCTTCCCGTTTCATGCCTCCCCGTGTTATCTGAAAAATATACTTTGCTCATTGCAAATATCAACTGTTCAACCAGAACTGTAATGTTGGTTGAATGCGGGCTTGCGCTAACCACTCTCCTTCGGAAAATCACCTGTTCCAAACTAGAAATGATTAAACTACTTCATAGGCTCTCTCTCAATACATATGATTATTAGAAAATATAAGATCCAAAAATTATTTAGAAAAGTTATAAAAATCATTATTATTATTATTATTATTAGTGGATTATTATTATTATTATTATTAGTTATATTATTTTAAATATATTTAATTATTATCTCATTATGTGAGAATCCACATGTTCGAACCTTCGAATATGGAAAAAATATCCATTCCTCAACAAAAATAATTATTAACTTTTACAGTTACATCGGCTGATTACCGTGATTTCCCAAAAATATGAAATATTCAAATAAATGCTCGATATGGTCGTTCATCAATCCTAAACTGTTCTGAGTGCTGAAAATACTCAGAATAACTCTAACAAGTCTTGCGTAAATCATTGCAAGAATTAAATACGAAGAAAAATAAATGTGTTGGTCATCTGCAGAAAAATAGTTCGTTCCAATTAGCTAGGCATAATATAATTCAAATGTGGCTTACATTTCTTGATGGTCTTGAAGCGTAGTGAACCTGGTCTGTACCAGATTTATCCATAGACATGCCCTATCGGACAAGCATGTATAATCCTTGTATCGGCCGCCATTATATACCCACAATCCGTCTAACAAGACATAGTGGTAGTATCTATTGACGTTTGAAGTAACTGTTGATCCATTGTAATATTGGCTTCTGTTAAAGCCATAACAGTTTGCTTAAAAGGGGTCAGATCTAAGTGATCTATTCTTAGATATGTCAGTTGTAACATAACTCACGGTAATCTTTTCAATACAAGAAAACACTGACAGTCTAACCAATCAACGGCTGTTCTGAAGATCGTTCCCAGGGCATGGCTTCACACCATCTACCATGTGCGAAGCAACATGTAGTTTCCCTGCGTAGACTAATGAACACCACCGTGATAGACTGGTCTTCAATGTACTGATAGATCGAAGTGGTTAACAAGTTACAAATATGAAAACTGACTGAAATGGATTTAAATATCCAAGTATTAGGTTATTACTGGACTGTGACAAAGTACTAATTCTAGACAAAGTCTAGCATATGTCCATGTGAAAATAAAAATATTTCACCAGTGTCTGTAGAAAATATCAATCACCTCATTGATTCTCCTCGCCGGAAACTTACTAAGTTCCACTCGTAGCGCAGCACTTTTGTGACTATCACAACTTTGAAAATAACTTCTGCGTAGATCCGGCAACCATGTGCCTTGGCTCAGCGTAGTAGCACCTTGCTAGGCAAGTGCTTGTGTCGAAGTGAGCTTTTGATGCCTCAGCCGGCCGGCTTTTATTCAAAACAGCCAGGGTCACGCGTCATCACGCTGAAATCTAGACATCCTCATATCTCTGGTATCCCTTGTCCGATTTACTTGATACTAATTGCATTCTCTTTCATTTGGCCGTGCCAGTAATCTGATCTAAGTCTCAAGTCTCTACTCCATGGCTAACTATTTAATCAATAAATAGCCTCGACCTCTGCTATTACTCGCTACGTCACTTGACATGCTCTTAGCGGTATATTCTTTCCAATTCCTTCTCGAAGCAATGTAGCGCGATATTCAAATATCTCAACTTTCAAAAGCGGCTGTAGCCTTTCCCTTGATATCTAGGTGTCTGAATCTTGGAATACCCATTCCTAGAGTTGGGCACATCCACCCCACACCTAGCAAAAAAAATAAAAATTGAAAAATTTTTAATTTTCCTATCTACACATTAAATCATCTGGTTCTTGAATAATAAATCTTCAAATTCGATGAATTATAAGATCCCACGATGTTACCAGTTCGTGTATTGGCGATATCATAGCTTCCATTGTTGTTTACTTCCACAATACGATAGGGTCCAGCGTAAAGGCTTGCAAACTTCGAGTACACTCGATTTTGCACGTCAGAGGGTGTAGGTCTTTTCACTAAAACAAGAGTTCCTACGCGCAAGGGTCTGCGAAAACGCTTTCCTCTCACTCTGCGCTCTCTTTTCTCAGCTTGGCTCCTCAAGTTGTCTAAAGCTAGAGTTTCCCTCATCTGACGGCTTGGTTCAATCTCAGGAGGAATAGAGATGACTCGATCCCATAATCTTGTTGGTTTAATTCCATGATGAAGCAACATGGGAATCTGTCCAGTACTCTCATGAATCGTAGAGTTGATGGATTCGGATGCTAAAGAGAGAACATCCATCCATTTCCAATGCTCATTTGGACAATAGAGGCGGCAAAATTTTGCTATTTCAGCCATCACGCGTTCGGCTGGATTGCTTTCAGGATGTCTGATAGAACAAAACAATTGTCTAATCCCAAGATTATTCATGATGGTTCTAAATTCTAAAGATGTAAATTGAGGTCCACGATCTGATAAAAGGAATTCCGGTTTGCCTGCTTCCGGAATTACGTTGTCTCTAATTCTCTTCGCACAATATTTTGCGTTTGCCTTCTGAATTGGGTGTAACATAGTGTATTTGCTGAATACATCCATGGTCACCAGAATATATCGGTTACCTCTTTTAGACTTTGGGAGAGGACCATATAAATCAGTCGCGAAGATTTCACAAGGCTTAGAAGGAATAATAGGCCTTGGTAATTCTCTCAATAATCTAGAATTATGTTTACTCCTTTGGCATAAGTCGCATTCACGAATAGTGTTCCTGACAGTTTGTCGCATTCGCTCCCACGAAAATTTCTCTTGAATCATGTTGACCGTCTTATCTACTCCAGCATGACCTGCGATTCGATGTGCCATCCAGATAATGGGTTTTTGCAATCGTGGAGGTATCACTACTCTCAGCTTCGTATGGTCAGGATCTGCAAACTTGTAGATTAAACCATCTAACATCATAAAATCTCTTGAAATTCTTTCAGTTTCCACAAAATCATCATCATTTGGATATATGTCTCCCTGTAGAAAACGAAAAATGTTTCTAAGACGTCGGTCTCTCCTCTGGGATAAATGCAACAATCTTAACCTTCTCAAGGTATCCTCATCCTCTTGCGTCAGGTTAACTTGAAAAACTTTAGATGTAGACTCCACTGCTCTACTCAATAAATCAGCTCCCACGTTCAACTTTCCAGGAGTGTGTTCAATAACTAGGTTGAATTGTTGAATAAAAAGTGACCATCTAGTTATCCTATCACTGGCAAAGTTTGTTCTCAAGATAAACTCCAATGCGTGGTGATCAGTCCTCACAATGACTGAATGTCCAATTAACATTTTCTTCCACGACTCCAACGCGAATATTACAGCAAGTGCTTCTAACTCTGTGGTGTAATAATTCCTTTCTGATGGACGAAGTTTCCTGCTAATGAACGCCAGGTAACGTCTCTTGTGGTCTTCATCTTCTTGAAGAAGAATAGCTCCAATCCCTACGGAGGATGCATCAGATTCTATGATGAAATTCTTGGTAAAGTCAGGATACTCCAATTTCACGCTGTTTACCAATAACCTCTTGGCATCTTGAAATGATTGTTCACAATCTTCATCCCATTTCCATTTGTTTCCTTTCTTTACTAATTCCTGCAATGGCGCTACCGTCTTGGCGAAGTTTGGACAATGCCCTGCAAAGAATTGGCATGTTCCGAGAAAACTGCGGACATTCTTCACTCTAGTAGGTCTAGGGAAATTTGCAATCGCCTGTATCTTCGTCTCATTGGGACGGTATCCTTCTCCATCCAAAATGTGACCCAAAAATTTTATTTCCTTCCGAAAGAACTGACATTTTCGAAGGTTTACTTTGAAGTTCGCTTTTCTCAAATCTGCGAATAACATGTGAAGATGTAACAAATGTTCCTCCTTAGTCTCAGATGCAATTAAGATATCATCTATATAACGAATTGCTATCTCTTTTACTTCAGGACTCAAATTTTGTTCCAGTGCTCTGATCAAAACAGATCCAGATGTTTTGACTCCAAATGGTAGACGGCGGAATACATATGTCTGCTGGTCAAACATAAATCCTGTAAACTTCTTAGAATCTTCACTAAGCCTAATGTGATGGTAGGACGAAGTGAGATCAATATTAGAGAACCAGACCTTTCCTTGGAATTTCCTTAACAGTTCCCTAATGATTGGTGGTCTGTCATACTCTGGCAGTAATCTTGAATTCAAATTTCGCGCGTCTAAACATAGTCTCAGACTTCCATCTTGCTTAGACACTACTGCTAATGGATTGACATAAGATGTAGTGTACTTTTCAATCACATTGTTGCTTTCCATCTCCTTGATAAGCACTTTTACCCTTTCTCGATGCTTTTCCACTACCGGATACAATTTAGCATGAAAAGGTGCATCATCATTTACACGAATACGATATTCAAAATCTTTAATTTCTCCAGGTTTAATATCAAAAATATCGTGGTACTCTTCCAAAAACTTCCCTAGCTCTGGGGACTCCTTCTCAGTGTAGACTTCTCTTCCTTCAGCTTCATGAAAAATCAGAGACCATTGAGCATCTCCCTCGATGTCTTCCTCTTCTTTTCCCTCGAAGTTAATCTCTTCGGTATTCTTGAATCTGATCGTCTCTGTCTTCATGTCTATCACTGCTTGATATTTCTGAATGAAATCCGCTCCCAATATCATGTCAAAAGCCATGTCCTTCATTACTACAAACACATGTCGGAAATCATGTCCTCCAATCGTAATATATAAGTATAATTGTGTTTTGCACAGAAATATTTTGTTGGGTATTATTCCTTGGATCTTAATTCCTGATACTGGAATCTCCTCTAAATTCTCTTTGAGCTTCCACAGAATATAAAGCTTCTCACTCACAAGACAAAGCATAGCCCCAGTATCAATCAAAGTATCGACAGGCATACCGAATACTTCGCATGATATGATTGGCATTCTAATTCTTGTACCCATTTCTTTCCGTTCGTCATTCTGTTGAATTAAGTCATTATCCTCTGCTTGCCATTTAATAATTCTGGAAGTGAAAGTGTTCAAAATTCTATCTTCTACTGTGAATTTGAAGTTTTTTTTTCGTTTCCATTCCCCCGGGATTGTTGTGTTCCCGATGGACCTGGTTCATTGGGCCTCTGCTCCAAAAACTGCAAGTTATCTTGGTGTCTTGCTTCCAAGTTCTTCCTCGTCTCCTTGTTGAACTCTTCATTGGACTGACGAGTATCCACACTCCCTCTGTTATTGTAGTTGTTTCTACCGTAGTACCTTCTTTCCTGGTACCTTCCTTGATTATCCCTGGGCCTTCTCCATCGAGTATTATATCGATTTCCACCATCCGGTCTCGCATAAGGCGTGTAACTGTATCTGTTACTGTACTGATTCCATCCTCTTTTATTGGGATCTTCCCTCGGCGTTTTCTCTTCTCGCCCCTCTCGCATCTCTCGAGGTGTTTGAGAACAACTATCAGCCATAACAGCGTACACAGCGTTGTTATTCTTTCCTCCCTTCTGATGGAAGAATTGAGCGTTCGTATGATCCAGCTTCTGTAATACCTCGTCAAATTGCTCCATATTATAGATGTCAGCAGCGATCAAAGTCCTTTGGACGTCTGCTGGAAACTGACGTATCAATGCAGTAATTAATTCGTTATCTGGCATCGGCGGATCTAAATGTTGAAGTTTAGAAAGCTGTCCAGAAAAGTACGTAGAGTATCGAGTAGGTTGTGACGTCGAGAATCTCTTCGAATATAATTCTGCTCTGACTTGCTGTTGGGTTTCCGGGGACCAAAACTTTTTCAATAACCCACGAGAAAACTCCTCAAAAGTGGTTAGAGTGGATCTAAAAGCCCTAAACCAAAGAAGCGCAGGACCTTCCAAAAACTTCCCTATCACTCGGATCTGTCTTTCTTTAGGGATCTTGGAATCTTTCAGGTAATCCCCTGCTTCTCTCAAAAATTCCAATGGTGTCACAGAATCTCGCCCTGAAAATTTAGAAGGCTTATCCTCTATATTCTTGAATACAGTTATGGGGTTGGATTGAAATACTGTCCTGACCTCATCCTGTCTTTGACTATCAGTTTCTCTAGTTGCTCCTAGATTTATCTGTATCTGTTCCTTTCCCCTTACACTTGGCATTTTCAACAGATGGTCAGACTGTTTCTCGTCCTTGATTTGGGTTTTCATAGCCTCAAGTTCCTTATGGTTTTCTTCTGCCATTTTCTTAATTGCTTCAGTTTCTTTACAATTCTCCTTGACATCAGTGGATATCTGGTTCATAACAGCCTCATGACTTTTCAATGACCCTGTCATATCTGATATGTCCTTCTGAGTTGCTTGGATATCTTTGGAAATTACTTGAATATGGGATGACAAAGATTCCCTAATCTCCTTGATTCCCTCTTGGTTCTCCAGCTTGAGTGTATCTTTAATTTCATTGACAACTGTGGTTTTAATTTCAGTTTGTAACTCATTAATCACACCTTCTCTTATTTCTCCCATTACAAGTTCTTTGAATTGTTCTGTCAACCGTTGAACAACTAGAATTCCCATCTCATTACTCTCATTCTTCACTCTGACTTCTAGGTTGATCATGTCTTCACCAACTTTCCTATCAGCTAAGCTTTGAGATCTAAGATCGGCATCGCGAAATTTATCGTCCATTAAACTTGCGTTAGTAGCTAATGAAGTTTCGAGCTCATGTGTTTTTTCGCATAATTTAGTCATTTTACTCTCAAGTGACATTTTCAAAATTTCAGAATTCTCTTTAAATTTATTCTCCATAGAATTAAATTTACTATTTAAATTTTCTTTCAAGTTACCGTTTAACCTGCTTTCTAAAGAATCAGAATTTTCTTTAAGTTTATTTTCCAAAGAATCAGAATTTTCCTTAAGTTTTCATCTAAACTTTCTTTCAAGTAATCTTTTAACCTGCTTTCTAACAAATCGGAATTTTCCTTAAGTTTATTTTCTAAAGAATCAGAATTTTCTTTAAGTTTCTTTTCTAACGCCTCTGTATTTTCTTTCATAATGGCTGCTACACGCAGTCCAGCTTCTTTTGAACTCTCCTCCAAACTCCTCATCATCCTCATCATTTCTTTCATAATTTTCAATTATTATTCAAAAGTTAGGGGTATACAATATTGGCAAACACAAGCTTATAACTAGAACAAGAAATATGAATAGCTAATTGGAACACTAATAAAATGAGATTTGTCCTAATGTCGACGGGATGGAAAAACAAAATTCTCTACTTTTACGAATTACATTTACCACAATATCACAAGAAAAATATGCAAGTTCTCAAATATCCTCCACCTGGATTCTAATAATGCGTATGTCCAGTCATCGAACGTTTACTACTGAATTTACTTGACGCCCTAATGGTTAAGCCATAATCAAAAATAATCAAACCCATTCTAATTATTAACCAATTAAATTTTTAATTTTCCCCACTAATTGGGTTTCCTACTAATTTATTCATCCAAACCAGACATCTCTCAACTCCCAAAATATTTCTATAAAAAATTATCACAATTTAAATCGGCATGCGATTGACCGTGTCTAACTCGAGACCCACGTTCGAAGCCATTTCTCTCTCCATCTTATTTTATATGCCCGTTTAGACCGGAGTCCGCACGACCACATACGCATTTTACCAATAATCAGTCAGCACGAGAGTCAAAATATCCCGGAGCGCCAGATGGGTTAAAGCTAATCGCAAAAACGACATCAAATAAAAAAAAAATGCTTTACTGATTTTTGGCTCAATGCAACAATAAGGATAGAAGGAGATTCAACTGGGCGTAACACATCAAGTAAAATTATCTCATTTTATTTTGATTTTAAAATTGACTGCAAAAATGCTCAAAGCAGCATCACTCACGTGTGGCGACCCACACTCCTATTTACACAATGTACAGAAATTTTCCAAACACATTTGACAATTATTTTTTTGGAAACACAAGTCTGATTATTAGTCCTGAAGACTGTGTTCCAAAATTATTTATGATTAAATCCAGTTCAAATTTAATTGTCTCTACTGGAAATATCGTAGTTCACTGTTTGAATTTTTACATAATATTAACACTCGTAGAATAAATGTTCATTGAATTTTTAACTTTCACTTATTTTTCCAGTTTCAAAAAATATTGTCAAAAAATATTATTATTTCTGAATCAACACAAATTATTTACACATATTAATAACATCTGAAAAGTATTTGACCTTTAGCATAGCATCGAAGAACTGTGCGAAGCACAACAAAAATTAATTGTTCTTCTGACATTAAACATTCGAGAAGTGACTCGATTATGAACTTCAAGTTCCTAACAAAATACATGATTTCTGAATCATCAACTTGATCAATAAATGGTTGAACCATTCAACTATTTGATTTTCCACTTGGAATCATCATTATAAAAAATATTTATATTCGTGGCCATTTTAGCAACTTTCACAACTTGCAATTCTTCGACAGAATGCGAAAATAAGAATTGTAGCTTCAAAATAAATTCATTTAGTTCATGGCACTAGGATTGAAAAATATCCTTCAAATTATTCGTGGTTAAAGAATTATTTTTAATTGGCAGTGGCCCATTCTATTATTTGTGTAAGAACACAATATTACAACAACAACGGCAAAGGTCTTCCTCTGAAGAAGAATAAACTACTATCATGACAAATCCGGGTTCTAGCAAAATCAAAGTCTAAATGGAATCCGTAAACAAGGTTGAAATAAGAACTGATGGTTTCTAAGAAATAACCTTCGGGTCATTCATACGACGAAATGTGTAGTTCCAATACTCCTTCTATAAACCTGAGCCATCGAACCTGCTATTTGATTGATGCTCGAAAAAAAACCTCTTCATTCCTGCGACTTAAACATGCGCACCTGGGAATGGCATTTCAACTACTCCACGCATAAATTTTCTTCCCAAAATTTATACAATAAATCAAGCCTCTGCTTGTTATCAACACTGGAAGATTAATAAACTTACAAGTTTATTTTATTTTACCATTCAGTTCAACCCGTGAATTTACCATACTTGTGAAAATCTTTATTTCACTTTCGAGTGTATTTACGTCATGATTTTATATAAATACAAAACTATCCTATTTGATACAAATATCATTTGCTTCCCGTTTCATGCCTCCCCGTGTTATCTGAAAAATATACTTTGCTCATTGCAAATATCAACTGTTCAACCAGAACTGTAATGTTGGTTGAATGCGGGCTTGCGCTAACTACTCTCCTTCGGAAAATCACCTGTTCCAAACTAGAAATGATTAAACTACTTCATAGGATCTCTCTCAATACATATGATTATTAGAAAATATAAGATCCAAAAATTATTTAGAAAAGTTATAAAAATCATTATTATTATTATTATTAGTGGATTATTATTATTATTATTAGTTATATTATTTTAAATATATTTAATTATTATCTCATTATGTGAGAATCCACATGTTCGAACCTTCGAATATGGAAAAAATATCCATTCCTCAACAAAAATAATTATTAACTTTTACAGTTACATTGGCTGATTACCGTGATTTCCCAAAAATATGAAATATTCAAATAAATGCTCGATATGCTCGGTCATCAATCCTAAACAGTTCTGAGTGCTGAAAATACTCAGAATAACTCTAACAAGTCTTGCGTAAATCATTGCAAGATTTAAATACGAAGAAAAATAAATGTGTTGGTCATCTGCAGAAAAATAGTTCGTTCCAATTAGCTAGGCATAATATAATTCAAATGTGGCTTACATTTCTTGATGGTCTTGAAGCGTAGTGAACCTGGTCTGTACCAGATTTATCCATAGACATGCCCTATCGGACAAGCATGTATAATCCTTGTATCGGCCGCCATTATATACCCACAATCCGTCTATCAAGACATAGTGGTAGTATCTATTGACGTTTGAAGTAACTGTTGATCCATTGTAATATTGGCTTCTGTTAAAGCCATAAGAGATATGTCAGTTGTAACATAACTCACGGTAATCTTTTCAATACAAGAAAACACTGACAGTCTAACCAATCAACGGCTGTTCTGAAGATCGTTCCCTGGACATGGCTTCACACCATCTACCATGCGCGAAGCAACATGTAGTTTCCCTGCGTAGACTAATGAACACCACCGTGATAGACTGGTCTTCAATGTACTGATAGATCGAAGTGGTTAACAAGTTACAAATATGAAAACTGACTGAAATGGATTTAAATATCCAAGTATTAGGTTATTACTGGACTGTGACAAAATACTAATTCTAGACAAAGTCTAGCATATGTCCATGTGAAAATAAAAATATTTCACCAGTGTCTGTAGAAAATATCAATCACCTCAGTGATTCTCCTCGCCGGAAACTTACTAAGTTCCACTCGTAGCGCAGCACTTTTGTGACTATCACAACTTTGAAAATAACTTCTGCGTAGATCCGGCAACCATGTGCCTTGGCTCAGCGTAGTAGCACCATGCTAGGCAAGTGCTTGTGTCGAAGTGAGCTTTTGATGCCTCAGCCGGCCGGCTTTTATTCAAAACAGCCAGGGTCACGCGTCATCACGCTGAAATCTAGAAATCCTCATATCTCTGGTATCCCTGGTCCGATTTACTTGATACTAATTGCATTCTCTTTCATTTGGCCGTGCCAGTAATCTGATCTAAGTCTCAAGTCTCTACTCCATGGCTAACTATTTAATCAATAAATAGCCTCGACCTCTGCTATTACTCGCTACGTCACTTGACATGCTCTTAGCGGTATATTCTTTCCAATTCCTTCTCGAAGCAATGTAGCGCGATATTCAAATATCTCAACTTTCAAAAGCGGCTGTAGCCTTTCCCTTGATATCTAGGTGTCTGAATCTTGGAATACCCATTCCTAGAGTTGGGCACATCCACCCCACACCTAGCAAAAAAATAAAAATTGAAAAATTTTTATTTTTCCTATCTACACATTAAATCATCTGGTTCTTGAATAATAAATCTTCAAATTCGATGCATTATAAGTTCCCACGATGTTACCAGTTCGTGTATTGGCGATATCATAGCTTCCATTGTTGTTTACTTCCACAATACGATAGGGTCCAGCGTAAAGGCTTGCAAACTTCGAGTACACTCGATTTTGCACGTCAGAGGGTGTAGGTCTTTTCACTAAAACAAGAGTTCCTACGCGCAAGGGTCTGCGAAAACGCTTTCCTCTCACTCTGCGCTCTCTTTTCTCAGCTTGGCTCCTCAACTTGTCTAAAGCTCATCTGACGACTTGGTTCAATCACAGGTGGAATAGAGATGACTCGATCCCATAATCTTGTTGGTTTAATTCCATGATGAAGCAACATGGGAATCTGTCCAGTACTCTCATGAATCGTAGAGTTGATGGATTCGGATGCTAAAGAGAGAACATCCATCCATTTCCAATGCTCATTTGGACAATAGAGGCGGCAAAATTTTGCTATTTCAGCCATCACGCGTTCGGCTGGATTGCTTTCAGGATGTCTGATAGAACAAAACAATTGTCTAATCCCAAGATTATTCATGATGGTTCTAAATTCTAAAGATGTAAATTGAGGTCCACGATCTGATAAAAGGAATTCCGGTTTGCCTGCTTCCAGAATTACGTTGTCTCTAATTCTCTTCGCACAATATTTTGCGTTTGCCTTCTGAATTGGGTGTAACATAGTGTATTTGCTGAATACATCCATGGTCACCAGAATATATCGGTTACCTCTTTTAGACTTTGGGAGAGGACCATATAAATCAGTCGCGAAGATTTCACAAGGCTTAGAAGGAATAATAGGCCTTGGTAATTCTCTCAATAATCTAGAATTATGTTTACTCCTTTGGCATAAGTCGCATTCACGAATAGTGTTCCTGACAGTTTGTCGCATTCACTCCCACGAAAATTTCTCTTGAATCATGTTGACCGTCTTATCTACACCAGCATGACCTGCGATTCGATGTGCCATCCAGATAATGGGTTTTTGCAATCGTGGAGATATCACTACTCTCAGCTTCGTATGGTCAGGATCTGCAAACTTGTAGATTAAACCATCTAACATCATAAAATCTCTTGAAATTCTTTCAGTTTCCACAAAATCATCATCATTTGGATATATGTCTCCCTGTAGAAAACGAAAAATGTTTCTAAGACGTCGGTCTCTCCTCTGGGATAAATGCAACAATCTTAACCTTCTCAAGGTATCCTCATCCTCTTGCGTCAGGTTAACTTGAAAAACTTTAGATGTAGACTCCACTGCTCTACTCAATAAATCAGCTCCCACGTTCAACTTTCCAGGAGTGTGTTCAATAACTAGGTTGAATTGTTGAATAAAAAGTGACCATCTAGTTATCCTATCACTGGCAAAGTTTGTTCTCAAGATAAACTCCAATGCGTGGTGATCAGTCCTCACAATGACTGAATGTCCAATTAACATTTTCTTCCACGACTCCAACGCGAATATTACAGCAAGTGCTTCTAACTCTGTGGTGTAATAATTCCTTTCTGATGGACGAAGTTTCCTGCGAATGAACGCCAGGTAACGTCTCTTGTGGTCTTCATCTTCTTGAAGAAGAATAGCTCCAATCCCTACGGTGGATGCATCAGATTCTATGATGAAATTCTTGGTAAAGTCAGGATACTCCAATTTCACGCTGTTTACCAATAACCTCTTGGCATCTTGAAATGATTGTTCACAATCTTCATCCCATTTTCATTTGTTTCCTTTCTTTAATAATTCCTGCAATGGCGCTACCGTCTTGGTGATGTTTGGACAATGCCCTGCAAAGAATTGGCATGTTCCGAGAAAACTGCGGACATTCTTCACTCTAGTAGGTCTAGGGAAATTTGCAATCGCCTGTATCTTCGTCTCATTGGGACGGTATCCTTCTCCATCCAAAATGTGACCCAAAAATTTTATTTCCTTCCGAAAGAACTGACATTTTCGAAGGTTTACTTTGAAGTTCGCTTTTCTCAAATCTGCGAATAACATGTGAAGATGTAACAAATGTTCCTCCTTAGTCTCAGATGCAATTAAGATATCATCTATATAACGAATTGCTATCTCTTTTACTTCAGGACTCAAATTTTGTTCCAGTGCTCTGATCAAAACAGATCCAGATGTTTTGACTCCAAATGGTAGACGGCGGAATACATATGTCTGCTGGTCAAACATAAATCCTGTAAACTTCTTAGAATCTTCACTAAGCCTAATGTGATGGTAGGACGAAGTGAGATCAATATTAGAGAACCAGACCTTTCCTTGGAATTTCCTTAACAGTTCCCTAATGATTGGTGGTCTGTCATACTCTGGCAGTAATCTTGAATTCAAATTTCGCGCGTCTAAACATAGTCTCAGACTTCCATCTTGCTTAGACACTACTGCTAATGGATTGACATAAGATGTAGTGTACTTTTCAATCACATTGTTGCTTTCCATCTCCTTGATAAGCACTTTTACCCTTTCTCGATGCTTTTCCACTACCGGATACAATTTAGCATGAAAAGGTGCATCATCATTTACACGAATACGATATTCAAAATCTTTAATTTCTCCAGGTTTAATATCAAAAATATCGTGGTACTCTTCCAAAAACTTCCCTAGCTCTGGGGACTCCTTCTCAGTGTAGACTTCTCTTCCTTCAGCTTCATGAAAAATCAGAGACCATTGAGCATATCCCTCGATGTCTTCCTCTTCTTTTCCCTCGAAGTTAATCTCTTCGGTATTCTTGAATCTGATCGTCTCTGTCTTCATGTCTATCACTGCTTGATATTTCTGAATGAAATCCGCTCCCAATATCATGTCAAAAGCCATGTCCTTCATTACTACAAACACATGTCGGAAATCATGTCCTCCAATCGTAATATATAAGTATAATTGTGTTTTGCACAGAAATATTTTGTTGGGTATTATTCCTTGGATCTTAATTCCTGATACTGGAATCTCCTCTAAATTCTCTTTGAGCTTCCACAGAATATAAAGCTTCTCACTCACAAGACAAAGCATAGCCCCAGTATCAATCAAAGTATCGACAGGCATACCGAATACTTCGCATGATATGATTGGCATTCTAATTCTTGTACCCATTTCTTTCCGTTCGTCATTCTGTTGAATTAAGTCATTATCCTCTGCTTGCCATTTAATAATTCTGGAAGTGAAAGTGTTCAAAATTCTATCTTCTACTGTGAATTTGAAGTTTTTTTTTCGTTTCCATTCCCCCGGGATTGTTGTGTTCCCGATGGACCTGGTTCATTGGGCCTCTGCTCCAAAAACTGCAAGTTATCTTGGTGTCTTGCTTCCAAGTTCTTCCTCGTCTCCTTGATGAACTCTTCATTGGACTGACGAGTATCCACATTCCCTCTGTTATTGTAGTTGTTTCTACCGTAGTACCTTCTTTCCTGGTACCTTCCTTGATTATCCCTGGGCCTTCTCCATCGAGTATTATATCGATTTCCACCATCCGGTCTCGCATAAGGCGTGTAACTGTATCTGTTACTGTACTGATTCCATCCTCTTTTATTGGGATCTTCCCTCGGCGTTTTCTCTTCTCGCCCCTCTCGCATCTCTCGAGGTGTTTGAGAACAACTATCAGCCATAACAGCGTACACAGCGTTGTTATTCTTTCCTCCCTTCTGATGGAAGAATTGAGCGTTCGTATGATCCAGCTTCTGTAATACCTCGTCAAATTGCTCCATATTATAGATGTCAGCAGCGATCAATGTCCTTTGGACGTCTGCTGGAAACTGACGTATCAATGCAGTAATTAATTCGTTATCTGGCATCGGCGGATCTAAATGTTGAAGTTTAGAAAGCTGTCCAGAAAAGTACGTAGAGTATCGAGTAGGCTGTGACGTCGAGAATCTCTTCGAATATAATTCTGCTCTGACTTGCTGTTGGGATTCCGGGGACCAAAACTTTTTCAATAACCCACGAGAAAACTCCTCAAAAGTGGTTAGAGTGGATCTAAAAGCTCTAAACCAAAGAAGCGCAGGACCTTCCAAAAACTTCCCTATCACTCGGATCTGTCTTTCTTTAGGGATCTTGGAATCTTTCAGGTAATCCCCTGCTTCTCTCAAAAATTCCAATGGTGTCACAGTATCTCGCCCTGAAAATTTAGAAGGCTTATCCTCTATATTCTTGAATACAGTTATGGGGTTGGATTGAAATACTGTCCTGACCTCATCCTGTCTTTGACTATCAGTTTCTCTAGTTGCTCCTAAATTTATCTGTATCTGTGCCTTTCCCCTTACACTTGGCATTTTCAACAGATGGTCAGACTGTTTCTCGTCCTTGATTTGGGTTTTCATAGCCTCAAGTTCCTTATGGTTTTCTTCTGCCATTTTCTTAATTGCTTCAGTTTCTTTACAATTCTCCTTGACATCAGTGGATATCTGGTTCATAACAGCCTCATGACTTTTCAATGACCCTGTCATATCTGATATGTCCTTCTGAGTTGCTTGGATATCTTTGGAAATTACTTGAATATGGGATGACAAAGATTCCCTAATCTCCTTGATTCCCTCTTGGTTCTCCAGCTTGAGTGTATCTTTAATTTCATTGACAACTGTGGTTTTAATTTCAGTTTGTAACTCATTAATCACACCTTCTCTTATTTCTCCCATTACAAGTTCTTTGAATTGTTCTGTCAACCGTTGAACAACTAGAATTCCCATCTCATTACTCTCCTTCTTCACTCTGACTTCTAGGTTGATCATGTCCTCACCAACTTTCCTATCAGCTAAGCTTTGAGATCTAAGATCGGCATCGCGAAATTTATCGTCCATTAAACTTGCGTTAGTAGCTAATGAAGTTTCGAGCTCATGTGTTTTTTCGCATAATTTAGTCATTTTACTCTCAAGTGACATTTTCAAAATTTCAGAATTCTCTTTAAATTTATTCTCCATAGAATTAAATTTACTATTTAAATTTTCTTTCAAGTTACCGTTTAACCTGCTTTCTAAAGAATCAGAATTTTCTTTAAGTTTATTTTCCAAAGAATCAGAATTTTCCTTAAGTTTTCATCTAAACTTTCTTTCAAGTAATCTTTTAACCTGCTTTCTAACAAATCGGAATTTTCCTTAAGTTTATTTTCTAAAGAATCAGAATTTTCTTTAAGTTTCTTTTCTAACGCCTCTGTATTTTCTTTCATAATGGCTGCTACACGCAGTCCAGCTTCTTTTGAACTCTCCTCCAAACTCCTCATCATCCTCATCATTTCTTTCATAATTTTCAATTATTATTCAAAAGTTAGGGGTATACAATATTGGCAAACACAAGCTTATAACTAGAACAAGAAATATGAATAGCTAATTGGAACACTAATAAAATGAGATTTGTCCTAATGTCGACGTGATGGAAAAACAAAATTCTCTACTTTTACGAATTACATTTACCACAATATCACAAGAAATATATGCAAGTTCTCAAATATCCTCCACCTGGATTCTAATAATGCGTATGTCCAGTCATCGAACGTTTACTACTGAATTTACTTGACGCCCTAATGGTTAAGTCATAATCAAAAATAATCAAACCCATTCTAATTATTAACCAATTAAATTTTTAATTTTCCCCACTAATTGGGTTTCCTACTAATTTATTCATCCAAACCAGACATCTCTCAACTCCCAAAATATTTCTATAAAAAATTATCACAATTTAAATCGGCATGCGATTGACCGTGTCTAACTCGAGACCCACGTTCGAAGCCATTTCTCTCTCTATCTTATTTTATATGCCCGTTTAGACCGGAGTCCGCACGACCACATAAGCATTTTACCAATAATCAGTCAGCACGAGAGTCAAAATATCCCGGAGCGCCAGATGGGTTAAAGCTAATCGCAAAAACGACATCAAATAAAAAAATGCTTTACTGATTTTTGGCTCAATGCAACAATAAGGATAGAAGGAGATTCAACTGGGCGTAACACATCAAGTAAAATTATCTCATTTTATTTTGATTTTAAAATTGACTGCAAAAATGCTCAATGCAGCATCACTCACGTGTGGCGACCCACACTCCTATTTACACAATGTACAGAAATTTTCCAAACACATTTGACAATTATTTTTTTTGGAAACACAAGTCTGATTATTAGTCCTGTAGACTGTGTTCCAAAATTATTTATGATTAAATCCAGTTCAAATTTAATTGTCTCTACTGGAAATATCGTAGTTCACTGTTTGAATTTTTACATAATATTAACACTCGTAGAATAAATGTTCATAGAATTTTTAACTTTCACTTATTTTTCCAGTTTCAAAAAATATTGTCAAAAATATTATTATTTCTGAATCAACACACATTATTTACACATATTAATAACATCTGAAAAGTATTTGACCTTGAGCATAGCATCGAAGAACTGTGCGAAGCACAACAAAAATTAATTGTTCTTCTGACATTAAACATTCGAGAAGTGACTCGATTATGAACTTCAAGTTCCTAACAAAATACATGATTTCTGAATCATCAACTTGATCAATAAATGGTTGAACCATTCAACTATTTGATTTTCCACTTGGAATCATCATTATAAAAAATATTCATATTCGTGGCCATTTTAGCAACTTTCACAACTTGCAATTCTTCGACAGAATGCGGAAATAAGAATTGTAGCTTCAAAATAAATTCATTTAGTTCATGGCACTAGGATTGAAAAATATCCTTCAAATTATTCGTGGTTAAAGAATTATTTTTAATTGGCAGTGGCCCATTCTATTATTTGTGTAAGAACACAATATTACAACAACAACGGCAAAGGTCTTCCTCTGAAGAAGAATAAACTACTATCATGACAAATCCGGGTTCTAGCAAAATCAAAGTCTAAATGGAATCCGTAAACAAGGTTGAAATAAGAACTGATGGTTTCTAAGAAATAACCTTCGGGTCATTCATACGACGAAATGTGAAGTTCCAATACTCCTTCTATAAACCTGAGCCATCGAACCTGCTATTTGATTGATGCTCGAAAAAACCTCTTCATTCCTGCGACTTAAACATGCGCACCTGGGAATGGCATTTCAACTACTCCACACATAAATTTTCTTCCCAAAATTTATACAATAAATCAAGCCTCTGCTTGTTATCAACACTGGAAGATTAATAAACTTACAAGTTTATTTTATTTTACCATTCAGTTCAACCCGTGAATTTACCATACTTGTGAAAATCTTTATTTCACTTTCGAGTGTATTTACGTCATGATTTTATATAAATACAAAACTATCCTATTTGATACAAATATCATTTGCTTCCCGTTTCATGCCTCCCCGTGTTATCTGAAAAATATACTTTGCTCATTGCAAATATCAACTGTTCAATCAGAACTGTAATGTTGGTTGAATGCGGGCTTGCGCTAACCACTCTCCTTCGGAAAATCACCTGTTCCAAACTAGAAATGATTAAACTACTTCATAGGCTCTCTCTCAATACATATGATTATTAGAAAATATAAGATCCAAAAATTATTTAGAAAAGTTATAAAAATCATTATTATTATTATTATTATTAGTGGATTATTATTATTATTATTATTAGTTATATTATTTTAAATATATTTAATTATTATCTCATTATGTGAGAATCCACATGTTCGAACCTTCGAATATGGAAAAAATATCCATTCCTCAACAAAAATAATTATTAACTTTTACAGTTACATCGGCTGATTACCGTGATTTCCCAAAAATATGAAATATTCAAATAAATGCTCGATATGGTCGTTCATCAATCCTAAACTGTTCTGAGTGCTGAAAATACTCAGAATAACTCTAACAAGTCTTGCGTAAATCATTGCAAGAATTAAATACGAAGAAAAATAAATGTGTTGGTCATCTGCAGAAAAATAGTTCGTTCCAATTAGCTAGGCATAATATAATTCAAATGTGGCTTACATTTCTTGATGGTCTTGAAGCGTAGTGAACCTGGTCTGTACCAGATTTATCCATAGACATGCCCTATCGGACAAGCATGTATAATCCTTGTATCGGCCGCCATTATATACCCACAATCCGTCTAACAAGACATAGTGGTAGTATCTATTGACGTTTGAAGTAACTGTTGATCCATTGTAATATTGGCTTCTGTTAAAGCCATAACAGTTTGCTTAAAAGGGGTCAGATCTAAGTGATCTATTCTTAGATATGTCAGTTGTAACATAACTCACGGTAATCGTTTCAATACAAGAAAACACTGACAGTCTAACCAATCAACGGCTGTTCTGAAGATCGTTCCCAGGGCATGGCTTCACACCATCTACCATGTGCGAAGCAACATGTAGTTTCCCTGCGTAGACTAATGAACACCACCGTGATAGACTGGTCTTCAATGTACTGATAGATCGAAGTGGTTAACAAGTTACAAATATGAAAACTGACTGAAATGGATTTAAATATCCAAGTATTAGGTTATTACTGGACTGTGACAAAGTACTAATTCTAGACAAAGTCTAGCATATGTCCATGTGAAAATAAAAATATTTCACCAGTGTCTGTAGAAAATATCAATCACCTCAGTGATTCTCCTCGCCGGAAACTTACTAAGTTCCACTCGTAGCGCAGCACTTTTGTGACTATCACAACTTTGAAAATAACTTCTGCGTAGATCCGGCAACCATGTGCCTTGGCTCAGCGTAGTAGCACCTTGCTAGGCAAGTGCTTGTGTCGAAGTGAGCTTTTGATGCCTCAGCCGGCCGGCTTTTATTCAAAACAGCCAGGGTCACGCGTCATCACGCTGAAATCTAGAAATCCTCATATCTCTGGTATCCCTTGTCCGATTTACTTGATACTAATTGCATTCTCTTTCATTTGGCCGTGCCAGTAATCTGATCTAAGTCTCAAGTCTCTACTCCATGGCTAACTATTTAATCAATAAATAGCCTCGACCTCTGCTATTACTCGCTACGTCACTTGACATGCTCTTAGCGGTATATTCTTTCCAATTCCTTCTCGAAGCAATGTAGCGCGATATTCAAATATCTCAACTTTCAAAAGCGTCTGTAGCCTTTCCCTTGATATCTAGGCGTCTGAATCTTGGAATACCCATTCCTAGAGTTGGGCACAGCATGTCTTTACACGTCTGGCGGTGCATGGCTTTCACAACCCTAATTGAATTAACAAATCTTTCCATGACCCTACAGAGGCGTGTGTATACCAACTATGTGGATACTTTCGATTGGTTTGGCTGCAATAATAGTATTAATTAATATCCTGAACTCACACCAACGGCTAGAGTTCAGGTACTATGTGAAATCGTTTTGTTCTTTACTTAAACATAACATTTTCAAATAACGCACAATAGGCTGGTACAAACCCTTTAAATTAAAAAGTAAAAATGTATCGTAGTATCATCTTGTCATTCTTCAAATTCGATGCGCATAGAATGCCAATGGTATACTAATCAATGGAGTCCCACGTAGACCAGTCGTGACATCAAGTGGAGAAGTATCGAACAAGATAATCTTGACAGGGCGAGTGCATTCTAGCGGCCTTAAAATAAACTTTTCAATAAAATATGTAAGTTAATCTGTAGGCCGGCGTGCAGTTCGCTGACAGTTGGCCATGATGATTCACTTTTTTTTGTTGCTAGATGTCTCGTGCAAATCTGCTGGTGAATTTTGTTTTAATTAAATATATATTTTCCATCGTACTATGCACAATATAACGCTTAATTTTGAAACGTCTGAGTCATTACAAAACAATAAATATAAAAAATCAAGCAAAAAATCGTAACTCTGATGGGGTTTGAACCACAGCCATAAGAGTGATAGGCCAACGCTTTACCACAGAGACAAACGTGCCAACGAACATGGTCCGATATCAAATGAGTTACATAGAACGTGTTAGCAAATAATGATTTTACACTAAACGATTTCATCAGTGGTGTATATTATTTATATATGAAGCATTTCATACAATGTTTATTTATTTTGTACTAGCTGAAGTACCCGTGCTTCGCTACGCGTCATAAATAAATTAAAATATGAAGGTGACAGTTAAAACAGGGGATAGGAGAGGTGCTGCGCAGAGGGAGATTGAGGATGGAACATTTTGTCCAACTACTCCGCTCGGCGTTGACCGTGTTTTATAGCACAAATTTAGGTTTTACTCGCTAACGGTTGGAGATACCTTTCGGATAGAAAATGTAATTTTTAACCTCGTATATACGCTCTATCAAAGTTCCAACGTTCACCACTAGGTATCATTGATATCTGGTGGCGAAAGTTGGAACTACTTGAAATTAAACGGAACTTGTAGCTCACCCTTTAGGGTATCCGCTGGAAGCAGCTACAGATTCAGGCGAGCCGAACATGTCCTCGGACCCTCCCGGCACTAAAAGCCATACGATAAATAAATAATAAACCATCAAATTTGCTATTTCTTAGCGTTCTCTTTGTATTTGAAATGGAAATATGAAAGTTTTAAACCAAAGGGTGTAGTGAAGTCACTAAAATGGTCGCCATCTTTAAATAGTACAAAGTATTGAAATCAAAAGTAACCTATATGTTAACCAGGTAAATCAGCTACTTCCATGTAAAATTAATGTAAATCGGACCAGTGGTACTTGCGTGATTGAGTAATACAAAGACGCACATCATCTCATTTTTAGCCTCGCTTCGCTCGCGTCATAGTCGTGTCATATTGTTATTCAATGAAATGCAGATTTAACCCCATTAACACCCCTTTAGAACCTGAATATCCAAAAATCCCTCCTCGGTAGACGTTTTCGACACACAACAAACATATCCCCAAAATATCATTCTTCTAACTTTAATCGTTTGGGTTGGTCGATGAGAGTGAACATCCAAAAATCCTTCCTTAGGGGACGTTTCTCTTCCAGAATTTCACCCCTCCCCATAGGCCCCTTAAATTGGATTTGTGAAAAAACGGTCGAACACATATTTATTTTATTTATTTATTTATTTATTTATTTATTTTTAAGCTGATTGATTTCCTCCGAGTTTCAAACTCCTCGCCTATGTCGTTTAAGAGATACACGGTCCGTTAGGAATCTTTCAACCCCCACTTTTCATCCCTTTCACCTCATAATATACACTACATCGAAAAACCATTATACATGTGTCAGCTTATTTTTAATGATTAGTATATATGCCAAGTATCACATCCCCAAATGAAACCACTCGTGAGATATTGTTATTCAATGAAATGCACGTTTACCCCCCTTAACACCTATTTAGAACCTGAATATTCAAAACTCTTTCCTTAGTGGACGTTTTCGACATACAACGAACATATCCCCAAAATTTCATGTTTCTAACTTTAATAATTTTGGCTGGGCTATGATGAGTGAGTGAGTCAGTCAGGACATTTCCTTTCATTTATTTTTGATAATTTCACCCCTCCCCATGAAACCCTTAAATTGGATTTATGAAACAAACGGTCGAACACCTATTTACTTATTTAAAGCTATTTTCCCCCTGAGTTTGATGAGTGAGTAAGTGAGTCAATCACTTAGGACACTTTCTTTCCTGTTTTTTTTTCCCCCGGAATTTCACCTCTCTCCAAGGGCCCCTTAAATTGGATTTATGAAAAAAAAAACAGTCGAACACCTATTTACTTGTATTTTAAGCTGTTCATTTTCGGCCGAATTTCAAACTTCTCGCCTATGTCCTTTAAGAGATACACGATCCGTCAAGAATCCCTCAACCCCCAATTTTCACCCCTATCACCTTATAATATACACCACATCGATAAACCCTTAGACATATGTCTGATTATTTTTAATGATTAGTTTATATACCGACTATCACATCCCCTAAGAAACAACTCATGACATATCGTTATTCAATGACATGCACGTTTACCCCCTTAACATCTTTTTAAAACCCGAATAAACAAAAATCATTCCTTAGTTGACGTTTTCGACATACAGCGAACATATTCCCAAAATTTCATTTTTCCAACTTTAATAGTTTTCGCTGGGCGTGATGAGTGAGTGAGTCAGACAGGACATTTTTTTTTTCAATTATTTTTACCAGAATTTCACCCCTCCCCATGTGCCCCTTAAATTGGATTGATGAAAAAACGCTTGAACACCTATTAACTTATTTTTAATGCTGTCTTTTTCCCCTGAGTTTGGTGAGTGAGTGGGTCAGTCAGTTAGGACGCTTTCTCTCCTTTTTCCCCCAGAATTTCACCCCACTCCATTGGCCCCTTAAATTAATTTATGAAAAAACGGTCGAACGCCGATTTACTTATATTTTTAGCTGATGTTTTTTCGCTGCGTTTCAAATTTCTCGCCTATGTCGTTTAAGAGATAGGCCTACACGCTCCGTTAGGAATCCTTCAACCCCCACTTTTCACCCCTTTCACCTCATAATAATACACCACATCGAAAAACCCTTAGACACATGTCTGCTTATTTTTAATGATTAGTTTATATGCCGAGTATCACATCCACAAATGAAACCACTCGTGATATATTGTTATTCAATGAAATTCAGGTTTCACCCCTTAAGACCCCTTTAGAGCCTGAATATCCAAAAATCCTCCCTTAGTGTACGGTCTTGACATACAACGAACATATCCCCAAAATGCCATTTTTCCAACTTCAATATTTTTGGCTGGGCTATGATGAGTGAGTGAATGAGTCAGGACATTTTCTTTCATTTTTTTTCCTTCAGAATTTCACCCCTCCCGATGAACCCCTTCAATTTGATTGATAAAAAACTATCGATCAGCTATTTACTTACTTTAAAGCAGTTTTCCCCCTGAGTTTGATGAGTGAGTGAGTCAGTCAATCAGTTAGGACATTTACTTTCCTGTCCCCCCCCCCTCACAGAATTTCACTCCTCCCCATGGGCCTCTTAAATTGGATTTATGAAAAAGCGGTCAAACACATATTTACTTATTTTTATGCTGATTTTTTCCCGCTGAGTTTCAAAGTCCTCGCCTATGTCGTTTAGGACATATACGCTCCGTTAGGAATCTTTCAATCCCTACTTTTCACCCCTTTCACCTCATAATATACACCACATCAAAAAACCCTCAGACACTTGTCTTACTTTTTAATGATGAGTTCATATGCCGTGTATCACATCCCCCAATGAAACCAATCGGGAGATATTGTTATTCAATGAAATGCAGGTTTAACCCCATTAAGACCCCTTTAGAACCTGAATATCCGAAAATCCTCCCTTAGTAGACTGTTTTGAAATACAATGAACATATCCCCAAACTGTCATAATAATAATTCAATAATTTTGGCTGGGCGATGATGAGTGAGTGAGTGAGTCAGGACATTTTCTTTCAATTTTCTTTTATCAGAATTTCACCCCTCCCCATGAACCCCTGAAATTTGATTTATGAAAGAAACTGTCCAACAGCTATTTACTTACTTTAAAGCAGTTTTCCCCCCTGAGTTTGATGAGTGAGTGAGTCAGTCAATCAGTTAGGACACTTTCTTTCCTGTTTCTCCCCCCCCCTCCAGAATTTCACCCCTCCCCATGGGCCCCTTAAATTGGATTTATGATAAAACGGTCAAACACATATTTACTTATTTTTATGCTGATTTTTTCCCGCTGAGTTTCAAACTCCTCGCCTATGTCGTTTAAGAGATACACGCTCCGTTAGGAATCTTTCAATCCCCACTTTTCACCCCTTTCACCTCATAATATACACCACATCGAAAAACCCTCCGACTCGTGTCTTCTTATTTTTAATGATGAGTTTGTGTGCCGAGTATCACATCCCCCAATGAAACCAATCGGGAGATATTGCTGTTCAATGAAATGCAGGTCTACCCCCTTAACACCCCTTTAGAACCAGAATATCCAAAAATCCTCTCTTAGTGGGCATTTGCGGCCCTTGGGGAAGCTGCATACCAAATTTCATTCCAATCCGTTTGATGGTTTCTGAGATTTCGTGATGAACGAATGAGTGAGTGAGTGGTATTTGACAAATATATAGTAGAAGATAGTGTCAAGTCTTTGTTATGCTAAACTCGGTTGACAGTGCTGTGTGAGAAGTTGAGTAACTAACGTGATTTCAAGTAAAGATCCTCATTTTCTATACCGGTAGTGCTGAGCGCAAATGGCATCCAGTCGGCCGTGTCTCGACTTGAGCTATGTTGCCGTGGAAACTATCCGCCTTGCCATTCCTTCATGAGTATATTTTATGATTTGATTAGCATGTGCTGGAGTGCAAAAGGGTCGAAATCAGAAGAATGAGAAAGACTATCGAAAATTCATGTAGCCAGCGGTTTCTTCTGGGTCCTAAACTATGTGTATGCAAAATTCGGTTGAGATTGGTGGAACGGTGTAGATTTGTATACGGAACAGATCCACATACATACCCACATACATACAGACTTTCACTTTTATATATAAGATTAGTTCGCTATATTGCATGCAATACTCAAACTAGTGAAATATAAGTCAGGCACAAGATATCCGCTGCCATCTTGCCTTGTAACTGAGACAGCTCAGCTTTTTAAAATCACTTCTGCACTATAGTATTACAAAATGAACGTTTAATTTCGAACGTGCCTCGTCCTTTAGAACAGCTAAAACGATCTCGGCTCGATAATCGGAACTGGTGGGTCCCATGATATGGATTATAATGTTTGCATAATTCGCACGGCCGCCATCCTGAAATGGTACGGCGGATGACCTTGTAGTTTGGTCACGAGACGCATCCTATATGAAGATATGTTGTTACTAAATTTGGTATAGATCGGATGCTTTGGTTAGTTTTTAGTCATTGTTTGATTTCACGTTTTGAACGTTTGAGTGGCCGCCATTAAGTTTTGGTAAAGATGGCGGCGATATAAAACATGACACTGAGGTGCCCTTTGCTAGTTCTAACTCTGTACCAAATTTCGTTCAATTCTGTTTCACCGTGTTTGAATTGATAGGGGGGACAGACATTCAGAGTACACACACTCACACACACACACAGACACACACAATTTTTGGCCCTGTGTAGATCTCATAAGTCTACTTTCTTTTTTTTCCAAAAATCGAATAGATGGCGCGCAAGTTGCTTCAACAAAATGGCGTGCGTTTGTTTCAACAAAGTTCCACATGGGTTCATATTCCATTCATGCCATTGCGATGAAACATGGGTGAGATGTTTTGTACACTTCATGTAAGGTTTCTGGCTTGATAAATCCACTTAACAATAGGTAGCGCGCGAGTAGATTCAACAAATGTGAGACATGGGCGAAGCGTTTCAAAAAGTCCTGTATGCGTTCACATACCATTCGTCTGATAGCGATGAAACTTGGGTGAGATGTTGTGTACACTTCAGGGAAGGTTTCTGGCTTAGTAATTCCACTTAATAATAGGTAGCGCACGAGTAGATTCAACAAATGAGCAACGACGGGCGAAGTGTTTCAACAAAGTCCTGAATGCGTTCACATACCATTCGTCCGATAGCGATGAAACGTGGGTGAGAGGTTGTGTACACTACAGGCAAGATTTCTGGCTTAGCAAATCCATGTTATAATAGGTAGCGCACGAGTAGATTCAACAAATGAGCGAACACGTGCGAAGCGTTTCAACAAAGTCCCATATGCGTTCATATACCATTCGTCCGATAGCGACTAAATTTGGGTGAGTTGTTGTGTACTCTCCAAGGAAAGTTTCAGACTTAGTAAATCCATGTTACAATAGGTAGCGCACAAGTAGATCCAACAAATGACCAAAGACGCGCGAAGCGTTTCAACGAAGTCCCGTATGCGTTCATGTACAATTCGTCCGATAGCGATGAAACTAGGGTGAGTTGTTGTGTACACTTCAGGGAAGGTTTCAGGCTTAGTACATCCACTTTACAATAGGTATCGCACACGTAGATTCAACAAATGAGCGACGGCACGCAAAGCTCTTAAATAAAGTCCCGTATGCGTTCATATACCATTCATCCAATTCTATGAAACTTTGGATGAATTGATATGCGCACTCCAGAAAAGGTTTCTGACTTAGTAAATCCTTTTTACAATAGGTAGCGCACGAGTAGATTCAACAAATGGGTAACGGCGCGTATCGTAAAAAAAATCCGTAGCGTTCATATACCATTCATTCATGCGACTGCAATGAAATTTGGTGACATTTTGTTTCCACTCACGCTAAGATTTCTGATTTTGTAAATCCATTTTATATTTGGTAGCGCACGAGTAGATTCAATTAATGGGCGACAGCGCGTGAATCGTTTCAACGAAGTCCCGTATGCATTCATATACCATTCACCCGATTGTGATAAAACTTTTGTGAGTTGAGTACAGTCCTGCGAAGGTGTATGAATTAGTAAATCCGTTTTTCAAAGGGTGGCGTACAGGTAGATTTAACAAATGGGTGATGGTGCGCGTATCGTTTAAACAAAATCCCGTATGCGTTCGTATGGCATTCATCCGATTGCGATGAAACATTCATGAGTTGTTGAGTACACGCCAGGGAAGGTTTTCGACTTAGTAAATCCCTTTTACAATAGGTAGCGTACGAGTATATTCAACAAATGGGCGATGGCGCTAGAATCGTTTCAACAAAGTCCCGTATGCGCTCATATAACATGAATTTCATTGCGATGAAACTTTGGTGAGTTGTTGAGCACGCTCCCATGATTTTTCTTTGAGATAGTAAATCAATTTTACAATGGTTTAGAGGTGGTTAACGGAAAAAGAAAAAAATATTGGAAATCCAAAAGCACTTTAACAAACAAAGTTACAACGCCAACACTTTCATTGATTGGCATTGCAACGCATGCCGGGTACAGCTAGTTAATATATATATAACAATCAAACTATTTATATTTTACTTACCTTTATCTTTTGTTAACATGATTTTTTTCTTTTATAGGTAACTAGCTGAACCCGGCATGCATTCCCACGCCAATCAAAGAAAATGTCAACGTAGTAATTTTGATTCTTGAAGTGCTTTTCAATACACAATTCTTTTTTTTTTCATCTTCCGCTAACTGCCTCCAAACTATCGTAAAATGGATTAACTAATTTAGAAACATTCGTGGGAACGTCCACAACAACTCACCAAAGTTTCATTGCAATCGGATGAATGGCATATGAATACATAAGAAATGTCATTTATACGTATCGTGTGCTGTCACTCATTTGTTGAATCATCTCGTTCGCTACCTACTGTGAAGTGGATTTACTAAGTTAGAAACCTATATGTAAGTGCACACAACAACAACTCATCAAAGTTTCATCGCAATCGATGAATGGCATATGAACGCTTACAGGATTTTGATGAAACGCTTCAAGCGTCGTCACACATTTGTTGCATCTACTCGTGCGCTAAGTATTGTAAAATGGATTTACTAAGTCGAAATCCTTCCCTGCCGTGTACACAATAACTCATCAAATTTACATCGCAGTCGGATTAATTGCATATGAACGCATACGGGATTTTATTCAAACAATTCGCCTGTCGCCACTCATTTGTTGAATTTATTCGTACGCTACCTATTATAAAATGGATTTACCAAGCCTGAAACCTTCCTCGGAGTGTACTCACCGATCCACCAAAGTTTCATCGGAGTCGGATGAATGGTATATGAACGCATACGGGACATTTTTGAAACGATTCACGTGCAGTCCTCAGTTGTTGAATCTACTCGTGCGCTTCTATTGTAAAGTGCATGTACTAAGCCAGAAACCCTTCCTGGAGTGTACACAACAATTCTTCAAAGTTTCATCGAAATCGGTTGAATATTATATGAACGCATACGGGACTTTGTTGAAACGATCCGCGTGCCGTCGCCCATTAGATGAATCTACTCGTGCTGTACCAATATTGTAAAATCGATTTACTAAGTTGAAGACCTTCCCTGGCGTGTACACAAAAACAAATTAAAGTTTCATCACAATCGGGTGAATGTCATATAAACGAATACGGGATTTTGTTTAAACAATTCGCGTGCCGTCGCACATTTGTTGAATCTACTCTTGCGCTACCTATTTTAAAACATATTTAATAAGCCTGAAACCTTCCCTGGAGTGTACTCAACGATTCACCAAAGTTTCATCACAATCGGATGAATGATATATGAACGCATGTGGGAATTTTTTGAAACGAATTTCAAGCAATTTTGTTGAAGCAACTCACGCGCTATCTATTGTAAATTGGGTTTACTATGTCTATAACGTTCCCGGGAGTGTGCACAAAAACTCACCAAAATTTGATCGCAACCGGATGAATTGTGTATGAACGCATTGCCATCAATCATTTGTTTAAACTACTCGTACGCTATCTATTGTAAATTCGATTAACTACGCCTATAAATATCCCGGGAGTGTGCACAACAACTCATCAAAGTCTCATCGCAATCGATGAATTGTATATGAACGCATACAGGATTATGTTGAAACGCTTCACGCGTCGTTACTCATTATTGTAGCAAATACATAAACCAAACAATTAAAAAAAAACAATATCACTACAAAAATTGAAAACAAAGAAAAGAAAAGAAAAAGATGGTATTCATATTTAACAATAAAAATATAAAACAAATAAAACCAACTGTACATTTTATAACAAAAAAATATAAAGAAAAAATGTATTATGTGTAAGTATTGTACATGTATTTAAAATTTAAAAAATGTATGGACACTGCTTGTACATTTTTAATTACTACCCACTTCTCCCCACTCCTAATGCAAATGTGAACTTTGTACATGGATTAAGTTTAAAAAAACATGTAAAACACAAAATTGGAAAATCCATGTTTCCATAAGGACAAAAGTTGAAAAATCTTTATACTGACATTTTAAAAACTGTAAATGGGAAATTGTAAAATTGGCAATGTGTAAACAAGAATTTGAAAAATTATGTTTCCATATTATGAAATTGAAAAACTTTAAACTGACATTTTTAAAACTGAAAATTTAAAATTGACAAATGTGTAAACAAAAAAATGCAAAATCCATGTTTCCATATTATGAAATTGAAAAATTTTAAACTGACATTTTAAAAACTGTAAATGGATAATTGTGAAATTGACAATGTGTAAACAAGAAATTGGAAAATTATGTTTTTATATTATGAAATTGAAAAACTTTAAACTGATATTTTAAAAACTGTAAATCGGAAATTGTAAAATTGACAAATGTGTAAACAACAAAATGTAAAATTCATGTTTCCATATTATGAAATTGAAAAACTTTAAACTGACATTTTAAAAACTGTAAATGGATAATTGTGAAATTGACATGTGTAAACAACAAGTGGAAATATCCATGTTTCCATATTGACAAAAATTCCAAAACAGTAAACTGAAATTTAAAAAATAAAATAAAAAATTCTACGTGGAAATTGAGGAATTGACAAATGTGTGAACAACAAAACTCTGAGTATGTGCATTAGCCTTTGACTTAGCTTATGTTAGGTTAGGTAAAGTTCGGTGAGGACATGTTTGGTTAGGTGAACTAACGTTACGTTAGATGAGGTTAGGTGAACTGAGGTTAGGTATGTGACCTTGTAGTTTACTGTATTTTGAAAATATAAAATTTAAAATCTAAAATGTAAAATTAAAAAAATGTAAAATGTAAAATCTAAAAAATGAAAAATGAAAAAATCAAAAATGTTAAAATGTAAAATCTAAAATCTTTAAATGACGTTTCTGTGGGTTGGGTTAGGTTTGGACATGTTTGGTTAGGTGAACTGAGGTAAGGTATGTGACCTTGTGCTTTACTGTTTTGGAAAAATTAAAATGTAAAAGTAGAAAATCTTACATACATTAATTTAAATCTTTAAATGAGGTTTCTTTGGGTCAGGTTAGGTTAGGTTAGGTAAAGTCAGTTTAGGTTAGGTAACGTTAGGTTAGGTTATGTTAGGTTAGGTTAGATAAAGTTAGGTTAGTTTGGGTTGATTGAAGTTAGGTTAGGTAAGGTTATGTTAGGTGAGGTTAGGTTACGTTAGATTAGATTTTCTCCCACGTTTTGCCCCCACATTTGTTCCCACTTTTGCTCCCATATTTGCTCCCAATTTTAGGCCATGAGGTTTTGGGTTTAAATCCCAACTATGGTTCTCAACCAATGAATTACCCTAGAGGAGACTTTTATTTCGTGTTCTGACCATCTTGCAGTGTAGTGGCCAGTATACTTCGTTGTTAACCCTAAGGTCTTGGCTTCCAACTCAACTATGCCAAGAATTTTATTTTGATGTGAGGGTTTCAAGGTTAGGTTAGATAAAGTTAGGTTAGGTTAGGTAAAGTTAGGTTAGGTTAGGTTAGGTGAAGTTAGGTTTGGTTAGGTTAGGTTAGGTTAGGATGCTGTATGTGTAAGGGGTTATGTGCAGTGACCATTTTGTGTATTAGCCCTGTGCTAAAAAATAAATTAAATATTAACTAATATAATAAATAAATAAATCTACCCGCACCATCGCGCTAGTCATTACTTTTTCGGTTGACCGACTAAATATACTTGCACTCAGCTACCCTATAGCTATATTAACTGCTGTGCATTGTCTTTGACCGCCACTCTTAGCGGCCATTTTGTCCATTAGGCCAATATATACAACCAGCATGGGGTTGGACTCACGCGGCCGCCATTTTGCCCATTAGCTCCTATCCCAAAACCGTCTTATTTATCCTACTCAGACAAAAGGAAAAAACATAAAGTCAAAGAATATACATTTGACAAAGGACAAACGATATTTACATGCGAGCGAGATTAGAAAGTACAAGAAATATTCATTCTCTTCAACACTTTGTGGCTATTAGCCATAATAACTTGTGTGTACCGGTAACTAGGTTGTCAGTAAAGGTAACGGTAGGGTAGATGTACCATTTGTGGCCACTGTCCCAGTTGTGGCCACTTTCAAATTCAAACTGATGAAATAAGGCTACATTTTCAAACTAACCAATAATAAGTCTTGTTTCTGATTGCTTAGGCTTTCAGCTTGAATGTTAATATGTGATTGGTTGAGAAATTTCCCTCCTGTGTCACAAAGAATCAGTTAAATGCTAGTTATTGTGTGAAGGCCATGCTGCTTAGTGCTGGGAGTTAAGAAGCTGATTACTTTGCAGCCACTGCCATTTTCATTTTCTACAAGAATCGACAAACATTATAGCCTATATATTTCTGTATAGAGGTAAGATGAAATGTTTATTACATACTATTAATTTTATGCTCTTAACCTTTATTTCTGAAATACAACACATGGCCAAAACTGGAACTTAGAATTTGTGTTTTTGCCAGTTGTGGCCATAAGATGGCCAGAACTAGCACAATATATAGATTCAGTTCTGGCCATATTACATTGATTACGGTATTAATTTTAGGGCCTAAGACTGGAGTATACACTAAATTAGTTTCATTTGTTTTAGGTTATGTCCTCCAAGAGTAATATATCTCAAGAGCGAACCAAAACAAATAGGAAGTTGTTTATCTATTCTCCAACTAAAGTTAAGAGTGCCCTCGACGCTGTAAGAAATGGTTCCATTTCAGTACTTGAGGTCAGTAATACCTTCAAGGTGCCTAGGTCTAGTCTTCGAAGGAAACTGTCTGGGAAAAGCACAGAATTGGTAGGAAACACAGGCCCAACTCCAGAACTTGGACATGGAAAAGAAAAATGCAAAATCAAGGGACTGGATACTGGAAAATTCTAGGTTTGGCTTTCCAATTAACTAAACCACACTGTTTGATTCAGTTGAACAAATTGTGAATGCAGCGGGGATTGAAACAAAGTTTTCTGAAGGCAGACCTGGGCGAAAATGGTTCAATTGGCTTCTAAAGAGGCATAGCGACATTAGCTACAATCATTCTGAATACATAAGTAATGTTAGGAGGGATCTTACGGAACAGAAAATTAGAAAATGGTTTGAGGAAGTGAGTCCCCTTTTAGGGGGTAATTTATCTATTCTCGAAAACCCAGACAGTGTTTTCAATACCGACGAAACTGTTAGAAATGTGTAACCCAACAGCTGATCTGTGGTTTAAATACAGCGCCAGGAAGCGCAACGCCATTGATGGCGGTTCTAGTTACGAGAATGTTCTCGTTGATTCTTTTGTCTTTTTTGTATATATACGCCTGCATGTAACCTTGTCGTTCAGTTCGTATTGAACCCATGTGCCATAGGGTCCAAGGAGGTCGAATCCATGTATTTAGGGAAGAAATGAAAGAAACTTACAGTTTCTAATGTAACATAGAGAAAGATCAAGCCAGGATTCTAGCCTAACATTGTGCAAGCAGCGCGGGCCAGGTGTTTGAGAGATGAGATCACGCCTCTTGACATTCAGAAGGGGCTGGTCATGAGTATTAATAACCGAGTGGAAAATTCCGGCTGTTAGACAAGGAAGCCTGACTCGGAAATCGAGCTGAGCTTGCTTAAAAACGACAACACCGCCTATGCGCCAGAAGAGGAATAATTAAATTTAACCCGTTTACGAGTATAAAAATAAGTAAACAATTACAGTACGGTGAATCATTTCGAATTAGAGATTTTTGTGTAAAGAAAAACCCTTTAATAATTGCACAGGAGAAAACTGCAAACGCAAGTAGACGTCATAGGGGATTTATCAAGGCCTGTGGAGAGGGGAGAATGCAAATGAACAGCAACACCCACACAGTTGAGGACGAGAAATTAATTAATATCTCCGAATTGCACGATCGATTCTTATGCGCAATGAGATTATTTGACATTGAGAAGACGAGCTTTTTGAAGGTATAATTTTTATAATGGTGCAACCATTATTTTAAAAGTTGGGCACGGAAAGGGCTAGAGTCTTATTTTTTTGTAGCGAAAGAGTATAAAGCTCCTGGCATCACCAAGCCAAAGATGCAGTTTCAAACAGTCCAGGGGACGTGACGCTGGAGCATCAGTACAAGCAGTTCCAAACAGCCCGAGGGGGGCGTTGCTACGCATCAGTATTCAGACAGCCGTGTGGGGCGTCACTCTGCTTCACACCGAAGACAGTTTACCAGTACTCCTAGAGGGGAGAAACGCTGTATTACACCGCTGAATTAATATCCGATAGCCACGGGCGTCGCAGTATTAATAACTTGCGTGCCTCCATAAGGAGTTGTAAAGAAGAAATATTAAAGTATCGCCGTGTTGAAAAATTAGGAAAATCCTAGTTACAGGATTTAGGTCCGACAGTACACAAGTTTACAGTGAAATGCTCGTAAAATATAGTCAGAGCAGGCTGCGAACGTTGGACTTAAGGCGATAGGTCTTTAAATAATCGACCGAAAATATCATAACGTACGGAAGTACCGTAATAGAAAGATAAACAGTTATCTAATTTAAAGAACCCAAATAGGGAAAAACAGAGTAAGGTTCGCAACGTATTTCAGAAAAGTAGGAGTGCGAGAACCGAATAAACAAAGAAGAACGGAGACTATAGACATTATCTCCAGAAAGCAGACGAACTATTCTAAAGCACTAGACTCGAGAAGCACTAGCTGCTATAAAATAAATCCATCGATCATCGATAGGTTATCGAGGGGACCTCGATCCGAATAGACTTTCACTAGGATCGACAAACTAGATCTAAAAAAAGAAGCCGTTCAAGCTAGAGAAATAGCCGGTCATCCAGAATAGGATTCGAAGAATTAGGATTCCAGGGAAAAGTAGATGATTCGAGACTTTCGTATTCTGCAGGATAGGAAGCCGACATTGAATAAATTTCACCCTTGGAAACGGGAGATTAAGAGGTCACGTGTGATAGGCTAGGAAAATACGGCCTAGTGATCAAAAGTTGTGAAGTGTAAATCTATCAAGATTGTGTGTTAAAATAATAATTTTTAGTGTTTATTGTGTGTTCTAAATGGATACACCAGTGTATTAAAAATGTTGTCAATGTTGAGTGTATTGGATATGTGTCAAGAAGTGTTTGTACATGAGATGAATTTCTACAATATGGAGTAAGTTAAAAAGTGGGCCAAAATGAAACACCGCACAAGGATAAAGGTCATGAGACGACCTTAAAAACATGTGAGTAATGAATTTCATTATATTTTGGTGTCAGGAAATGATTGTGTACAAATCCACCGGAGTTTTTGAGTAAAAGGGATGTGTTTAAATAAATAAATACTGAATAAACAAAAACTCGGTCTGAACAATAATAGAAATTTGAGAAACTATAAATAATTATGTAAAAGAATAAATCCAGTAGAGGAAATATATGAATAAAATGTCAGTGTATTTGACGAATGTCATAAGAGAAAGCGAAATATTAATAATTATCATGAAAGATATTTAAATAAAAGTAAATTTGAGTTATATGAAAGAAATAGCTTTTGAGCTTCTGTAAAGAATGAAGATATGAAATAATAATAATAATAACCAAGTAAGGAAATATTAAATAAAGATCAAATTAATTGATGTGAACATAAGAGCGTTAGAGCCTTAATAAAAAGTATAGACATGATGTTCAAATGCATGTTCTTAAAAAGAGAGAAAGTTATTGCAAAAGGAAAGAATAATATAAAAATTGAGATGTGTATCAATTGTTAATATGGTATTATCAGTTCTTTGGATGACGCTAGGCTTAAAATAAAGTATAGCGCAAAAGGAGCGCAATTAAAGTAAAATGTCACGCTAGGAACGCGTAAAAGTTAATGTACTTGGTAAATTACTTATGAGAGGTAGTTGATTGTAATGAATTGAGAATTGGTATAAGTCCTCTAATTGTGACGTAGTATCACGAGGCCATTGTGTATGTTGTATTGAAAGGGAGCAAATGTATGGTATTGAGCGTAGGTCTTATAAGCTATAGGCTGACCCTAAATCGCATTTTGTATAGTCCTCTATATGGGAATGGTTCCCGAGGCATGTGAAGAGATTCGAACTCAGAATCCTCTTATTGTGAAAGCCCCTTTATTATTCGTCGTAGAATGTATATTACTCTTCCCCAATCAATGAGGACCTTTCATAATTAATAAATGCCAAGATTACGAATGTGGTTTATGAGCCCAATAATATTGTTGAATTTAAACGAGGAGTAGAATGCCAGGTCTCCCCAAAGAATTGAGAATGAACGAAAAGCTGTTTGTAAAAGCATTAAAGAGAGCTCTAGCTTAGGCTAGACGGGAGGGTTCCCGCATAGTCATAAATAACTCTCAAGTATCACGGTCAGACCCTTGGAGCAGGAGGGGTGTCTGAAGGCCATCTTGTAAGGAGTAATGAATACACCGTGAGTGTTTAAAGTTGTTAACGACCCGGGCGTTGAACCGAGGTCCTTGTAGATTGATATTTCCGCTTGCCTGTTCAGATCGTAGTTTTTTTTATGTGATAATGGTCTTATAAGACATATGAGATAAATAACAATCCCTATTGTAATGTTGTATGGAAGTAGGATTCCATGAGTTAATTGAAGGCAACTAGGTTTCGGGAGTGACCATAGTTTTTTGACTGTGTCAAGTATCTTCATACTCTGGAGTACACAAGTAATTTCCTGATTACCTTGATGTATTTGTATAACTAGAGAGAGATGATAAAAGCTGAAAACTTGTGAAATGCCCAAATATTGAGTTAGATAATTAACATGTAATTTTAAAATGTAATTATACATTTTTTTTGATGATTAAGAAAATATAAAAAAAGTAGTATTTGAGGTGTACAAAGAATGACACCATTATTATAGAAAGCATTGAGCCAAAAGAGCTCGGAGTTATATGAAACTTAAAGTTGATGCTTTATGGAAGTAAAACTAATTAGGAATTGTTGGTTTATATGGAAACCATATGTTTTAATACAATATTTGTTTTATTCTTATGTTATTCCTTGTTCATTTGGAACAAGTAGATGGTTATGGGTCAGTAATTTAATTGTTTAATCGTTTTCCAACGTGGGGCCTGTATGATTTTATCATACACCTAATCATCTCTTCTATTTTGGCGCCCAGTACGCAGGGATGAGTTTTCCTAGGGGAAACCCGAGTTTTTCTCGAAAAATCAAAATTTTCATAAAAAATGGTTTTTCGAAATTTTGAATTTTAAATACTTCCATAAAAGGCTTTGAGTTTGAAGAAGAGTATCAAAAGGGTACGTTGTAGTAAATACCCGTACCAAAGTAATTTTTTTTGAAGAAATTGGGACACAATGGTTCAGAGTATCATCTCTCAAGCATGTACTAGTGTGGTGGCATGAGTGGCCCACTGTATTCTTATATTAGAAAAGATGGTGACGATGATGGAGTTAAAGGAGTGTTTGGATGAACATTTCCAAAAGAATAGGGATGAGATAGTAAAAATAAGTACGAAAAGTACGGAAGATGCAAAAAAGGAGAATAGTGAAGAGATGCAACGGCTTTTGGAGGCTATAAAAGCCGATAGCAATGAGAAGTTGGAGGCTATAAACAATACATTGAGTCTCCAAAAGGATGAAAATAACAAAGTGTTCGAATCCATAAATGAGAGTTTGAATAAGTTGGACAGCCAACAGGAGGAAAATAACCAAAAGTTAGGATCCATGAATCAAAGTTTAGAGTCACTAAAAACTGATAGTGCTAACATGGGAACTAAATTAGTAGATATCGAAGCTAAAAGTGATAACATGGGAACTAAATTAGAAGCTATCCAAGCCGATTGTATTAACATGAATAGTACATTGAAGGCTGAGATAGAAAGTAAGTTGGATAATATAAGGACAGAGAATACCGATCATTTTTCAGCGCAATCCAAGGATTGGGAGGATAAACTAGGAGTAATGGAAGTGAAACTTGAAAATAAATTTCATTCGTTTCAGGAGAAGATGATAGCCGATAATGTTATGAAAAGTCAAGCCATGAACACTAAACTAGAGGCCATGGAGACTAAAATACAAAGTAATATAAATGAGAAATTAGAAGGGACAATGGATAACAAATTTCAAGGGTTTGACACTAAGTTTGGGGACAAGTTAAATGAGATTAAAAATGAAAATGGGGCACTTAAATCAGAATTGCAAGACCAAATAAGAACCTTAGAGGAAAGTACAAAAAAATCCCAAGCTAAATGTCAAGAAAATTTTGATAATTTAGAAGGTAATTTTGGGGCTATAAAAACTAAGTTAAATAAGATGGAAAAGTCTTGCAAAGAGAATGTAAAAGCATGTGAAAAGGAACTTGTAACCCAGATCCAAGGTGTGCAGACAGAATTGAAAGCTCAGAGAGAATCTAACAAGAATATTTGTGAACGTTCCCGGGATGACATAAAATAAAGTTTTAAGAAATTAGGAGAAGAATTTAAAGGGGTAAAGGACAAAGTAGGAGAACTCGAGGGAAAGGTCGATGGAGTTCAGACCGAAGTAACTGAGATGAAAAATCAAAATCAAAAGGATGTACAGGGTATGAAAGGGCAGATTGATCATTTTACTAGGCAGGTAGATGAGACCTTAAAGAAGCATGAGGAAGGAATAGATAAAAGATTCGGTAAACACGAGGAGCATATCCAGGAAGAAAGAAAGCAACGGAATGAAGAAAATCAAGAGAAGACCCTGAAGATAGAGGAAATAAGCAAGGGTATTAATGAGGTCCAGGAAACTATCGAAAAATTAGAAGAGCGAGTAGGAAAAACAAATAATGAAGTAAAATTGATCAAAGATGAATTGACGGAAGTGTCTAAGAGCCAAGAGAAAACTGAGGGAAAGTTGAAAGGAATTGAATTAGATATGGTCAAAGGACGAAAAGAAGTGGAGAAGCAAATAAAGGAGATACGAAAGGACCTAGATACCATAGGTGACGTTAAGCCAGAAATTATCAATCAACAGGCCATGGTCATTAAGAAAGAGGTAGAAGACCAACTAAATGAGTTCAGGGATAGTTACAGGGAGGAGAAATTCCAACTCAAAAAGGCAGAGGAAGATAGTAAAAGGAATCAAGAAAGAATTCAGAATGAATTAAGATCCCGATTGGAGAGGACGGAACATAAGAATAGTCAAATGGAAATCCAACTCATGGCTAATGAAGAAAGTGCCCGAAGGGAAAGGAAGTTAGAATTTGAGAATCAGGAGGAGTTTCCCAAGACAGGATGGGTAGATTCCCGTGAACAAGGCACAGATACGGAGAGGGACTTAGGAGGGGAGAGCCCTTATAAGAACCCAGGATATCCGATGGCGATGTCAACCCCGTACATGAATCAGGCAAATGGCCAGATGATAAACATTATTAAATCGAATGAGGACAGACCAGTAAAGTTTACGGGTAATAACATGTCAATTACTCCAAAATACTGGCTAAAGGAAGTTGCAGAGTATTTAAACGAAATGAAAGTTCCTCAGGATCGGAGACTGAGAGCTATTGAAAAGCTGTTGGCAGGTGATTGTCTCACCTGGTTCAGAAGCTTCAGGTACACCTTTGATACGGTGGAAGGCTTTAGGGAAGCATTTTTAAAACGATATTGGGCAGCAGACGTCCAAGAGAATTTAAGGCTAGATCTGTACTCTAGGAAGTACAGCACGAATGCACCTACTAAGTATTCGGAATTTTTCACCGCTCAGTTATGTAAATTCCGCGAACTCGACATTGCTCCGGCAGAGAACGACCTGTGTGCCGCCATTGCATGACAACTTCCGTATGAGATTCAGAGGCTGTTAATCTCATCCAAAGCCAGAAGTGCTGTGGACGTGGAGAGTGTATTACGTCAATTAGATATGACGACTTCGCACGTAACTCCTAGGCATCAAAGACAGACTGAGCAAGTACACATGGCCAGCAGTCAGGAAACCAGAGAAAAACCATCGACCAGAAATCAGTCCACTAGCACTGATACTCAGGGACTGGGTCGAGAGTATGGGCACCAGGAGCCTAGAGGGATACAGCCATATTACAGAGGAGGATATCGAGGAAGAAATCCTAGGAATACAGGTTATAGGCAACAAGAGAGCCGACCCTATAACAATAACCATCAAAGGCAAGAAAACAGAAAGAAATGGGAGAATTATCCCAGAAGGAACGTAAGGCCAGAGGATAGGGATGATGAATATCGGGCTGAAATAGAAGAAAGATATCAGGAAAGTCTTCGTTATATGAACGAACGACCAGATGAACCTGATAGGCAAAAAGTCCGTTGGAGTGAGGCAATCAAGAACCGGAAATCACCCGACCGACTAGACGGAGCTCAAAGCTTGGAACTACAAGCTCAATTAAAGAATGAGGGGAAAGGAAGCCCTCAGGATAAAAAAAACTCCAAATTTAAATTGTCAAAAGTGGAAACATACCAGGAGCTGGGAGGAGGTAGAAATTGTGAATTGGATAGCCAGACCAGATGAGCTAATTAACGAGGATGTGGAAGGAATCCCACCTGTTAAAAGAGAACTACCTATAATTATGCTAAGGATAGAAGGATTACTGGTCAGAACATTAATTGATACCGGATCCACAATAAGTCTAATTACACAAACCCTTCTAAATGAACTGGAAATAAGGGGCCGAGTATTAAAGATTCCCACATCAAGTGTAAAGATTAAGGGGATTATCCCTGAAAAATCTTTAACATGTAAATTTCAGGTATATATCGATCTGATCATGGGTAACGCTGAAATTTCGCAGTGCTTTTTGCTGGTAAATCAATTACCGTATAATGTCATATTAGGTATTGATTTTATCCGTGAGAACAAGGTCATTATAGACCTAGCGCAAAATTGCATTAGAATTCAAAGAGAGGATGTGGATGAACAAAACATTAACCTACAGGAACAGGATGCGAAAATAGGAGAACAGGTATGGCATATGGAAGAAGTGATTGAGGAAGGTTATAAGGACATAGAAAGGATATTTGAAGTCCTCAACATAGAACTCGAAGATGATTTAGAAACTGAGTTCGAGACCAACCTGTCAGGAAAAGTAGAGGAAGCCAAAGTGAACCTCGAAAATAAGGAACATTTAAAGAATTTATTATTGAATTATAGGGACGTATTTGATTCCAAGCCAGGGAAGATTGAAAATTTTAAATATGCGTTCCAAGTCAATGATTGGGCACCGTTCAGACAAAAACCATACCCGGTTGCGGAAAAACATTACCCACAAACTAAGAAAACACTGCAGGAGATGACGAATGCAGGTGTTATAGAAAAGATGGCGACACCATATGTTAGTCCATTAGTGATTGTGAGTAAACCGGATGGCTCAGTAAGGGTGTGTCTAGATGCCAGAAATTTAAATGCAAAAATCATACCAGAAAATGATTCGGCACCACCCATAAAAGAAATACTGAGGAAGTTCAAGGGCAAGAAGATATTCACAAATATTGACATGACTTCTTCGTATCATCATCTCAAACTGGAAGAGAAAACCAGCTTGTTGACTGGATTTCAGTTCGACCAACAAACCTATTGTTTTAGGAGATGTCCGTTTGGATTGAAGACCGCGGGATCTGCCTTAATAAGAGCGCTTGATCGAAACCTGTCAGAGGAAGTGAAAGATTGCACTATCCGTTATGTGGATGATATTTTGCTTACCTCGGAGAATATTGAGGAACATTTAGGAAAATTGAAGAAACTCTTGGAAGATTTAAGGAAGGCTAATTTTAAAATCAATTTAAAGAAGTCAAATTTTTGTCAAAGGCAAGTAACATTTTTAGGGCATGTGATTGATAAGGATGGTGTTAAACCAAATCCATGCAAATTGGAATCGATAAGGGATTTTCCAAGGCCTTTGAAGGTGAAGAACGTTCGCCAGTTTTTGGGATTGATTGGATTCTTCTCAGGACATTGTCCATCATACACCAAAACTGTTGCACCACTACAGGACCTTCTGAAGAAGGGGGGCAAGTGGAAATGGACGGAGGAAACAGAAAAAGCATTCGTGAAGGCCAAGGAAATGCTCTTAAATTACGTGAAGCTAGGATATCCTGATTTTAATCAGAGATTTATCATTCAAACAGACGCATCTCAGATTGGAATAGGGGCAATGCTATATCAGGAAAACCCGGAAAACCCTGGTAAGAAAAACTATCTAGCTTTCACAAGTCGGAGACTGAAACCACACGAGAAAAATTATACGATCAGCGAAATCGAGCTGTTAGCGATACTGCACGCGCTGCAATATTGGCGAAAGATCGTATATGGGTTTCAGGTCATTCTAAGAACGGATCATAAAGCCTTAACCATTTTGATGAAGACTGATTTATCCAGTCAAAGGTTGATGCGTTGGGCTTTATACATTCAACAGTTTGATGTCAAGATAGAATACTGCCCAGGAAAGGAAAATATAGTTCCAGACTACTTAAGTAGACAGCCAGAGTCCACAGAAGAGGAAGTAATGGCTATAGATTTGGAAGACAGGGATCAGCGTACTCTAAATGAGTTAAGAAGCATTAGTCAAAGACAACGGGAGGATCCATGGATGAACATGCTCATATCTTTCCTTGAGGGAAGCTTGATAAGGGGAACACCAGCGTACACGGAAGCTAATAAGATAGCTCAAGACTACACGTTTTATAATGGATTATTATATAAGTTTGTGGACTCTGACCATACAAAATTAAGGATTGTTGTACCTGCAATTTTGCAGAGGAAAATAGTATGGTTAGCCCATAGATCGTTCGGACATATGGGAGTCGACAAAACAGTCTCGATGCTGAAAGAAGCATTTGTATGGCCGAGACTGAGAGAAACTGTAAGGGACACGTTAAAGACATGTGATTTATGTCAAAGGATCAAACCTAATGCATTTCTGATGAGGCAAAAGCCTATGCCATTGTTGCCCGAAAGGCCAGGTCAAATCATATCTATTGATAACTTCAGACCTTTGCCAAAGGCAAGAAGATGAAATCGACACATAATGGTGGCTATGGATGTCTTCACTAAAATGGTTGTCCTTGCTCCCATACAGAAGACTAGTACCAAACAGGTGTTAAAACGACTAAAAGAAAAAGTGATACCGATTCTGGGAAAACCTGAGAATTTGTTGTCGGATCACGGCAGTTGTTTCACCAGTGTAGAGTTCAGACAAGAATTAGAAAGACTTGGAATACGTCAGATTTTGTCAAGTATTCGCCATCCTGAGGCAAATCCTGTAGAAAGAGTGATGAGGGAAACGGCCAAGTATTGTAGAATATACTGTGCCGAAGAAAATTGGAAGTGGATAGATATCTTGGATATTATCGAATTTTGTATAAATAATACAATCCATGAATCTACGGGAGAGATACACATAACGTTACATCGGAATGAGCAACCAGAGAGACCTTGGAGTCTGGTAATTCCTAGGCCAGCAGACGCTCAGCCTGGAAGAGATGTACGTATTAGAAGAGCCTTTGAGCATCTAAAAGCTCAAGCCGACAGGAGGCAAAGAAGAAATAGGCATAAGAGGTATCATCGACCATTATTAGCAGGAGAAATGGTGTTAGTAAAAAGACCAGCCATTTCGGATCCAGGGAACCGTGTGTACAAGAAGTTCCAGAAAATGTACCACGGACCGTATCAAATAATCAGAGATTTGAGGAATAACGCATATAGAATTCGGCACTGTGAAACGGATCACGAAGTGACCATGAATTCAGCAAATTTGAAATTATATTACCCTCCCGAAGATTTCGATGAAGCAAATGAACAAGCCCTGGTTATGGAACAATTTAGAGATGAATCCGCTTTTGACATAAACAAGAATAAGGAAGAAATAGAAAATAGAGCTCAAGCATTCGAGTGCGAATGCGAATTGGAAAAATTGTATTGGGAAATCAAAGAAATAATTGAGTTTATTAAAGAAGAAAATTTCAATTTAAGAAAGGAGAATGATGAAATAAGGAAACGGGTAGGGATAGACCACACCCGTAAAGAAGAATGAGGTTCTGGGGACTTAAAGCCCAGACGAATAAAGGAAAAAGAAAGAAAGGGTAGGGACAGAGCATACCCGACCTACACAATCAACGGATACGACTTTAAAAAAATAAAAACAACAGAAGGTACGGACAACGTTATGATGGCTTCGACGAATAAAGAAAGATAAGAATAATTGAAATAAATTTCCTCAAAATTTTTCGAAAATTTATTTACCTAAGGAGGGGAGAGATGAACCCATGTGCCATAGGGTCCAAGGAGGTCGAATCCATGTATTTAGGGAAGAAATGAAAGAAACGTACAGTTTCTAATGTAACATAGAGAAAGATCAAGCCAGGATTCTAGCCAAACATTGTGCAAGCAGCGCGGGCCAGGTGTTCGAGAGATGAGATCACGCCTCTTGACATTCAGAAGGAGCTGGTCATGAGTATTAATAACCGAGTGGAAAATTCCGGCTGTTAGACAAGGAAGCCTGACTCGGAAATCGAGCTGAGCTTGCTTAAAAACGACAACACCGCCTATGCGCCAGAAGAGGAATAATTAAATTTAACCCGTTTACGAGTATAAAAATAAGTAAACAATTACAGTACGGTGAATCATTTCGAATTAGAGATTTTTGTGTAAAGAAAAACCCTTTAATAATTGCACAGGAGAAAACTGCAAACGCAAGTAGACATCATAGGGGATTTACCAAGGCCTGTGGAGAGGGGAGAATGCAAATGAACAGCAACACCCACACAGTTGAGGACGAGAAATTAATTAATATCTCCGAATTGCACGATCGATTCTTATGCGCAATGAGATTATTTGACATTGAGAAGACGAGCTTTTTGAAGGTATAATTTTTATAATGGTGCAACCATTATTTTAAGAGTTGGGCACGGAAAGGGCTAGAGTCTTATTTTTTTGTAGCGTAAGAGTATAATGCTCCTGGCATCACCAAGCCAAAGATGCAGTTTCAAACATTCCAGGGGACGTGACGCTGGAGCATCAGTACAAGCAGTTCCAAACAGCCCGAGGGGGGCCTTGCTACGCATCAGTATTCAGACAGCCGTGTGGGGCGTCACTCTGCTTCACACCGAAGACAGTTTACCAGTACTCCTTGAGGGGAGAAACGCTGTATTACACCGCTGAATTAATATCCGATAGCCACGGGCGTCGCAGTATTAATAACTTGCGTGCCTCCATAAGGAGTTGTAAAGAAGAAATATTAAAGTATCGCCGTGTTGAAAAATTAGGAAAATCCTAGTTACAGGATTTAGGTCCGACAGTACACAAGTTTACAGTGAAAAGTTCGTAAAATATAGTCAGAGCAGGCTGCGAACGTTGGACTTAAGGCGATAGGTCTTTAAATAATCGACCGAAAATATCATAACGTACGGAAGTACCGTAATAGAAAGATAAACAGTTATCTAATTTAAAGAACCCAAATAGGGAAAAACAGAGTAAGGTTCGCAACGTATTTCAGAAAAGTAGGAGTGCGAGATCCAAATAAACAAAGAAGAACGGAGACTATAGACATTATCTCCAGAAAGGAGACGAACTATTCTAAAGCACTAGACTCGAGAAGCACTAGCTGCTATAAAATAAATTCATCGATCATCGATAGGTTATCGAGGGGACCTCGATCCGAATAGACTTTCACTAGGATCGACAAACTAGATCTAAAAAAAGAAGCCGTTCAAGCTAGAGAAATAGCCGGTCATCCAGAATAGGATTCGAAGAATTAGGATTCCAGGGAAAAGTAGATGATTCGAGACTTTCGTATTCTGCAGGATAGGAAGCCGACATTGAATAAATTTCACCCTTGGAAACGGGAGATTAAGAGGTCACGTGTGATAGGCTAGGAAAATACGGCCTAGTGATCAAAAGTTGTGAAGTGTAAATCTATCAAGATTGTGTGTTAAAATAATAATTTTTAGTGTTTATTGTGTGTTCTAAATGGATACACCAGTGTATTAAAAATGTTGTCAATGTTGAGTGTATTGGATATGTGTCAAGAAGTGTTTGTACATGAGATGAATTTCTACAATATGGAGTAAGTTAAAAAGTGGGCCAAAATGAAACACCGCACAAGGATAAAGGTCATGAGACGACCTTAAAAACATGTGAGTAATGAATTTCATTATATTTTGGTGTCAGGAAATGATTGTGTACAAATCCACCGGAGTTTTTGAGTAAAAGGGATGTGTTTAAATAAATAAATACTGAATAAACAAAAACGCGGTCTGAACAATAATAGAAATTTGAGAAACTATAAATAATTATGTAAAAGAATAAATCCAGTAGAGGAAATATATGAATAAAATGTCAGTGTATTTGACGAATGTCATAAGAGCAAGCGAAATATTAATAATTATCATGAAAGATATTTAAATAAAAGTAAATTTGAGTTATATGAAAGAAATAGCTTTTGAGCTTGTGTAAAGAATGAAGATATGAAATAATAATAATAATAACCAAGTAAGGAAATATTAAATAAAGATCAAATTAATTGATGTGAACATAAGAGCGTTAGAGCCTTAATAAAAAGTATAGACATGATGTTCAAATGCATGTTCTTAAAAAGAGAGAAAGTTATTGCAAAAGGAAAGAATAATATAAAAATTGAGATGTGTATCAATTGTTAATATGGTATTATCAGTTCTTTGGATGACGCTAGGCTTAAAATAAAGTATAGCGCAAAAGGAGCGCAATTAAAGTAAAATGTCACGCTAGGAACGCGTAAAAGTTAATGTACTTGGTAAATTACTTATGAGAGGTAGTTGATTGTAATGAATTGAGAATTGGTATAAGTCCTCTAATTGTGACGTAGTATCACGAGGCCATTGTGTATGTTGTATTGAAAGGGAGCAAATGTATGGTATTGAGCGTAGGTCTTATAAGCTATAGGCTGACCCTAAATCGCATTTTGTATAGTCTTCTATATGGGAATGGTTCCCGAGGCATGTGAAGAGATTCGAACTCAGAATCCTCTTATTGTGAAAGCCCCTTTATTATTCGTCGTAGAATGTATATTACTCTTCCCCAATCAATGAGGACCTTTCATAATTAATAAATGCCAAGATTACGAATGTGGTTTATGAGCCCAATAATATTGTTGAATTTAAACGAGGAGTAGAATGCCAGGTCTCCCCCAAAGAATTGAGAATGAACGAAAAGCTGTTTGTAAAAGCATTAAAGAGAGCTCTAGCTTAGGCTAGACGGGAGGGTTCCCACATAGTCATAAATAACTCTCAAGTATCACGGTCAGACCCTTGGAGCAGGAGGGGTGTCTGAAGGCCATCTTGTAAGGAGTAATGAATACACCGTTAGTGTTTAAAGTTGTTAACGACCCGGGCGTTGAACCGAGGTCCTTGTAGATTGATATTTCCGCTTGCCTGTTCAGATCGTAGTTTTTTTTATGTGATAATGGTCTTATAAGACATATGAGATAAATAACAATCCCTATTGTAATGTTGTATGGAAGTAGGATTCCATGAGTTAATTGAAGGCAACTAGGTTTCGGGAGTGACCATAGTTTTTTGACTGTGTCAAGTATCTTCATACTCTGGAGTACACAAGTAATTTCCTGATTACCTTGATGTATTTGTAAAACTAGAGAGAGATGATAAAAGCTGAAAACTTGTGAAATGCCCAAATATTGAGTAAGATAATTAACATGTAATTTTAAAATGTAATTATACATTTTTTTTTATGATTAAGAAAATATAAAAAAGTAGTATTTGAGGTGTACAAAGAATGACACCATTATTATAGAAAGCATTGAGCCAAAAGAGCTCGGAGTTATATGAAACTTACAGTTGATGCTTTATGGAAGTAAAACTAATTAGGAATTGTTGGTTTATATGGAAACCATATGTTTTAATACAATATTTGTTTTATTCTTATGTTATTCCTTGTTCATTTGGAACAAGTCGATGGTTATGGGTCAGTAATTTAATTGTTTAATCGTTTTCCAGCGTGGGGCCTGTATGATTTTATCATACACCTAATCATCTCTTCTATTTTGGCGCCCAGTACGCAGGGACGAGTTTTCCTAGGGAAAACCCGAGTTTTTCTCGAAAAATCAAAATTTTCATTAAAAAAATGGTTTTTCGAAATTTTGAATTTTAAATACTTCCATAAAAGGCTTTGAGTTTGAAGAAGAGTATCAAAAGGGTACGTTGTAGTAAATACCCGTACCAAAGTAAATTTTTTTGAAGAAATTGGGACACAATGGTTCAGAGTATCATCTCTCAAGCATGTACTAGTGTGGTGGCATGAGTGGCCCACTGTATTCTTATATTAGAAAAGATGGTGACGATGATGGAGTTAAAGGAGTGTTTGGATGAACAATTCCAAAAGAATAGGGATGAGATAGTAAAAATAAGTACGAAAAGTACGGAAGATGCAAAAAGGGAGAATAGTGAAGAGATGCAACGGCTTTTGGAGGCTATAAAAGCCGATAGCAATGAGAAGTTGGAGGCTATAAACAATACATTGAGTCTCCAAAAGGATGAAAATAACAAAGTGTTCGAATCCATAAATGAGAGTTTGAATAAGTTGGACAGCCAACAGGAGGAAAATAACCAAAAGTTAGGATCCATGAATCAAAGTTTAGAGTCACTAAAACTGATAGTGCTAACATGGGAACTAAATTAGTAGATATCGAAGCTAAAAGTGATAACATGGGAACTAAATTAGAAGCTATCCAAGCCGATTTTATTAACATGAATAGTACATTGAAGGCTGAGATAGAAAGTAAGTTGGATAATATAAGGACAGAGAATACAGATCATTTTTCAGCGCAATCCAAGGATTGGGAGGATAAACTAGGAGTAATGGAAGTGAAACTTGAAAATAAATTTCATTCGTTTCAGGAGAAGATGATAGCCGATAATGTTATGAAAAGTCAAGCCATGAACACTAAACTAGAGGCCATGGAGACTAAAATACAAAGTAATATAAATGAGAAATTAGAAGGGACAATGGGTAACAAATTTCAAGGGTTTGACTCTAAGTTTGGGGACAAGTTAAATGAGATTAAAAATGAAAATGGGGCACTTAAATCAGAATTGCAAGACCAAATAAGAACCTTAGAGGAAAGTACAAAAAAATCCCAAGCTAAATGTCAAGAAAATTTTGATAATTTAGAAGGTAATTTTGGGGCTATAAAAACTAAGTTAAATAAGATGGAAAAGTCTTGCAAAGAGAATGTAAAAGCATGTGAAAAGGAACTTGTAACCCAGATCCAAGGTGTGCAGACAGAATTGAAAGCTCAGAGAGAATCTAACAAGAATATTTGTGAACGTTCCCGGGATGAGATAAAAGAAAGTTTTAAGAAATTAGGAGAAGAATTTAAAGGGGTAAAGGACAAAGTAGGAGAACTCGAGGTAAAGGTCGATGGAGTTCAGACCGAAGTAACTGAGATGAAAAATCAAAATCAAAAGGATGTACAGGGTATGAAAGGGCAGATTGATCATTTTACTAGGCAGGTAGATGAGACCTTAAAGAAGCATGAGGAAGGAATAGATAAAGGATTCGGTAAATACGAGGAGCATATCCAGGAAGAAAGAAAGCAACGGAATGAAGAAAATCAAGAGAAGACCCTGATGATAGAGGAAATAAGCAAGGGTATTAATGAGGTCCAGGAAACTATCGAAAAATTAGAAAAGCGAGTAGGAAAAACAAATAATGAAGTAAAATTGATCAATGATGAATTGACGGAAGTGTCTAAGAGCCAAGGGAAAACTGAGGGAAAGTTGAAAGGAATTGAATTAGATATGGTCAAAGGACGAAAAGAAGTGGAGAAGCAAATAAAGGAGATACGAAAGGACCTAGATACCATAGGTGACGTTAAGCCAGAAATTATCAATCAACAGGCCATGGTCATTAAGAAAGAGGTAGAAGACCAACTAAATGAGTTCAGGGATAGTTACAGGGAGGAGAAATTCCAACTCAAAAAGGCAGAGGAAGATAGTAAAAGGAATCAAGAAAGAATTCAGAATGAATTAAGATCCCGATTGGAGAGGACGGAACATAAGAATAGTCAAATGGAAATCCAACTCATGGCTAATGAAGAAAGTGCCCGAAGGGAAAGGAAGTTAGAATTTGAGAATCAGGAGGAGTTTCCAAAGACAGGATGGGTAGATTCCCGTGAACAAGGCACAGATACGGAGAGGGACTTAGGAGGGGAGAGCCCTTATAAGAACCCAGGATATCCGATGGCGATGTCAACCCCGTACATGAATCAGGCAAATGGCCAGATGATAAACATTATTAAATCGAATGAGGACAGACCAGTAAAGTTTACGGGTAATAACATGTCAATTACTCCAAAATACTGGCTAAAGGAAGTTGCAGAGTATTTAAACGAAATGAAAGTTCCTCAGGATCGGAGACTGAGAGCTATTGAAAAGCTGTTGGCAGGTGATTGTCTCACCTGGTTCAGAAGCTTCAGGTACACCTTTGATACGGTGGAAGGCTTTAGGGAAGCATTTTTAAAACGATATTGGGCAGCAGACGTCCAAGAGAATTTAAGGCTAGATCTGTACTCTAGGAAGTACAGCACGAATGCACCTACTAAGTATTCGGAATTTTTCACCGCTCAGTTATGTAAATTCCGCGAACTCGACATTGCTCCGGCAGAGAACGACCTGTGTGCCGCCATTGCATGACAACTTCCGTATGAGATTCAGAGGCTGTTAATCTCATCCAAAGCCAGAAGTGCTGTGGACGTGGAGAGTGTATTACGTCAATTAGATATGACGACTTCGCACGTAACTCCTAGGCATCAAAGACAGACTGAGCAAGTACACATGGCCAGCAGTCAGGAAACCAGAGAAAAACCATCGACCAGAAATCAGTCCACTAGCACTGATACTCAGGGACTGGGTCGAGAGTATGGGCACCAGGAGCCTAGAGGGATACAGCCATATTACAGAGGAGGATATCGAGGAAGAAATCCTAGGAATACAGGTTATAGGCAACAAGAGAGCCGACCCTATAACAATAACCATCAAAGGCAAGAAAACAGAAAGAAATGGGAGAATTATCCCAGAAGGAACGTAAGGCCAGAGGATAGGGATGATGAATATCGGGCTGAAATAGAAGAAAGATAACAGGAAAGTCTTCGTTATATGAACGAACGACCAGATGAACCTGATAGGCAAAAAGTCCGTTGGAGTGAGGCAATCAAGAACCGGAAATCACCCGACCGACTAGACGGAGCTCAAAGCTTGGAACTACAAGCTCAATTAAAGAATGAGGGGAAAGGAAGCCCTCAGGATAAAAAAAAACTCCAAATTTAAATTGTCAAAAGTGGAAACATACCAGGAGCTGGGAGGAGGTAGAAATTGTGAATTGGATAGCCAGACCAGATGAGCTAATTAACGAGGATGTGGAAGGAATCCCACCTGTTAAAAGAGAACTACCTATAATTATGCTAAGGATAGAAGGATTACTGGTCAGAGCATTAATTGATACCGGATCCACAATAAGTCTAATTACACAAACCCTTCTAAATGAACTGGAAATAAGGGGCCGAGTATTAAAGATTCCCACATCAAGTGTAAAGATTAAGGGGATTATCCCTGAAAAATCTTTAACATGTAAATTTCAGGTATATATCGATCTGATCATGGGTAACGCTGAAATTTCGCAGTGCTTTTTGCTGGTAAATCAATTACCGTATAATGTCATATTAGGTATTGATTTTATCCGTGAGAACAAGGTCATTATAGACCTAGCGCAAAATTGCATTAGAATTCAAAGAGAGGATGTGGATGAACAAAACATTAACCTACAGGAACAGGATGCGAAAATAGGAGAACAGGTATGGCATATGGAAGAAGTGATTGAGGAAGGTTATAAGGACATAGAAAGGATATTTGAAGTCCTCAACATAGAACTCGAAGATGATTTAGAAACTGAGTTCGAGACCAACCTGTCAGGAAAAGTAGAGGAAGCCAAAGTGAACCTCGAAAATATGGAACAGTTAAAGAATTTATTATTGAATTATAGGGACGTATTTGATTCCAAGCCAGGGAAGATTGAAAATTTTAAATATGCGTTCCAAGTCAATGATTGGGCACCGTTCAGACAAAAACCATACCCGGTTGCGGAAAAATATTACCCACAAACTAAGAAAACACTGCAGGAGATGACGAATGCAGGTGTTATAGAAAAGATGGCGACACCATATGTTAGTCCATTAGTGATTGTGAGTAAACCGGATGGCTCAGTAAGGGTGTGTCTAGATGCCAGAAATTTAAATGCAAAAATCATACCAGAAAATGATTCGGCACCACCCATAAAAGAAATACTGAGGAAGTTCAAGGGCAAGAAGATTTTCACAAATATTGACATGACTTCTTCGTATCATCATCTCGATCTGGAAGAGAAAACCAGCTTGTTGACTGGATTTCAGTTCGACCAACAAACCTATTGTTTTAGGAGATGTCCGTTTGGATTGAAGACCGCAGGATCTGCCTTAATAAGAGCGCTTGATCGAAACCTGTCAGAGGAAGTGAAAGATTGCACTATCCGTTATGTGGATGATATTTTGCTTACCTCGGAGAATATTGAGGAACATTTAGGAAAATTGAAGAAACTCTTGGAAGATTTAAGGAAGGCTAATTTTAAAATCAATTTAAAGAAGTCAAATTTTTGTCAAAGGCAAGTAACATTTTTAGGGCATGTGATTGATAAGGATGGTGTTAAACCAAATCCATGCAAATTGGAATCGATAAGGGATGTTCCAAGGCCTTTGAAGGTGAAGAACGTTCGCCAGTTTTTGGGATTGATTGGATTCTTCTCAGGACATTGTCCATCATACACCAAAACTGTTGCACCACTACAGGACCTTCAGAAGAAGGGGGGCAAGTGGAAATGGACGGAGGAAACAGAAAAAGCATTCGTGGAGGCCAAGGAAATGCTCTTAAATTACGTGAAGCTAGGATATCCTGATTTTAATCAGAGATTTATCATTCAAACAGACGCATCCCAGATTGGAATAGGGGCAATGCTATATCAGGAAAACCCGGAAAACCCTGGTAAGAAAAACTATCTAGCTTTCACAAGTCGGAGACTGAAACCACACGAGAAAAATTATACGATCAGCGAAATCGAGCTGTTAGCGATACTGCACGCGCTGCAATATTGGCGAAAGATCGTACATGGGTTTCAGGTCATTCTAAGAACGGATCATAAAGCCTTAACCATTTTGATGAAGACTGATTTATCCAGTCAAAGGTTGATGCGTTGGGCTTTATACATTCAACAGTTTGATGTCAAGATAGAATACTGCCCAGGAAAGGAAAATATAGTTCCAGACTACTTAAGTAGACAGCCAGAGTCCACAGAAGAGGAAGTAATGGCTATAGATTTGGAAGACAGGGATCAGCGTACTCTAAATGAGTTAAGAAGCATTAGTCAAAGACAACGGGAGGATCCATGGATGAACATGCTCATATCTTTCCTTGAGGGAAGCTTGATAAGGGGAACACCAGCGTACACGGAAGCTAATAAGATAGCTCAAGACTACACGTTTTATAATGGATTATTATATAAGTTTGTGGACTCTGACCATACAAAATTAAGGATTGTTGTACCTGCAATTTTGCAGAGGAAAATAGTATGGTTAGCCCATAGATCGTTCGGACATATGGGAGTCGACAAAACAGTCTCGATGCTGAAAGAAGCATTTGTATGGCCGAGACTGAGAGAAACTGTAAGGGACACGTTAAAGACATGTGATTTATGTCAAAGGATCAAACCTAATGCATTTCTGATGAGGCAAAAGCCTATACCATTGTTGCCCGAAAGGCCAGGTCAAATCATATCTATTGATAACTTCGGACCTTAGCCAAAGGCAAGAAGATGAAATCGACACATAATGGTGGCTATGGATGTCTTCACTAAAATGGTTGTCCTTGCTCCCATACAGAAGACTAGTACCAAACAGGTGTTAAAACGACTAAAAGAAAAAGTGATACCGATTCTGGGAAAACCTGAGAATTTGTTGTCGGATCACGGCAGTTGTTTCACCAGTGTAGAGTTCAGACAAGAATTAGAAAGACTTGGAATACGTCAGATTTTGTCAAGTATTCGCCATCCTGAGGCAAATCCTGTAGAAAGAGTGATGAGGGAAACGGCCAAGTATTGTAGAATATACTGTGCCGAAGAAAATTGGAAGTGGATAGATATCTTGGATATTATCGAATTTTGTATAAATAATACAATCCATGAATCTACGGGAGAGATACCCATAACGTTACATCGGAATGAGCAACCAGAGAGACCTTGGAGTCTGGTAATTCCTAGGCCAGCAGACGCTCAGCCTGGAAGAGATGTACGTATTAGAAGAGCCTTTGAGCATCTAAAAGCTCAAGCCGACAGGAGGCAAAGAAGAAATAGGCATAAGAGGTATCATCGACCATTATTAGCAGGAGAAATGGTGTTAGTAAAAAGACCAGCCATTTCGGATCCAGGGAACCGTGTGTACAAGAAGATCCAGAAAATGTACCACGGACCGTATCAAATAATCAGAGATTTGAGGAATAACGCATATAGAATTCGGCACTGTGAAACGGATCACGAAGTGACCATGAATTCAGCAAATTTGAAATTATATTACCCTCCCGAAGATTTCGATGAAGCAAATGAACAAGCCCTGGTTATGGAACAATTTAGAGATGAATCCGCTTTTGACATAAACAAGAATAAGGAAGAAATAGAAAATAGAGCTCAAGCATTCGAGTGCGAATGCGAATTGGAAAATTTGTATTGGGAAATCAAAGAAATAATTGAGTTTATTAAAGAAGAAAATTTCAATTTAAGAAAGGAGAATGATGAAATAAGGAAACGGGTAGGGATAGACCACACCCGTAAAGAAGAATGAGGTTCTGGGAACTTAAAGTCCAGACGAATAAAGGAAAAAGAAAGAAAGGGTAGGGACAGAGCATACCCGACCTACACAATCACCGGATACGACTTTAAAGAAATAAAAACAACAGAAGGTACGGACAACGTTATGATGGCTTCGACGAATAAAGAAAGATAAGATTAATTGAAATAAATTTCCTCAAAATTTTTCGAAAATTTATTTACCTAAGGAGGGGAGAGATGAACCCATGTGCCATAGGGTCCAAGGAGGTCGAATCCATGTATTTAGGGAAGAAATGAAAGAAACGTACAGTTTCTAATGTAACATAGAGAAAGATCAAGCCAGGATTCTAGCCTAACATTGTGCAAGCAGCGCGGGCCAGGTGTTCGAGAGATGAGATCACGCCTCTTGACATTCAGAAGGAGCTGGTCATGAGTATTAATAACCGAGTGGAAAATTCCGGCTGTTAGACAAGGAAGCCTGACTCGGAAATCGAGCTGAGCTTGCTTAAAAACGACAACACCGCCTATGCGCTAGAAGAGGAATAATTAAATTTAACCCGTTTACGAGTATAAAAATAAGTAAACAATTACAGTACGGTGAATCATTTCGAATTAGAGATTTTTGTGTAAAGAAAAACCCTTTAATAATTGCACAGGAGAAAACTGCAAACGCAAGTAGACATCATAGGGGATTTACCAAGGCCTGTGGAGAGGGGAGAATGCAAATGAACAGCAACACCCACACAGTTGAGGACGAGAAATTAATTAATATCTCCGAATTGCACGATCGATTCTTATGCGCAATGAGATTATTTGACATTGAGAAGATGAGCTTTTTGAAGGTATAATTTTTATAATGGTGCAACCATTATTTTAAAAGTTGGGCACGGAAAGGGCTAGAGTCTTATTTTTTTTGTAGCGAAAGAGCATAAAGCTCCTGGCATCACCAAGCCAAAGATGCAGTTTCAAACAGTCCAGGGGACGTGACGCTGGAGCATCAGTACAAGCAGTTCCAAACAGCCCGAGGGGGGCGTTGCTACGCATCAGTATTCAGACAGCCGTGTGGGGCGTCACTCTGCTTCACACCGAAGACAGTTTACCAGTACTCCTTGAGGGGAGAAACGCTGTATTACACCGCTGAATTAATATCCGATAGCCACGGGCGTCGCAGTATTAATAACTTGCGTGCCTCCATAAGGAGTTGTAAAGAAGAAATATTAAAGTATCGCCGTGTTGAAAAATTAGGAAAATCCTAGTTACAGGATTTAGGTCCGACAGTACACAAGTTTACAGTGAAAAGTTCGTAAAATATAGTCAGAGCAGGCTGCGAACGTTGGACTTAAGGCGATAGGTCTTTAAATAATCGACCGAAAATATCATAACGTACGGAAGTACCGTAATAGAAAGATAAACAGTTATCTAATTTAAAGAACCCAAATAGGGAAAAACAGAGTAAGGTTCGCAACGTATTTCAGAAAAGTAGGAGTGCGAGAACCGAATAAACAAAGAAGAACGGAGACTATAGACATTATCTCCAGAAAGCAGACGAACTATTCTAAAGCACTAGACTCGAGAAGCACTAGCTGCTATAAAATAAATCCATCGATCATCGATAGGTTATCGAGGGGACCTCGATCCGAATAGACTTTCACTAGGATCGACAAACTAGATCTAAAAAAAGAAGCCGTTCAAGCTAGAGAAATAGCCGGTCATCCAGAATAGGATTCGAAGAATTTGGATTCCAGGGAAAAGTAGATGATTCGAGACTTTCGTATTCTGCAGGATAGGAAGCCGACATTGAATAAATTTCACCCTTGGAAACGGGAGATTAAGAGGTCACGTGTGATAGGCTAGGAAAATACGGCCTAGTGATCAAAAGTTGTGAAGTGTAAATCTATCAAGATTGTGTGTTAAAATAATAATTTTTAGTGTTTATTGTGTGTTCTAAATGGATACACCAGTGTATTAAAAATTTTGTCAATGTTGAGTGTATTGGATATGTGTCAAGAAGTGTTTGTACATGAGATGAATTTCTACAATATGGAGTAAGTTAAAAAGTGGGCCAAAATGAAACACCGCACAAGGATAAAGGTCATGAGACGACCTTAAAAACATGTGAGTAATGAATTTCATTATATTTTGGTGTCAGGAAATGATTGTGTACAAATCCACCGGAGTTTTTGAGTAAAAGGGATGTGTTTAAATAAATAAATACTGAATAAACAAAAACGCGGTCTGAACAATAATAGAAATTTGAGAAACTATAAATAATTATGTAAAAGAATAAATCCAGTAGAGGAAATATATGAATAAAATGTCAGTGTATTTGACGAATGTCATAAGAGCAAGCGAAATATTAATAATTATCATGAAAGATATTTAAATAAAAGTAAATTTGAGTTATATGAAAGAAATAGCTTTTGAGCTTGTGTAAAGAATGAAGATATGAAATAATAATAATAATAACCAAGTAAGGAAATATTAAATAAAGATCAAATTAATTGATGTGAACATAAGAGCGTTAGAGCCTTAATAAAAAGTATAGACATGATGTTCAAATGCATGTTCTTAAAAAGAGAGAAAGTTATTGCAAAAGGAAAGAATAATATAAAAATTGAGATGTGTATCAATTGTTAATATGGTATTATCAGTTCTTTGGATGACGCTAGGCTTAAAATAAAGTATAGCGCAAAAGGAGCGCAATTAAAGTAAAATGTCACGCTAGGAACGCGTAAAAGTTAATGTACTTGGTAAATTACTTATGAGAGGTAGTTGATTGTAATGAATTGAGAATTGGTATAAGTCCTCTAATTGTGACGTAGTATCACGAGGCCATTGTGTATGTTGTATTGAAAGGGAGCAAATGTATGGTATTGAGCGTAGGTCTTATAAGCTATAGGCTGACCCTAAATCGCATTTTGTATAGTCCTCTATATGGGAATGGTTCCCGAGGCATGTGAAGAGATTCGAACTCAGAATCCTCTTATTGTGAAAGCCCCTTTATTATTCGTCGTAGAATGTATATTACTCTTCCCCAATCAATGAGGACCTTTCATAATTAATAAATGCCAAGATTACGAATGTGGTTTATGAGCCCAATAATATTGTTGAATTTAAACGAGGAGTAGAATGCCAGGTCTCCCCAAAGAATTGAGAATGAACGAAAAGCTGTTTGTAAAAGCATTAAAGAGAGCTCTAGCTTAGGCTAGACGGGAGGGTTCCCGCATAGTCATAAATAACTCTCAAGTATCACGGTCAGACCCTTGGAGCAGGAGGGGTGTCTGAAGGCCATCTTGTAAGGAGTAATGAATACACCGTGAGTGTTTAAAGTTGTTAACGACCCGGGCGTTGAACCGAGGTCCTTGTAGATTGATATTTCCGCTTGCCTGTTCAGATCGTAGTTTTTTTATGTGATAATGGTCTTATAAGACATATGAGATAGATAACAATCCCTATTGTAATGTTGTATGGAAGTAGGATTCCATGAGTTAATTGAAGGCAACTAGGTTTCGGGAGTGACCATAGTTTTTTGACTGTGTCAAGTATCTTCATACTCTGGAGTACACAAGTAATTTCCTGATTACCTTGATGTATTTGTAAAACTAGAGAGAGATGATAAAAGCTGAAAACTTGTGAAATGCCCAAATATTGAGTTAGATAATTAACATGTAATTTTAAAATGTAATTATACATTTTTTTGATGATTAAGAAAATATAAAAAAGTAGTATTTGAGGTGTACAAAGAATGACACCATTATTATAGAAAGCATTGAGCCAAAAGAGCTCGGAGTTATATGAAACTTACAGTTGATGCTTTATGGAAGTAAAACTAATTAGCAATTGTTGGTTTATATGGAAACCATATGTTTTAATACAATATTTGTTTTATTCTTATGTTATTCCTTGTTCATTTGGAACAAGTAGATGATTATGGGTCAGTAATTTAATTGTTTAATTGTTTGTAGCGCCATAATTTTGATTAATTAAATGTGTTAAAATAGGAGTTGATTTTGTTGTTATTTTTGCAAGTGTATCCTCTAATTAATCCAAAATATGTGAGTCACAGAGTGGGTGAACTTACCGCTACCCCGAAAATCCCGAATTGAGCTACGCTGGTATACTGTGATTGGCATATTTCTTGCTAAAAGGGCACAGTATTAAACATGTATACTGCATATACGCCTAGACCTCTTTCTCCTGCCATATACTCCTACAGGTTATGGGCCCAGCAGGATCATTGACGAGTGTATAGTTTTCTGACCAGTGTGATTCTATTTGAATTAACAAAACTGTGATCGCGTGCAATAAGTGTTTGCATCATGGCGGAATCAAGCACCGGTTCTCTTTATAACTTCGAGAAACTGAAGGGGAGAGAAAACTACATTGACTGGCGTTTCCAGTTGAAGAATTATCTTATGCACGATGATCTTTGGAAGTGCATATCTGGTTATGCAGAAGATGATAAAACGGGTGCAGAGGTTAAGGTACGGCGCGACGAACGTGCATTGTGCAAGATTAACCTTATGGTGGAAAAGAGTGTTTTTCCGTACGTCATGGAAGCAAAAACGGCGAAAGCAGCATGTAATTCGCTACAGATGGCATATGAAGATAAAGGCGCCAACAGGCACACAAGAATTCTTCGCCAACTGTGTTCCACCAAGCTTGAACAATTCAAGACTATGGATGAATATGTCACCACAGTTTTGGGGCTCTCCCAACGGCAAGCAGCAGTTAAAAAACCACTTGATGATGAATTTCTAGGTGCCTTGCTCTTGCAGGGACTTCCTGATGACTATGAACCTATGATTATGGCATTGCAAAATTCAGGTGCAGAGTTGACTAGTGACTTTGTGAAATGTAAACTGCTACAGAAAGACGTCTAGGCGTATATGCAGTATACATGTTTAATTAAGTGTATACATAATTATTGTATTATGAATTACACAGGGAAAATAATTGTTACTCCTCACCCAATGTAGTTCAAGTAACAATAAGAAGACACCCAATTTTCAAAAGGACTTGAGCTATGGATTTTAGGCTATTATTATAAAACTTTTCAAACAAACAACGGAACTAGGACTTTAACTGGTTATAATTCAATAGGCTAATAATGTTCTATGTTTTATGTCCCTTTTAACTACTGCGGCTTTAGAGACGCCGGGGTGCCGGAATTTTGCCCTGAAGGGGATCTTTAACTTGCCAGTAAATCTACAGACATGGCTCCCTTGTATTTAGGCACCCTCAAATGCCAGCTGACTGCGCCAGGATTAGATCCTGCAACCTTGGGAACAGCAGGCGAGAACGTTACCACTGAGCCACGCAGCCGTTCGGTTATAATTCAGAAGCATGTCCCGGTAGGATATCTATGCATGGCTTCGTAGTCGGTAGCATGCTGAACTGCTATTCCCTAGATCGCGGCTTCAAACCCGGCTGATGTCGTCGTATTTTTAAGAGCGTTAAAATCCTTCAGTATCCTATGCCTTCCTTTGGAAGAGAAGTGTAGCCGGCGGGCCCATGTCATAGATTTATGGCATGTAAAAGAACCTACCACTACAATGGTAGTGTGTACCCAAAGTTTGCAGGCTCTATCAAGTTCCAAAGTTCGCCACTGGGTGTCAGTGATAGTGTTGTCTGTTAGCCAGAGTTGGAACTAATTGAAATTGGGGAGCCTACGGGCGTTCAATTGAAATGCCCTGCTATGGCCATTGGCTGCAATTCAAATATAAATAATATCAATGCATTTTGAAATTTAAGAAAATTAAACGTAAATGACGTCATCTCAAACACGTGCCAAATATTTCAATTTTCAGGTGTAGGAAATGACTTTCAAATAGTCAGAGAGTTGATTTAATAAACATAATTGTAGACTATTTTGTACAATTATATAAACTTTTTCTCGAATCGCTTTGAAGTAAGCCAATTTATGTCGTCAGGATAATGCTCACAAACTTAGACGTGGTACACTGTTTGTTAATTCTCTTATGAAATACCTGGTCACCCACATGATTGCTGTGAAGGTACGGTACACAATATTGTTATTGCTGAAATTATTTGTAAAATTGACATTGTATTATATTCTCAAATTCAGGAATGAAAGTTTTCAAAATCACAGAAAAAATACGAAGTACTAACAATTGAGCCATTTAAGACCTTAAGATCTTTTTATACTTTTCGTTTCTCAAATCACACGGATATTTTTAAATTAATTATGTTACTCAACTTGACGGAAGAACTAGCTTTTGATATGGTTAAGAATTTGATATAGCATAGCATATTTACAATAATTATACTCATACTAGTAACCCACCCCGGCTTCGCCCGGTATCTTTAACGTTTTACCCAGCGTCAGCTTGAAAGGCGCACGGACGGCAGGTCCCCGACGCAATTCAGAAAAGCTGAGGTGAACAGCGAAACTCCAAACACATATACTCTTCTCTGAAGTCTTAACTCGACACGACTCGAAAGTTGATACTGGCCGAAGCTTGGGTGATAGACTCACTCCCTACCTCGTAAACTCGCTCCGAAGCTAGTAATTTATATTTCCACTGGAGATTGTTGGCAGAAATGAAAACGTAAAATCACTTATAGCGGGTGATGTATTAAAACTAGAGATAAGCTGTCGCGGACGTTTTTGTAGAACTTTTAATGCTGACCAATTCATACACTCATAATAGGCCTATATAGATAATTTTAACGGTTTAACCAGAGGAAGCTGAAATGGCGCACGGACGACAGGGTTTTGTTCGACTCGATTCAATGAAATCGTTACTGCTCGGCTTCTTGTGGTCACAAATGAATATTTTTCTACAGAAACCTTCCACGAGAAATCTTTTACAGAATGGTGAAAACCGCATCAAAATCCATCTAGTGGTACTCGAGAATACGCATTACATCCAAGAATCGGGACGCTGTTTTTTACTACAGTATATCGAGATGCCCGCGATTATCATTGAAACAAATACATGAATTTACAACTAGTATGGGCTATTAATTGTACGCAAAATTCATTAAATACTTCATACAACTGTACCTAGGGATATTGTAGAGGACTGAACGAATAAAAACAGAGCATTGTTTTTTATGTTCCCATGAATTAAAAGTGTACAGTATATACATTGTGATTTGACATGACTTATGTTTACAATGGAAATAACCACTCAGGTGAGTTAAAATTCATAAAACCCCTACAAAAGTGAAATCATCACTTCCGAGAATAACGCGCTCAAGGCAGCTGCCAGCTGTAATGTGTATCAGGGCCAGGGATGGGGTAGACACTCCGGGACTTGAAGTAAAACACAATCCCGGCAATTTTCTGTAGGGAGTGTGGAAAAAAACGGGGAAAACACACTCAGGATAACCGCTGTCAGCACCGGGATTCAAACTTACGATATCCGTACTTACTGTAGCTGCCCTCGCAGCCATGGCGCACGTTTGACGAGCGCGGCTAAGCCGCGGGAAGAAATGCTTGTAGAATTTGGCTTCGACTATCTATAACCCCCCATCGGCCGATACTGGCTACGCTACTGGCCAGATCACAGACCCTTGTCACATCGAGAGTACCTGGAAACTAAAATTCAATCAGAAATACTCAAAGGTTTTCGAGAAGCACATGCCAAAAAAAAAAACTGACTACGAGGGGGAAATAACAGCGGGAATGCTGTATGATGTTTGGAGAGATTTCATTGCAGATGAAGAGAAACTCCAACTCTCTCCTGTAACAGGAATCATGTAGTTGAGTGTTTGAGTCTGCTAGGCCTACTACATTAGTAACATAATGCTGCACGTTGTATCAGTCGCCGTGTCGTCACCTACATATACTCCAGCTGGACCAAGTAACTTACGAGTGGTATGAATGCAGAGGAAGCAGCATCCAGTATTCTCAGCTCAGTGTTCATAGTAGGCTACTCCAAGGCATGATAGAAGTCCTTTCCGCAACATGACTCCAAAACCACCATCACAAGTAGTGTCACTGAATGAAGTATTCAAAACAGTTTTGAAATACCCAAGGGAGAGCTCAGACAGCGCAACCAAACGATCCGGCCAAAAAGATTACATCCCTAATTTCGTAACATCTGACATGTGGCTTCGGAATCATGAGTAGAAAGAAAAGGAAATACTTGACAAAGAACAAGAGAAAGAAGAAAGGAAACGAAGGAGGGAAGAAGCAAAATTAATGAAACAATAGAATTTCCGTTGAAGATGAATAAAAGGGAAAACTAGAAAAGTTCAAGAAGAGACGTCAGAGTCTGAAAGTTCTGTCAGTGAGGCAGTCGAGTCAGATGAAGAAGATGAACTTGGTGGTCTAGGTGTAGGTGTGGGTAATTATGTCGTTGTCTATTAGGATCATGCATTTTTTCCTGGATTGGTACTCAATGACAATAATGGACAATGAGCAGCGTGGAGATGAGTGGTCCAACAGATGGAAATGGCCACAAAAATATGATTTGTTGTGGTACCCTGAAGATGACATTATTCGGATTATCAAACCACCTTCTGTGATCAATTCTAGAGGAATGTGTGAGTGTGAAGTAGCCTACCTGAGATGGCAAGATACAGTAAACCAAATACACAATGAAGTGTTGTCTGGTATCATTTTCTGTATGCAATTCGCTAGCTTTTGATGTCTATTGGTCTCTCTTAGTTTCTGTTCAAAATGTTTCATTCATATTATATCTGCCTATTTCTATGATTATTCTCATTTTGATTTAATTTTTGTTATTAAAAACACAAGATTAGGCTAAGTACTGTAGGCTATTTTCCTTATGTACGGTATGTTTATGATTGTTCACATTTGCATACCAGTATTGTTGTTGTTCCGCTTAGGGCGTAAGGCAAGGAGTGGAGTTTGAGTTTTGTGCGATTAATAGAAACCATAACTGGTGAAAATAACAGTTTTTCTTATTAAGGCTGTAACTTGGAAAAACATCAGAGTAGGCTAGTTTATTTTCTGATGAATGAATGTTGTAGAGAAATAAATTCCTTATAGACTAACATATAACATGATTGTTCTTTCTCTACAAGGTAAGGATTTACGTTCCTGTAAAACTAAAATTTCCTGTAAGTGCCCCAAATGGTAGGCTACATCTACCCTACCATATGTAGATTTGTAGGGGAGACAAGGATTGGAAAGGTGGTAGTCTAGCCATGGCTTTAATTTAGGAACCATCATTTTACTGGATGGGCTGGTGGGATCTTATACAGCCCTCAGGTACCGGTAGCCTATATATATATAGCCTATACACCGCGGACAGGCCAACAAGGACCACGCAAATATCACTTCTTTATAGGTCTAGTTTCCTTCTTTCTCTTCCAGAAGTCTTTCATCCTGGTCGACTGTGCAGCTCTTCTTTCAGCAGTCCATTCTCCTCTGTTGAGATTTTTCTTCTCCCCGACAAGAATTTTGAGACCAAAAATTTTTTTTCTGTACTCTATTCGATTTAGACAATCTTCTTCAGTAATTTTGAATTTTTGAAGTTCTTCTTTCATTTGTTTTACATAGCCTCCTTGTCCTTTATAGTTCCAGATTTTATCAAAAATTTGTTTGTTTAACCTTGAGCAATCCATGCGGACCATATGTCCGTAGAACTGAAGTCGCCGTTTTCTGATCATCACTTCAAGGTTGTCGATTTTACTATAAATTTCTGCATTCGATCTCAGTCTATAACCTTCCTGTGTTTTCCTAGGACCATAAATCCTTCTTAAAATTCTTCTTTCTATCTTGAGCAAATTCTCCATTCCGGTTATATTTGTAGTTTCCATGCCGTACAAGATGACTGGTCTAACAACAGTATTAAAATGTCGTAATTTTGCATTGATAGACAGGTTCTTTTTATTGTATATATTTTTTGTACAAAAATTTAATCTTTCCAATTTCCCTTTTTTGTTTTTAAAAATAAACCTGTAACAAGTCCATGTTGGAATACAAGAAATGCTCTGTAGGGACATGAAAAACTTTAGGTACCGGTACCGATACCGGTATTTATAACATGTTTCATCGCAGTAATAAATGCTCGGCACCCTGTGCAGATTATCAACTTACAGAAGCTGATTGTCGAGAATACAGCCTTATGACGACAATTTACATCTTACCCCCATGTTTCAAAAGTCTAATTGGAGACGATTAAGATTCTAGTTTGATCTGTGCGGCTTTTAACACAAAGAGGAAGTATTATATTGTGGCGTCTGAAGGCAAGGGGATTATTTTACATTGTGATGCGGCCGCGTATAAAATTCCCCTAAAAACAAAATGGCGTCTGTCATGACGTCATCAACGACGTCACTCCTCTGGCAAGCTTACGGGAAAAGCCTGGGTAATAGGGGTTTTTGGGTGGGGAAACACAAAAACCTTCGAATTCGCGATATTTTTTACGCATCGAAATCTACAATTGAACTATGTAGCTCAATTGCATATTTCGATGCGTATAAAAATTTCTTGATTTCAATTGATATTTTCAATTTCCCGCATCGAATTCTACAATTGGACTATATAGATCAACTAGCAGTAGTACCCGGCTTCGCCCGGTGGAATGATGATAATGTTTTAAGGTCTCCTTAGAAATATAATGGACTTAAAATCTAAGTCATTTGCACCCAAAGACAATGAGGAAGTAATATCTAGGTCATTTGCCCTTTTGATAAGGATGATAATAAAAACTACTGTTGAATTGACACGTCAAACTTACAAACTACCTTAATAGAAATACATATTTCAAAATTCACAGGCGAGGAAGACTTATTGTGTGTGGTGATTAATGGTGTAATGGGCGTAACATCCACTGTAGGTCATTTGCTCTTATGATGAGGATGATAAGGGAAACTACTACCGGTATTGAATTGACACTTCAACTTATAATGTACACAATGTACTGTAATAAAAATATGGCGGCTTCGGTGGCGTATTTGGTAGCATGCTGAGCTTCAATACCCAAGATAGCGGGTTCAAGAGCGTTAAAAATCCCTCAGTATGCCTTTCTTCGGAGGGGCAGTAAAGCCGGCGGTCCCATGTCAGATTTATGGCATGTTAAAGAACCTTCCACTAATTACACCTGTGTGAAGCTAAATTGGATAGGTAAACAACGCTCTTAGATGTCTACGTCCGTTGCCAAGAGCTGACTGCAGTGGCGTCTAGTAGCTAAGTTCCGAACTTGGCCTAGTAGTCGTGACGGCAAAAGTACGAACTATTTGAAGAATTCTAAGTTGCAGTTTGTACTTAAATTAAGAAACAGATAATACACACTAATACAGTCATCACAATTAACATCGGTTATCAGACAGATTCTACACAGCCCCAAAGTACACGGGGCTACATGACCGCGTTGTCGCAGCCCCTAAAGTTAAGAACCAACCAAAAATAAATATTTTAAAAATCACAGTCGAGAAATACTTTATGTAGCGGTGATTATTGGTATGATGCGCGTAACATCTAGGTCATTTGCACTTATGATGATAATAATAAGGTAATTAAAAATGACTACTAAACGAACATGGTGTTATTTTAAAACTGATATAGGTAATTCAGGTGTCTAGCTTCGATGTCTTCCAAAGTCTCTACCTTATTTTCTGGCTTAGGCCTGTACTCGATGCGTCTAGTGAAAGAGCGTACTGCTCGGCAAAGACAAAGAATATAGGTCCAAGCTGTACGAACCTGAGATGATCGCAGATGATGACGAAATATGATGACACGCGTTCGGGGTTCCCCGTCCTATTTAGATTGACCGGGAATCACTCACTGTTTCGCAACGGCCCTGTGCTGGCATCAGCATAGACAGCAGGAGATAACACGGCGGGCTCTGGAAAGTAATCTCAAGTCACCTCGCGATGAATCAGCAAGCTATTCTAACAACTGACCTCCCCCCCCCCAGGGTCTCACAACTTGTGGGACGTGGGTTGGCGACCACGGGACCCCAGCTGAGTCTGGCATCACTTCTGCTTCCTGGTGCCGGGCTCATTTCAGTTTTCTTTCCTGTCGGCATCCCTTGGTCAACTCTTGTTCTCTTCCGACCCAGACTGTATTAGGGTATCCGAGGGCTAGGGAGTCTTTCAATTTCCCGCCTTAATTGGCTTTGTCTCATCTTTCCTGATACCCTCATTCTTCGAGGGGTCTGCCTTCTTTTCCTTTTCATAATATCACCTGTCTTCTGTTCAAGGCCCTCAAAGAGGCAGGGTGTGGGTAGACCCACCACTTCTGGTACACCCTCAAGGGCTCATGACTGGTGAGTTAGGAAGCTGGCAACCCCGAGGAATTCCTGAGCTAAATGCAGGGAATGGAGTGGTATGTGAGAAATTTCAAGTGGACAGTGTTACGCATCGGGTTCCAAAGGGTAAGTATACACACTTTGTTTTCGATCGGTGAACGATGTAGATTTGTACCAAAAGGCCTTAATGCGGGAAATGGAGTGGTCTGTCCGAAATTTCGAGTGGACAGTGTTACTCGTCGAGTTCCAAACGGTAATTATGTAAAATCTGGTTGAGATCGGTGAAACGGTGTAGTTTTGTGCCAAAGGGCCAAAATGCAGGGAATAGAGTGAGTGGCCTGTCCAAATTTTAAAGTGGACAGTCTTACTCATCGGGTTCCAAAGGGTAAGTATACACATTTTGTTTTCGATCGGTGAAAGATGTAGATTTGTGCCAAAGGGCCTAAATGCGTGGAATGGAGTGGTCTGTCCGAAATTTCGAGTGGACAGTGTTACTCGTCGAGTTCCAAAGGGTAATTATGTAAAATCTGGTTGAGATCGGTAAAACGGTGTAGTTTTCTGCCAAAGAGCCAATAAGCAGGGAATAGTGTGGTCTGTCCGAAATTTAAAGTGAACAGTGTTACTTGTCGGGTTCCTACGGGTAAGTATATAAAATTGGGGTCAGATCGGTGAAACGGTGTAGATTTGTGCCACACAGCCTAAATGCAAGGGATGGAGTGGCCTCGCCGCAATTTCAAGCAGACAGTGTTAGTCGCAGTGTTCCAAAGGGTAAATATACACATTTTGGTTGAGATCGGTGAAACGGTGTAGATTTGGGACAAAGGGCCTAAATGCAGGGAAAGGAGTGGTCTGTTCGCAATTTCAAGCAGACAGTGTTACTCGCTGGGTACCAAAGGGTAAATTTCCGAATATTGGTTCTGATCGGTGAAACGGTGTAGATTTGTGCCAAAGTGCCTAAATGCAGGGAATGGGGTGGTCTGTCCAAAATTTTAAGTGGACAGTGTTACTCGCAGCGTTCCAAAGGGTAAGTATACAAATTTTGGTTCAGATCGGTGAAACGGTGTAGATTTGTGCCAAAGGGCCTAAATGCAGGGGATGGAGTAGCCTCTCCATAATTTCAAGCAGACAGTGTTAGTCGCAGTGTTCCAAAGGGTAAATATACAAATTTTGGTTGAGATCGGTGGAACGGTGAAGATTTTGGCCAAAGGGCCTAAATGCAGGGAATGGAGTGGTCTGTCCGCAATTTCAAGCAGACAGTGGTACTCGCAGGCCTTCAAAGGGTGAGTATACAAATTTTTGTTCAGATCGGTGAAACGGTGTTGATTTGTGCCAAAGGGCCTGAATGCAGGGAATGGAGTGGTCTGTCCGCAATTTCATGCAGACAGTGTTACTCGCAGGCTTTCAAAGGGTGAGTATACAAATTTTGGTTGAGATCGGTGGAACGGTGTAGATTTGGGCCGAAGGGCCTGAATGCAGGGAATGGAGTGGTCCGTCCGCAATTTCAAGCGGACAGTGTTACTCGCAGGGTACCAAAGGGTAAGAATACGAAATTTGGTTCTGATCTGTGAAACGGTGTAGATTTGGACCAAAGGGCCTAAATGCAGGGAATGGGGTGGTCTGTCCGAAATGTCAAGTGGACAGTGTTACTCGCAGGGTTCCAAAGGGTAAGTATACACATTTTGGTTCAGATAGGTGACACGGAGTATATTTGTGCAAAAAGGGCCTAAATGCAGCGAATGGCGTGGTCTGTCCGAAATTTCAAGCAGACAGTGTTACTCGCAGGGTACCAAAGGGTAAGAATACGAATTTTGGTTCTGATCGGAGAAACGGTGTAGATTGGGACCAAAGGGCCTAAATGCCGGGAATGGGGTGGTCTGTCCGAAATTTTAAGTGGACAGTGTTACTCGCAGGGTTCCAAAGGGTAAATATACAAATTTTGGTTGAGATCGGTGAAACGGTGTGGATTTGGACCAAAGGGCCTAAATGCAGGGAATGGGGTGGTCTGTCCGAATTTTTAAGTGGACAGTGTTACTCGCAGGGTTCCAAAGGTTAAATATACAAATTTTGGTTGAGATCGGTGAAACGGTGTGGATTTGGACCAAAGGGCCTAAATGCAGGGAATGGGGTGGTCTGTCCGAATTTTTAAGTGGACAGTGTTACTCGCAGGGTTTCAAAGGTTAAATATACAACTTTTGGTTCAGATCGGTGAAACGGTGTAGATTTGTGCAAAAGGGCCTAAATGCAGGGCATGGGGTGGTCTGTCCGAAATTTAATGTTGACAGGGTTACCCGCAGGGTCACAAAGGGTAAGTATACAAATTTTGGTTCAGATCGGTGAAACGGTGTAGATTTGTATACATAACAGACAGACAGACAGACAGACAGACAGACAGACAGACAAACTTTGTGCTTTATATATATAAGATTGTAGATTCCGATATACCTCGTATTTCGTACAATTTCATAATTTAAAAAAACGTGCATCGAAATCTACAATTCACCTAAATAGCTCAATAGCATATTTCGATGCGTAGAAAAATTTCGCGATTTCAATTGATATGTTCAATTTCCCGCATCGAATTCTAAAATTGGACTATATAGATCAATTGTAGATTCCAATATACCTCGTATTTCGTACAATTTCATAATTAAAAAAACGTGCATCGAAATCTACAATTCACCTAAATAGCTCAATAGCATATTTCGATGCGTATAAAAATTTCGCGATTTCAATTGATATTTTCAATTTCCCGCATCGAATTCTACAATTGGACTATATAGATCAATTGTAGATTCCGATATACCTCGTATTTCGTACAATTTCATAATTAAAAAAAACGTGCATCGAAATCTACAATTCACCTAAATAGCTCAATAGCATATTTCGATGCGTAGAAAAATTTCGCGATTTCAACTGATATTTTCAATTTTCCGCATCGAAATCTACACTTGGACTATATAGATTAATTGCAGATTCCGATACACATCGTATTTCTTACAATTTAAAAATTGAAAAAACGAGCATCGAAATCTACAATTCACCTAAATAGCTCAATTGCTTATTTCGATGCGTAGAAAAATTTCGCCATTTCAATTGATATTTTCAAATTCCCGCATCGAATTCTACAATTGGACTATATAGATCAATTGTAGATTCCGATATACCTCGTATTTCGTACAATTTCATAATTAAAAAAAAACGTGCATCGAAATCTACAATTCACCTAAATAGCTCAATAGCATATTTCGATGCGTAGAAAAATTTCGCGATTTCAATTGATATTTTCAATTTCCAGCATCGAATTCTACAATTGGACTATATAGATCAATTGTAGATTCCGATATACCTCATATTTCGTACAATTTCATAATTTAAAAAAACGTGCATTGAAATCTACAATTCACCTAAATAGCTCAATAGCATATTTCGATGCGTAGAAACATTTCGCGATTTCAACTGATATTTTCAATTTCCCGCATCGAATTCTACAATTGGACTATAGAGATCAATTGTAGATTCCGATATACCTCGTATTTCGTACAATTTCATAATTAAAAAAAACGTGCATCGAAATCTACAATTCACCTAAATAGCTCAATAGCATATTTCGATGCGTAGAAAAATTTCGCGATTTCAACCGATATTTTCAATTTTCCGCATCGAAATCTACACTTGGACTATATAGATCAATTGCAGATTCCGATACACATCGTATTTCTTACAATTTCAAAATTGAAAAAACGAGCATCGAAATCTACAATTCACCTAAATAGCTCAATAGCATATTTCGATGCGTAGAAAAATTTCGCGATTTCAATTGATATTTTCAATTTCCCGCATCGAATTCTACAATTGGACTACATAGATCAATTGTAGATTCCGATATACCTCGTATTTCGTACAATTTCATAATTTAAAAAAACGTGCATTGAAATCTACAATTCACCTAAATAGCTCAATAGCATATTTCGATGCGTAGAAAAATTTCGCGATTTCAACTGATATTTTCAATTTTCCGCATCGAAATCTACACTTGGACTATATAGATCAATTGCAGATTCCGATACAAATCGTATTTCTTACAATTTCAAAATTGAAAAAAACGAGCATCGAAATCTACAATTCACCTAAATAGCTCAATTGCTTATTTCGATGCGTAGAAAAATTTCGCCATTTCAATTTATATTTTCAAATTCCCGCATCGAATTCTACAATTGGACTATATAGATCAATTGTAGATTCCGATATACCTCGTATTTCGTGCAATTTCATAATTAAAAAAAACGTGCATCGAAATCTACAATTCACCTAAATAGCTCAATAGCATATTTCGATGCGTAGAAAAATTTCGCGATTTCAATTGATATTTTCAATTTCCAGCATCGAATTCTACAATTGGACTATATAGATCAATTGTAGATTCCGATATACCTCATATTTCGTACAATTTCATAATTTAAAAAAAAACGTGCATTGAAATCTACAATTCACCTAAATAGCTCAATAGCATATTTCGATGCGTAGTAACATTTCGCGATTCCAACTGATAATTTCAATTTTCCGCATCGAAATCTACACTTGGACTATATAGATCAATTGCAGATTCCGATACACATCGTATTTCTTACAATTTCAAAATTGAAAAAACGAGCATCGAAATTATCAATTCACCTAAATAGCTCAATAGCATATTTCGATGCGTAGAAAAATTTCGCGATTTCAATTGATATTTTCAATTTTCCGCATCGAATTCTACAATTGGACTATAAAGATCAATTGTAGATTCCGATATACATCGTATTTCGTACAATTTCATAATTAAAAAAAAACGTGCATTGAAATCTACAATTCACCTAAATAGCTCAATAGCATATTTCGATGCGTAGAAAAATTTCGCGATTTCAACTGATATTTTCAATTTTCCGCATCGAAATCTACACTTGGACTATATAGATCAATTGCAGATTCCGATACACATCGTATTTCTTACAATTTCAAAATTGAAAAAACGAGCATCGAATTCTACAATTCACCTAAATAGCTCAATTGCTTATTTCGATGCGTAGAAAAATTTCGCCATTTCAATTGATATTTTCAAATTCCCGCATCGAATTCTACAATTGGACTATATGGATCAATTGTAGATTCCGATATACCTCGTATTTCGTACAATTTCATAATTTAAAAAAACGTGCATCGAAATCTACAATTCACCTAAATAGCTCAATAGCATATTTCGATGCGTAGAAAAATTTCGCGATTTCAATTGATATTTTCAATTTCCAGCATCGAATTCTACAATTGGACTATATAGATCAATTGTAGATTCCGATATACCTCATATTTCGTACAATTTCATAATTTAAAAAAACGTGCATTGAAATCTACAATTCACCTAAATAGCTCAATAGCATATTTCGATGCGTAGAAACATTTCGCGATTTCAACTGATATTTTCAATTTTCCGCATCGAAATCTACACTTGGACTATATAGATCAATTGCAGATTCCGATACACATCGTATTTCTTACAATTTCAAAATTGAAAAAAACGAGCATCGAAATCAACAATTCACCTAAATAGCTCAATAGCATATTTCAATGCGTAGAAAAATTTCGCGATTTCAATTGATATATTCAATTTTCCGCATCGAATTCTACAATTGGACTATATAGATAAATTGTAGATTCCGATATACATCGTATTTCGTACAATTTCATAATTAAAAAAAACGTGCATTGAAATCTACAATTCACCTAAATAACTCAATAGCATATTTCGATGCGTAGAAAAATTTCGCGATTTCAACTGATATTTTCAATTTTCCGCATCGAAATCTACACTTGGACTATATAGATCAATTGCAGATTCCGATACACATCGTATTTCTTACAATTTCAAAATTGAAAAAACGAGCATCGAAATCTACAATTCACCTAAATAGCTCAATAGCATATTTCGATGCGTAGAAAAATTTCGCGATTTCATCTGATATTTTCAATTTTCCGCATCGAAATCTATACTTGGACTATATAGATCAATTGCAGATTCCGATACACATCGTATTTCTTACAAATTCAAAATTGAAAAAACGAGCATCGAAATCTAAAATTCACCTAAATAGCTCAATAGCATATTTTGATGCGTAGAAAAATTTCGCGATTTGAATTGATATTTTCAATTTCCCGCATCGAATTCTACAATTGGACTATATAGATCAATTGTAGATTCCGATATACCTCGTATTTCGTACTATTTCATAATTAAAAAAAACGTGCATTGAAATCTACAATTCACCTAAATAGCTCAATAGCATATTTCGATGCGTAGAAAAATTTCGCGATTTCAACTGATATTTTCAATTTTCCACATCGAAATCTACACTTGGACTATACAGATCAATTGCAGATTCCGATACACATCGTATTTCTTACAATTTCAAAATTGAAAAAACGAGCATCGAAATCTACAAATCACCTAATTAGCTCAATAGCATATTTCGATGCGTAGAAAAAATTCGCGATTTCAATTGATATTTTCAATTTCCCGCATCGAATTCTACAATTGGACTATATAGATCAATTGTAGATTCCGATATACATCGTATTTCGTACAATTTCATAATTAAAAAAAAACGTGCATTGAAATCTACAATTCACCTAAATAGCTCAATAGCATATTTCGATGCGTAGAACAATTTCGCGATTTCAACTGATATCTTCAATTTTCCGCATCGAAATCTACACTTGGACTATATAGATCAATTGCAGATTCCGATACACATCGTATTTCTTACAATTTCAAAATTGAAAAAACGAGCATCGAAATCTACAATTCACCTAAATAGCTCAATTGGTTATTTCGATGCGTAGAAAAATTTCGCCATTTCAATTGATATTTTCAAATTCCCGCATCGAATTCTACAATTGGACTATATAGATCAATTGTAGATTCCGATATACCTCGTATTTCGTACAATTTCATAATTAAAAAAAAACGTGCATCGAAATCTACAATTCACCTAAATAGCTCAATAGCATATTTCGATGCGTAGGATAATTTCGCGATTTCAATTGATATTTTCAATTTCCCGCATCGAATTCTACAATTGGACTATATAGATCAATTGTAGATTCCGATATACCTCGTATTTCGTACAATTTCATAATTTAAAAAAACGTGCATTGAAATCTACAATTCACCTAAATAGCTCAATAGCATATTTCGATGCGTAGAAAAATTTCGCGATTTCAGCTGATATTTTCAATTTTCCGCATCGAAATCTACACTTGGACTATATAGATCAATTGCAGATTCCGATACACATCGTATTTTTACAATTTCAAAATTGAAAAAACGAGCATCGAAATCTACAATTCACCTAAATAGCTCAATTGCTTATTTCGATGCGTAGAAAAATTTCGCCATTTCAATTGATATTTTCAAATTCCCGCATCGAATTCTACAATTGGACTATATAGATCAATTGTAGATTCCGATATACCTCGTATTTCGTACAATTTCATAATTAAAAAAAAAACGTGCATCGAAATCTACGATTCACCTAAATAGCTCAATAGCATATTTCGATGCGTAGAAAAATTTCCGGATTTCAACTGATATTTTCAATTTTCCGCATCGTAATCTACAATTGGACTATATAGATCAATTGTAGATTCCGATATTCCTCGTACTTCGTACAATTTCATAATTTAAAAAACGTGCATCGAAATCTAAAATTCACCTAAATAGCTCAATAGCATATTTCGATGCGTAGAAAAATTTCGCGATTTCAACTGATATTTTCAATTTTCCGCATCGAAATCTACACTTGGACTATATAGATCAATTGCAGATTCCGATACACATCGTATTTCTTACAATTTCATAATTGAAAAAAAACGAGCATCGAAATCTACAATTCACCTAAATAGCTCAATTGCTTATTTCGATGCGTAGAAAAATTTCGCCATTTCAATTGATATTTTCAATTTCCCGCATCAAATTCTACAATTGGACTATATAGATCAAGTGTAGATTCCGATATACCTCGTATTTCGTGCAATTTCATAATTAAAAAAAACGTGCATCGAAATCTACAATTCACCTATATAGCTCAATAGCATATTTCGATGCGTAGAAAAATTTCGCGATTTCAATTGATATTTTCAATTTCCCGCATCGAATTCTACAATTGGACTATATAGATCAATTGTAGATTCCGATATACCTCGTATTTCGTACAATTTCATAATTTAAAAAAACGTGCATCGAAATCTACAATTCACCTAAATAGCTCAATAGCATATTTCGATGGGTAGAAAAATTTCGCGATTTCATCTGATATTTTCAATTTTCCGCATCGAAATCTACACTTGGACTATATAGATCAATTGCAGATTCCGATACACATCGTATTTCTTACAATTTCAAAATTGAAAAAACGAGCATCGAAATCTACAATTCACCTAAATAGCTCAATAGCATATTTCGATGCGTAGAAAAATTTCGCGATTTCAATAGATATTTTCAATTTCCCGCATCGAATTCTACAATTGGACTACATAGATCAATTGTAGATTCCGATATACCTCGTATTTCGTACAATTTCATAATTTAAAAAAACGTGCATTGACATCTACAATTCACCTAAATAGCTCAATAGCATATTTCGATGCGTAGAAAAATTTCGCGATTTCATCTGATATTTTCAATTTTCCGCATCGAAATCTACACTTGGACTATATAGATCAATTGCAGATTCCGATACACATCGTATTTCTTACAATTTCAAAATTGAAAAAACGAGCATCGAAATCTACAATTCACCTAAATAGCTCAATAGCATATTTCGATGCGTAGAAAAATTTCGCGATTTCAATAGATATTTTCAATTTCCCGCATCGAATTCTACAATTGGACTACATAGATCAATTGTAGATTCCGATATACCTCGTATTTCGTACAATTTCATAATTAAAAAAAACGTGCATTGACATCTACAATTCACCTAAATAGCTCAATAGCATATTTCGATGCGTAGAAAAATTTCGCGATTTCAACTGATATTTTCAATTTTCCGCATCGAAATCTACACTTGGACTATATAGATCAATTGCAGATTCCGATACACATCGTATTTCTTACAATTTCATAATTGAAAAGAAACGAGCATCGAAATCTACAATTCACCTAAATAGCTCAATTGCTTATTTCGATGCGTAGAAAAATTTCGCCATTTCAATTGATATTTTCAAATTCCCGCATCGAATTCTACAATTGGACTATATAGATCAATTGTAGATTCCGATATACCTCGTATTTCGTACAATTTCATAATTTAAAAAAACGTGCATCGAAATCTCCAATTCACCTAAATAGCTCAATAGCATATTTCGATGCGTAGGAAAATTTCGCGATTTCAATTGATATTTTCAATTTCCCGCATCGAATTCTACAATTGGACTATATAGATCAATTGTAGATTCCGATATACCTCGTATTTCGTACAATTACATAATTAAAAAAAACGTGCATCGAACTCTACGATTCACCTAAATAGCTCAATAGCATATTTCGATGCGTAGAAAAAATTCGCGATTTCAACTGATATTTTCAATTTTCCGCATCGTAATCTACAATTGGACTATATAGATCAATTGTAGATTCCGATATACCTCGTATTTCGTACAATTTCATAATTTAAAAAACGTGCATCGAAATCAACAATTCACCTAAATAGCTCAATAGCATATTTCGATGCGTAGAAAAATTTCGCGATTTCAACTGATATTTTCAATTTTCCGCATCGAAATCTACACTTGGACTGTATAGATCAATTGCAGATTCCGATACACATCGTATTTCTTACAATTTCAAAATTGAAAAAACGAGCATCGAAATCTACAATTCAAATAAATAGCTCAATTGCTTATTTCGATGCGTAGAAAAATTTCGCCATTTCAATTGATATTTTCAACTTCCCGCATCGAATTCTACAATTGGACTATATAGATCAATTGTAGATTCCGATATACCTCGTATTTCGTGCAATTTCATAATTAAAAAAAACGTGCATCGAAATCTACAATTCGCCTATATAGCTCAATAGCATATTTCGATGCGTAGAAAAATTTCGCGATTTCAATTGATATTTTCAATTTCCCGCATCGAATTCTACAATTGGACTATATAGATCAATTGTAGATTCCGATATACCTCGTATTTCGTACAATTTCATAATTTAAAAAAACGTGCATCGAAATCTACAATTCACCTAAATAGCTCAATAGCATATTTCGATGCGTAGAAAAATTTCGCGATTTCATCTGATATTTTCAATTTTCCGCATCGAAATCTACACTTGGACTATATAGATCAATTGCAGATTCCGATACACAACGTATTTCTAACAATTTAAAAATTGAAAAAACGAGCATCGAAATCTACAATTCACCTAAATAGCTCAATAGCATATTTCGATGCGTAGAAAAATTTCGCGATTTCAATTGATATTTTCAATTTCCCGCATCGAATTCTACAATTGGACTACATAGATCAATTGTAGATTCCGATATACCTCGTATTTCGTAAAATTTCATAATTAAAAAAAACGTGCATTGACATCTACAATTCACCTAAATAGCTCAATAGCATATTTCGATGCGTAGAAAAAATTCGCGATTTCATCTGATATTTTCAATTTTCCGCATCGAAATCTACACTTGGACTATATAGATCAATTGCAGATTCCGATACACATCGTATTTCTTACAATTTCAAAATTGATAAAACGAGCATCGAAATCTACAATTCACCTAAATAGCTCAATTGCTTATTTCGATGTGTAGAAATATTTCGCCATTTCAACGCCATTTCAATTGATATTTTCAATTTCCCGCATCGAATTCTACAATTGGACTATATAGATCAATTGTAGATTCCGATATACCTCGTATTTCGTACGATTTCATAATTTAAAAAAACGTGCATCGAAATCTACAATTCACCTAAATAGCTCAATAGCATATTTCGATGCGTAGAAAAATTTCGCGATTTCAATTGATATTTTCAATTTCCCGCATCGAATTCTACAATTGGACTATATAGATCAATTGTAGATTCCGATATACCTCGTATTTCGTACAATTTCATAATTTAAAAAAACGTGCATTGAAATCTACAATTCACCTAAATAGCTCAATAGCATATTTCGATGCGTAGAAAAATTTCGCGATTTCAACTGATATTTTCAATTTTCCGCATCGAAATCTACACTTGGACTATATAGATCAATTGCAGATTCCGATACACATCGTATTTCTTACAATTTCAAAATTGAAAAAACGAGCATCGAAATCTACAATTCACCTAAATAGCTCAATTGCTTATTTCGATGCGTAGAAAAATTTCGCCATTTCAATTGATATTTTCAAATTCCCGCATCGAATTCTACAATTGGACTATATAGATCAATTGTAGATTCCGATATACCTCGTATTCGTACAATTTCATAATTTAAAAAAACGTGCATCGAAATCTACGATTCACCTAAATAGCTCAATAGCATATTTCGATGCGTAGAAAAATTTCGCGATTTCAATTGATATTTTCAATTTTCCGCATCGAAATCTACAATTGGACTATATAGATCAATTGTAGATTCCGATATACCTCGTATTTCGTACAATTTCATAATTTAAAAAACGTGCATCGAAATCTACAATTCACCTAAATAGCTCAATAGCATATTTCGATGCGTAGAAAAATTTCGCGATTTCAATTGATATTTTCAATTTCCCGCATCGAAATCTACACTTGGACTATATAGATCAATTGCAGATTCCGATACACATCGTATTTCTTACAATTTCATAATTGAAAAAAAAACGAGCATCGAAATCTACAATTCACCTAAATAGCTCATTTGCTTATTTCGATGCGTAGAAAAATTTCGCCATTTCAATTGATATTTTCAAATTCCCGCATCGAATTCTACATTGGACTATATAGATCAATTGTAGATTCCGATATTCCTCGTATTTCGTACAATTTCATAATTTAAAAAACGTGCATCGAAATCTCAATTCACCTAAATAGCCTCAATATCGATGCGTAGAAAAATTTCGCGATTTCAATTGATATTTCAATTTCCAGCATCGAATTCTACAATTGGACTATATAGATCAATTGTAGATTCGATATACCTCGTATTTCGTACCAATTTCATAATTTAAAAAAACGTGCTTTGAATCTACAATTCACCTAAATAGCTCAATAGCATATCGATGCGTAGACAAATTTCGCGATTTCAACTGATATTTTCAATTTTCCGCATCGAAATCTACACTTGGACTATATAGATCAACTGCAGATTCCGATACACATCGTATTTTCTTACAATTCAAATTTTGAAAAAACGAGCATCGAAATCTACAATTCACCTAAATAGCTCAATAGCATATTCGATGCGTAGAAAAATTCGCGATTTCAATTGATATTTTCAATTTCCCGCATCGAATTCTACAATTGGACTATATAGATCAATTGTAGATTCCGATATACCTCGTATTTCGTACAATTTCATAATTTAAAAAAACGTGCATAGAAATCTACAATTCACCTAAATAGCTCAATAGCATTTTTCGATGCGTAGAAAATTTCGCGATTTCAATTGATATTTTCAATTTCCCGCATCGAATTCTACAATTGGACTATATAGATCAATTGTAGATTCCGATATACCTCGTATTTCGTACAATTTCATAATTTAAAAAAACGTGCATTGAAATCTACAATTCACCTAAATAGCTCAATAGCATATTTCGATGCGTAGAAAAATTTCGCGATTTCAACTGATATTTTCAATTTTCCGCATCGAAATCTACACTTGGACTATATAGATCAATTGCAGATTCCGATACACATCGTATTTTTACAATTTCAAAATTGAAAAAACGAGCATCGAAATCTACAATTCACCTAAATAGCTCAATTGCTTATTTCGATGCATTGAAAAATTTCGCCATTTCAATTGATATTTCAAATTCCCGCATCGAATTCTACAATTGGACTATATAGTCAATTGTAGATTCCGATATACCTCGTATTTCGTACAATTTCATAATTTAAAAAAACGTGCATCGAAATCTACAATTCACCTAAATAGCTCAATTGCTTATTTCGATGCGTAGAAAATTTCGCCATTTCAATTGATATTTTCCAAATTCCCGCATCGAATTCTACAATGGACTATATAGATCAATTGTAGATTCCGATATACCTCGTATTTCGTACAATTTCATAATTAAAAAACGTGCATCGAAATCTACATTTCACCTGAATAGCTCACTAGCATATTCGATGCGTAGAAAAATTTCGCGATTTCAATTGATATTTTCAATTTCCAGCATCGAATTCTACAATTGGACTATATAGATCAATTGTAGATTCCGATATACCTCATATTTCGTACAATTTCATAATTAAAAAAAACGTGCATTGAAATCTACAATTCACCTAAATAGCTCAATAGCATATTTCGATGCGTAGAAACATTTCGCGATTTCAACTGATATTTTCAATTTTCCGCATCGAAATCTACACTTGGAATATATAGATCAATTGCAGATTCCGATACACATCGTATTTCTTACAATTTCAAAATTGAAAAAAACGAGCATCGATATCAACAATTCACCTAAATAGCTCAATGGCATATTTCAATGCGTAGAAAAATTTCGCGATTTCAATTGATATTTTCAATTTTCCGCATCGAATTCTACAATTGGACTATATAGATCAATTGTAGATTCCGATATTCATCGTATTTCGTACAATTTCATAATTAAAAAAACGTGCACTGAAATCTACAATTCACCTAAATAACTCAATAGCATATTTCGATGCGTAGAAAAAATTTCGCGATTTCAACTGATATTTTCAATTTCCGCATCGAAATCTACACTTGGACTATATAGATCAATTGCAGATTCCGATACACATCGTATTTCTTACAATTTCAAAATTGAAAAATCGAGCATCGAAATCTACAATTCACCTAAATAGCTCAATAGCATATTTCGATGCGTAGAAAAATTTCGCGATTTCATCTGATATTTTCAATTTTCCGCATCGAAATCTATACTTGGACTATATAGATCAATTGCAGATTCCGATACACATCATATTTCTTACAATTTCAAAATTGAAAAAACGAGCATCGAAATCTAAAATTCACCTAAATAGCTCAATAGCATATTTTGATGCGTAGAAAAATTTCGCGATTTCAATTGATATTTTCAATTTCCCGCATCGAATTCTACAATTGGACTATATAGATCAATTGTAGATTCCGATATACCTCGTATTTCGTACAATTTCATAATTTAAAAAAACGTGCATTGAAATCTACAATTCACCTAAATAGCTCAATAGCATATTTCGATGCGTAGAAAAATTTCGCGATTTCAACTGATATTTTCAATTTTCCGCATCGAAATCTACACTTGGACTATATAGATCAATTGCAGATTCCGATACACATCGTATTTCTTACAATTTCAAAATTGAAAAAACGAGCATCGAAATCTACAATTCACCTAAATAGCTCAATTGCTTATTTCGATGCGTAGAAAAATTTCGCCATTTCAATTGATATTTTCAAATTCCCGCATCGAATTCTACAATTGGACTATATAGATCAATTGTAGATTCCGATATACCTCGTATTTCGTACAATTTCATAATTTAAAAAAACGTGCATCGAAATCTACGATTCACCTAAATAGCTCAATAGCATATTTCGATGCGTAGAAAAATTTCGCGATTTCAATTGATATTTTCAATTTTCCGCATCGAAATCTACAATTGGACTATATAGATCAATTGTAGATTCCGATATACCTCGTATTTCGTACAATTTCATAATTTAAAAAACGTGCATCGAAATCTACAATTCACCTAAATAGCTCAATAGCATATTTCGATGCGTAGAAAAATTTCGCGATTTCAATTGATATTTTCAATTTCCCGCATCGAAATCTACACTTGGACTATATAGATCAATTGCAGATTCCGATACACATCGTATTTCTTACAATTTCATAATTGAAAAAAAAACGAGCATCGAAATCTACAATTCACCTAAATAGCTCATTTGCTTATTTCGATGCGTAGAAAAATTTCGCCATTTCAATTGATATTTTCAAATTCCCGCATCGAATTCTACATTGGACTATATAGATCAATTGTAGATTCCGATATTCCTCGTATTTCGTACAATTTCATAATTTAAAAAAACGTGCATCGAAATCTACAATTCACCTAAATAGCTCAATATCGATGCGTAGAAAAATTTCGCGATTTCAATTGATATTTTCAATTTCCAGCATCGAATTCTACAATTGGACTATATAGATCAATTGTAGATTCCGATATACCTCGTATTTCGTACAATTTCATAATTTAAAAAAACGTGCTTTGAAATCTACAATTCACCTAAATAGCTCAATAGCATATCGATGCGTAGACAAATTTCGCGATTTCAACTGATATTTTCAATTTTCCGCATCGAAATCTACACTTGGACTATATAGATCAACTGCAGATTCCGATACACATCGTATTTCATACAATTTCAAATTTGAAAAAACGAGCATCGAAATCTACAATTCACCTAAATAGCTCAATAGCATATTTCGATGCGTAGAAAAATTTCGCGATTTCAATTGATATTTTCAATTTCCCGCATCGAATTCTACAATTGGACTATATAGATCAATTGTAGATTCCGATATACCTCGTATTTCGTACAATTTCATAATTTAAAAAAACGTGCATAGAAATCTACAATTCACCTAAATAGCTCAATAGCATATTTCGATGCGTAGAAAAATTTCGCGATTTCAATTGATATTTTCAATTTCCCGCATCGAATTCTACAATTGGACTATATAGATCAATTGTAGATTCCGATATACCTCGTATTTCGTACAATTTCATAATTTAAAAAAACGTGCATTGAAATCTACAATTCACCTAAATAGCTCAATAGCATATTTCGATGCGTAGAAAAATTTCGCGATTTCAACTGATATTTTCAATTTTCCGCATCGAAATCTACACTTGGACTATATAGATCAATTGCAGATTCCGATACACATCGTATTTTTACAATTTCAAAATTGAAAAAACGAGCATCGAAATCTACAATTCACCTAAATAGCTCAATTGCTTATTTCGATGCATTGAAAAATTTCGCCATTTCAATTGATATTTTCAAATTCCCGCATCGAATTCTACAATTGGACTATATAGATCAATTGTAGATTCCGATATACCTCGTATTTCGTACAATTTCATAATTTAAAAAAACGTGCATCGAAATCTACAATTCACCTAAATAGCTCAATTGCTTATTTCGATGCGTAGAAAAATTTCGCCATTTCAATTGATATTTTCAAATTCCCGCATCGAATTCTACAATTGGACTATATAGATCAATTGTAGATTCCGATATACCTCGTATTTCGTACAATTTCATAATTAAAAAAACGTGCATCGAAATCTACATTTCACCTGAATAGCTCACTAGCATATTTCGATGCGTAGAAAAATTTCGCGATTTCAATTGATATTTTCAATTTCCAGCATCGAATTCTACAATTGGACTATATAGATCAATTGTAGATTCCGATATACCTCATATTTCGTACAATTTCATAATTTAAAAAAACGTGCATTGAAATCTACAATTCACCTAAATAGCTCAATAGCATATTTCGATGCGTAGAAACATTTCGCGATTTCAACTGATATTTTCAATTTTCCGCATCGAAATCTACACTTGGAATATATAGATCAATTGCAGATTCCGATACACATCGTATTTCTTACAATTTCAAAATTGAAAAAAACGAGCATCGATATCAACAATTCACCTAAATAGCTCAATGGCATATTTCAATGCGTAGAAAAATTTCGCGATTTCAATTGATATTTTCAATTTTCCGCATCGAATTCTACAATTGGACTATATAGATCAATTGTAGATTCCGATATTCATCGTATTTCGTACAATTTCATAATTAAAAAAACGTGCACTGAAATCTACAATTCACCTAAATAACTCAATAGCATATTTCGATGCGTAGAAAAATTTCGCGATTTCAACTGATATTTTCAATTTTCCGCATCGAAATCTACACTTGGACTATATAGATCAATTGCAGATTCCGATACACATCGTATTTCTTACAATTTCAAAATTGAAAAATCGAGCATCGAAATCTACAATTCACCTAAATAGCTCAATAGCATATTTCGATGCGTAGAAAAATTTCGCGATTTCATCTGATATTTTCAATTTTCCGCATCGAAATCTATACTTGGACTATATAGATCAATTGCAGATTCCGATACACATCATATTTCTTACAATTTCAAAATTGAAAAAACGAGCATCGAAATCTAAAATTCACCTAAATAGCTCAATAGCATATTTTGATGCGTAGAAAAATTTCGCGATTTCAATTGATATTTTCAATTTCCCGCATCGAATTCTACAATTGGACTATATAGATCAATTGTAGATTCCGATATACCTCGTATTTCGTACAATTTCATAATTTAAAAAAACGTGCATTGAAATCTACAATTCACCTAAATAGCTCAATAGCATATTTCGATGCGTAGAAAAAATTCGCGATTTCAACTGATATTTTCAATTTTCCGCATCGAAATCTACACTTGGACTATATAGATCAATTGCAGAATCCGATACACATTGTATTTCTTACAATTTCAAAATTGAAAAAACGAGCATCGAAATCTACAATTCACCTAAATAGCTCAAGTGCTTATTTCGATGCGTAGGAAAATTTCGCCATTTCAATTGATATTCTCAAATTCCCGCATCGAATTCTACAATTGGACTATATAGATCAATTGTAGATTCCGATATACCTCGTATTTCGTACAATTTCATAATTTAAAAAAACGTGCATCGAAATCTACAATTCACCTAAATAGCTCAATAGCATATTTCGATGCGTAGAAAAATTTCGCGATTTGAATTGATATTTTCAATTTCCCGCATCGAATTCTACAATTGGACTATATAGATCAATTGTAGATTCCGATATACCTCGTATTTCGTACTATTTCATAATTAAAAAAACGTGCATTGAAATCTACAATTCACCTAAATAGCTCAATAGCATATTTCGATGCGTAGAAAAATTTCGCGATTTCAACTGATATTTTCAATTTTCCACATCGAAATCTACACTTGGACTAGAGGCTACAGATCAATTGCAGATTCCGATACACATCGTATTTCTTACAATTTCAAAATTGAAAAAACGAGCATCGAAATCTACAAATCACCTAATTAGCTCAATAGCATATTTCGATGCGTAGAAAAATTTCGCGATTTCAATTGATATTTTCAATTTCCCGCATCGAATTCTACAATTGGACTATATAGATCAATTGTAGATTCCGATATACATCGTATTTCGTACAATTTCATAATTAAAAAAAACGTGCATTGAAATCTACAATTCACCTAAATAGCTCAATAGCATATTTCGATGCGTAGAACAATTTCGCGATTTCAACTGATATTTTCAATTTTCCGCATCGAAATCTACACTTGGACTATATAGATCAATTGCAGATTCCGATACACATCGTATTTCTTACAATTTCAAAATTGAAAAAACGAGCATCGAAATCTACAATTCACCTAAATAGCTCAATTGGTTATTTCGATGCGTAGAAAAATTTCGCCATTTCAATTGATATTTTCAAATTCCCGCATCGAATTCTACAATTGGACTATATAGATCAATTGTAGATTCCGATATACCTCGGATTTCGTACAATTTCATAATTTAAAAAAACGTGCATCGAAATCTACAATTCACCTAAATAGCTCAATAGCATATTTCGATGCGTAGGAAAATTTCGCGATTTCAATTGATATTTTCAATTTCCCGCATCGAATTCTACAATTGGAATATATAGATCAATTGTAGATTCCGATATACCTCGTATTTCGTACAATTTCATAATTAAAAAAAACGTGCATTGAAATCTACAATTCACCTAAATAGCTCAATAGCATATTTCGATGCGTAGAAAAATTTCGCGATTTCAACTGATATTTTCAATTTTCCGCATCGAAATCTACACTTGGACTATATAGATCAATTGCAGATTCCGATACACATCGTATTTCTTACAATTTCATAATTGAAAAAAAAAACGAGCATCGAAATCTACAATTCACCTAAATAGCTCAATTGCTTATTTCGATGCGTAGAAAAATTTCGCCATTTCAATTGATATTTTCAATTTCCCGCATCAAATTCTACAATTGGACTATATAGATCAATTGTAGATTCCGATATACCTCGTATTTCGTGCAATTTCATAATTAAAAAAAACGTGCATCGAAATCTACAATTCACCTATATAGCTCAATAGCATATTTCGATGCGTAGAAAAATTTCGCGATTTCAATTGATATTTTCAATTTCCCGCATCGAATTCTACAATTGGACTATATAGATCAATTGTAGATTCCGATATACCTCGTATTTCGTACAATTTCATAATTTAAAAAAACGTGCATCGAAATCTACAATTCACCTAAATAGCTCAATAGCATATTTCGATGCGTAGAAAAATTTCGCGATTTCATCTGATATTTTCAATTTTCCGAATCGAAATCTACACTTGGACTATATTGATCAATTGCAGATTCCGATACACATCGTATTTCTTACAATTTCAAAATTGAAAAAACGAGCATCGAAATCTACAATTCACCTAAATAGCTCAATAGCATATTTCGATGCGTAGAAAAATTTCGCGATTTCAATTGATATTTTCAATTTCCCGCATCGAATTCTACAATTGGACTACATAGATCAATTGTAGATTCCGATATACCTCGTATTTCGTACAATTTCATAATTTAAAAAAACGTGCATTGACATCTACAATTCACCTAAATAGCTCAATAGCATATTTCGATGCGTAGAAAAATTTCGCGATTTCATCTGATATTTTCAATTTTCCGCATCGAAATCTACACTTGGACTATATAGATCAATTGCAGATTCCGATACACATCGTATTTCTTACAATTTCCAAATTGAAAAAAACGAGCATCGAAATCTACAATTCACCTAAATAGCTCAATTGCTTATTTCGATGCGTAGAAAAATTTCGCGATTTCAATTGATATTTTCAATTTCCCGCATCGAATTCTACAATTGGACTATATAGATCAATTGTAGATTCCGATATACCTCGTATTTCGTACAATTTCATAATTTAAAAAAACGTGCATTGAAATCTACAATTCACCTAAATAGCTCAATAGCATATTTCGATGCGTAGAAAAATTTCGCGATTTCAACTAATATTTTCAATTTTCCGCATCGAAATCTACACTTGGACTATATAGATCAATTGCAGATTCCGATACACATCGTATTTTTACAATTTCAAAATTGAAAAAACGAGCATCGAAATCTACAATTCACCTAAATAGCTCAATTGCTTATTTCGATGCATTGAAAAATTTCGCCATTTCAATTGATATTTTCAAATTCCCGCATCGAATTCTACAATTGGACTATATAGATCAATTGTAGATTCCGATATACCTCGTATTTCGTACAATTTCATAATTTAAAAAAACGTGCATCGAAATCTACAATTCACCTAAATAGCTCAATTGCTTATTTCGATGCGTAGAAAAATTTCGCCATTTCAATTGATATTTTCAAATTCCCGCATCGAATTCTACAATTGGACTATATAGATCAATTGTAGATTCCGATATACCTCGTATTTCGTACAATTTCATAATTAAAAAAAACGTGCATCGAAATCTACATTTCACCTGAATAGCTCACTAGCATATTTCGATGCGTAGAAAAATTTCGCGATTTCAATTGATATTTTCAATTTCCAGCATCGAATTCTACAATTGGACTATATAGATCAATTGTAGATTCCGATATACCTCATATTTCGTACAATTTCATAATTTAAAAAAACGTGCATTGAAATCTACAATTCACCTAAATAGCTCAATAGCATATTTCGATGCGTAGAAACATTTCGCGATTTCAACTGATATTTTCAATTTTCCGCATCGAAATCTACACTTGGAATATATAGATCAATTGCAGATTCCGATACACATCGTATTTCTTACAATTTCAAAATTGAAAAAAACGAGCATCGATATCAACAATTTACCTAAATAGCTCAATGGCATATTTCAATGCGTAGAAAAATTTCGCGATTTCAATTGATATTTTCAATTTTCCGCATCGAATTCTACAATTGGACTATATAGATCAATTGTAGATTCCGATATTCATCGTATTTCGTACAATTTCATAATTAAAAAAACGTGCACTGAAATCTACAATTCACCTAAATAACTCAATAGCATATTTCGATGCGTAGAAAAATTTCGCGATTTCAACTTATATTTTCAATTTTCCGCATCGAAATCTACACTTGGACTATATAGATCAATTGCAGATTCCGATACACATCGTATTTCTTACAATTTCAAAATTGAAAAATCGAGCATCGAAATCTACAATTCACCTAAATAGCTCAATAGCATATTTCGATGCGTAGAAAAATTTCGCGATTTCATCTGATATTTTCAATTTTCCGCATCGAAATCTATACTTGGACTATATAGATCAATTGCAGATTCCGATACACATCATATTTCTTACAATTTCAAAATTGAAAAAACGAGCATCGAAATCTAAAATTCACCTAAATAGCTCAATAGCATATTTTGATGCGTAGAAAAATTTCGCGATTTCAATTGATATTTTCAATTTCCCGCATCGAATTCTACAATTGGACTATATAGATCAATTGTAGATTCCGATATACCTCGTATTTCGTACAATTTCATAATTTAAAAAAACGTGCATTGAAATCTACAATTCACCTAAATAGCTCAATAGCATATTTCGATGCGTAGAAAAATTTCGCGATTTCAACTGATATTTTCAATTTTCCGCATCGAAATCTACACTTGGACTATATAGATCAATTGCAGAATCCGATACACATTGTATTTCTTACAATTTCAAAATTGAAAAAACGAGCATCGAAATCTACAATTCACCTAAATAGCTCAAGTGCTTATTTCGATGCGTAGGAAAATTTCGCCATTTCAATTGATATTCTCAAATTCCCGCATCGAATTCTACAATTGGACTATATAGATCAATTGTAGATTCCGATATACCTCGTATTTCGTACAATTTCATAATTTAAAAAAACGTGCATCGAAATCTACAATTCACCTAAATAGCTCAATAGCATATTTCGATGCGTAGAAAAATTTCGCGATTTGAATTGATATTTTCAATTTCCCGCATCGAATTCTACAATTGGACTATATAGTGAACCCTTATCATTGTGTCCAATAATAATGTTTCATATTAATAAAAACGATGGAAATACTAAATACATGATATGCTGGATATTTGAGTAAAATTGATGTAGCAAGAAATCTGGACTTGGTAAGACATGCTACGTGCTGGCTGGAAATGACCAATAGTTTCACAACCAATGTTATTCTTGGATTTCTGAGAAAATCAGATATGACGCTGTGGCGTACGTGACCATAAAAGGCCACAATGCTGCGTACAAGGCAAGGAGTGAGAGAGAGGAGAATAGTCGTGACGTGAAAATAAGGGCGGGATTTGTAAGGTCAGAGCTCCAACGCCAACTTATCTGACCAATAAGAAAACATGACGCCAGAACATAGCGTCAGTGTGTTTTGCGCGGCAATCGGATATAAAAAGATCTAGCGATCGGTTTGCATGTTCGACGGCAGATTCGCGACCTGTGAGAAAATACAAGATTTTTGAGAGGTCACAGATAATTATAGGCCCATTACTTAAAATATTGAGGAGCTGTTTTACTCCCACCATTGAAACTTTAGGCTTTCTGTATATATACAAATGTCTGAGATGAACCGGGGCACTCCAAATTATTCTTCGACAGTCATTTTAAGACGTCCTTAAGACGATATGGTTTTAAAATTATAGTTGTGTGTCGGCAACGAGGTTGGAAATTTTCATAAATTGTGAGATGGCAATTAGCCATAGAATAGGGAAAGTCGACGATTCTGCATAGGACGATCTGAGGAAATAAAATACTTAGAACGCAGATAGAACAGTTTAAAAACTTTGATTTAATTGTGTTTTAACAGCAGCAAAATGTCGACCATGGAGAGAAGACAGCAAGTTTCATCCTCCATTACCATCAATGTTATGGGCTAACGGCCTAATGATGGGAATTGACGAGGCGGGAGGCCTCTGGAAAGCAGTTTAAGTGATGAGTATTAAAAAATTGATTTATTGATTTTGGACGAGGGGAATCGCGAGAGATGTGTGGAACTTTGTATAGATTTTATTTGTGTGGTTTAATTTAAATTTCAGGGTTTGATTTCTTAACTGACATGCGTGTAGTAAATTTTGGCATTGCGTGACAATTATGTTGTACAGTAAATTTTGTAATTTAAATGTTTTCCTTATGTATACGTAATTCTTATTGCGAAATGGCCGCATCGATTAACGTATCTATAAAAAGTGTAGCCATGAATGAGAACCTAGGAACGACAATGATAAATGGACTGATTTAATGATATGTTAAACTAATTACTACGTGGGGGGAATATTTGCATTTTGTTGCTTTGATAACTCGGGCTAGGACTGATCCTGTTATTTATTCTTTATTGTCATTTGGACATGTTGTGTGTCATTATCTGAGAGGTGTGCTGATTAATGCTACGACGAGATCTTCGAGAAATGTGCCACGTGTTTTTGGGTGTAAGTGATGATGATGAGGAGAGGTAAAGCCTGTCCATGACTGCGATATCATTCCGGCAAACTAGTTATCCGTGGGGATAAGTTTGACCTGGGAATGTATTCTTAAAAATCCCTGAGAGGATGTTTTGAGATAATGTGTTATTTATTTGTACGCGTTTAACAGGTGGCGATTAGCAAAGGTGCTGTACGCTGGCTATGGGCCAGAATCTATATTTAGCATGGCACTAATTACTACTTGGGGGAAGAAATCAGCCACTCTCTCGGTGATGCGATAACAGGCCCGGTTGTCTCCAGCTCGTTATGACACGTTATGTTCGCTTTAAAGCCTAATGAGTTAAGGTTATTTTATTTGGTTTAATTTGGGAAGTTGCCATGTTGTCGATCCAAGTTTCTTTTATCATTACTACGACTTATTTGTTCATTGTTTTAAAACGCCAAACTTTCCGGCGTGAAAATTAAAAGTTGTATTTTGTTGTTGTTGGCTCTTATTTTCAAGGCCATTGTATTCATTATAAATATAATTTGGCAACCGGCCAAACTTGTTCATGTCATGTTATGCTATCCTAGTGTTTAAGGTATAAGTCGGTAATTCCGCAGCCCTTATTTTAAATAATACACACGTGTATTTGGTTGAGGTAATCTAAGGTTAGAGCATGTCAGTAGTGTATATAATTATGTAATTGTTGTTCCCACATTTCCGTAATTCGTCCTTCGCAGTACGGAGTCCGTTCCCGAACCAACTGTTTTGGTCGGAAACGAGCGCCCGTCAAATTGCTCATTACTTGAACTAGTCTTAAAACCCGTGTCGCTCATAAATATTGAAAATTTTGTACTATTTATTTGTTTGTTATATTTGGATCTTGTGATCCGTTTTCTTTTGTTACTTTGACTTAAGTGACATTGCAGTCATAATGCTTGTTGACAGCTGTCATGCCGTGTCGTCACGGTACGTCAGGCTGGTCAGTGTTAGATCTGTTCACGCGAGTGAACAATAAAAGGGTGGTTATAGTTTTCCTTTTTTATGTTTGATTCAGTTAATAAATTTCATTTGTTAGTAGATCCTGTTGTTTTTCTTGGCTTTATAATAATAATAAGTTAACCTTATGAACCCTGGAAGTTATGTTGATAGCAAAACCTCTAAATCACATTCACAAGAATCCATTACGACCCCGAAATTTTGAATCTTGTCTACATGCTATTTTCCAAAGGGTTTATAAGAGTTACTTTGGCTTCCGAACGTGTGGCATTTGTGTTTTAGAGTAAAAAATAGATCACCGGCATGTGATAAGTTTATTAACGTAAGTTAGGCGAAGATAGTACCGCCAAATGTTTGAAAATATAAAGTCATGGAGTTTGCAATAAAGTAAATGTGGAACAAGTTAAGTGTTTGAACTTTGATTAAAATTAGAACAAACTGTTCCAGGCGCCCAATAAAATTAAATTAGCTTTGTGTAGAAAAGCCAAACTCAAAGAATTATTTGACAGGAAGGTTAGACCTTAAAAACTAATTAATACTCTATTAATTGGTTAAAATTTGTAAGTAAAGTAAGGTCAGGAAGATTATAACTGAATCAAAGGGTTAAAATTAAATGGAATAATAAGTAAATTATACTCAGTGATGCTATAGTTTGTGGGAGTAATTTAAAGTAAATGAACTGAGTATGTAAAGGGTTAATGTGTGTATATTTAATATATGTGAGCGCGCGTATCCAGGGCTCCGCCCTTATGTCATTTCCCTATGTCTCAAATATATTATTGTTGTGATGGCAACTCTGGGAGAAATCCGCGAAGTGATTGAATTAGCATCCGCTCGTACGCGAGAACAACTTAGTGAGATGAGAAAGGACATAACCAATGAAATACAGACACAGTTAGCGGCAAATAGTGAAGAAACGCAGACACAGTTAGCGGCAAATAGTGTAGAAATGCAGACACAGTTAGCGGCGAATAGTGAAGAAACGCAGACACAGTTAGCGGCTATAAATAAACAATCGGCAGAAACGCAGACACAGTTAGCGGCAAATAATGTAGAAATGCAGAAACAGTTAGCGGCAAATAGTGTAGAAATGCAGACACAGTTAGCGGCAAATAATGTAGAAATACAGACACAGTTAAACACAAAACTATCTGAAGTTAACGAGAATATAAATCAGAAAATCGCTACACAAAACATTCTGGTTAGTGAACAATTACATAGGCAGTCTGAGAAAAACAATGAAATGTTAAACGCACAAGACGAAAGGAACACTCAAAATCTAGCTGCGCTAACGGTAGAAATCAAAGAGCACACAAAAGAACAGCTAATCCAATTAGCAAAGGACGTTAGCACTAACAATACCAAACAATTAGGAATAATAAAAGGTATCGAAGATTCGTTTAAAAAGGAAATAAAAGGAATGGATGAGACTGTTATGGCAAAACTAGCACAAATCGAGCAAGCGTGTTTGACCAGCTCATCTGAAATCAAAGAAGCACACACAAACTTAGAAAAAAGGTTTGAGAATATCGAACGAGGGACACAGGGTATGCAAGATCAGATAATTACAGTAGATAACAATATCACGGGCTTAGTGACGGAACTCAACAAATTAGAAATACAATCAATTAAGAAATGGAAAAAGTTAGAAATTGACCAGGAAGAAATTAAACAAACATTAGAACAGAACAACATTTCTCTGGGAGAAAGGATAGATAAACTTGAAGATAATCAGGAGGCTAATCAACAGGAAGTCGAAAAACGCTTTGTTAAATTGAAGGATACTATTAGGAAAGATTGGACCAAGATGAGCGCTGATTCGAAAGATGAACGGCTCGCAGTAAGCAAGAAGCTAGGGGAAAATAACGCGAAAATACAGGCGTTAGAAGAAAATATGAAGTTAAGGTTTCAAATTCAAGAGGACCGCATGATAAAATCGGAGTTGCAGTCACTTGGACATAATACGATGTTTGCGACACTAATGGAAAAGGGGAAAGGGGAGAATGCGGAAAGAGAGCACACAATAGACAGCCACGAGCTTGGGCAAAGTCCAAGAACGGTAGACACGCAAGCATTCCAGAATTATGAGGGTCGTAGCTCGACACCTCAAAACACACAACTTCCCACGCAAGTTATACAAGTCATCCGTGGAAACGAATTTAAACCGAATAAGTTTTTACCAGAGAGCGGAGGGACACCTAAAGCTTTCTTAAGGGAACTGACAGAATATTTTTCGGACCAAAATGTTAGCTCAACGCGACAATTAAGAATGGTTGAAAAATTTTTGGCGGGCTCAGCACTTACCTGGTATCTTGGATTTAAGAACACATTTAAATCAATGGAAGGTTTCCACAAGGCCTTCCTAAGCAAATACTGGAGTGGGTCGTATCAACAAAGCTTGCGGATGGACTTATACTCGCGCAAATACCATTCCACGCATCAGACGAAATATGCAGAATTTTTCGCCATGCAACTTGTCAAATTGCAGGATCTTGATAATCCACCGAGCGAAATGGAGCTAATAACTACTATAGGAAAGCAGATGCCTATTAGCGTTCAGCAATTCTTGGTGGCGGCAAATATTACGACCGTGGTCCAGGCAGAAGAGGTATTAAGGAAGATAGATGAAACCACTAATTACATCAACCCGAGAGAGAAGAGACAGATAGAGTTAGTTAATGCAGTCGAAGTAGTCAAGACACCGAACAAAAACACGAGGTCGCAAGCTACAAACACTGGGGATAACCAAAGACGGCAGAGCACCGAAGAATATGAGCCGAGATCTCAACCGAGATACGAAAATAGGGACAGAAACCATAACAATCAGGAAGGAACTAACCGCTACCGGAACACAAACAATCAGCAGTGGCGAAATAATAGGAGATACCAAACGTCATACAATAGGAATAATAATAATAACGCACCTTATAATCAGGGATGGCGTGGAGGACACTATAATCAACAATATAGGCCCAGAGACAATAGGCGTTACAATCAACAATATAACGCACAAGATAACCAGCGGTTTAACGAGCAATCGGATCCAAGGGATGATCAGAGAAATTGGAACGAGAGACACGCTGACCCGCAACAGTACCTGGAGGAGCCACGTAACATGGAAGGAAATAATGATAAATGGGAAAGAGCGATAGATCGGCGGAAGAATCCCGACACCCACGAGGAGGAAAACGGAACACATCAAATGTTGGAGGCCATGCATGTAGAAACCCAGAGATATTTGGAGGAGCTGCATGGAGAAGAAGAAAATAGAGCAGCCGACAATAGGAAACAAAAGAATAGCAGGAGAGATTCGCAGACCGTGTCAGGCAAGGGTCTCGAAATATGGTAGAAAAAAAGTTATTGTACGGGAATCGGAGAAGAAGAAGGGAGAAGGAAGAAGATGGCAACGCGGGGGAAGAAGAAGGAGATGACATCACGGTAAAATGGAGAAGAGACAGCAGCGGCTTAAGGAAGTTCAACTAGGGGTTACGAACTTAGGTAACAACGCCTACAGAGTCCGAGAGGTGAGCACAGGAAACATGGCAGTATATAATATCTCAAATTTAAAATTGTATCATCAGAGAGAGCCATACGAACCGAGAAATAATGTTACTGCAGCAAATTAAACATTCGCGTGATAATATACAACAAAAGATACGGGGGTACTCGAGTGGTTAAAGCGCTCAAAAGACAGCTCTGACGTGTTTACAAGTTCAGGCGGAAGTCGTTAATGAATATGTTGATGTTTTGAAAGAGTGAGAGGGGAGACGAGTAGCAAGGAAAGAGGCCGGAGGGCATAAATATACAGGAATTTCCTAATGAGTTTGGAACGAGACGGCTACTGAAACAGACAGAGGCGGACAGTCATTATATTTGAGGGTGACCAGCAACTTCAAATTTGAGCCAGAAAAGTAGGGGATGTGAAATTCGACTTCATTTGAGTTCGAATTTCATCAACTAGGGGTCAGATGAACCCTTATCATTGTGTCCAATAATAATGTTTCATATTAATAAAAACGATGGAAATACTAAATACATGATATGCTGGATATTTGAGTAAAATTGATGTAGCAAGAAATCTGGACTTGGTAAGACATGCTACGTGCTGGCTGGAAATGACCAATAGTTTCACAACCAATGTTATTCTTGGATTTCTGAGAAAATCAGATATGACGCTGTGGCGTACGTGACCATAAAAGGCCACAATGCTGCGTACAAGGCAAGGAGTGAGAGAGAGGAGAATAGTCGTGACGTGAAAATAAGGGCGGGATTTGTAAGGTCAGAGCTCCAACGCCAACTTATCTGACCAATAAGAAAACATGACGCCAGAACATAGCGTCAGTGTGTTTTGCGCGGCAATCGGATATAAAAAGATCTAGCGATCGGTTTGCATGTTCGACGGCAGATTCGCGACCTGTGAGAAAATACAAGATTTTTGAGAGGTCACAGATAATTATAGGCCCATTACTTAAAATATTGAGGAGCTGTTTTACTCCCACCATTGAAACTTTAGGCTTTCTGTATATATACAAATGTCTGAGATGAACCGGGGCACTCCAAATTATTCTTCGACAGTCATTTTAAGACGTCCTTAAGACGATATGGTTTTAAAATTATAGTTGTGTGTCGGCAACGAGGTTGGAAATTTTCATAAATTGTGAGATGGCAATTAGCCATAGAATAGGGAAAGTCGACGATTCTGCATAGGACGATCTGAGGAAATAAAATACTTAGAACGCAGATAGAACAGTTTAAAAACTTTGATTTAATTGTGTTTTAACAGCAGCAAAATGTCGACCATGGAGAGAAGACAGCAAGTTTCATCCTCCATTACCATCAGTGTTATGGGCTAACGGCCTAATGATGGGAATTGACGAGGCGGGAGGCCTCTGGAAAGCAGTTTAAGTGATGAGTATTAAAAAATTGATTTATTGATTTTGGACGAGGGGAATCGCGAGAGATGTGTGGAACTTTGTATAGATTTTATTTGTGTGGTTTAATTTAAATTTCAGGGTTTGATTTCTTAACTGACATGCGTGTAGTAAATTTTGGCATTGCGTGACAATTATGTTGTACAGTAAATTTTGTAATTTAAATGTTTTCCTTATGTATACGTAATTCTTATTGCGAAATGGCCGCATCGATTAACGTATCTATAAAAAGTGTAGCCATGAATGAGAACCTAGGAACGACAATGATAAATGGACTGATTTAATGATATGTTAAACTAATTACTACGTGGGGGGAATATTTGCATTTTGTTGCTTTGATAACTCGGGCTAGGACTGATCCTGTTATTTATTCTTTATTGTCATTTGGACATGTTGTGTGTCATTATCTGAGAGGTGTGCTGATTAATGCTACGACGAGATCTTCGAGAAATGTGCCACGTGTTTTTGGGTGTAAGTGATGATGATGAGGAGAGGTAAAGCCTGTCCATGACTGCGATATCATTCCGGCAAACTAGTTATCCGTGGGGATAAGTTTGACCTGGGAATGTATTCTTAAAAATCCCTGAGAGGATGTTTTGAGATAATGTGTTATTTATTTGTACGCGTTTAACAGGTGGCGATTAGCAAAGGTGCTGTACGCTGGCTATGGGCCAGAATCTATATTTAGCATGGCACTAATTACTACTTGGGGGAAGAAATCAGCCACTCTCTCGGTGATGCGATAACAGGCCCGGTTGTCTCCAGCTCGTTATGACACGTTATGTTTGCTTTAAAGCCTAATGAGTTAAGGTTATTTTATTTGGTTTAATTTGGGAAGTTGCCATGTTGTCGATCCAAGTTTCTTTTATCATTACTACGACTTATTTGTTCATTGTTTTAAAACGCCAAACTTTCCGGCGTGAAAATTAAAAGTTGTATTTTGTTGTTGTTGGCTCTTATTTTCAAGGCCATTGTATTCATTATAAATATAATTTGGCAACCGGCCAAACTTGTTCATGTCATGTTATGCTATCCTAGTGTTTAAGGTATAAGTCGGTAATTCCGCAGCCCTTATTTTAAATAATACACACGTGTATTTGGTTGTGGTAATCTAAGGTTAGAGCATGTCAGTAGTGTATATAATTATGTAATTGTTGTTCCCACATTTCCGTAATTCGTCCTTCGCAGTACGGAGTCCGTTCCCGAACCAACTGTTTTGGTCGGAAACGAGCGCCCGTCAAAATGCTCATTACTTGAACTAGTCTTAAAACCCGTGTCGCTCATAAATATTGAAAATTTTGTACTATTTATTTGTTTGTTATATTTGGATCTTGTGATCCGTTTTCTTTTGTTACTTTGACTTAAGTGACATTGCAGTCATAATGCTTGTTGACAGCTGTCATGCCGTGTCGTCACGGTACGTCAGGCTGGTCAGTGTTAGATCTGTTCACGCGAGTGAACAATAAAAGGGTGGTTATAGTTTTCCTTTTTTATGTTTGATTCAGTTAATAAATTTCATTTGTTAGTAGATCCTGTTGTTTTTCTTGGCTTTATAATAATAATAAGTTAACCTTATGAACCCTGGAAGTTATGTTGATAGCAAAACCTCTAAATCACATTCACAAGAATCCATTACGACCCCGAAATTTTGAATCTTGTCTACATGCTATTTTCCAAAGGGTTTAATAGATCAATTGTAGATTCCGATATACCTCGTATTTCGTACTATTTCATAATTAAAAAAACGTGCATTGAAATCTACAATTCACCTAAATAGCTCAATAGCATATTTCGATGCGTAGAAAAATTTCGCGATTTCAACTGATATTTTCAATTTTCCACATCGAAATCTACACTTGGACTAGAGGCTACAGATCAATTGCAGATTCCGATACACATCGTATTTCTTACAATTTCAAAATTGAAAAAACGAGCATCGAAATCTACAAATCACCTAATTAGCTCAATAGCATATTTCGATGCGTAGAAAAATTTCGCGATTTCAATTGATATTTTCAATTTCCCGCATCGAATTCTACAATTGGACTATATAGATCAATTGTAGATTCCGATATACATCGTATTTCGTACAATTTCATAATTAAAAAAAACGTGCATTGAAATCTACAATTCACCTAAATAGCTCAATAGCATATTTCGATGCGTAGAACAATTTCGCGATTTCAACTGATATTTTCAATTTTCCGCATCGAAATCTACACTTGGACTATATAGATCAATTGCAGATTCCGATACACATCGTATTTCTTACAATTTCAAAATTGAAAAAACGAGCATCGAAATCTACAATTCACCTAAATAGCTCAATTGGTTATTTCGATGCGTAGAAAAATTTCGCCATTTCAATTGATATTTTCAAATTCCCGCATCGAATTCTACAATTGGACTATATAGATCAATTGTAGATTCCGATATACCTCGGATTTCGTACAATTTCATAATTTAAAAAAACGTGCATCGAAATCTACAATTCACCTAAATAGCTCAATAGCATATTTCGATGCGTAGGAAAATTTCGCGATTTCAATTGATATTTTCAATTTCCCGCATCGAATTCTACAATTGGAATATATAGATCAATTGTAGATTCCGATATACCTCGTATTTCGTTAAATTTCATAATTAAAAAAAACGTGCATTGAAATCTACAATTCACCTAAATAGCTCAATAGCATATTTCGATGCGTAGAAAAATTTCGCGATTTCAACTGATATTTTCAATTTTCCGCATCGAAATCTACACTTGGACTATATAGATCAATTGCAGATTCCGATACACATCGTATTTCTTACAATTTCAAAATTGAAAAAACGAGCATCGAAATCTACAATTCACCTAAATAGCTCAATAGCATATTTCGATGCGTAGAAAAATTTCGCGATTTCAATTGATATTTTCAATTTCCCGCATCGAATTCTACAATTGGACTACATAGATCAATTGTAGATTCCGATATACCTCGTATTTCGTACAATTTCATAATTTAAAAAAACGTGCATTGACATCTACAATTCACCTAAATAGCTCAATAGCATATTTCGATGCGTAGAAAAATTTCGCGATTTCATCTGATATTTTCAATTTTGCGCATCGAAATCTACACTTGGACTATATAGATCAATTGCAGATTCCGATACACATCGTATTTCTTACAATTTCCAAATTGAAAAAAACGAGCATCGAAATCTACAATTCACCTAAATAGCTCAATTGCTTATTTCGATGCGTAGAAAAATTTCGCGATTTCAATTGATATTTTCAAATTCCCGCATCGAATTCTACAATTGGACTATATAGATCAATTGTAAATTCCGATATACCTCGTATTTCGTACAATTTCATAATTTAAAAAAACGTGCTTCGAAATCTACAATTCACCTAAATAGCTCAATAGCATATTTCGATGCGTAGGAAAATTTCGCGATTTCAATTGATATTTTCAATTTCCCGCATCGAATTCTACAATTGGACTATATAGATCAATTGTAGATTCCGATATACCTCGTATTTCGTACAATTTCATAATTAAAAAAAAACGTGCATTGAAATCTACAATTCACCTAAATAGCTCAATAGCATATTTCGATGCGTAGAAAAATTTCGCGATTTCAACTGATATTTTCAATTTTCCGCATCGAAATCTACACTTGGACTATATAGATCAATTGCAGATTCCGATACACATCGTATTTTTACAATTTCAAAATTGAAAAAACGAGCATCGAAATCTACAATTCACCTAAATAGCTCAATAGCTTATTTCGATGCGTAGAAAAATTTCGCCATTTCAATTGATATTTTCAAATTCCCGCATCGAATTCTACAATTGGACTATATAGATCAATTGTAGATTCCGATATACCTCGTATTTCGTACAATTTCATAATTAAAAAAAACGTGCATCGAACTCTACGATTCACCTAAATAGCTCAATAGCATATTTCGATGCGTAGAAAAAATTCGCGATTTCAACTGATATTTTCAATTTTCCGCATCGTAATCTACAATTGGACTATATAGATCAATTGTAGATTCCGATATACCTCGTATTTCGTACAATTTCATAATTTAAAAAACGTGCATCGAAATCTACAATTCACCTAAATAGCTCAATAGCATATTTCGATGCGTAGAAAAATTTCGCGATTTCAACTGATATTTTCAATTTTCCGCATCGAAATCTACACTTGGACTGTATAGATCAATTGCAGATTCCGATACACATCGTATTTCTTACAATTTCAAAATTGAAAAAACGAGCATCGAAATCTACAATTCACCTAAATAGCTCAATTGCTTATTTCGATGCGTAGAAAAATTTCGCCATTTCAATTGATATTTTCAATTTCCCGCATCGAATTCTACAATTGGACTATATAGATCAATTGTAGATTCCGATATACCTCGTATTTCGTGCAATTTCATAATTTAAAAAAACGTGCATCGAAATCTACAATTCACCTATATAGCTCAATAGCATATTTCGATGCGTAGAAAAATTTCGCGATTTCAATTGATATTTTCAATTTCCCGCATCGAATTCTACAATTGGACTATATAGATCAATTGTAGATTCCGATATACCTCGTATTTCGCACAATTTCATAATTTAAAAAAACGTGCATCGAAATCTACAATTCACCTAAATAGCTCAATAGCATATTTCGATGCGTAGAAAAATTTCGCGATTTCATCTGATATTTTCAATTTTCCGCATCGAAATCTACACTTGGACTATATAGATCAAATGCAGATTCCGATACACATCGTATTTCTTACAATTTCAAAATTGAAAATACGAGCAACGAAATCTACAATTCACCTAAATAGCTCAATAGCATATTTCGATGCGTAGAAAAATTTCGCGATTTCAATTGATATTTTCAATTTCCCGCATCGAATTCTACAATTGGACTACATAGATCAATTGTAGATTCCGATATACCTCGTATTTCGTAAAATTTCATAATTAAAAAAACGTGCATTGACATCTACAATTCACCTAAATAGCTCAATAGCATATTTCGATGCGGAGAAAAATTTCGCCATTTCAATTGATATTTTCAATTTCCCGCATCGAATTCTACAATTGGACTATATAGATCAATTGTAGATTCCGATATACCTCGTATTTCGTACAATTTCATAATTTAAAAAACGTGCATCGAAATCTACAATTCACCTAAATAGCTCAATAGCATATTTCGATGCGTAGAAAAATTTCGCGATTTCAATTGATATTTTTCAATTTCCCGCATCGAATTCTACAATTGGACTATATAGATCAATTGTAGATTCCGATATACCTCGTATTTCGTACAATTTCATAATTTAAAAAAACGTGCATTGAAATCTACAATTCACCTAAATAGCTCAATAGCATATTTCGATGCGTAGAAAAATTTCGCGATTTCAACTGATATTTTCAATTTTCCGCATCGAAATCTACACTTGGACTATATAGATCAATTGCAGATTCCGATAAACATTGTATTTTTACAATTTCAAAATTGAAAAAAACGAGCATCGAAATCTACAATTCACCTAAATAGCTCAATTGCTTATTTCGATGCATTGAAAAATTTCGCCATTTCAATTGATATTTTCAATTTCCCGCATCGAATTCTACAATTGGACTATATAGATCAATTATAGATTCCGATATACCTCGTATTTCGTACAATTTCATAATTTAAAAAAAACGTGCATCGAAATCTACAATTCACCTAAATAGCTCAATTGCTTATTTCGATGCGTAGAAAAATTTCGCCATTTCAATTGATATTTTCAAATTCCCGCATCGAATTCTACAATTGGACTATATAGATCAATTGTAGATTCCGATATACCTCGTATTTCGTACAATTTCATAATTTAAAAAAACGTGCATCGAAATCTACAATTCACCTAAATAGCTCAATAGCATATTTCGATGCGTAGAAAAATTTCGCGATTTCAATTGATATTTTCAATTTCCAGCATCGAATTCTACAATTGGACTATATAGATCAATTGTAGATTCCGATATACCTCGTATTTCGTACAATTTCATAATTAAAAAAAACGTGCATTGAAATCTACAATTCACCTAAATAGCTCAATAGCATATTTCGATGCGTAGAAACATTTCGCGATTTCAACTGATATTTTCAATTTCCCGCATCGAATTCTACAATTGGACTATATAGATCAATTGTAGATTCCGATATACCTCGTATTTCGTACAATTTCATAATTTAAAAAAACGTGCATCGAAATCTACAATTCACCTAAATAGCTCAATAGCATATTTCGATGCGTAGAAAAATTTCGCGATTTCAACTGATATTTTCAATTTTCCGCATCGAAATCTACACTTGGACTATATAGATCAATTGCAGATTCCGATACCCATCGTATTTCTTACAATTTCAAAATTGAAAAAACGAGCATCGAAATCTACAATTCACCTAAATAGCTCAATAGCATATTTCGATGCGTAGAAAAATTTCGCGATTTCAATTGATATTTTCAATTTCCCGCATCGAATTCTACAATTGGACTACATAGATCAATTGTAGATTCCGATATACCTCGTATTTCGTACAATTTCATAATTTAAAAAAACGTGTATTGAAATCTACAATTCACCTAAATAGCTCAATAGCATATTTCGATGCGTAGAAAAATTTCGCGATTTCAACTGATATTTTCAATTTTCCGCATCGAAATCTAAACTTGGACTATATAGATCAATTGCAGATTCCGATACACATCGTATTTCTTACAATTTCAAAATTGAAAAAACGAGCATCGAAATCTACAATTCACCTAAATAGCTCAATTGCTTATTTCGATGCGTAGAAAAATTTCGCCATTTCAATTTATATTTTCAAATTCCCGCATCGAATTCTACAATTGGACTATATAGATCAATTGTAGATTCCGATATACCTCGTATTTCGTACAATTTCATAATTTAAAAAAACGTGCATCGAAATCTACAATTCACCTAAATAGCTCAATAGCATATTTCGATGCGTAGAAAAATTTCGCGATTTCAATTGATATTTTCAATTTCCAGCATCGAATTCTACAATTGGACTATATAGATCAATTGTAGATTCCGATATACCTCATATTTCGTACAATTTCATAATTTAAAAAAAACGTGCATTGAAATCTACAATTCACCTAAATAGCTCAATAGCATATTTCGATGCGTAGTAACATTTCGCGATTTCAATTGATATTTTCAATTTTTCGCATCGAAATCTACACTTGGACTATATAGATCAATTGCAGATTCCGATACACATCGTATTTTTACAATTTCAAAATTGAAAAAACGAGCATCGAAATCTACAATTCACCTAAATAGCTCAATAGCTTATTTCGATGCGTAGAAAAATTTCGCCATTTCAATTGATATTTTCAAATTCCCGCATCGAATTCTACAATTGGACTATATAGATCAATTGTAGATTCCGATATACCTCGTATTTCGTACAATTTCATAATTTAAAAAAACGTGCATCGAACTCTACGATTCACCTAAATAGCTCAATAGCATATTTCGATGCGTAGAAAAAATTCGCGATTTCAACTGATATTTTCAATTTTCCGCATCGTAATCTACAATTGGACTATATAGATCAATTGTAGATTCCGATATACCTCGTATTTCGTACAATTTCATAATTTAAAAAACGTGCATCGAAATCTACAATTCACCTAAATAGCTCAATAGCATATTTCGATGCGTAGAAAAATTTCGCGATTTCAACTGATATTTTCAATTTTCCGCATCGAAATCTACACTTGGACTGTATAGATCAATTGCAGATTCCGATACACATCGTATTTCTTACAATTTCAAAATTGAAAAAAACGAGCATCGAAATCTACAATTCACCTAAATAGCTCAATTGCTTATTTCGATGCGTAGAAAAATTTCGCCATTTCAATTGATATTTTCAATTTCCCGCATCGAATTCTACAATTGGACTATATAGATCAATTGTAGATTCCGATATACCTCGTATTTCGTGCAATTTCATAATTTAAAAAAACGTGCATCGAAATCTACAATTCACCTATATAGCTCAATAGCATATTTCGATGCGTAGAAAAATTTCGCGATTTCAATTGATATTTTCAATTTCCCGCATCGAATTCTACAATTGGACTATATAGATCAATTGTAGATTCCGATATACCTCGTATTTCGTACAATTTCATAATTTAAAAAAACGTGCATCGAAATCTACAATTCACCTAAATAGCTCAATAGCATATTTCGATGCGTAGAAAAATTTCGCGATTTCATCTGATATTTTCAATTTTCCGCATCGAAATCTACACTTGGACTATATAGATCAATTGCAGATTCCGATACACATCGTATTTCTTACAATTTCAAAATTGAAAATACGAGCAACGAAATCTACAATCCACCTAAATAGCTCAATAGCATATTTCGATGCGTAGAAAAATTTCGCGATTTCAATTGATATTTTCAATTTCCCGCATCGAATTCTACAATTGGACTACATAGATCAATTGTAGATTCCGATATACCTCGTATTTCGTAAAATTTCATAATTAAAAAAAACGTGCATTGACATCTACAATTCACCTAAATAGCTCAATAGCATATTTCGATGCGGAGAAAAATTTCGCGATTTCATCTGATATTTTCAATTTTCCGCATCGAAATCTACACTTGGACTATATAGATCAATTGCAGATTCCGATACACATCGTATTTCTTACAATTTCAAAATTGATAAAACGAGCATCGAAATCTACAATTCACCTAAATAGCTCAATTGCTTATTTCGATGTGTAGAAAAATTTCGCCATTTCAATTGATATTTTCAATTTCCCGCATCGAATTCTACAATTGGACTATATTGATCAATTGTAGATTCCGATATACCTCGTATTTCGTACAATTTCATAATTTAAAAAAACGTGCATTGAAATCTACAATTCACCTAAATAGCTCAATAGCATATTTCGATGCGTAGAAAAATTTCGCGATTTCAACTGATATTTTCAATTTTCCGCATCGAAATCTACACTTGGACTATATAGATCAATTGCAGATTCCGATACACATCGTATTTCTTACAATTTCAAAATTGAAAATACGAGCAACGAAATCTACAATTCACCTAAATAGCTCAATAGCATATTTCGATGCGTAGAAAAATTTCGCGATTTCAATTGATATTTTCAATTTCCCGCATCGAATTCTACAATTGGACTACATAGATCAATTGTAGATTCCGATATACCTCGTATTTCGTAAAATTTCATAATTAAAAAAAACGTGCATTGACATCTACAATTCACCTAAATAGCTCAATAGCATATTTCGATGCGGAGAAAAATTTCGCCATTTCAATTGATATTTTCAATTTCCCGCATCGAATTCTACAATTGGACTATATAGATCAATTGTAGATTCCGATATACCTCGTATTTCGTACAATTTCATAATTTAAAAAAACGTGCATCGAAATCTACAATTCACCTAAATAGCTCAATAGCATATTTCGATGCGTAGAAAAATTTCGCGATTTCAATTGATATTTTCAATTTCCCGCATCGAATTCTACAATTGGACTATATAGATCAATTGTAGATTCCGATATACCTCGTATTTCGTACAATTTCATAATTTAAAAAAACGTGCATTGAAATCTACAATTCACCTAAATAGCTCAATAGCATATTTCGATGCGTAGAAAAATTTCGCGATTTCAACTGATATTTTCAATTTTCCGCATCGAAATCTACACTTGGACTATATAGATCAATTGCAGATTCCGATAAACATTGTATTTTTACAATTTCAAAATTGAAAAAACGAGCATCGAAATCTACAATTCACCTAAATAGCTCAATTGCTTATTTCGATGCATTGAAAAATTTCGCCATTTCAATTGATATTTTCAATTTCCCGCATCGAATTCTACAATTGGACTATATAGATCAATTATAGATTCCGATATACCTCGTATTTCGTACAATTTCATAATTTAAAAAAACGTGCATCGAAATCTACAATTCACCTAAATAGCTCAATTGCTTATTTCGATGCGTAGAAAAATTTCGCCATTTCAATTGATATTTTCAAATTCCCGCATCGAATTCTACAATTGGACTATATAGATCAATTGTAGATTCCGATATACCTCGTATTTCGTACAATTTCATAATTTAAAAAAACGTGCATCGAAATCTACAATTCACCTAAATAGCTCAATAGCATATTTCGATGCGTAGAAAAATTTCGCGATTTCAATTGATATTTTCAATTTCCAGCATCGAATTCTACAATTGGACTATATAGATCAATTGTAGATTCCGATATACCTCGTATTTCGTACAATTTCATAATTAAAAAAAACGTGCATTGAAATCTACAATTCACCTAAATAGCTCAATAGCATATTTCGATGCGTAGAAACATTTCGCGATTTCAACTGATATTTTCAATTTCCCGCATCGAATTCTACAATTGGACTATATAGATCAATTGTAGATTCCGATATACCTCGTATTTCGTACAATTTCATAATTTAAAAAAACGTGCATCGAAATCTACAATTCACCTAAATAGCTCAATAGCATATTTCGATGCGTAGAAAAATTTCGCGATTTCAACTGATATTTTCAATTTTCCGCATCGAAATCTACACTTGGACTATATAGATCAATTGCAGATTCCGATACCCATCGTATTTCTTACAATTTCAAAATTGAAAAAACGAGCATCGAAATCTACAATTCACCTAAATAGCTCAATAGCATATTTCGATGCGTAGAAAAATTTCGCGATTTCAATTGATATTTTCAATTTCCCGCATCGAATTCTACAATTGGACTACATAGATCAATTGTAGATTCCGATATACCTCGTATTTCGTACAATTTCATAATTTAAAAAAACGTGTATTGAAATCTACAATTCACCTAAATAGCTCAATAGCATATTTCGATGCGTAGAAAAATTTCGCGATTTCAACTGATATTTTCAATTTTCCGCATCGAAATCTAAACTTGGACTATATAGATCAATTGCAGATTCCGATACACATCGTATTTCTTACAATTTCAAAATTGAAAAAACGAGCATCGAAATCTACAATTCACCTAAATAGCTCAATTGCTTATTTCGATGCGTAGAAAAATTTCGCCATTTCAATTTATATTTTCAAATTCCCGCATCGAATTCTACAATTGGACTATATAGATCAATTGTAGATTCCGATATACCTCGTATTTCGTACAATTTCATAATTTAAAAAAACGTGCATCGAAATCTACAATTCACCTAAATAGCTCAATAGCATATTTCGATGCGTAGAAAAATTTCGCGATTTCAATTGATATTTTCAATTTCCAGCATCGAATTCTACAATTGGACTATATAGATCAATTGTAGATTCCGATATACCTCATATTTCGTACAATTTCATAATTTAAAAAAAACGTGCATTGAAATCTACAATTCACCTAAATAGCTCAATAGCATATTTCGATGCGTAGTAACATTTCGCGATTTCAATTGATATTTTCAATTTTCCGCATCGAAATCTACACTTGGACTATATAGATCAATTGCAGATTCCGATACACATCGTATTTTTACAATTTCAAAATTGAAAAAACGAGCATCGAAATCTACAATTCACCTAAATAGCTCAATAGCTTATTTCGATGCGTAGAAAAATTTCGCCATTTCAATTGATATTTTCAAATTCCCGCATCGAATTCTACAATTGGACTATATAGATCAATTGTAGATTCCGATATACCTCGTATTTCGTACAATTTCATAATTTAAAAAAACGTGCATCGAACTCTACGATTCACCTAAATAGCTCAATAGCATATTTCGATGCGTAGAAAAAATTCGCGATTTCAACTGATATTTTCAATTTTCCGCATCGTAATCTACAATTGGACTATATAGATCAATTGTAGATTCCGATATACCTCGTATTTCGTACAATTTCATAATTTAAAAAACGTGCATCGAAATCTACAATTCACCTAAATAGCTCAATAGCATATTTCGATGCGTAGAAAAATTTCGCGATTTCAACTGATATTTTCAATTTTCCGCATCGAAATCTACACTTGGACTGTATAGATCAATTGCAGATTCCGATACACATCGTATTTCTTACAATTTCAAAATTGAAAAAACGAGCATCGAAATCTACAATTCACCTAAATAGCTCAATTGCTTATTTCGATGCGTAGAAAAATTTCGCCATTTCAATTGATATTTTCAATTTCCCGCATCGAATTCTACAATTGGACTATATAGATCAATTGTAGATTCCGATATACCTCGTATTTCGTGCAATTTCATAATTTAAAAAAACGTGCATCGAAATCTACAATTCACCTATATAGCTCAATAGCATATTTCGATGCGTAGAAAAATTTCGCGATTTCAATTGATATTTTCAATTTCCCGCATCGAATTCTACAATTGGACTATATAGATCAATTGTAGATTCCGATATACCTCGTATTTCGTACAATTTCATAATTTAAAAAAACGTGCATCGAAATCTACAATTCACCTAAATAGCTCAATAGCATATTTCGATGCGTAGAAAAATTTCGCGATTTCATCTGATATTTTCAATTTTCCGCATCGAAATCTACACTTGGACTATATAGATCAATTGCAGATTCCGATACACATCGTATTTCTTACAATTTCAAAATTGAAAATACGAGCAACGAAATCTACAATCCACCTAAATAGCTCAATAGCATATTTCGATGCGTAGAAAAATTTCGCGATTTCAATTGATATTTTCAATTTCCCGCATCGAATTCTACAATTGGACTACATAGATCAATTGTAGATTCCGATATACCTCGTATTTCGTAAAATTTCATAATTAAAAAAAACGTGCATTGACATCTACAATTCACCTAAATAGCTCAATAGCATATTTCGATGCGGAGAAAAATTTCGCGATTTCATCTGATATTTTCAATTTTCCGCATCGAAATCTACACTTGGACTATATAGATCAATTGCAGATTCCGATACACATCGTATTTCTTACAATTTCAAAATTGATAAAACGAGCATCGAAATCTACAATTCACCTAAATAGCTCAATTGCTTATTTCGATGTGTAGAAAAATTTCGCCATTTCAATTGATATTTTCAATTTCCCGCATCGAATTCTACAATTGGACTATATTGATCAATTGTAGATTCCGATATACCTCGTATTTCGTACAATTTCATAATTTAAAAAAACGTGCATTGAAATCTACAATTCACCTAAATAGCTCAATAGCATATTTCGATGCGTAGAAAAATTTCGCGATTTCAACTGATATTTTCAATTTTCCGCATCGAAATCTACACTTGGACTATATAGATCAATTGCAGATTCCGATACACATCGTATTTCTTACAATTTCAAAATTGAAAAAACGAGCATCGAAATCTACAATTCACCTAAATAGCTCAATTGCTTATTTCGATGCGTAGAAAAATTTCGCCATTTCAATTGATATTTTCAATTTCCCGCATCGAATTCTACAATTGGACTATATAGATCAATTGTAGATTCCGATATACCTCGTATTTCGTACAATTTCATAATTTAAAAAAACGTGCATCGAAATCTACGATTCACCTAAATAGCTCAATAGCATATTTCGATGCGTAGAAAAATTTCGCGATTTCAACTGATATTTTCAATTTTCCGCATCGAAATCTACAATTGGACTATATACATCAATTGTAGATTCCGATATACCTCGTATTTCGTACAATTTCATAATTTAAAAAACGTGCATCGAAATCTACAATTCACCTAAATAGCTCAATAGCATATTTCGATGCGTAGAAAAATTTCGCGATTTCAATTGATATTTTCAATTTCCCGCATCGAAATCTACACTTGGACTATATAGATCAATTGCAGATTCCGATACACATCGTATTTCTTACAATTTCATAATTGAAAAAAAAACGAGCATCGAAATCTACAATTCACCTAAATAGCTCAATTGCTTATTTCGATGCGTAGAAAGATTTCGCCATTTCAATTGATATTTTCAAATTCCCGCATCGAATTCTACATTGGACTATATAGATCAATTGTAGATTCCGATATACCTCGTATTTCGTACAATTTCATAATAAAAAAAAACGTGCATCGAAATCTACAATTCACCTAAATAGCTCAATATCGATGCGTAGAAAAATTTCGCGATTTCAATTGATATTTTCAATTTCCAGCATCGAATTCTACAATTGGACTATATAGATCAATTGTAGATTCCGATATACCTCGTATTTCGTACAATTTCATAATTAAAAAAAACGTGCATTGAAATCTACAATTCACCTAAATAGCTCAATAGCATATCGATGCGTAGAAAAATTTCGCGATTTCAACTGATATTTTCAATTTTCCGCATCGAAATCTACACTTGGACTATATAGATCAATTGCAGATTCCGATACACATCGTATTTCTTACAATTTCAAAATTGAAAAAACGAGCATCGAAATCTACAATTCACCTAAATAGCTCAATAGCATATTTCGATGCGTAGAAAAATTTCGCGGTTTCAATTGATATTTTCAATTTCCCGCATCGAATTCTACAATTGGACTATATAGATCAATTGTAGATTCCGATATACCTCGTATTTCGTACAATTTCATAATTTAAAAAAACGTGCATCGAAATCTACAATTCACCTAAATAGCTCAATAGCATATTTCGATGCGTAGAAAAATTTCGCGATTTCAATTGATATTTTCAATTTCCAGCATCGAATTCTACAATTGGACTATATAGATCAATTGTAGATTCCGATATACCTCGTATTTCGTACAATTTCATAATTAAAAAAAACGTGCATTGAAATCTACAATTCACCTAAATAGCTCAATAGCATATTTCGATGCGTAGAAACATTTCGCGATTTCAACTGATATTTTCAATTTCCCGCATCGAATTCTACAATTGGACTATATAGATCAATTGTAGATTCCGATATACCTCGTATTTCGTACAATTTCATAATTTAAAAAAACGTGCATCGAAATCTACAATTCACCTAAATAGCTCAATAGCATATTTCGATGCGTAGAAAAATTTCGCGATTTCAACTGATATTTTCAATTTTCCGCATCGAAATCTACACTTGGACTATATAGATCAATTGCAGATTCCGATACACATCGTATTTCTTACAATTTCAAAATTGAAAAAACGAGCATCGAAATCTACAATTCACCTAAATAGCTCAATAGCATATTTCGATGCGTAGAAAAATTTCGCGATTTCAATTGATATTTTCAATTTCCCGCATCGAATTCTACAATTAAACTACATAGATCAATTGTAGATTCCGATATACCTCGTATTTCGTACAATTTCATAATTTAAAAAAACGTGTATTGAAATCTAAAATTCACCTAAATAGCTCAATAGCATATTTCGATGCGTAGAAAAATTTCGCGATTTCAACTGATATTTTCAATTTTCCGCATCGAAATCTACACTTGGACTATATAGATCAATTGCAGATTCCGATACACATCGTATTTCTTACAATTTCAAAATTGAAAAAACGAGCATCGAAATCTACAATTCACCTAAATAGCTCAATTGCTTATTTCGATGCGTAGAAAAATTTCGCGATTTCAATTGATATTTTCAAATTCCCGCATCGAATTCTACAATTGGACTATATAGATCAATTGTAGATTCCGATATACCTCGTATTTCGTACAATTTCATAATTTAAAAAAACGTGCATCGAAATCTACAATTCACCTAAATAGCTCAATAGCATATTTCGATGCGTAGTAACATTTCGCGATTTCAATTGATATTTTCAATTTTCCGCATCGAAATCTACACTTGGACTATATAGATCAATTGCAGATTCCGATACACATCGTATTTCTTACAATTTCAAAATTGAAAAAACGAGCATCGAAATCAACAATTCACCTAAATAGCTCAATAGCATATTTCGATGCGTAGAAAAATTTCGCGATTTCAATTGATATTTTAAATTTTCCGCATCGAATTCTACAATTGGACTATAAAGATCAATTGTAGATTCCGATATACATCGTATTTCGTACAATTTCATAATAAAAAAAAAACGTGCATTGAAATCTAAAATTCACCTAAATAGCTCAATAGCATATTTCGATGCGTAGAAAAATTTCGCGATTTCAACTGATATTTTCAATTTTCCGCATCGAAATCTACACTTGGACTATATAGATCAATTGCAGATTCCGATACACATCGTATTTCTTACAATTTCAAAATTGAAAAAACGAGCATCGAAATCTACAATTCACCTAAATAGCTCAATTGCTTATTTCGATGCGTAGAAAAATTTCGCGATTTCAATTGATATTTTCAAATTCCCGCATCGAATTCTACAATTGGACTATATAGATCAATTGTAGATTCCGATATACCTCGTATTTCGTACAATTTCATAATTTAAAAAAACGTGCATCGAAATCTACAATTCACCTAAATAGCTCAATAGCATATTTCGATGCGTAGAAAAATTTCGCGATTTCAATTGATATTTTCAATTTCCCGCATCGAATTCTACAATTGGACTATATAGATCAATTGTAGATTCCGATATACCTCGTATTTCGTACAATTTCATAATTTAAAAAAACGTGCATTGAAATCTACAATTCACCTAAATAGCTCAATAGCATATTTCGATGCGTAGAAAAAATTCGCGATTTCAACTGATATTTTCAATTTTCCGCATCGAAATCTACACTTGGACTATATAGATCAATTGCAGATTCCGATACACATTGTATTTCTTACAATTTCAAAATTGAAAAAAAAGAGCATCGAATTCTACAATTCACCTAATTAGCTCAATAGCATATTTCGATGCGTAGAAAAATTTCGCGATTTCAATTGATATTTCCAATTTCCCGCATCGAATTCTACAATTGGACTATATAGATCAATTGTAGATTCCGATATACATCGTATTTCGTACAATTTCATAATTAAAAAAAAACGTGCATTGAAATCTACAATTCACCTAAATAGCTCAATAGCATATTTCGATGCGTAGAAACATTTCGCGATTTCAACTGATATTTTCAATTTTCCGCATCGAAATCTACACTTGGACTATATAGATCAATTGCAGATTCCGATACACATCGTATTTCTTACAATTTCAAAATTGAAAAAAACGTGCATCGAAATCAACAATTCATCTAAATAGCTCAATAGCATATTTCAATGCGTAGAAAAATTTCGCGATTTCAATTGATATTTTCAATTTTCCGCATCGAATTCTACAATTGGACTATATAGATCAATTGTAGATTCCGATAGACCTCGTATTTCGTACGATTTCATAATTTAAAAAAACGTGCATCGAAATCTACAATTCACTTAAATAGCTCAATAGCATATTTCGATGCGTAGAAAAATTTCGCGATTTCAATTGATATTTTCAATTTCCCGCATCGAATTCTACAATTGGACTATATAGATCAATTGTAGATTCCGATATACCTCGTATTTCGTACAATTTCATAATTAAAAAAAACGTGCATTGAAATCTACAATTCACCTAAATAGCTCAATAGCATATTTCGATGCGTAGAAAAATTTCGCGATTTCAACTGATATTTTCAATTTTCCGCATCGAAATCTACACTTGGACTATATAGATCAATTGCAGATTCCGATACACATCGTATTTCTTACAATTTCAAAATTGAAAAAACGAGCATCGAAATCTACAATTCACCTAAATAGCTCAATTGCTTATTTCGATGCGTAGAAAAATTTCGCCATTTCAATTGATATTTTCAAATTCCCGCATCGAATTCTACAATTGGACTATATAGATCAATTGTAGATTCCGATATACCTCGTATTTCGTACAATTTCATAATTTAAAAAAACGTGCATCGAAATCTACGATTCACCTAAATAGCTCAATAGCATATTTCGATGCGTAGAAAAATTTCGCGATTTCAACTGATATTTTCAATTTTCCCGCATCGAAATCTACAATTGGACTATATACATCAATTGTAGATTCCGATATACCTCGTATTTCGTACAATTTCATAATTTAAAAAACGTGCATCGAAATCTACAATTCCACCCTAAATAGCTCAATAGCATATTTCGATGCGTAGAAAAATTTCGCGATTTCAATTGATATTTTCAATTTCCCGCATCGAAATCTACACTTGGACTATATAGATCAATTGCAGATTCCGATACACATCGTATTTCTTACAATTTCATAATTGAAAAAAAACGAGCATCGAAATCTACAATTCACCTAAATAGCTCAATTGCTTATTTCGATGCGTAGAAAGATTTCGCCATTTCATTTGATATTTTCAAATTCCCGCATCGAATTCTACATTGGACTATATAGATCAATTGTAGATTCCGATATACCTCGTATTTCGTACAATTTCATAATTAAAAAAAACGTGCATCGAAATCTACAATTCACCTAAATAGCTCAATATCGATGCGTAGAAAAATTTCGCGATTTCAATTGATATTTTCAATTTCCAGCATCGAATTCTACAATTGGACTATATAGATCAATTGTAGATTCCGATATACCTCGTATTTCGTACAATTTCATAATTAAAAAAAACGTGCATTGAAATCTACAATTCACCTAAATAGCTCAATAGCATATCGATGCGTAGAAAAAATTTCGCGATTTCAACTGATATTTTCAATTTTCCGCATCGAAATCTACACTTGGACTATGTAGATCAATTGCAGATTCCGATACACATCGTATTTCTTACAATTTCAAAATTGAAAAAACGAGCATCGAAATCTACAATTCACCTAAATAGCTCAATAGCATATTTCGATGCGTAGAAAAATTTAGCGATTTCAATTGATATTTTCCCTAATTTCCCGCATCGAATTCTACAATTGGACTATATAGATCAATTGTAGATTCCGATATACCTCGTATTTCGTACAATTTCATAATTTAAAAAAACGTGCATCGAAATCTACAATTCACCTAAATAGCTCAATAGCATATTTCGATGCGTAGAAAAATTTCGCGATTTCAATTGATATTTTCAATTTCCCGCATCGAATTCTACAATTGGACTATATAGATCAATTTGTAGATTCCGATATACCTCGTATTTCGTACAATTTCATAATTTAAAAAAACGTGCATTGAAATTTACAATTCACCTAAATAGCTCAATAGCATATTTCGATGCGTAGAAAAATTCGCGATTTCAACTGATATTTTCAATTTTCCGCATCGAAATCTACACTTGGACTATATAGATCAATTGCAGATTCCGATAAAAATCGTATTTTTACAATTTCAAAATTGAAAAAACGAGCATCGAAATCTACAATTCACCTAAATAGCTCAATTGCTTATTTCGATGCATTGAAACATTTCGCCATTTCAATTGATATTTTCAAATTCCCGCATCGAATTCTACAATTGGACTATATAGATCAATTGTAGATTCCGATATACCTCGTATTTCGTACAATTTCATAATTTAAAAAAACGTGCATCGAAATCTACAATTCACCTAAATAGCTCAATTGCTTATTTCGATGCGTAGAAAAATATCGCCATTTCAATTGATATTTTCAAATTCCCGCATCGAATTCTACAATTGGACTATATAGATCAATTGTAGATTCCGATATACCTCGTATTTCGTACAATTTCATAATTTAAAAAAACGTGCATCGAAATCTACAATTCACCTAAATAGCTCAATAGCATATTTCGATGCGTAGAAAAATTTCGCGATTTCAATTGATATTTTCAATTTCCAGCATCGAATTCTACAATTGGACTATATAGATCAATTGTAGATTCCGATATACCTCGTATTTCGTACAATTTCATAATTTAAAAAAACGTGCATCGAAATCTACAATTCACCTAAATAGCTCAATAGCATATATCGATGCGTAGAAAAATTTCGCGATTTCAACTGATATTTTCAATTTTCCGCATCGAAATCTACACTTGGACTATATAGATCAATTGCAGATTCCGATACACATCGTATTTCTTACAATTTCAAAATTGAAAAAACGAGCATCGAAATCTACAATTCACCTAAATAGCTCAATAGCATATTTCGATGCGTAGAAAAATTTCGCGATTTCAATTGATATTTTCAAATTCCCGCATCGAATTCTACAATTGGACTATATAGATCAATTGTAGATTCCGATATACCTCGTATTTCGTACAATTTCATAATTTAAAAAAACGTGCATCGAAATCTACAATTCACCTAAATAGCTCAATAGCATATTTCGATGCGTAGAAAAATTTCGCGATTTCAATTGATATTTTCAATTTCCCGCATCGAATTCTACAATTGGACTATATAGATCAATTGTAGATTCCGATATACCTCGTATTTCGTACAATTTCATAATTTAAAAAAACGTGCATTGAAATCTACAATTCACCTAAATAGCTCAATAGCATATTTCGATGCGTAGAAAAATTTCGCGATTTCAACTGATATTTTCAATTTTCCGCATCGAAATCTACACTTGGACTATATAGATCAATTGCAGATTCCGATACACATCGTATTTCTTACAATTTCAAAATTGAAAAAACGAGCATCGAAATCTACAATTCACCTAAATAGCTCAATTGCTTATTTCGATGCGTAGAAAAATTTCGCCATTTCAATTGATATTTTCAAATTCCCGCATCGAATTCTACAATTGGACTATATAGATCAATTGTAGATTCCGATATACCTCGTATTTCGTACAATTTCATAATTTAAAAAAACGTGCATCGAAATCTACGATTCACCTAAATAGCTCAATAGCATATTTCGATGCGTAGAAAAATTTCGCGATTTCAACTGATATTTTCAATTTTCCGCATCGAAATCTACAATTGGACTATATACATCAATTGTAGATTCCGATATACCTCGTATTTCGTACAATTTCATAATTTAAAAAACGTGCATCGAAATCTACAATTCACCTAAATAGCTCAATAGCATATTTCGATGCGTAGAAAAATTTCGCGATTTCAATTGATATTTTCAATTTCCCGCATCGAAATCTACACTTGGACTATATAGAACAAATTGCAGATTCCGATACACATCGTATTTCTTACAATTTCATAATTGAAAAAAAAACGAGCATCGAAATCTACAATTCACCTAAATAGCTCAATTGCTTATTTCGATGCGTAGAAAGATTTCGCCATTTCATTTGATATTTTCAAATTCCCGCATCGAATTCTACATTGGACTATATAGATCAATTGTAGATTCCGATATACCTCGTATTTCGTACAATTTCATAATTAAAAAAAACGTGCATCGAAATCTACAATTCACCTAAATAGCTCAATATCGATGCGTAGAAAAATTTCGCGATTTCAATTGATATTTTCAATTTCCAGCATCGAATTCTACAATTGGACTATATAGATCAATTGTAGATTCCGATATACCTCGTATTTCGTACAATTTCATAATTAAAAAAAACGTGCATTGAAATCTACAATTCACCTAAATAGCTCAATAGCATATCGATGCGTAGAAAAATTTCGCGATTTCAACTGATATTTTCAATTTTCCGCATCGAAATCTACACTTGGACTATATAGATCAATTGCAGATTCCGATACACATCGTATTTCTTACAATTTCAAAATTGAAAAAACGAGCATCGAAATCTACAATTCACCTAAATAGCTCAATAGCATATTTCGATGCGTAGAAAAATTTCGCGATTTCAATTGATATTTTCAATTTCCCGCATCGAATTCTACAATTGGACTATATAGATCAATTGTAGATTCCGATATACCTCGTATTTCGTACAATTTCATAATTTAAAAAAACGTGCATCGAAATCTACAATTCACCTAAATAGCTCAATAGCATATTTCGATGCGTAGAAAAATTTCGCGATTTCAATTGATATTTTCAATTTCCCGCATCGAATTCTACAATTGGACTATATAGATCAATTGTAGATTCCTATATACCTCGTATTTCGTACAATTTCATAATTTAAAAAAACGTGCATTGAAATTTACAATTCACCTAAATAGCTCAATAGCATATTTCGATGCGTAGAAAAATTTCGCGATTTCAACTGATATTTTCAATTTTCCGCATCGAAATCTACACTTGGACTATATAGATCAATTGCAGATTCCGATAAACATCGTATTTTTACAATTTCAAAATTGAAAAAACGAGCATCGAAATCTACAATTCACCTAAATAGCTCAATTGCTTATTTCGATGCGTAGAAAAATTTCGCCATTTCAATTGATATTTTCAAATTCCCGCATCGAATTCTACAATTGGACTATATAGATCAATTGTAGATTCCGATATACCTCGTATTTCGTACAATTTCATAATTTAAAAAAACGTGCATCGAAATCTACAATTCACCTAAATAGCTCAATAGCATATTTCGATGCGTAGAAAAATTTCGCGATTTCAATTGATATTTTCAATTTCCAGCATCGAATTCTACAATTGGACTATATAGATCAATTGTAGATTCCGATATACCTCGTATTTCGTACAATTTCATAATTTAAAAAAACGTGCATCGAAATCTACAATTCACCTAAATAGCTCAATAGCATATTTCGATGCGTAGAAAAATTTCGCGATTTCAACTGATATTTTCAATTTTCCGCATCGAAATCTACACTTGGACTATATAGATCAATTGCAGATTCCGATACACATCGTATTTCTTACAATTTCAAAATTGAAAAAACGAGCATCGAAATCTACAATTCACCTAAATAGCTCAATAGCATATTTCGATGCGTAGAAAAATTTCGCGATTTCAATTGATATTTTCAAATTCCCGCATCGAATTCTACAATTGGACTATATAGATCAATTGTAGATTCCGATATACCTCGTATTTCGTACAATTTCATAATTTAAAAAAACGTGCATCGAAATCTACAATTCACCTAAATAGCTCAATAGCATATTTCGATGCGTAGAAAAATTTCGCGATTTCAATTGATATTTTCAATTTCCCGCATCGAATTCTACAATTGGACTATATAGATCAATTGTAGATTCCGATATACCTCGTATTTCGTACAATTTCATAATTTAAAAAAACGTGCATTGAAATCTACAATTCACCTAAATAGCTCAATAGCATATTTCGATGCGTAGAAAAATTTCGCGATTTCAACTGATATTTTCAATTTTCCGCATCGAAATCTACACTTGGACTATATAGATCAATTGCAGATTCCGATACACATTGTATTTCTTACAATTTCAAAATTGAAAAAAAGAGCATCGAATTCTACAATTCACCTAAATAGCTCAATTGCTTATTTCGATGCGTAGAAAAATTTCGCCATTTCAATTTATATTTTCAAATTCCCGCATCGAATTCTACAATTGGACTATATAGATCAATTGTAGATTCCGATATACCTCGTATTTCGTACAATTTCATAATTTAAAAAAACGTGCATCGAAATCTACAATTCACCTAAATAGCTCAATAGCATATTTCGATGCGTAGAAAAATTTCGCGATTTCAATTGATATTTTCAATTTCCCGCATCGAATTCTACAATTGGACTATATAGATCAATTGTAGATTCCGATATACCTCGTATTTCGTACTATTTCATAATTAAAAAAAACGTGCATTGAAATCTACAATTCACCTAAATAGCTCAATAGCATATTTCGATGCGTAGAAAAATTTCGCGATTTCAACTGATATTTTCAATTTTCCGCATCGAAATCTACACTTGGACTATATAGATCAATTGCAGATTCCGATAAACATCGTATTTTTACAATTTCAAAATTGAAAAAACGAGCATCGAAATCTACAATTCACCTAAATAGCTCAATTGCTTATTTCGATGCGTAGAGAAATTTCGCCATTTCAATTGATATTTTCAAATTCCCGCATCGAATTCTACAATTGGACTATATAGATCAATTGTAGATTCCGATATACCTCGTATTTCGTACAATTTCATAATTTAAAAAAACGTGCATCGAAATCTACAATTCACCTAAATAGCTCAATAGCATATTTCGATGCGTAGAAAAATTTCGCGATTTCAATTGATATTTTCAATTTCCAGCATCGAATTCTACAATTGGACTATATAGATCAATTGTAGATTCCGATATACCTCGTATTTCGTACAATTTCATAATTTAAAAAAACGTGCATCGAAATCTACAATTCACCTAAATAGCTCAATAGCATATTTCGATGCGTAGAAAAATTTCGCGATTTCAACTGATATTTTCAATTTTCCGCATCGAAATCTACACTTGGACTATATAGATCAATTGCAGATTCCGATACACATCGTATTTCTTACAATTTCAAAATTGAAAAAACGAGCATCGAAATCTACAATTCACCTAAATAGCTCAATAGCATATTTCGATGCGTAGAAAAATTTCGCGATTTCAATTGATATTTTCAAATTCCCGCATCGAATTCTACAATTGGACTATATAGATCAATTGTAGATTCCGATATACCTCGTATTTCGTACAATTTCATAATTTAAAAAAACGTGCATCGAAATCTACAATTCACCTAAATAGCTCAATAGCATATTTCGATGCGTAGAAAAATTTCGCGATTTCAATTGATATTTTCAATTTCCCGCATCGAATTCTACAATTGGACTATATAGATCAATTGTAGATTCCGATATACCTCGTATTTCGTACAATTTCATAATTTAAAAAAACGTGCATTGAAATCTACAATTCACCTAAATAGCTCAATAGCATATTTCGATGCGTAGAAAAATTTCGCGATTTCAACTGATATTTTCAATTTTCCGCATCGAAATCTACACTTGGACTATATAGATCAATTGCAGATTCCGATACACATTGTATTTCTTACAATTTCAAAATTGAAAAAAAGAGCATCGAATTCTACAATTCACCTAAATAGCTCAATTGCTTATTTCGATGCGTAGAAAAATTTCGCCATTTCAATTTATATTTTCAATTTTCCGCATCGAAATCTACAATTGGACTATATAGATCAATTGTAGATTCCGATATACCTCGTATTTCGTACAATTTCATAATTTAAAAAAACGTGCATCGAAATCTACAATTCACCTAAATAGCTCAATAGCATATTTCGATGCGTAGAAAAATTTCGCGATTTCAATTGATATTTTCAATTTCCCGCATCGAATTCTACAATTGGACTATATAGATCAATTGTAGATTCCGATATACCTCGTATTTCGTACTATTTCATAATTAAAAAAAACGTGCATTGAAATCTACAATTCACCTAAATAGCTCAATAGCATATTTCGATGCGTAGAAAAATTTCGCGATTTCAACTGATATTTTCAATTTTCCACATCGAAATCTACACTTGGACTATATAGATCAATTGCAGATTCCGATACACATCGTATTTCTTACAATTTCAAAATTGAAAAAACGAGCATCGAAATCTACAAATCACCTAATTAGCTCAATAGCATATTTCGATGCGTAGAAACATTTCGCGATTTCAATTGATATTTTCAATTTCCCGCATCGAATTCTACAATTGGACTATATAGATCAATTGTAGATTCCGATATACCTCGTATTTCGTACAATTTCATAATTTAAAAAAACGTGCATCGAAATCTACAATTCACCTAAATAGCTCAATAGCATATTTCGATGCGTAGAAAAATTTCGCGATTTCAATTGATATTTTCAATTTCCCGCATCGAATTCTACAATTTGACTATATAGATCAATTGTAGATTCCGATATACCTCGTATTTCGTACAATTTCATAATTTAAAAAAACGTGCATTGAAATCTACAATTCACCTAAATAGCTCAATAGCATATTTCGATGCGTAGAAAAATTTCGCGATTTCAACTGATATTTTCAATTTTCCGCATCGAAATCTACACTTGGACTATATAGATCAATTGCAGATTCCGATAAACATCGTATTTTTACAATTTCAAAATTGAAAAAACGAGCATCGAAATCTACAATTCACCTAAATAGCTCAATTGCTTATTTCGATGCATTGAAAAATTTCGCCATTTCAATTGATATTTTCAAATTCCCGCATCGAATTCTACAATTGGACTATATAGATCAATTGTAGATTCCGATATACCTCGTATTTCGTACAATTTCATAATTTAAAAAAACGTGCATCGAAATCTACAATTCACCTAAATAGCTCAATAGCATATTTCGATGCGTAGAAAAATTTCGCGATTTCAACTGATATTTTCAATTTTCCACATCGAAATCTACACTTGGACTAGAGGCTACAGATCAATTGCAGATTCCGATACACATCGTATTTCTTACAATTTCAAAATTGAAAAAACGAGCATCGAAATCTACAATTCACCTAAATAGCTCAATAGCATATTTCGATGCGTAGAAAAATTTCGCGATTTCAATTGATATTTTCAATTTCCCGCATCGAATTCTACAATTGGACTATAAAGATCAATTGTAGATTCCGATATACCTCGTATTTCGTACAATTTCATAATTAAAAAAAACGTGCATCGAAATCTACAATTCACCTAAATAGCTCAATAGCATATTTCGATGCGTAGAAAAATTTCGCGATTTCAATTGATATTTTCAATTTCCAGCATCGAATTCTACAATGGGACTATATAGATCAATTGTAGATTCCAATATACCTCATATTTCGTACAATTTCATAATTAAAAAAAAACGTGCATTGAAATCTACAATTCACCTAAATAGCTCAATAGCATATTTCGATGCGTAGTAACATTTCGCGATTTCAATTGATATTTTCAATTTTCCGCATCGAAATCTACACTTGGACTATATAGATCAATTGCAGATTCCGATACACATCGTATTTCTTACAATTTCAAAATTGAAAAAACGAGCATCGAAATCAACAAATCACCTAAATAGCTCAATAGCATATTTCGATGCGTAGAAAAATTTCGCGATTTCAATTGATATTTTAAATTTTCCGCATCGAATTCTACAATTGGACTATAAAGATCAATTGTAGATTCCGATATACATTGTATTTCGTACAATTTCATAATAAAAAAAACGTGCATTGAAATCTACAATTCACCTAAATAGCTCAATAGCATATTTCGATGCGTAGAAAAATTTCGCGATTTCAACTGATATTTTCAATTTTCCGCATCGAAATCTACACTTGGACTATATAGATCAATTGCAGATTCCGATACACATCGTATTTCTTACAATTTCAAAATTGAAAAAACGAGCATCGAAATCTACAATTCACCTAAATAGCTCAATTGCTTATTTCGATGCGTAGAAAAATTTCGCGATTTCAATTGATATTTTCAAATTCCCGCATCGAATTCTACAATTGGACTATATAGATCAATTGTAGATTCCGATATACCTCGTATTTCGTACAATTTCATAATTTAAAAAAACGTGCATCGAAATCTACAATTCACCTAAATAGCTCAATAGCATATTTCGATGCGTAGAAAAATTTCGCAATTTCAATTGATATTTTCAATTTCCCGCATCGAATTCTACAATTGGACTATATAGATCAATTGTAGATTCCGATATACCTCGTATTTCGTACAATTTCATAATTTAAAAAAACGTGCATTGAAATCTACAATTCACCTAAATAGCTCAATAGCATATTTCGATGCGTAGAAAAATTTCGCGATTTCAACTGATATTTTCAATTTTCCGCATCGAAATCTACACTTGGACTATATAGATCAATTGCAGATTCCGATACACATTGTATTTCTTACAATTTCAAAATTGAAAAAAAGAGCATCGAATTCTACAATTCACCTAAATAGCTCAATTGCTTATTTCGATGCGTAGAAAAATTTCGCCATTTCAATTTATATTTTCAAATTCCCGCATCGAATTCTACAATTGGACTATATAGATCAATTGTAGATTCCGATATACCTCGTATTTCGTACAATTTCATAATTTAAAAAAACGTGCATCGAAATCTACAATTCACCTAAATAGCTCAATAGCATATTTCGATGCGTAGAAAAATTTCGCGATTTCAATTGATATTTTCAATTTCCCGCATCGAATTCTACAATTGGACTATATAGATCAATTGTAGATTCCGATATACCTCGTATTTCGTACTATTTCATAATTAAAAAAAACGTGCATTGAAATCTACAATTCACCTAAATAGCTCAATAGCATATTTCGATGCGTAGAAAAATTTCGCGATTTCAACTGATATTTTCAATTTTCCACATCGAAATCTACACTTGGACTATATAGATCAATTGCAGATTCCGATACACATCGTATTTCTTACAATTTCAAAATTGAAAAAACGAGCATCGAAATCTACAAATCACCTAATTAGCTCAATAGCATATTTCGATGCGTAGAAACATTTCGCGATTTCAATTGATATTTTCAATTTCCCGCATCGAATTCTACAATTGGACTATATAGATCAATTGTAGATTCCGATATACCTCGTATTTCGTACAATTTCATAATTTAAAAAAACGTGCATCGAAATCTACAATTCACCTAAATAGCTCAATAGCATATTTCGATGCGTAGAAAAATTTCGCGATTTCAATTGATATTTTCAATTTCCCGCATCGAATTCTACAATTGGACTATATAGATCAATTGTAGATTCCGATATACCTCGTATTTCGTACAATTTCATAATTAAAAAAAACGTGCATTGAAATCTACAATTCACCTAAATAGCTCAATAGCATATTTCGATGCGTAGAAAAATTTCGCGATTTCAACTGATATTTTCAATTTTCCGCATCGAAATCTACACTTGGACTATATAGATCAATTGCAGATTCCGATAAACATCGTATTTTTACAATTTCAAAATTGAAAAAACGAGCATCGAAATCTACAATTCACCTAAATAGCTCAATTGCTTATTTCGATGCATTGAAAAATTTCGCCATTTCAATTGATATTTTCAAATTCCCGCATCGAATTCTACAATTGGACTATATAGATCAATTGTAGATTCCGATATACCTCGTATTTCGTACAATTTCATAATTTAAAAAAACGTGCATCGAAATCTACAATTCACCTAAATAGCTCAATTGCTTATTTCGATGCGTAGAAAAATTTCGCCATTTCAATTGATATTTTCAAATTCCCGCATCGAATTCTACAATTGGACTATATAGATCAATTGTAGATTCCGATATACCTCGTATTTCGTACTATTTCATAATTTAAAAAAACGTGCATTGAAATCTACAATTCACCTAAATAGCTCAATAGCATATTTCGATGCGTAGAAAAATTTCGCGATTTCAACTGATATTTTCAATTTTCCACATCGAAATCTACACTTGGACTAGAGGCTACAGATCAATTGCAGATTCCGATACACATCGTATTTCTTACAATTTCAAAATTGAAAAAACGAGCATCGAAATCTACAATTCACCTAAATAGCTCAATAGCATATTTCGATGCGTAGAAAAATTTCGCGATTTCAATTGATATTTTCAATTTCCCGCATCGAATTCTACAATTGGACTATAAAGATCAATTGTAGATTCCGATATACCTCGTATTTCGTACAATTTCATAATTAAAAAAAACGTGCATCGAAATCTACAATTCACCTAAATAGCTCAATAGCATATTTCGATGCGTAGAAAAATTTCGCGATTTCAATTGATATTTTCAATTTCCAGCATCGAATTCTACAATTGGACTATATAGATCAATTGTAGATTCCAATATACCTCATATTTCGTACAATTTCATAATTTAAAAAAAACGTGCATTGAAATCTACAATTCACCTAAATAGCTCAATAGCATATTTCGATGCGTAGTAACATTTCGCGATTTCAATTGATATTTTCAATTTTCCGCATCGAAATCTACACTTGGACTATATAGATCAATTGCAGATTCCGATACACATCGTATTTCTTACAATTTCAAAATTGAAAAAACGAGCATCGAAATCAACAATTCACCTAAATAGCTCAATAGCATATTTCGATGCGTAGAAAAATTTCGCGATTTCAATTGATATTTTAAATTTTCCGCATCGAATTCTACAATTGGACTATAAAGATCAATTGTAGATTCCGATATACATCGTATTTCGTACAATTTCATAATAAAAAAAAACGTGCATTGAAATCTACAATTCACCTAAATAGCTCAATAGCATATTTCGATGCGTAGAAAAATTTCGCGATTTCAACTGATATTTTCAATTTTCCGCATCGAAATCTACACTTGGACTATATAGATCAATTGCAGATTCCGATACACATCGTATTTCTTACAATTTCAAAATTGAAAAAACGAGCATCGAAATCTACAATTCACCTAAATAGCTCAATTGCTTATTTCGATGCGTAGAAAAATTTCGCGATTTCAATTGATATTTTCAAATTCCCGCATCGAATTCTACAATTGGACTATATAGATCAATTGTAGATTCCGATATACCTCGTATTTCGTACAATTTCATAATTTAAAAAAACGTGCATCGAAATCTACAATTCACCTAAATAGCTCAATAGCATATTTCGATGCGTAGAAAAATTTCGCGATTTCAATTGATATTTTCAATTTCCCGCATCGAATTCTACAATTGGACTATATAGATCAATTGTAGATTCCGATATACCTCGTATTTCGTACAATTTCATAATTTAAAAAAACGTGCATTGAAATCTACAATTCACCTAAATAGCTCAATAGCATATTTCGATGCGTAGAAAAATTTCGCGATTTCAACTGATATTTTCAATTTTCCGCATCGAAATCTACACTTGGACTATATAGATCAATTGCAGATTCCGATACACATTGTATTTCTTACAATTTCAAAATTGAAAAAAAGAGCATCGAATTCTACAATTCACCTAAATAGCTCAATTGCTTATTTCGATGCGTAGAAAAATTTCGCCATTTCAATTTATATTTTCAAATTCCCGCATCGAATTCTACAATTGGACTATATAGATCAATTGTAGATTCCGATATACCTCGTATTTCGTACAATTTCATAATTTAAAAAAACGTGCATCGAAATCTACAATTCACCTAAATAGCTCAATAGCATATTTCGATGCGTAGAAAAATTTCGCGATTTCAATTGATATTTTCAATTTCCCGCATCGAATTCTACAATTGGACTATATAGATCAATTGTAGATTCCGATATACCTCGTATTTCGTACTATTTCATAATTAAAAAAAACGTGCATTGAAATCTACAATTCACCTAAATAGCTCAATAGCATATTTCGATGCGTAGAAAAATTTGCGATTTCAACTGATATTTTCAATTTTCCACATCGAAATCTACACTTGGACTATATAGATCAATTGCAGATTCCGATACACATCGTATTTCTTACAATTTCAAAATTGAAAAAACGAGCATCGAAATCTACAAATCACCTAATTAGCTCAATAGCATATTTCGATGCGTAGAAAAATTTCGCGATTTCAACTGATATTTTCAATTTTCCGCATCGAAATCTACACTTGGACTATATAGATCAATTGCAGATTCCGATACAAATCGTATTTCTTACAATTTCAAAATTGAAAAAACGAGCATCGAAATCTACAATTCACCTAAATAGCTCAATTGCTTATTTCGATGCGTAGAAAAATTTCGCCATTTCAATTGATATTTTCAAATTCCCGCATCGAATTCTACAATTGGACTATATAGATCAATTGTAGATTCCGATATACCTCGTATTTCGTACAATTTCATAATTTAAAAAAACGTGCATCGAAATCTACAATTCACCTAAATAGCTCAATAGCATATTTCGATGCGTAGAAAAATTTCGCGATTTCAATTGATATTTTCAATTTCCAGCATCGAATTCTACAATTGGACTATATAGATCAATTGTAGATTCCGATATACCTCATATTTCGTACAATTTCATAATTAAAAAAAACGTGCATTGAAATCTACAATTCACCTAAATAGCTCAATAGCATATTTCGATGCGTAGAAACATTTCGCGATTTCAACTGATATTTTCAATTTTCCGCATCGAAATCTACACTTGGACTATATAGATCAATTGCAGATTCCGATACACATCGTATTTCTTACAATTTCAAAATTGAAAAAAACGTGCATCGAAATCAACAATTCACCTAAATAGCTCAATAGCATATTTCAATGCGTAGAAAAATTTCGCGATTTCAATTGATATTTTCAATTTTCCGCATCGAATTCTACAATTGGACTATATAGATCAATTGTAGATTCCGATAGACCTCGTATTTCGTACGATTTCATAATTTAAAAAAACGTGCATCGAAATCTACAATTCACCTAAATAGCTCAATAGCATATTTCGATGCGTAGAAAAATTTCGCGATTTCAATTGATATTTTCAATTTCCCGCATCGAATTCTACAATTGGACTATATAGATCAATTGTAGATTCCGATATACCTCGTATTTCGTACAATTTCATAATTAAAAAAAACGTGCATTGAAATCTACAATTCACCTAAATAGCTCAATAGCATATTTCGATGCGTAGAAAAATTTCGCGATTTCAACTGATATTTTCAATTTTCCGCATCGAAATCTACACTTGGACTATATAGATCAATTGCAGATTCCGATACACATCGTATTTCTTACAATTTCAAAATTGAAAAAACGAGCATCGAAATCTACAATTCACCTAAATAGCTCAATTGCTTATTTCGATGCGTAGAAAAATTTCGCCATTTCAATTGATATTTTCAAATTCCCGCATCGAATTCTACAATTGGACTATATAGATCAATTGTAGATTCCGATATACCTCGTATTTCGTACAATTTCATAATTTAAAAAAACGTGCATCGAAATCTACGATTCACCTAAATAGCTCAATAGCATATTTCGATGCGTAGAAAAATTTCGCGATTTCAACTGATATTTTCAATTTTCCGCATCGAAATCTACAATTGGACTATATACATCAATTGTAGATTCCGATATACCTCGTATTTCGTACAATTTCATAATTTAAAAAACGTGCATCGAAATCTACAATTCACCTAAATAGCTCAATAGCATATTTCGATGCGTAGAAAAATTTCGCGATTTCAATTGATATTTTCAATTTCCCGCATCGAAATCTACACTTGGACTATATAGATCAATTGCAGATTCCGATACACATCGTATTTCTTACAATTTCATAATTGAAAAAAAAACGAGCATCGAAATCTACAATTCACCTAAATAGCTCAATTGCTTATTTCGATGCGTAGAAAGATTTCGCCATTTCAATTGATATTTTCAAATTCCCGCATCGAATTCTACATTGGACTATATAGATCAATTGTAGATTCCGATATACCTCGTATTTCGTACAATTTCATAATTAAAAAAAACGTGCATCGAAATCTACAATTCACCTAAATAGCTCAATATCGATGCGTAGAAAAATTTCGCGATTTCAATTGATATTTTCAATTTCCAGCATCGAATTCTACAATTGGACTATATAGATCAATTGTAGATTCCGATATACCTCGTATTTCGTACAATTTCATAATTAAAAAAAACGTGCATTGAAATCTACAATTCACCTAAATAGCTCAATAGCATATCGATGCGTAGAAAAATTTCGCGATTTCAACTGATATTTTCAATTTTCCGCATCGAAATCTACACTTGGACTATATAGATCAATTGCAGATTCCGATACACATCGTATTTCTTACAATTTCAAAATTGAAAAAACGAGCATCGAAATCTACAATTCACCTAAATAGCTCAATAGCATATTTCGATGCGTAGAAAAATTTCGCGATTTCAATTGATATTTTCAATTTCCCGCATCGAATTCTACAATTGGACTATATAGATCAATTGTAGATTCCGATATACCTCGTATTTCGTACAATTTCATAATTTTAAAAAACGTGCATCGAAATCTACAATTCACCTAAATAGCTCAATAGCATATTTCGATGCGTTGAAAAATTTCGCGATTTCAATTGATATTTTCAATTTCCCGCATCGAATTCTACAATTGGACTATATAGATCAATTGTAGATTCCGATATACCTCGTATTTCGTACAATTTCATAATTTAAAAAAACGTGCATTGAAATCTACAATTCACCTAAATAGCTCAATAGCATATTTCGATGCGTAGAAAAATTTCGCGATTTCAACTGATATTTTCAATTTTCCGCATCGAAATCTACACTTGGACTATATAGATCAATTGCAGATTCCGATAAACATCGTATTTTTACAATTTCAAAATTGAAAAAACGAGCATCGAAATCTACAATTCACCTAAATAGCTCAATTGCTTATTTCGATGCATTGAAAAATTTCGCCATTTCAATTGATATTTTCAAATTCCCGCATCGAATTCTACAATTGGACTATATAGATCAATTGTAGATTCCGATATACCTCGTATTTCGTACAATTTCATAATTTAAAAAAACGTGCATCGAAATCTACAATTCACCTAAATAGCTCAATTGCTTATTTCGATGCGTAGAAAAATTTCGCCATTTCAATTGATATTTTCAAATTCCCGCATCGAATTCTACAATTGGACTATATAGATCAATTGTAGATTCCGATATACCTCGTATTTCGTACAATTTCATAATTTAAAAAAACGTGCATCGAAATCTACAATTCACCTAAATAGCTCAATAGCATATTTCGATGCGTAGAAAAATTTCGCGATTTCAATTGATATTTTCAATTTCCAGCATCGAATTCTACAATTGGACTATATAGATCAATGGTAGATTCCGATATACCTCGTATTTCGTACAATTTCATAATTTAAAAAAACGTGCATTGAAATCTACAATTCACCTAAATAGCTCAATAGCATATTTCGATGCGTAGAAAAATTTCGCGATTTCAATTGATATTTTCAATTTCCCGCATCGAAATCTACACTTGGACTATATAGATCAATTGCAGATTCCGATACACATCGTATTTCTTACAATTTCATAATTGAAAAAAAAACGAGCCTTGAAATCTACAATTCACCTAAATAGCTCAATTGCTTATTTCGATGCGTAGAAAGATTTCGCCATTTCAATTGATATTTTGAAATTCCCGCATCGAATTCTACATTGGACTATATAGATCAATTGTAGATTCCGATATACCTCGTATTTCGTACAATTTCATAATTAAAAAAAACGTGCATCGAAATCTACAATTCACCTAAATAGCTCAATATCGATGCGTAGAAAAATTTCGCGATTTCAATTGATATTTTCAATTTCCAGCATCGAATTCTACAATTGGACTATATAGATCAATTGTAGATTCCGATATACCTCGTATTTCGTACAATTTCATAATTAAAAAAAAACGTGCATTGAAATCTACAATTCACCTAAATAGCTCAATAGCATATCGATGCGTAGAAAAATTTCGCGATTTCAACTGATATTTTCAATTTTCCGCATCGAAATCTACACTTGGACTATATAGATCAATTGCAGATTCCGATACACATCGTATTTCTTACAATTTCAAAATTGAAAAAACGAGCATCGAAATCTACAATTCACCTAAATAGCTCAATAGCATATTTCGATGCGTAGAAAAATTTCGCGATTTCAATTGATATTTTCAATTTCCCGCATCGAATTCTACAATTGGACTATATAGATCAATTGTAGATTCCGATATACCTCGTATTTCGTACAATTTCATAATTTAAAAAAACGTGCATCGAAATCTACAATTCACCTAAATAGCTCAATAGCATATTTCGATGCGTAGAAAAATTTCGCGATTTCAATTGATATTTTCAATTTCCCGCATCGAATTCTACAATTGGACTATATAGATCAATTGTAGATTCCGATATACCTCGTATTTCGTACAATTTCATAATTTAAAAAAACGTGCATTGAAATCTACAATTCACCTAAATAGCTCAATAGCATATTTCGATGCGTAGAAAAATTTCGCGATTTCAACTGATATTTTCAATTTTCCGCATCGAAATCTACACTTGGACTATATAGATCAATTGCAGATTCCGATAAACATCGTATTTTTACAATTTCAAAATTGAAAAAACGAGCATCGAAATCTACAATTCACCTAAATAGCTCAATTGCTTATTTCGATGCATTGAAAAATTTCGCCATTTCAATTGATATTTTCAAATTCCCGCATCGAATTCTACAATTGGACTATATAGATCAATTGTAGATTCCGATATACCTCGTATTTCGTACAATTTCATAATTTATAAAAACGTGCATCGAAATCTACAATTCACCTAAATAGCTCAATTGCTTATTTCGATGCGTAGAAAAATTTCGCCATTTCAATTGATATTTTCAAATTCCCGCATCGAATTCTACAATTGGACTATATAGATCAATTGTAGATTCCGATATACCTCGTATTTCGTACAATTTCATAATTTAAAAAAACGTGCATCGAAATCTACAATTCACCTAAATAGCTCAATAGCATATTTCGATGCGTAGAAAAATTTCGCGATTTCAATTGATATTTTCAATTTCCAGCATCGAATTCTACAATTGGACTATATAGATCAATTGTAGATTCCGATATACCTCGTATTTCGTACAATTTCATAATTTAAAAAAACGTGCATTGAAATCTACAATTCACCTAAATAGCTCAATAGCATATTTCGATGCGTAGAAACATTTCGCGATTTCAACTGATATTTTCAATTTCCCGCATCGAATTCTACAATTGGACTATATAGATCAATTGTAGATTCCGATATACCTCGTATTTCGTACAATTTCATAATTTAAAAAAACGTGCATCGAAATCTACAATTCACCTAAATAGCTCAATAGCATATTTCGATGCGTAGAATAATTTCGCGATTTCAACTGATATTTTCAATTTTCCGCATCGAAATCTACACTTGGACTATATAGATCAATTGCAGATTCCGATACACATCGTATTTCTTACAATTTCAAAATTGAAAAAACGAGCATCGAAATCTACAATTCACCTAAATAGCTCAATAGCATATTTCGATGCGTAGAAAAATTTCGCGATTTCAATTGATATTTTCAATTTCCCGCATCGAATTCTACAATTGGACTACATAGATCAATTGTAGATTCCGATATACCTCGTATTTCGTACAATTTCATAATTTAAAAAAACGTGTATTGAAATCTACAATTCACCTAAATAGCTCAATAGCATATTTCGATGCGTAGAAAAATTTCGCGATTTCAACTGATATTTTCAATTTTCCGCATCGAAATCTAAACTTGGACTATATAGATCAATTGCAGATTCCGATACACATCGTATTTCTTACAATTTCATAATTGAAAAAAAAACGAGCATCGAAATCTACAATTCACCTAAATAGCTCAATTGCTTATTTCGATGCGTAGAAAGATTTCGCCATTTCAATTGATATTTTGAAATTCCCGCATCGAATTCTACATTGGACTATATAGATCAATTGTAGATTCCGATATACCTCGTATTTCGTACAATTTCATAATTAAAAAAAACGTGCATCGAAATCTACAATTCACCTAAATAGCTCAATATCGATGCGTAGAAAAATTTCGCGATTTCAATTGATATTTTCAATTTCCAGCATCGAATTCTACAATTGGACTATATAGATCAATTGTAGATTCCGATATACCTCGTATTTCGTACAATTTCATAATTAAAAAAAACGTGCATTGAAATCTACAATTCACCTAAATAGCTCAATAGCATATCGATGCGTAGAAAAATTTCGCGATTTCAACTGATATTTTCAATTTTCCGCATCGAAATCTACACTTGGACTATATAGATCAATTGCAGATTCCGATACACATCGTATTTCTTACAATTTCAAAATTGAAAAAACGAGCATCGAAATCTACAATTCACCTAAATAGCTCAATAGCATATTTCGATGCGTAGAAAAATTTCGCGATTTCAATTGATATTTTCAATTTCTCGCATCGAATTCTACAATTGGACTATATAGATCAATTGTAGATTCCGATATACCTCGTATTTCGTACAATTTCATAATTTAAAAAAACGTGCATCGAAATCTACAATTCACCTAAATAGCTCAATAGCATATTTCGATGCGTAGAAAAATTTCGCGATTTCAATTGATATTTTCAATTTCCCGCATCGAATTCTACAATTGGACTATATAGATCAATTGTAGATTCCGATATACCTCGTATTTCGTACAATTTCATAATTTAAAAAAACGTGCATTGAAATCTACAATTCACCTAAATAGCTCAATAGCATATTTCGATGCGTAGAAAAATTTCGCGATTTCAACTGATATTTTCAATTTTCCGCATCGAAATCTACACTTGGACTATATAGATCAATTGCAGATTCCGATAAACATCGTATTTTTACAATTTCAAAATTGAAAAAACGAGCATCGAAATCTACAATTCACCTAAATAGCTCAATTGCTTATTTCGATGCATTGAAAAATTTCGCCATTTCAATTGATATTTTCAAATTCCCGCATCGAATTCTACAATTGGACTATATAGATCAATTGTAGATTCCGATATACCTCGTATTTCGTACAATTTCATAATTTAAAAAAACGTGCATCGAAATCTACAATTCACCTAAATAGCTCAATTGCTTATTTCGATGCGTAGAAAAATTTCGCCATTTCAATTGATATTTTCAAATTCCCGCATCGAATTCTACAATTGGACTATATAGATCAATTGTAGATTCCGATATACCTCGTATTTCGTACAATTTCATAATTTAAAAAAACGTGCATCGAAATCTACAATTCACCTAAATAGCTCAATAGCATATTTCGATGCGTAGAAAAATTTCGCGATTTCAATTGATATTTTCAATTTCCAGCATCGAATTCTACAATTGGACTATATAGATCAATTGTAGATTCCGATATACCTCGTATTTCGTACAATTTCATAATTTAAAAAAACGTGCATTGAAATCTACAATTCACCTAAATAGCTCAATAGCATATTTCGATGCGTAGAAACATTTCGCGATTTCAACTGATATTTTCAATTTCCCGCATCGAATTCTACAATTGGACTATATAGATCAATTGTAGATTCCGATATACCTCGTATTTCGTACAATTTCATAATTTAAAAAAACGTGCATCGAAATCTACAATTCACCTAAATAGCTCAATAGCATATTTCGATGCGTAGAAAAATTTCGCGATTTCAACTGATATTTTCAATTTTCCGCATCGAAATCTACACTTGGACTATATAGATCAATTGCAGATTCCGATACACATCGTATTTCTTACAATTTCAAAATTGAAAAAACGAGCATCGAAATCTACAATTCACCTAAATAGCTCAATAGCATATTTCGATGCGTAGAAAAATTTCGCGATTTCAATTGATATTTTCAATTTCCCGCATCGAATTCTACAATTGGACTACATAGATCAATTGTAGATTCCGATATACCTCGTATTTCGTACAATTTCATAATTTAAAAAAACGTGCATCGAAATCTACAATTCACCTAAATAGCTCAATAGCATATTTCGATGCGTAGAAAAATCTCGCGATTTCAATTGATATTTTCAATTTCCAGCATCGAATTCTACAATTGGACTATATAGATCAATTGTAGATTCCGATATACCTCATATTTCGTACAATTTCATAATTAAAAAAAACGTGCATTGAAATCTACAATTCACCTAAATAGCTCAATAGCATATTTCGATGCGTAGTAACATTTCGCGATTTCAATTGATATTTTCAATTTTCCGCATCGAAATCTACACTTGGACTATATAGATCAATTGCAGATTCCGATACACATCGTATTTCTTACAATTTCAAAATTGAAAAAACGAGCATCGAAATGAACAATTCACCTAAATAGCTCAATAGCATATTTCGATGCGTAGAAAAATTTCGCGATTTCAATTGATATTTTAAATTTTCCGCATCGAATTCTACAATTGGACTATAAAGATCAATTGTAGATTCCGATATACATCGTATTTCGTACAATTTCATAATAAAAAAAAAACGTGCATTGAAATCTACAATTCACCTAAATAGCTCAATAGCATATTTCGATGCGTAGAAAAATTTCGCGATTTCAACTGATATTTTCAATTTTCCGCATCGAAATCTACACTTGGACTATATAGATCAATTGCAGATTCCGATACACATCGTATTTCTTACAATTTCAAAATTGAAAAAACGAGCATCGAAATCTACAATTCACCTAAATAGCTCAATTGCTTATTTCGATGCGTAGAAAAATTTCGCGATTTCAATTGATATTTTCAAATTCCCGCATCGAATTCTACAATTGGACTATATAGATCAATTGTAGATTCCGATATACCTCGTATTTCGTACAATTTCATAATTTAAAAATACGTGCATCGAAATCTACAATTCACCTAAATAGCTCAATAGCATATTTCGATGCGTAGAAAAATTTCGCGATTTCAATTGATATTTTCAATTTCCCGCATCGAATTCTACAATTGGACTATATAGATCAATTGTAGATTCCGATATACCTCGTATTTCGTACAATTTCATAATTTAAAAAAACGTGCATTGAAATCTACAATTCACCTAAATAGCTCAATAGCATATTTCGATGCGTAGAAAAATTTCGCGATTTCAACTGATATTTTCAATTTTCCGCATCGAAATCTACACTTGGACTATATAGATCAATTGCAGATTCCGATATACCTCGTATTTCGTACTATTTCATAATAAAAAAAAACGTGCATTGAAATCTACAATTCACCTAAATAGCTCAATAGCATATTTCGATGCGTAGAAAAATTTCGCGATTTCAACTGATATTTTCAATTTTCCACATCGAAATCTACACTTGGACTATATAGATCAATTGCAGATTCCGATACACATCGTATTTCTTACAATTTCAAAATTGAAAAAACGAGCATCGAAATCTACAAATCACCTAATTAGCTCAATAGCATATTTCGATGCGTAGAAAAATTTCGCGATTTCAATTGATATTTCCAATTTCCCGCATCGAATTCTACAATTGGACTATATAGATCAATTGTAGATTCCGATATACATCGTATTTCGTACAATTTCATAATTTAAAAAAAAACGTGCATTGAAATCTACAATTCACCTAAATAGCTCAATAATATATTTCGATGCGTAGAAAAATTTCGCGATTTCAACTGATATTTTCAATTTTCCGCATCGAAATCTACACTTGGACTATATAGATCAATTGCAGATTCCGATACACATCGTATTTCTTACAATTTCAAACTTGAAAAAACGAGCATCGAAATCTACAATTCACCTAAATAGCTCAATTGCTTATTTCGATGCGTAGAAAAATTTCGCCATTTCAATTGATATTTTCAAATTCCCGCATCGAATTCTACAATTGGACTATATAGATCAATTGTAGATTCCGATATACCTCGTATTTCGTACAATTTCATAATTTAAAAAAACGTGCATCGAAATCTACAATTCACCTAAATAGCTCAATAGCATATTTCGATGCGTAGAAAAATTTCGCGATTTCAATTGATATTTTCAATTTCCAGCATCGAATTCTACAATTGGACTATATAGATCAATTGTAGATTCCGATATACCTCATATTTCGTACAATTTCATAATTAAAAAAAACGTGCATTGAAATCTACAATTCACCTAAATAGCTCAATAGCATATTTCGATGCGTAGAAACATTTCGCGATTTCAACTGATATTTTCAATTTTCCGCATCTAAATCTACACTTGGACTATATAGATCAATTGCAGATTCCGATACACATCGTATTTCTTACAATTTCAAAATTGAAAAAAACGTGCATCGAAATCAAAAATTCACCTAAATAGCTCAATAGCATATTTCAATGCGTAGAAAAATTTCGCGATTTCAATTGATATTTTCAATTTTCCGCATCGAATTCTACAATTGGACTATATAGATCAATTGTAGATTCCGATATACCTCGTATTTCGTACTATTTCATAATTAAAAAAAACGTGCATTGAAATCTACAATTCACCTAAATAGCTCAATAGCATATTTCGATGCGTAGAAAAATTTCGCGATTTCAACTGATATTTTCAATTTTCCACATCGAAATCTACACTTGGACTATACAGATCAATTGCAGATTCCGATACACATCGTATTTCTTACAATTTCAAAATTGAAAAAACGAGCATCGAAATCTACAAATCACCTAATTAGCTCAATAGCATATTTCGATGCGTAGAAAAATTTCGCGATTTCAATTGATATTTTCAATTTCCCGCATCGAATTCTACAATTGGACTATATAGATCAATTGTAGATTCCGATATACATCGTATTTCGTACAATTTCATAATTTAAAAAAAACGTGCATTGAAATCTACAATTCACCTAAATAGCTCAATAGCATATTTCGATGCGTAGAACAATTTCGCGATTTCAACTGATATTTTCAATTTTCCGCATCGAAATCTACACTTGGACTATATAGATCAATTGCAGATTCCGATACACATCGTATTTCTTACAATTTCAAAATTGAAAAAACGAGCATCGAAATCTACAATTCACCTAAATAGCTCAATTGGTTATTTCGATGCGTAGAAAAATTTCGCCATTTCAATTGATATTTTCAAATTCCCGCATCGAATTCTACAATTGGACTATATAGATCAATTGTAGATTCCGATATACCTCGTATTTCGTACAATTTCATAATTTAAAAAAACGTGCATCGAAATCTACAATTCACCTAAATAGCTCAATAGCATATTTCGATGCGTAGGAAAATTTCGCGATTTCAATTGATATTTTCAATTTCCCGCATCGAATTCTACAATTGGACTATATAGATCAATTGTAGATTCCGATATACCTCGTATTTCGTACAATTTCATAATTTAAAAAAACGTGCATTGAAATCTACAATTCACCTAAATAGCTAAATAGCATATTTCGATGCGTAGAAAAATTTCGCGATTTCAACTGATATTTTCAATTTTCCGCATCGAAATCTACACTTGGACTATATAGATCAATTGCAGATTCCGATACACATCGTATTTTTACAATTTCAAAATTGAAAAAACGAGCATCGAAATCTACAATTCACCTAAATAGCTCAATTGCTTATTTCGATGCGTAGAAAAATTTCGCCATTTCAATTGATGTTTTCAAATTCCCGCATCGAATTCTACAATTGGACTATATAGATCAATTGTAGATTCCGATATACCTCGTATTTCGTACAATTTCATAATTAAAAAAAACGTGCATCGAAATCTACGATTCACCTAAATAGCTCAATAGCATATTTCGATGCGTAGAAATATTTCGCGATTTCAACTGATATTTTCAATTTTCCGCATCGTAATCTACAATTGGACTATATAGATCAATTGTAGATTCCGATATACCTCGTATTTCGTACAATTTCATAATTTAAAAAACGTGCATCGAAATCTAAATTCACCTAAATAGCTCAATAGCATATTTCGATGCGTAGAAAAATTTCGCGATTTCAACTGATATTTTCAATTTTCCGCATCGAAATCTACACTTGGACTATATACATTGAACCCTTTCAAAGAAGCATATGAGACTCAGATTCGGGGCGTAACAGGTCATATTCGTAAGTTGCTGTCAGGGCGCTTCATTAACTTGCAGGGTAACATATAACAAAATAACATGCAGGAGAGAGAGTGAAGACAGGGTTAAAACAACTGAATTTAATAACAAATCACCATATTTACATATAAACAATTAACAACAAAAACTCCCAACTGACTCCCGCTTAATAAAAATGCCAAAAACTTAGGCGATATCTCTGGAGAGATCAATTACCAGGACCAAGTGTCCTTAAATAAAGATACAAAAAAAATGACCATATAAGTGCGTACGCCGTTCTACATGCACCACGATGTGTACTTTGAATGCGTGATTCGTTATCATCCAGAATGACCCTTCAGACAACGATTCCGCATTTCCTAGAGCTAGACCGACACAAGGGAACACAACTACAATACTTAAGTTAAATCGACACTTCCTAAATCTACTATAAACAAACACAAAATTTCCGGGTGAAATTGGACTTAGATTGCCGTAGCAACATTTACTGCCTAAAAACTTAGGACTTCTCACACAAATCAACACAAGTACATTAACACGTGACCAATAGAAAAATACTCAAATGACCGCTGTCAAAATTTACAAATACTCTACCACTACACCACACGGGTGTGACAAACAAAATTACATGAAATCGAGTCATCAACAAAGCAATAGGCAAACAGCCAACATTTACGTTAATCACAATATTCTTATCCATACAAGGTACAACAATCCGTTACACACATGGCGAACTCCCCAATTAATTATGGCTTAAAAATTAGCCATCACAATGAACAGGTTTGCTACATGAAAGCTTACAGGGTTCAGTCGGACAAAAAGGACTGCCTATCAAAATAAGTCACAGGCAAAACGGGCGGTTTGTGGAACTCTGCATGTCTGTCAACCCACGTGTCAATAACCTCGACCTCCCAGAACATGGGGTCGAACCTCGAAGAAATGTGCCCCAAAAGCACAATAATACGTGTGTGTCAGAAAAACAATATGGACAAGAATCAGCAGTCTCCCAAGAGCACTCTGTCTTTCCATCTAAAAAATACAACAGCAGCAAAAAATATATAAGAGCGGTAGGACAACTACCCCCTCCTCACGTAGAATCAACACACACAAGACACATCAACACACACTGAATCACACGTATGGGTTTTGACAGACCCTGAAATAAAAGACACAAATAATATCCACATGCTGGCGCCATCGTTCTATGCCGTGACTAGTCACCTGAAAAGGACTCAAGATAAATCTATCAAATTAGAACGAAGGTGTTCTACAATTACTTTTAAGTTGGTGCACTCGGCTACCCTAACATGAATAATAACCTGTTCAGCAAAATGTTTTACAATCATTTCCTCCCATTCCTATTTTAAAAATATTAACGTTAATAAAGCACCATTTATCGAATGTAACGGGTTCCGCAATTGCAAGGATAAAAATCACGCACGCACGCCGCGTACATTACACATGACTCAAGAAAAATAATAAAATATCAACAAACACTTTGGCCACGCGCCAACGGACATTTAAACATATAGTGTCGGTACAAGAAAACAGCTAATAAACAAGAAAGAAAAACATGACTATTTACAAAGTTCCCCGGCCAAATCTAACTACATAATTGAAATAATCCAATTTTTAGTACATCACCGCTTCTGCATGTAGGACTAAGGACATCCTCCTCAACCCATTGCCCTATGGACAATTTAGCACTCCATAGTAGTCGTCTGCGTTGATTTCTTGAAGCTCGTCCCAACTTCAAACCACGTGCCGATCATCTTGGTCTCGACTCCTTGGCAGAAAAGTTCAATGTTAAATATTTGCCTATCTATAATCGCTTGCAGGCTACTCAGTTCACCCACAATTGTCCTACTGCGATTAATAGCGAAGACTGGCCCTAATTATATCGCACATACGCACTATAAAAACACATACAATACACACAATTTATACATAAAATATACATCTCGAGTCCGCGCCACTGGCTCGTTAACAAGTTCAAAATCCTGGCTGCACTCGCAGTCGCTATCTCGTCCGGTATTTCCGTCCCGTCTTGGACTTCGGTTCTGGTAAGCGCTAATGAGGGTGATACGATACTTCCCCCTTAAAGTTGAACTCGTCGTCTTTAAAAGAATGTTACAGTTTATCACGCGCTGGCGTGAAATATTTAGATCACACAACTTAGTTGATTTTAGAACAAAATGTATTATAGCTTATAAAATTCGGTACTGCCAACGCTGCGACTTTAGCTCCCCAGAGCTCAGAAAATAAAATTAGCTTCACTGATTTTAGAGCGTAAAAATCACATTTCGAACTGGCGTGGAGTACACCTCTGAAGGCTCCACACAATAAGACTTAGATAAATTCGAGCGTCAAAATCACACCTCAAACTGGCGTGGAGTATGCCTCTGAAGGCTCCACAGGATAAGTACTCAGATAGGCGTCAGGCCAGACTATTTATGAGAAACTGACAAGGGCGGCGGAGTGGGGCGGAGTCGGATAAAAACTTCCAGAGTTTTTGTCTGACTAAGATGGGGCTAGTGTCATTCTTCTCCAAATAAATCCAACGTCTCAAATTACTCGAGCGGAGATTAATCCGTTCGGCGGTTCCTTAGATACACACTTCCGCGCGCTTTTTACTACTGACGCCGTCCACCTCGTGGTCACGGCTTGGTCTCTTGCGATTGGCTGATTCAATCGTATGTTCGTTGAGAGGACCTCGTGATTCTTCCTTTATGTCTCCAATTTTGGTACAGTAGTTGCACAATTTGGCCTTGAACTCGACTAATTCTGGCCGTCCCCAGGAATAGCTACCAACTCAGCTTCTGTTGCAACCATTACGAAATGCTGGCCTCCCTAATATCCAAGTCGACTTCCTTATGTGCTGCCTGGGCCGTAGTAATATTAATAATAAATATGAATACTTATTTATCGAAGATCAATAAGGGTTCAAGATCAATTGCAGATTCCGATATACATCGTATTTCGTACAATTTCATAATTTAAAAAAAAACGTGCATTGAAATCTACAATTCACCTAAATAGCTCAATAGCATATTTCGATGCGTTGAAAAATTTCGCGATTTCAACTGATATTTTCAATTTTCCGCATCGAAATCTACACTTGGACTATATAGATCAATTGCAGATTCCGATACACATCGTATTTCTTACAATTTCAAACTTGAAAAAACGAGCATCGAAATCTACAATTCACCTAAATAGCTCAATTGCTTATTTCGATGCGTAGAAAAATTTCGCCATTTCAATTGATATTTTCAAATTCCCGCATCGAATTCTACAATTGGACTATATAGATCAATTGTAGATTCCGATATACCTCGTATTTCGTACAATTTCATAATTTAAAAAAACGTGCATCGAAATCTACAATTCACCTAAATAGCTCAATAGCATATTTCGATGCGTAGAAAAATTTCGCGATTTCAATTGATATTTTCAATTTCCAGCATCGAATTCTACAATTGGACTATATAGATCAATTGTAGATTCCGATATACCTCATATTTCGTACAATTTCATAATTAAAAAAAACGTGCATTGAAATCTACAATTCACCTAAATAGCTCAATAGCATATTTCGATGCGTAGAAACATTTCGCGATTTCAACTGATATTTTCAATTTTCCGCATCGAAATCTACACTTGGACTATATAGATCAATTGCAGATTCCGATACACATCGTATTTCTTACAATTTCAAAATTGAAAAAAACGTGCATCGAAATCAAAAATTCACCTAAATAGCTCAATAGCATATTTCAATGCGTAGAAAAATTTCGCGATTTCAATTGATATTTTCAATTTTCCGCATCGAATTCTACAATTGGACTATATAGATCAATTGTAGATTCCGATATACCTCGTATTTCGTACTATTTCATAATTTAAAAAAACGTGCATTGAAATCTACAATTCACCTAAATAGCTCAATAGCATATTTCGATGCGTAGAAAAATTTCGCGATTTCAACTGATATTTTCAATTTTCCACATCGAAATCTACACTTGGACTATACAGATCAATTGCAGATTCCGATACACATCGTATTTCTTACAATTTCAAAATTGAAAAAACGAGCATCGAAATCTACAAATCACCTAATTAGCTCAATAGCATATTTCGATGCGTAGAAAAATTTCGCGATTTCAATTGATATTTTCAATTTCCCGCATCGAATTCTACAATTGGACTATATAGATCAATTGTAGATTCCGATATACATCGTATTTCGTACAATTTCATAATTAAAAAAAAACGTGCATTGAAATCTACAATTCACCTAAATAGCTCAATAGCATATTTCGATGCGTAGAACAATTTCGCGATTTCAACTGATATTTTCAATTTTCCGCATCGAAATCTACACTTGGACTATATAGATCAATTGCAGATTCCGATACACATCGTATTTCTTACAATTTCAAAATTGAAAAAACGAGCATCGAAATCTACAATTCACCTAAATAGCTCAATTGGTTATTTCGATGCGTAGAAAAATTTCGCCATTTCAATTGATATTTTCAAATTCCCGCATCGAATTCTACAATTGGACTATATAGATCAATTGTAGATTCCGATATACCTCGTATTTCGTACAATTTCATAATTTAAAAAAACGTGCATCGAAATCTACAATTCACCTAAATAGCTCAATAGCATATTTCGATGCGTAGGAAAATTTCGCGATTTCAATTGATATTTTCAATTTCCCGCATCGAATTCTACAATTGGACTATATAGATCAATTGTAGATTCCGATATACCTCGTATTTCGTACAATTTCATAATTTAAAAAAACGTGCATTGAAATCTACAATTCACCTAAATAGCTCAATAGCATATTTCGATGCGTAGAAAAATTTCGCGATTTCAACTGATATTTTCAATTTTCCGCATCGAAATCTACACTTGGACTATATAGATCAATTGCAGATTCCGATACACATCGTATTTTTACAATTTCAAAATTGAAAAAACGAGCATCGAAATCTACAATTCACCTAAATAGCTCAATTGCTTATTTCGATGCGTAGAAAAATTTCGCCATTTCAATTGATGGTTTCAAATTCCCGCATCGAATTCTACAATTGGACTATATAGATCAATTGTAGATTCCGATATACCTCGTATTTCGTACAATTTCATAATTAAAAAAAACGTGCATCGAAATCTACGATTCACCTAAATAGCTCAATAGCATATTTCGATGCGTAGAAAAATTTCGCGATTTCAACTGATATTTTCAATTTTCCGCATCGTAATCTACAATTGGACTATATAGATCAATTGTAGATTCCGATATACCTCGTATTTCGTACAATTTCATAATTTAAAAAACGTGCATCGAAATCTAAAATTCACCTAAATAGCTCAATAGCATATTTCGATGCGTAGAAAAATTTCGCGATTTCAACTGATATTTTCAATTTTCCGCATCGAAATCTACACTTGGACTATATACATTGAACCCTTGCAAAGAAGCATATGAGACTCAGATTCGGGGCGTAACAGGTCATATTCGTAAGTTGCTGTCAGGGCGCTTCATTAACTTGCAGGGTAACATATAACAAAATAACATGCAGGAGAGAGAGTGAAGACAGGGTTAAAACAACTGAATTTAATAACAAATCACCATATTTACATATAAACAATTAACAACAAAAACTCCCAACTGACTCCCGCTTAATAAAAATGCCAAAAACTTAGGCGATATCTCTGGAGAGATCAATTACCTGGACCAAGTGTCCTTAAATAAAGATACAAAAAAAATGACCATATAAGTGCGTACGCCGTTCTACATGCACCACGATGTGTACTTTGAATGCGTGATTCGTTATCATCCAGAATGACCCTTCAGACAACGATTCCGCATTTCCTAGAGCTAGACCGACACAAGGGAACACAACTACAATACTTAAGTTAAATCGACACTTCCTAAATCTACTATAAACAAACACAAAATTTCCGGGTGAAATTGGACTTAGATTGCCGTAGCAACATTTACTGCCTAAAAACTTAGGACTTCTCACACAAATCAACACAAGTACATTAACACGTGACCAATAGAAAAATACTCAAATGACCGCTGTCAAAATTTACAAATACTCTACCACTACACCACACGGGTGTGACAAACAAAATTACATGAAATCGAGTCATCAACAAAGCAATAGGCAAACAGCCAACATTTACGTTAATCACAATATTCTTATCCATACAAGGTACAACAATCCGTTACACACATGGCGAACTCCCCAATTAATTATGGCTTAAAAATTAGCCATCACAATGAACAGGTTTGCTACATGAAAGCTTACAGGGTTCAGTCGGACAAAAAGGACTGCCTATCAAAATAAGTCACAGGCAAAACGGGCGGTTTGTGGAACTCTGCATGTCTGTAAACCCACGTGTCAATAACCTCGACCTCCCAGAACATGGGGTCGAACCTCGAAGAAATGTGCCCCAAAAGCACAATAATACGTGTGTGTCAGAAAAACAATATGGACAAGAATCAGCAGTCTCCCAAGAGCACTCTGTCTTTCCATCTAAAAAATACAACAGCAGCAAAAAATATATAAGAGCGGTAGGACAACTACCCCCTCCTCACGTAGAATCAACACACACAAGACACATCAACACACACTGAATCACACGTATGGGTTTTGACAGACCCTGAAATAAAAGACACAAATAATATCCACATGCTGGCGCCATCGTTCTATGCCGTGACTAGTCACCTGAAAAGGACTCAAGATAAATCTATCAAATTAGAACGAAGGTGTTCTACAATTACTTTTAAGTTGGTGCACTCGGCTACCCTAACATGAATAATAACCTGTTCAGCAAAATGTTTTACAATCATTTCCTCCCATTCCTATTTTAAAAATATTAACGTTAATAAAGCACCATTTATCGAATGTAACGGGTTCCGCAATTGCAAGGATAAAAATCACGCACGCACGCCGCGTACATTACACATGACTCAAGAAAAATAATAAAATATCAACAAACACTTTGGCCACGCGCCAACGGACATTTAAACATATAGTGTCGGTACAAGAAAACAGCTAATAAACAAGAAAGAAAAACATGACTATTTACAAAGTTCCCCGGCCAAATCTAACTACATAATTGAAATAATCCAATTTTTAGTACATCACCGCTTCTGCATGTAGGACTAAGGACATCCTCCTCAACCCATTGCCCTATGGACAATTTAGCACTCCATAGTAGTCGTCTGCGTTGATTTCTTGAAGCTCGTCCCAACTTCAAACCACGTGCCGATCATCTTGGTCTCGACTCCTTGGCAGAAAAGTTCAATGTTAAATATTTGCCTATCTATAATCGCTTGCAGGCTACTCAGTTCACCCACAATTGTCCTACTGCGATTAATAGCGAAGACTGGCCCTAATTATATCGCACATACGCACTATAAAAACACATACAATACACACAATTTATACATAAAATATACATCTCGAGTCCGCGCCACTGGCTCGTTAACAAGTTCAAAATCCTGGCTGCACTCGCAGTCGCTATCTCGTCCGGTATTTCCGTCCCGTCTTGGACTTCGGTTCTGGTAAGCGCTAATGAGGGTGATACGATACTTCCCCCTTAAAGTTGAACTCGTCGTCTTTAAAAGAATGTTACAGTTTATCACGCGCTGGCGTGAAATATTTAGATCACACAACTTAGTTGATTTTAGAACAAAATGTATTATAGCTTATAAAATTCGGTACTGCCAACGCTGCGACTTTAGCTCCCCAGAGCTCAGAAAATAAAATTAGCTTCACTGATTTTAGAGCGTAAAAATCACATTTCGAACTGGCGTGGAGTACACCTCTGAAGGCTCCACACAATAAGACTTAGATAAATTCGAGCGTCAAAATCACACCTCAAACTGGCGTGGAGTATGCCTCTGAAGGCTCCACAGGATAAGTACTCAGATAGGCGTCAGGCCAGACTATTTATGAGAAACTGACAAGGGCGGCGGAGTGGGGCGGAGTCGGATAAAAACTTCCAGAGTTTTTGTCTGACTAAGATGGGGCTAGTGTCATTCTTCTCCAAATAAATCCAACGTCTCAAATTACTCGAGCGGAGATTAATCCGTTCGGCGGTTCCTTAGATACACACTTCCGCGCGCTTTTTACTACTGACGCCGTCCACCTCGTGGTCACGGCTTGGTCTCTTGCGATTGGCTGATTCAATCGTATGTTCGTTGAGAGGACCTCGTGATTCTTCCTTTATGTCTCCAATTTTGGTACAGTAGTTGCACAATTTGGCCTTGAACTCGACTAATTCTGGCCGTCCCCAGGAATAGCTACCAACTCAGCTTCTGTTGCAACCATTACGAAATGCTGGCCTCCCTAATATCCAAGTCGACTTCCTTATGTGCTGCCTGGGCCGTAGTAATAATAATAATAAATATGAATACTTATTTATCGAAGATCAATAAGGGTTCAAGATCAATTGCAGATTCCGATACACATCGTATTTCTTACAATTTCATAATTGAAAAAAAACGAGCATCGAAATCTACAATTCACCTAAATAGCTCAATTGCTTATTTCGATGCGTAGAAAAATTTCGCCATTTCAATTGATATTTTCAATTTCCCGCATCAAATTCTACAATTGGACTATATAGATCAATTGTAGATTCCGATATACCTCGTATTTCGTGCAATTTCATAATTAAAAAAAACGTGCATCGAAATCTACAATTCACCTATATAGCTCAATAGCATATTTCGATGCGTAGAAAAATTTCGCGATTTCAATGGATATTTTCAATTTCCCGCATCGAATTCTACAATTGGACTATATAGATCAATTGTAGATTCCGATATACCTCGTATTTCGTACAATTTCATAATTTAAAAAAACGTGCATCGAAATCTACAATTCACCTAAATAGCTCAATAGCATATTTCGATGCGTAGAAAAATTTCGCGATTTCATCTGATATTTTCAATTTTCCGCATCGAAATCTACACTTGGACTATATAGATCAATTGCAGATTCCGATACACATCGTATTTTTACAATTTCAAAATTGAAAAAACGAGCATCGAAATCTACAATTCACCTAAATAGCTCAATAGCATATTTCGATACGTAGAAAAATTTCGCGATTTCAATTGATATTTTCAATTTCCCGCATCGAATTCTACAATTGGACTACATAGATCAATTGTAGATTCCGATATACCTCGTATTTCGTACAATTTCATAATTTAAAAAAACGTGCATTGACATCTACAATTCACCTAAATAGCTCAATAGCATATTTCGATGCGTAGAAAAATTTCGCGATTTCATCTGATATTTTCAATTTTCCGCATCGAAATCTACACTTGGACTATATAGATCAATTGCAGATTCCGATACACATCGTATTTCTTACAATTTCAAAATTGAAAAAACGAGCATCGAAATCTACAATTCACCTAAATAGCTCAATTGCTTATTTCGATGCGTAGAAAAATTTTGCCATTTCAATTGATATTTTCAAATTCCCGCATCGAATTCTACAATTGGACTATATAGATCAATTGTAGATTCCGATATACCTCGTATTTCGTACAATTTCATAATTAAAAAAAACGTGCATCGAAATCTACAATTCACCTAAATAGCTCAATAGCATATTTCGATGCGTAGGAAAATTTCGCGATTTCAATTGATATTTTCAATTTCCCGCATCGAATTCTACAATTGGACTATATAGATCAATTGTAGATTTCGATATACATCGTATTCCGTACAATTTCATAATAAAAAAAAACGTGCATTGAAATCTACAATTCACCTAAATAGCTCAATAGCATATTTCGATGCGTAGAAAAATTTCGCGATTTCAACTGATATTTTCAATTTTCCGCATCGAAATCTACACTTGGACTATATAGATCAATTGCAGATTCCGATACACATCGTATTTTTACAATTTCAAAATTGAAAAAACGAGCATCGAAATCTACAATTCACCTAAATAGCTCAATTGCTTATTTCGATGCGTAGAAAAATTTCGCCATTTCAATTGATATTTTCAAATACCCGCATCGAATTCTACAATTGGACTATATAGATCAATTGTAGATTCCGATATACCTCGTATTTCGTACAATTTCATAATTTAAAAAAACGTGCATCGAACTCTACGATTCACCTAAATAGCTCAATAGCATATTTCGATGCGTAGAAAAAATTCGCGATATCAACTGATATTTTCAATTTTCCGCATCGTAATCTACAATTGGACTATATAGATCAATTGTAGATTCCGATATACCTCGTATTTCGTACAATTTCATAATTTAAAAAACGTGCATCGAAATCTACAATTCACCTAAATAGCTCAATAGCATATTTCGATGCGTAGAAAAATTTCGCGATTTCAACTGATATTTTCAATTTTCCGCATTGAAATCTACACTTGGACTGTATAGATCAATTGCAGATTCCGATACACATCGTATTTCTTACAATTTCAAAATTGAAAAAACTAGCATCGAAATCTACAATTCACCTAAATAGCTCAATTGCTTATTTCGATGCGTAGAAAAATTTCGCCATTTCAATTGATATTTTCAATTTCCCGCATCGAATTCTACAATTGGACTATATAGATCAATTGTAGATTCCGATATACCTCGTATTTCGTGCAATTTCATAATTAAAAAAAACGTGCATCGAAATCTACAATTCACCTATATAGCTCAATAGCATATTTCGATGCGTAGAAAAATTTCGCGATTTCAATTGATATTTTCAATTTCCCGCATCGAATTCTACAATTGGACTATATAGATCAATTGTAGATTCCGATATACCTCGTATTTCGTACAATTTCATAATTTAAAAAAACGTGCATCGAAATCTAAAATTCACCTAAATAGCTCAATAGCATATTTCGATGCGTAGAAAAATTTCGCGATTTCATCTGATATTTTCAATTTTCCGCATCGAAATCTACACTTGGACTATATAGATCAATTGCAGATTCCGATACACATCGTATTTCTTACAATTTCAAAATTGAAAAAACGAGCATCGAAATCTACAATTCACCTAAATAGCTCAATAGCATATTTCGATGCGTAGAAAAATTTCGCGATTTCAATTGATATTTTCAATTTCCCGCATCGAATTCTACAATTGGACTACATAGATCAATTGTAGATTCCGATATACCTCGTATTACGTAAAATTTCATAATTAAAAAAAACGTGCATTGACATCTACAATTCACCTAAATAGCTCAATAGCATATTTCGATGCGTAGAAAAATTTCGCGATTTCATCTGATATTTTCAATTTTCCGCATCGAAATCTACACTTGGACTATATAGATCAATTACAGATTCCGATACACATCGTATTTCTTACAATTTCAAAATTGATAAAACGAGCATCAAAATCTACAATTCACCTAAATAGCTCAATTGCTTATTTCGATGTGTAGAAAAATTTCGCCATTTCAATTGATATTTTCAATTTCCCGCATCGAATTCTACAATTGGACTATATAGATCAATTGTAGATTCCGATATACCTCGTATTTCGTACGATTTCATAATTTAAAAAAACGTGCATCGAAATCTACAATTCACCTAAATAGCTCAATAGCATATTTCGATGCGTAGAAAAATTTCGCGATTTCAACTGATATTTTCAATTTTCCGCATCGAAATCTACACTTGGACTGTATAGATCAATTGCAGATTCCGATACACATCGTATTTCTTACAATTTCAAAATTGAAAAAACTAGCATCGAAATCTACAATTCACCTAAATAGCTCAATTGCTTATTTCGATGCGTAGAAAAATTTCGCCATTTCAATTGATATTTTCAATTTCCCGCATCGAATTCTACAATTGGACTATATAGATCAATTGTAGATTCCGATATACCTCGTATTTCGTGCAATTTCATAATTAGAAAAAACGAGCATCGAAATCTACAATTCACCTAAATAGCTCAATTGCTTATTTCGATGCGTAGAAAAATTTTGCCATTTCAATTGATATTTTCAAATTCCCGCATCGAATTCTACAATTGGACTATATAGATCAATTGTAGATTCCGATATACCTCGTATTTCGTACAATTTCATAATTTAAAAAAACGTGCATCGAAATCTACAATTCACCTAAATAGCTCAATAGCATATTTCGATGCGTAGGAAAATTTCGCGATTTCAATTGATATTTTCAATTTCCCGCATCGAATTCTACAATTGGACTATATAGATCAATTGTAGATTTCGATATACCTCGTATTCCGTACAATTTCATAATTAAAAAAAACGTGCATTGAAATCTACAATTCACCTAAATAGCTCAATAGCATATTTCGATGCGTAGAAAAATTTCGCGATTTCAACTGATATTTTCAATTTTCCGCATCGAAATCTACACTTGGACTATATAGATCAATTGCAGATTCCGATACACATCGTATTTTTACAATTTCAAAATTGAAAAAACGAGCATCGAAATCTAAAATTCACCTAAATAGCTCAATTGCTTATTTCGATGCGTAGAAAAATTTCGCCATTTCAATTGATATTTTCAAATTCCCGCATCGAATTCTACAATTGGACTATATAGATCAATTGTAGATTCCGATATACCTCGTATTTCGTACAATTTCATAATTAAAAAAACGTGCATCGAACTCTACGATTCACCTAAATAGCTCAATAGCATATTTCGATGCGTAGAAAAAATTCGCGATATCAACTGATATTTTCAATTTTCCGCATCGTAATCTACAATTGGACTATATAGATCAATTGTAGATTCCGATATACCTCGTATTTCGTACAATTTCATAATTTAAAAAACGTGCATCGAAATCTACAATTCACCTAAATAGCTCAATAGCATATTTCGATGCGTAGAAAAATTTCGCGATTTCAACTGATATTTTCAATTTTCCGCATCGAAATCTACACTTGGACTGTAGAGATCAATTGCAGATTCCGATACACATCGTATTTCTTACAATTTCAAAATTGAAAAAACTAGCATCGAAATCTACAATTCACCTAAATAGCTCAATTGCTTATTTCGATGCGTAGAAAAATTTCGCCATTTCAATTGATATTTTCAATTTCCCGCATCGAATTCTACAATTGGACTATATAGATCAATTGTAGATTCCGATATACCTCGTATTTCGTGCAATTTCATAATTAAAAAAAAACGTGCATCGAAATCTACAATTCACCTATATAGCTCAATAGCATATTTCGATGCGTAGAAAAATTTCGCGAATTCAATTGATATTTTCAATTTCCCGCATCGAATTCTACAATTGGACTATATAGATCAATTGTAGATTCCGATATACCTCGTATTTCGTACAATTTCATAATTTAAAAAAACGTGCATCGAAATCTACAATTCACCTAAATAGCTCAATAGCATATTTCGATGCGTAGAAAAATTTCGCGATTTCATCTGATATTTTCAATTTTTCGCATCGAAATCTACACTTGGACTATATGGATCAATTGCAGATTCCGATACACAAAGTATTTCTTACAATTTCAAAATTGAAAAAACGAGCATCGAAATCTACAATTCACCTAAATAGCTCAATAGCATATTTCGATGCGTAGAAAAATTTCGCGATTTCAATTGATATTTTCAATTTCCCGCATCGAATTCTACAATTGGACTACATAGATCAATTGTAGATTCCGATATACCTCGTATTTCGTAAAATTTCATAATAAAAAAAAACGTGCATTGACATCTACAATTCACCTAAATAGCTCAATAGCATATTTCGATGCGTAGAAAAATTTCGCGATTTCATCTGATATTTTCAATTTTCCGCATCGAAATCTACACTTGGACTATATAGATCAATTACAGATTCCGATACACATCGTATTTCTTACAATTTCAAAATTGATAAAACGAGCATCGAAATCTACAATTCACCTAAATAGCTCAATTGCTTATTTCGATGCGTAGAAAAATTTCGCCATTTCAATTGATATTTTCAATTTCCCGCATCGAATTCTACAATTGGACTATATAGATCAATTGCAGATTCCGATACACATCGTATTTCTTACAATTTCACAATTCAAAAAACGAGCATCGAAATCTACAATTCACCTAAATAGCTCAATTGCTTATTTCGATGCGTAGAAAAATTTCGCCATTTCAATTGATATTTTCAATTTCCCGCATCGAATTCTACAATTGGACTATATAGATCAATTGTAGATTCCGATATACCTCGTATTTCGTACAATTTCATAATTTAAAAAAACGTGCATCGAAATCTACGATTCACCTAAATAGCTCAATAGCATATTTCGATGCGTAGAAAAATTTCGCGATTTCAATTGATATTTTCAATTTCCCGCATCGAATTCTACAATTGACTATATAGATCAATTGTAGATTCCGATATACCTCGTATTTCGTACAATTTCATAATTAAAAAAACGTGCATCGAAATCTACAATTCACCTAAATAGCTCAATAGCATATTTCGATGCGTAGAAAAATTTCGCGATTTCATCTGATATTTTCAATTTTCCGCATCGAAATCTATACTTGGACTATATAGATCAATTGCAGATTCCGATCCACATCGTATTTCTTACAATTTCATAATTTAAAAAAACGTGCATTGACATCTACAATTCACCTAAATAGCTCAATAGCATAATTCGATGCGTTGAAAAATTTCGCGATTTCATCTGATATTTTCAATTTTCCGCATCGAAATCTACACTTGGACTATATAGATCAATTGCAGATTCCGATACACATCGTATTTCTTACAATTTCAAAATTGAAAAAACGAGCATCGAAATCTACAATTCACCTAAATAGCTCAATTGCTTATTTCGATGTGTAGAAAAATTTCGCCATTTCAATTGATATTTTCAATTTCCCGCATCGAATTCTACAATTGGACTATATAGATCAATTGTAGATTCCGATATACCTCGTATTTCGTACGATTTCATAATTTAAAAAAACCTGCATCGAAATCTACAATTCACCTAAATAGCTCAATAGCATATTTCGATGCGTAGAAAAATTTCGCGATTTCAATTGATATTTTCAATTTCCCGCATCGAATTCTACAATTGGACTATATAGATCAATTGTAGATTCCGATATACCTCGTATTTCGTACAATATCATAATTTAAAAAAACGTGCATTGAAATCTACAATTCACCTAAATAGCTCAATAGCATATTTCGATGCGTAGAAAAATTTCGCGATTTCTACTGATATTTTCAATTTTCCACATCGAAATCTACACTTGGACTATATAGATCAATTGCAGATTCCGATACACATCGTATTTCTTACAATTTCAAAATTGAAAAAACGAGCATCGAAATCTACAATTCACCTAAATAGCTCAATTGCTTATTTCGATGCGTAGAAAAATTTCGCCATTTCAATTGATATTTTCAAATTCCCGCATCGAATTCTACAATTGGACTATATAGATCAATTGTAGATTCCGATATACCTCGTATTTCGTACAATTTCATAATTAAAAAAAACGTGCATCGAAATCTACGATTCACCTAAATAGCTCAATAGCATATTTCGATGCGTAGTAAAATTTCGCGATTTCAACTGATATTTTCAATTTTCCTCATCGAAATCTACAATTGGACTATATAGATCAATTGTAGATTCCGATATACCTCGTATTTCGTACAATTTCATAATTTAAAAAACGTGCATCGAAATCTACAATTCACCTAAATAGCTCAATAGCATATTTCGATGCGTAGAAAAATTTCGCGATTTCAATTGATATTTTCAATTTCCCGCATCGAAATCTACACTTGGACTATATAGATCAATTGCAGATTCCGATACACATCGTATTTCTTACAATTTCATAATTGAAAAAAAAACGAGCATCGAAATCTACAATTCACCTAAATAGCTCAATTGCTTATTTCGATGCGTAGAAAAATTTCGCCATTTCAATTGATATTTTCAAATTCCCGCATCGAATTCTACATTGGACTATATAGATCAATTGTAGATTCCGATATACCTCGTATTTCGTACAATTTCATAATTTAAAAAAACGTGCATCGAAATCTACAATTCACCTAAATAGCTCAATAGCATATTTCGATGCGTAGAAAAAATTCGCGATTTCAATTGATATTTTCAATTTCCCGCATCGAATTCTACAATTGGACTATATAGATCAATTGTAGATTCCGATATACCTCGTATTTCGTACAATTTCATAATTTAAAAAAACGTGCATTGAAATCTACAATTCACCTAAATAGCTCAATAGCATATTTCGATGCGTAGAAAAATTTCGCGATTTCAACTGATATTTTCAATTTTCCGCATCGAAATCTACACTTGGACTATATAGATCAATTGCAGATTCCGATACACATCGTATTTTTACAATTTCAAAATTGAAAAAACGAGCATCGAAATCTACAATTCACCTAAATAACTCAATTGCTTATTTCGATGCATAGAAAAATTTCGCCATTTCAATTGATATTTTCAAATTCCCGCATCGAATTCTACAATTGGACTATATAGATCAATTGTAGATTCCGATATACCTCGTATTTCGTACAATTTCATAATTAAAAAAACGTGCATCGAACTCTACGATTCACCTAAATAGCTCAATAGCATATTTCGATGCGTAGAAAAAATTCGCGATATCAACTGATATTTTCAATTTTCCGCATCGTAATCTACAATTGGACTATATAGATCAATTGTAGATTCCGATATACCTCGTATTTCGTACAATTTCATAATTTAAAAAACGTGCATCGAAATCTACAATTCACCTAAATAGCTCAATAGCATATTTCGATGCGTAGAAAAATTTCGCGATTTCAACTGATATTTTCAATTTTCCGCATCGAAATCTACACTTGGACTGTAGAGATCAATTGCAGATTCCGATACACATCGTATTTCTTACAATTTCAAAATTGAAAAAACTAGCATCGAAATCTACAATTCACCTAAATAGCTCAATTGCTTATTTCGATGCGTAGAAAAATTTCGCCATTTCAATTGATATTTTCAATTTCCCGCATCGAATTCTACAATTGGACTATATAGATCAATTGTAGATTCCGATATACCTCGTATTTCGTGCAATTTCATAATTAAAAAAAAACGTGCATCGAAATCTACAATTCACCTATATAGCTCAATAGCATATTTCGATGCGTAGAAAAATTTCGCGAATTCAATTGATATTTTCAATTTCCCGCATCGAATTCTACAATTGGACTATATAGATCAATTGTAGATTCCGATATACCTCGTATTTCGTACAATTTCATAATTTAAAAAAACGTGCATCGAAATCTACAATTCACCTAAATAGCTCAATAGCATATTTCGATGCGTAGAAAAATTTCGCGATTTCATCTGATATTTTCAATTTTTCGCATCGAAATCTACACTTGGACTATATGGATCAATTGCAGATTCCGATACACAAAGTATTTCTTACAATTTCAAAATTGAAAAAACGAGCATCGAAATCTACAATTCACCTAAATAGCTCAATAGCATATTTCGATGCGTAGAAAAATTTCGCGATTTCAATTGATATTTTCAATTTCCCGCATCGAATTCTACAATTGGACTACATAGATCAATTGTAGATTCCGATATACCTCGTATTTCGTAAAATTTCATAATAAAAAAAAACGTGCATTGACATCTACAATTCACCTAAATAGCTCAATAGCATATTTCGATGCGTAGAAAAATTTCGCGATTTCATCTGATATTTTCAATTTTCCGCATCGAAATCTACACTTGGACTATATAGATCAATTACAGATTCCGATACACATCGTATTTCTTACAATTTCAAAATTGATAAAACGAGCATCGAAATCTACAATTCACCTAAATAGCTCAATTGCTTATTTCGATGCGTAGAAAAATTTCGCCATTTCAATTGATATTTTCAATTTCCCGCATCGAATTCTACAATTGGACTATATAGATCAATTGCAGATTCCGATACACATCGTATTTCTTACAATTTCACAATTCAAAAAACGAGCATCGAAATCTACAATTCACCTAAATAGCTCAATTGCTTATTTCGATGCGTAGAAAAATTTCGCCATTTCAATTGATATTTTCAATTTCCCGCATCGAATTCTACAATTGGACTATATAGATCAATTGTAGATTCCGATATACCTCGTATTTCGTACAATTTCATAATTTAAAAAAACGTGCATCGAAATCTACGATTCACCTAAATAGCTCAATAGCATATTTCGATGCGTAGAAAAATTTCGCGATTTCAATTGATATTTTCAATTTCCCGCATCGAATTCTACAATTGACTATATAGATCAATTGTAGATTCCGATATACCTCGTATTTCGTACAATTTCATAATTAAAAAAACGTGCATCGAAATCTACAATTCACCTAAATAGCTCAATAGCATATTTCGATGCGTAGAAAAATTTCGCGATTTCATCTGATATTTTCAATTTTCCGCATCGAAATCTATACTTGGACTATATAGATCAATTGCAGATTCCGATCCACATCGTATTTCTTACAATTTCATAATTTAAAAAAACGTGCATTGACATCTACAATTCACCTAAATAGCTCAATAGCATAATTCGATGCGTTGAAAAATTTCGCGATTTCATCTGATATTTTCAATTTTCCGCATCGAAATCTACACTTGGACTATATAGATCAATTGCAGATTCCGATACACATCGTATTTCTTACAATTTCAAAATTGAAAAAACGAGCATCGAAATCTACAATTCACCTAAATAGCTCAATTGCTTATTTCGATGTGTAGAAAAATTTCGCCATTTCAATTGATATTTTCAATTTCCCGCATCGAATTCTACAATTGGACTATATAGATCAATTGTAGATTCCGATATACCTCGTATTTCGTACGATTTCATAATTTAAAAAAACCTGCATCGAAATCTACAATTCACCTAAATAGCTCAATAGCATATTTCGATGCGTAGAAAAATTTCGCGATTTCAATTGATATTTTCAATTTCCCGCATCGAATTCTACAATTGGACTATATAGATCAATTGTAGATTCCGATATACCTCGTATTTCGTACAATATCATAATTTAAAAAAACGTGCATTGAAATCTACAATTCACCTAAATAGCTCAATAGCATATTTCGATGCGTAGAAAAATTTCGCGATTTCTACTGATATTTTCAATTTTCCACATCGAAATCTACACTTGGACTATATAGATCAATTGCAGATTCCGATACACATCGTATTTCTTACAATTTCAAAATTGAAAAAACGAGCATCGAAATCTACAATTCACCTAAATAGCTCAATTGCTTATTTCGATGCGTAGAAAAATTTCGCCATTTCAATTGATATTTTCAAATTCCCGCATCGAATTCTACAATTGGACTATATAGATCAATTGTAGATTCCGATATACCTCGTATTTCGTACAATTTCATAATTAAAAAAAACGTGCATCGAAATCTACGATTCACCTAAATAGCTCAATAGCATATTTCGATGCGTAGTAAAATTTCGCGATTTCAACTGATATTTTCAATTTTCCTCATCGAAATCTACAATTGGACTATATAGATCAATTGTAGATTCCGATATACCTCGTATTTCGTACAATTTCATAATTTAAAAAACGTGCATCGAAATCTACAATTCACCTAAATAGCTCAATAGCATATTTCGATGCGTAGAAAAATTTCGCGATTTCAATTGATATTTTCAATTTCCCGCATCGAAATCTACACTTGGACTATATAGATCAATTGCAGATTCCGATACACATCGTATTTCTTACAATTTCATAATTGAAAAAAAACGAGCATCGAAATCTACAATTCACCTAAATAGCTCAATTGCTTATTTCGATGCGTAGAAAAATTTCGCCATTTCAATTGATATTTTCAAATTCCCGCATCGAATTCTACATTGGACTATATAGATCAATTGTAGATTCCGATATACCTCGTATTTCGTACAATTTCATAATTTAAAAAAACGTGCATCGAAATCTACAATTCACCTAAATAGCTCAATAGCATATTTCGATGCGTAGAAAAATTTCGCGATTTCAATTGATATTTTCAATTTCCCGCATCGAATTCTACAATTGGACTATATAGATCAATTGTAGATTCCGATATACCTCGTATTTCGTACAATTTCATAATTTAAAAAAACGTGCATTGAAATCTACAATTCACCTAAATAGCTCAATAGCATATTTCGATGCGTAGAAAAATTTCGCGATTTCAACTGATATTTTCAATTTTCCGCATCGAAATCTACACTTGGACTATATAGATCAATTGCAGATTCCGATACACATCGTATTTTTACAATTTCAAAATTGAAAAAACGAGCATCGAAATCTACAATTCACCTAAATAACTCAATTGCTTATTTCGATGCATAGAAAAATTTCGCCATTTCAATTGATATTTTCAAATTCCCGCATCGAATTCTACAATTGGACTATATAGATCAATTGTAGATTCCGATATACCTCGTATTTCGTACAATTTCATAATTTAAAAAACGTGCATCGAAATCTACAACTCACCTAAATAGCTCGTAGCATATTTCGATGCGTAGAAAAATTCCGCGATTTCAATTGATATTTTCAATTTCCCGCATCGAAATCTACACTTGGACTATATAGATCAATTGCAGATTCCGATACACATCGTATTTCTTACAATTTCAAAATTGAAAAAAAACGAGCATCGAAATCTACAATTCACCTAAATAGCTCAATTGCTTATTTCGATGCGTAGAAAAATTTCGCCATTTCAATTGATATTTTCAATTTCCCGCATCGAATTCTACAATTGGACTATATAGATCAATTGTAGATTCCGATATACCTCGTATTTCGTACAATTTCATAATTTAAAAAAAACGTGCATCGAAATCTACAATTCACCTAAATAGCTCAATAGCATATTTCGATGCGTAGAAAAATTTCGCGATTTCTATTGATATTTTCAATTTCCCGCATCGAATTCTACAATTGGACTATATAGATCAATTGTAGATTCCGATATACCTCGTATTTCGTACAATTTCATAATTTAAAAAACGTGCATCGAAATCTACAATTCACCTAAATAGCTCAATAGCATATTTCGATGCGTAGAAAAATTTCGTGATTTCATCTGATATTTTCAATTTTCCGCATCGAAATCTATACTTGGACTATATAGATCAATTGCAGATTCCGATACACATCGTATTTCTTACAATTTCATAATTTAAAAAAACGTGCATTGACATCTACAATTCACCTAAATAGCTCAATAGCATATTTCGATGCGTAGAAAAATTTCGCGATTTCATCTGATATTTTCAATTTTCCGCACCGAAATCTACACTTGGACTATATAGATCAATTGCAGATTCCGATACACATCGTATTTCTTACAATTTCAAAATTGAAAAAACGAGCATCGAAATCTACAATTCACCTAAATAGCTCAATTGCTTATTTCGATGTGTAGAAAAATTTCGCCATTTCAATTGATATTTTCAATTTCCCGCATCGAATTCTACAATTGGACTATATAGATCAATTGTAGATTCCGATATACCTCGTATTTCGTACGATTTCATAATTTAAAAAAACGTGCATCGAAATCTACAATTCACCTAAATAGCTCAATAGCATATTTCGATGCGTAGAAAAAATTCGCGATTTCAATTGATATTTTCAATTTCCCGCATCGAATTCTACAATTGGACTATATAGATCAATTGTAGATTCCGATATACCTCGTATTTCGTACAATTTCATAATTTAAAAAAACGTGCATTGAAATCTACAATTCACCTAAATAGCTCAATAGCATATTTCGATGCGTAGAAAAATTTCGCGATTTCAACTGATATTTTCAATTTTCCGCATCGAAATCTACACTTGGACTATATAGATCAATTGCAGATTCCGATACACATCGTATTTCTTACAATTTCAAAATTGAAAAAACGAGCATCGAAATCTACAATTCACCTAAATAGCTCAATTGCTTATTTCGATGCGTAGAAAAATTTCGCCATTTCAATTGATATTTTCAAATTCCCGCATCGAATTCTACAATTGGACTATATAGATCAATTGTAGATTCCGATATACCTCGTATTTCTAACAATTTCATAATTGAAAAAACGAGCATCGAAATCTACAATTCACCTAAATAGCTCAATAGGATATTTCGATGCGTAGAAAAATTTCGCGATTTCAATTGATATTTTCAATTTCCCGCATCGAATTCTACAATTGGACTACATAGATCAATTGTAGATTCCGATATACCTCGTATTTCGTACAATTTCATAATTTAAAAAAACGTGCATTGAAATCTACAATTCACCTAAATAGCTCAATAGCATATTTCGATGCGTAGAAAAATTTCGCGATTTCAACTGATATTTTCAATTTTCCGCATCGAAATCTACACTTGGACTATATAGATCAATTGCAGATTCCGATACACATCGTATTTTTACAATTTCAAAATTGAAAAAACGAGCATCGAAATCTACAATTCACCTAAATAGCTCAATTGCTTATTTCGATGCATAGAAAAATTTCGCCATTTCAATTGATATTTTCAAATTCCCGCATCGAATTCTACAATTGGACTATATAGATCAATTGTAGATTCCGATATACCTCGTATTTCGTACAATTTCATAATAAAAAAAACGTGCATCGAAATCTACGATTCACCTAAATAGCTCAATGGCGTATTTCGATGCGTAGAAAAATTTCGCGATTTCAACTGATATTTTCAATTTTCCGCATCGAAATCTACAATTGGACTATATAGATCAATTGTAGATTCCGATATACCTCGTATTTCGTACAATTTCATAATTTAAAAAACGTGCATCGAAATCTACAACTCACCTAAATAGCTCAATAGCATATTTCGATGCGTAGAAAAATTTCGCGATTTCAATTGATATTTTCAATTTCCCGCATCGAAATCTACACTTGGACTATATAGATCAATTGCAGATTCCGATACACATCGTATTTCTTACAATTTCACAATTGAAAAAAACGAGCATCGAAACCTACAATTCACCTAAATAGCTCAATTGCTTATTTCGATCCGTAGAAAAATTTCGCCATTTCAATTGATATTTTCACTTTCCCACATCGAATTCTACAATTGGACTATATAGATCAATTGTAGATTCCGATATACCTCGTATTTCGTACAATTTCATAATTTAAAAAAACGTGCATCGAAATCTACAATTCACCTAAATAGCTCAATAGCATATTTCGATGCGTAGAAAAATTTCGCGATTTCAATTGATATTTTCAATTTCCCGCATCGAATTCTACAATTGGACTATATAGATCAATTGTAGATTCCGATATACCTCGTATTTCGTACAATTTCATAATTAAAAAAACGTGCATCGAAATCTACAATTCACCTAAATAGCTCAATAGCATATTTCGATGCGTAGAAAAATTTCGTGATTTCATCTGATATTTTCAATTTTCCGCATCGAAATCTATACTTGGACTATATAGATCAATTGCAGATTCCGATACACATCGTATTTCTTACAATTTCAAAATTGAAAAAAACGAGCATCGAAATCTAAAATTCACCTAAATAGCTCAATAGCATATTTTGATGCGTAGAATAATTTCGCGATTTCAATTGATATTTTCAATTTCCCGCATCGAATTCTATAATTGGACTACATAGATCAATTGTAGATTCCGATATACCTCGTATTTCGTACAATTTCATAATTAAAAAAAACGTGCATTGAAATCTACAATTCACCTAAATAGCTCAATAGCATATTTCGATGCGTAGAAAAATTTCGCGATTTCAACTGATATTTTCAATTTTCTGCATCGAAATCTACACTTGGACTATATAGATCAATTGCAGATTCCGATACACATCGTATTTCTTACAATTTCAAAATTGAAATAACGAGCATCGAAATCTACAATTCACCTAAATAGCTCAATTGCTTATTTCGATGTGTAGAAAAATTTCGCCATTTCAATTGATATTTTCAATTTCCCGCATCGAATTCTACAATTGGACTATATAGTGAACCCATATGCTATAGGGTCCAAGGAGTGCGAATCCATGCATTTGAGGAAGAAATCAAAGAAACGTACAGTTTCTAATGTAACTTAAAGAAAGATCCAGCTAGGAGGCTAGTATAAGGTTGTGCAACCAGCGAGGACCAGGTGTTCGAGAGGATGATATCATCCCTCTTGACATTCTGAAGGGAGCGAGTCACGAGTATTAATAACCGAGTGGAAATTTCCCAGGATTAGACAAGGAGTCCTGAATCGGAATTCAAGCTGACGTTGCTGGAAAATGACAACACCGCTTATGCGCCAGAAGAGGAATAATTAAATTTAACCCATTTACAAGTATAATAATGAGTAAACAAGTACAGTACAGTGAATCATTTTGAATGAGAGATTTTTCAGTAAAGAGAAACCATTTAATAATTGCGCAGGAAAAAACTGCCAACGCAAGACGACGTCATGGGGGAATTACCGATGCCTGTGTGGAGGGGAGAAAGCAAAAGAAATGCAACACCCACACAATTGAGGACGAGAAATTAATTAATATCTCCGAATTGCATGATCGATTCTTAGGGGCACTGAGATTATTTGACATTGAGAAGACGAGTTTTCGGAATGTATAAATTTTATATTTGTGGCACCATTATTTTAGAAGTTGACCACAGAAAAGGCTAGAGTCTTATTTTTTTTGTAGTGAAATAGTATAAAGCTTCGGGCTTCACCAAGCCAATCATGCAGTTATTCTGACAACCCGAGAGGGTGTTACTACGCACGCAGTTCAAACGGCCTGAGGGCACGTCACTAAGCTACATCAAACACCGAATGCAGTTCGACAGTCCGTGAGGGGCATAACTCTGCGTCACATCGAAGACAGGTACTAGTACTCCTTGAGGGGAGAAACGCTGTGTTACACCGCAGAAGTAATATCCGATAGCCACAGGCGTCGCAGTATTAACGACTTGCTTGCCTCCATAAGGAGTGGTCAGGAAGAAATTTAAAGTATCGCCGTATTGAAAGAGTAGGAAAATCCTAGTTACAGGATTTAGGCCCGACTATATACAAGTTATAGTGAAAGTTCGTAAGATATAGTCAGAGCAGGCCGCGAACGTCGGACTTAAAGGCGATAGGTCGTTAAATAGATGAACGAATATCTAATATCGTACGGAAGTACCGTACCAGAAAGATAAACTGTTATTTAAATTAAAGAACCCAAAAAGGGAAGAACAGAATAAGGTTCGGAACGTACATCAGAAACGTAGGAGTGCTAGAATCGATCAAATAAAGAAAATAGGAGACTATAAACATTATCTCCAGAAAGCAGGCGAACTATTCTAAAAGTACTAGACTCGAGAAGTACTAGCTGCTATAAACTAAAGCTATAGGTCATTGAGGAGACCTCGATCCGAATAGACTTTTGCTAGGATCGATAAACAGATCTACAAAGGAGCCGTTCAAGCTAGATAAATAGCCGGTCATCCAGGATAGGAGTAGAAGAATTTGGATTCCAGGGAACAGTAGATGTTTCGAGACTTTCGTATTCTGCAGGATAGGAAGCCGACATCGAATAAATTTCACCCTTGGAAACGGGAATTTAAGAAGGTCACGTGTGATAGGCTCAGAAATACGGCCTCGTGATCAAGAATTGTGAAGTGTAAAATTTATCAAGATTGTGTGTTAAATTAATATTTTTAGTGTTTATTATGTGTTCAAAAGGGACACATCAGTGTATAAAAATGTCGTCAATGTTAAGTGTGTTAAATATATGTCAAGAAGTGTTTATACATAAGATGAATTCCTATAATATGGAGTAAAAAGTTCAAAGTGGGCCCAAAAATGAAGCACCGCACAAGAATAAAGATCATGGGACGATCTTAAAAACATGTGAGTACTGAATTTCATTCTATTTTGGTGTCAGAAATTGGTTGTGTACAAATCCACCGGAGTTTTTGAGTAAAAGGGATGTGTTTTAATAAATAAATACTGAATAAGCAAGAACGCGGTCTGAACAATAATAGAAATTTGAGAAATTATCAATAATTATGTAAAGAATAAATCCCGTAGAGGAAATAAGTGAATAAAATGTTAATGTATTTAACAAATGTCATAAGAGCAAGCGAAATATCAATGATTATCATGAAAGATATTCAAATAAAGTAAAGTTGAGACATGAAAGAAATAGCTTTTGAGCTTGTGTAAAGAATAAAGGTAATAATAACAACTAAATATGGAAATATTAAATAAAGATCAAATAAATTGATGTGAACATAAGAGCGTTAAAGCCTTAATGTATGTGTAAGATATGATGTTTAATGGAATATTTTAAAAGGGAGCGATTTATCGGCAACGGAAAGATTAATATGAGAATTAAAATAATATGAATTGTTACTAATGAGATTTATCAGTTCTTGGGAAGACAATTCGGCTTAAAATAATGCATAGCGCAAAAGAGCGCAAATAATATTAAAATGTCACGCTAGGAACGCGTAGAGGTTAAAATACTTGGTAAATTACTTATGGAGGGTAGTTGATTGCAGTGAATTGATAATTGTATAAGTCCTCTATTTGTGACGTAGTATCACGAGGCATTGTGTATGTATTTGAAAGGGAGCTAATATATGGTATTATTGAGCGTATGTCATATGGGCCACGGCCGACTTTAAATCGCATTTTGTATAAGTCCTCTGTAAGGGAATGGTTCCCGAGGCACGTGAAGAGATTCGAACGCAGAATCTTCTTATGATAAAAGCCCCTTAATTCTTCGTCGTCGAATGTGTATTAATCTTCCCAATCAATGAGGACCCTCTCATAATTAATAAATGCCAAGGTTACGAAAGTGGTCGATGAACCAAAGAATAGTTGTTTGAATGAGTACGGTACATGTAAAAGCCGGTCTCTCCCCAAAACTGAATATAATGTGAAGGTTTGTTTTGAAAGCCTTGGAAATAAGCTACTAACGTGGGTTAGACAGGGAGTCGCCGTCACCCTCCGTGTCATAAATCGCGCCCAAGTAGAAGGGTCTAGCTTTCTTAGAGTGAGAGTGGCCAGAAACCGTCTCGTAAGATGTTGTAAAGAGAAATGAATACACCAGGAGTGTTTAAAGTTGTTAACGACCCGGGCGTTGAACCGAGGTCCTTGTAGATTGATATTTTCGTTTGTCTGTTCAGATCGTAGTTTCTTATATGATAATGGTCTTATAAAATATAAGAGATAAATAACAATCCCTATTGTAATGATGTAAGGACGTAGGATTCCACGAGTTAATTGAAGACAACTAAGTTTCGGGAGTAACTATAGTTTTTTTTTGACTGTGTCAAGTATCTTCACGCTTTGGAGTACACAATTGATTTCCTGATTACCTTAATATATTTGTGAAAATAAAGAGAGATGATAACAACTGAATGTGTGGACATGCCCAAAAATATTGAGTTAGATAATTAACATAAATTTTAAATGTAAGTATACATTTTTTTGGAACCTTTATGAAAGAAAAATAAGTAGGAATTGTGGGTGTATGTGAACCCACATTGTTTAAATAACATTTGTGTTATCTTTTGGTCTCCGTGTTTATTTGGAACCGGAGTAGTTTTAATTTGTGTAGTGGCTTCAACGTGGGGCCTCTATTTAAATTGTTAAACCGTATTCCAACGTGGGGCCTGTATGATTTTATCATACACCTAATTATACACCTCATTTCATGGCGCCCAGTACGCAGGTCTGAGTTTTCCTAGGGAAAACCCGAGTTTTCTCGAAAAATCAAAATTTTCATTTTTTGAAAAAAAAAATGGTTTTTCGAAATTTTGAATTTTAAATACTTCCATAAAGGTTTATGAAATTGAATAAAGTATTAAAAGGGTACGTTGTAGGTGAATACCCGTACCAAAGTAATATTTTTAAAGAAATTGGGACACACTGATTCAGAGTATCATCTCTCAAACATGTACTAGTGTGGTGGCATTAGTGGCCCACTGTATTTTAATATGATGTTGTTAAGTGAAGAGAGGCGGAGGCTCTCTGAGAATGTAAGGGCCGAGAGCCCAGATAAAGGTAAAACTACAGGTGAGAAAGAGTACCCAAGTAAAGAAATTATAAATGTTTCTGTAGAAAGCATGCGTGCACCTGGAGACATAGTTACACGAAGAGAGGGTAACATGTCTGCAGACAAAAGGGTAAATGTTGAGCTTTCAGAGCTCGAAAAGGAAAAAGAAAATTGTACACCGATTCCAAGGGAAAATGTAATTAATACAGATAATGATAATGAGGAAGGTAATTCAAAGTCTCACGTAGTAAGGCCGGTTCAGGTAGGCTCAGAAAACGAAGGGGAAAAGAGCGATAGTACTGACGTTCAGGATCAGGAAAAGGTAGAAATGGCGAAATGGGATGAAATAAAAGAATTCTTGGATATGATTGTAGAAATACGAGACGAGCATTATAGGATGAAGAATGAACTTTGGAACTTAAAAGGTCGTGAATTAAGAATAAAAGAAGGAATTGAGGAACAAAGAGATAGGATCTCTGAAAAAATGGAGGAGATAGACAAACTTCGTAAGAGGGCAAGTAAAAATTGGTATAAGATACCTAAACAGGAATTAGAGGAATTGTCCAAAGAAATCCCCAATGTGAAGGAGTCTTTAAGAGAAACGAAGAAGGAATTTGTAGAACGTATGGTGAAAGAAGGAAAAATCGAATTAGTTTCATGGGAACAGATAAAAAGTTTCAGGGATGAAATTGTGGAAATAAGGGAACAATGGTCGGAGATACATGATAAATGGAAGCATATTTGGTGGAATACCTTTTATCCAGACCCAAATGAAAGTAATTATGTGCAAGAACAGAAGGATTGGATAGGAAAGGAAAGGAGTAAGATGCATCAGTTTATAATGAGCATATATGAAGACCAGGATATAATAACTGTTCAGGAGTTAGTTGAATTGAGAAAGGTTAAGATTTCGGAATACGAAGAGATATTAGAGACCGTCCGAAAGAAATATGATGAATACATATTAGCAGAGGACCTCAAAGGAAAAGAAATGGCTATCTCAGTCAAAAATGAAACAGCTGTCCAGACGGAAGATGAAAAACAAGCCGAAATTGAAGAAGAAAAAGAAGTCACGGTGCCAGAAAAGCCCGAAATGGATATTAGAGAAGAGAAACAAGAAGTAGAAATTATAAGGACTCCAGTGGAAACTGAAGAAAACTTGGAAATCCTTCCTGAAGAACATATGGAAATTCAAGAGGAAATAGTAAGTCCAGACCAGGAGGACAGCCAAAATGAAAATGAGCTGCAAACTGAAGAGACTCATTTTGAGGGAAAGGTGGAGCTGGAAGAGCAAGATGTAATCTCGGAACAGGAGATAACAAAGGAATTGATAGTTGAAGAAACGGAAATAATAATTCCAGAAGAAATAGAGAAATTAAATGAAATAAATATAGAAAATATCAACGAAGCACCGATGGAAACAGAGGTTCAAGATTTCACAGAAAGGGAAAAGGAAAACTTCGAAGAAATGCAGGACCAGGAAAATAAAAGGGCATTAAAGGAAGAAGAGGAAAAATTGAAAGCCCAGATCCTCGAATTAATGATTAAATGTCAAGATTGCCAAAGAAAGATTAGAGAAATGGAGAAAGATGCTAATAAGAGCCAAGAAACCCTAAAAGAAAAAGATGAGATTGTTGGGAACAATGAAAAAATGAGAGGAGACATATCTGGAAACAATCAAGAAAGAGGAAGACCGCCATTGATAGTTGGTGTACCAGGAAAAGGATACCCCATGGAAACAATGAAAGGAGGAGGAATAACAAACGATGCCTTAGAGAAAGAGGATGCCCAGGCATACTTCAGCTGGAAGCTCCGTAAAAAGAAAGGGAGCGATAAAAAGAAGAGAAAAGAAGGAGATCTGAAAGACCTAAAGAATTGGAAGAGTCGAAAAAAGAAATACTCTTTGGAAATGCCATCTCGATACGAGGTGAAGGAAAAGGATTATTCCATTGGAACAAACGGGTAAAGCTATTTGCAACCGTCAAAGAATAAGAGAAATAAGTATAATATTTGTTGAAATACCATCTCAAAGAGAGATAAGGAAGGGGGAAGAAAACCAGAAAGAGTCAGGTGAGGTCAGACTGAGCTCTTAAAAATCGAATGAAGTGTAACAGACTTGAAGTCTGAAAACTGTAATGAATTATGTTACGGGTAAAGCTAATTGCACCCGCAAGATAATTAACAGAAAGTCATTAAGTTGAAAATATATAATGAATAGAGAACAGACCGACTTGAAGTCTGTCTTGAGAAAAGAAGAAAGGAAACCAACTGTTGACTCGAGTTTGGAGGAGCTCGCCAGACGAGGGTAAAGTTGTAAACACCGAACGTGACAAGAAATTTATGGCCCTGAGTGTAGTCGACCGCTAGGGGAATAAATGAATGAATGGGAACTTTTGAAGACCCAACCTAAACACAGACCAGAGAGGAAAGGAACTTTAAAGAAGTAATTGATTTTATTGAAAAAGAAAATTTTAATGTAATAAAGGAGAAAGAAAGGGTAAAGATAGAGCATACCCAACCTACACAATTAGTGGAAGGAACTTTAAGGAAATAAAACAACAGTAAATACGGATGACGTTATGATGGATTCGATGAATAAAGAAGATAAAATTAATTAAAATAAATTTCCTCAAAAATTTTTCGAAAATTTATTTATCCTAAGGAAGGGTGAGATGAACCCATATGCTATAGGGTCCAAGGAGTGCGAATCCATGCATTTGAGGAAGAAATCAAAGAAACGTACAGTTTCTAATGTAACTTAAAGAAAGATCCAGCTAGGAGGCTAGTATAAGGTTGTGCAACCAGCGAGGACCAGGTGTTCGAGAGGATGATATCATCCCTCTTGACATTCTGAAGGGAGCGAGTCACGAGTATTAATAACCGAGTGGAAATTTCCCAGGATTAGACAAGGAGGCCTGAATCGGAATTCAAGCTGACGTTGCTGGAAAATGACAACACCGCTTATGCGCCAGAAGAGGAATAATTAAATTTAACCCATTTACAAGTATAATAATGAGTAAACAAGTACAGTACAGTGAATCATTTTGAATGAGAGATTTTTCAGTAAAGAGAAACCATTTAATAATTGCGCAGGAAAAAACTGCCAACGCAAGACGACGTCATGGGGGAATTACCGAAGCCTGTGTGGAGGGGAGAAAGCAAAAGAAATGCAACACCCACACAATTGAGGACGAGAAATTAATTAATATCTCCGAATTGCATGATCGATTCTTAGGGGCACTGAGATTATTTGACATTGAGAAGACGAGCTTTCGGAAGGTATAAATTTTATATTTGTGGCACCATTATTTTAGAAGTTGACCACAGAAAAGGCTAGAGTCTTATTTTTTTTGTAGTGAAATAGTATAAAGCTTCGGGCTTCACCAAGCCAATCATGCAGTTATTCTGACAACCCGAGAGGGTGTTACTACGCACGCAGTTCAAACGGCCTGAGGGCACGTCACTAAGCTACATCAAACACCGAATGCAGTTCGACAGTCCGTGAGGGGCATAACTCTGCGTCACATCGAAGACAGGTACTAGTACTCCTTGAGGGGAGAAACGCTGTGTTACACCGCAGAAGTAATATCCGATAGCCACAGGCGTCGCAGTATTAACGACTTGCTTGCCTCCATAAGGAGTGGTCAGGAAGAAATTTAAAGTATCGCCGTATTGAAAGAGTAGGAAAATCCTAGTTACAGGATTTAGGCCCGACTATATACAAGTTATAGTGAAAGTTCGTAAGATATAGTCAGAGCAGGCCGCGAACGTCGGACTTAAAGGCGATAGGTCGTTAAATAGATGAACGAATATCTAATATCGTACGGAAGTACCGTACCAGAAAGATAAACTGTTATTTAAATTAAAGAACCCAAAAAGGGAAGAACAGAATAAGGTTCGGAACGTACATCAGAAACGTAGGAGTGCTAGAATCGATCAAATAAAGAAGATAGGAGACTATAAACATTATCTCCAGAAAGCAGGCGAACTATTCTAAAAGTACTAGACTCGAGAAGTACTAGCTGCTATAAACTAAATCTATAGGTCATTGAGGAGACCTCGATCCGAATAGACTTTTGCTAGGATCGATAAACAGATCTACAAAGGAGCCGTTCAAGCTAGATAAATAGCCGGTCATCCAGGATAGGAGTAGAAGAATTTGGATTCCAGGGAACAGTAGATGTTTCGAGACTTTCGTATTCTGCAGGATAGGAAGCCGACATCGAATAAATTTCACCCTTGGAAACGGGAATTTAAGAAGGTCACGTGTGATAGGCTCAGAAATACGGCCTCGTGATCAAGAATTGTGAAGTGTAAAATTTATCAAGATTGTGTGTTAAATTAATATTTTTAGTGTTTATTATGTGTTCAAAAGGGACACATCAGTGTATAAAAATGTCGTCAATGTTAAGTGTGTTAAATATATGTCAAGAAGTGTTTATACATAAGATGAATTCCTATAATATGGAGTAAAAAGTTCAAAGTGGGCCCAAAAATGAAGCACCGCACAAGAATAAAGATCATGGGACGATCTTAAAAACATGTGAGTACTGAATTTCATTCTATTTTGGTGTCAGAAATTGGTTGTGTACAAATCCACCGGAGTTTTTGAGTAAAAGGGATGTGTTTTAATAAATAAATACTGAATAAGCAAGAACGCGGTCTGAACAATAATAGAAATTTGAGAAATTATCAATAATTATGTAAAGAATAAATCCCGTAGAGGAAATAAGTGAATAAAATGTTAATGTATTTAACAAATGTCATAAGAGCAAGCGAAATATCAATGATTATCATGAAAGATATTCAAATAAAGTAAAGTTGAGACATGAAAGAAATAGCTTTTGAGCTTGTGTAAAGAATAAAGGTAATAATAACAACTAAATATGGAAATATTAAATAAAGATCAAATAAATTGATGTGAACATAAGAGCGTTAAAGCCTTAATGTATGTGTAAGATATGATGTTTAATGGAATATTTTAAAAGGGAGCGATTTATCGGCAACGGAAAGATTAATATGAGAATTAAAATAATATGAATTGTTACTAATGAGATTTATCAGTTCTTGGGAAGACAATTCGGCTTAAAATAATGCATAGCGCAAAAGAGCGCAAATAATATTAAAATGTCACGCTAGGAACGCGTAGAGGTTAAAATACTTGGTAAATTACTTATGGAGGGTAGTTGATTGCAGTGAATTGATAATTGTATAAGTCCTCTATTTGTGACGTAGTATCACGAGGCATTGTGTATGTATTTGAAAGGGAGCTAATATATGGTATTATTGAGCGTATGTCATATGGGCCACGGCCGACTTTAAATCGCATTTTGTATAAGTCCTCTGTAAGGGAATGGTTCCCGAGGCACGTGAAGAGATTCGAACGCAGAATCTTCTTATGATAAAAGCCCCTTAATTCTTCGTCGTCGAATGTGTATTAATCTTCCCAATCAATGAGGACCCTCTCATAATTAATAAATGCCAAGGTTACGAAAGTGGTCGATGAACCAAAGAATAGTTGTTTGAATGAGTACGGTACATGTAAAAGCCGGTCTCTCCCCAAAACTGAATATAATGTGAAGGTTTGTTTTGAAAGCCTTGGAAATAAGCTACTAACGTGGGTTAGACAGGGAGTCGCCGTCACCCTCCGTGTCATAAATCGCGCCCAAGTAGAAGGGTCTAGCTTTCTTAGAGTGAGAGTGGCCAGAAACCGTCTCGTAAGATGTTGTAAAGAGAAATGAATACACCAGGAGTGTTTAAAGTTGTTAACGACCCGGGCGTTGAACCGAGGTCCTTGTAGATTGATATTTTCGTTTGTCTGTTCAGATCGTAGTTTCTTATATGATAATGGTCTTATAAAATATAAGAGATAAATAACAATCCCTATTGTAATGATGTAAGGACGTAGGATTCCACGAGTTAATTGAAGACAACTAAGTTTCGGGAGTAACTATAGTTTTTTTTTGACTGTGTCAAGTATCTTCACGCTTTGGAGTACACAATTGATTTCCTGATTACCTTAATATATTTGTGAAAATAAAGAGAGATGATAACAACTGAATGTGTGGACATGCCCAAAAATATTGAGTTAGATAATTAACATAAATTTTAAATGTAAGTATACATTTTTTTGGAACCTTTATGAAAGAAAAATAAGTAGGAATTGTGGGTGTATGTGAACCCACATTGTTTAAATAACATTTGTGTTATCTTTTGGTCTCCGTGTTTATTTGGAACCGGAGTAGTTTTAATTTGTGTAGTGGCTTCAACGTGGGGCCTCTATTTAAATTGTTAAACCGTATTCCAACGTGGGGCCTGTATGATTTTATCATACACCTAATTATACACCTCATTTCATGGCGCCCAGTACGCAGGTCTGAGTTTTCCTAGGGAAAACCCGAGTTTTCTCGAAAAATCAAAATTTTCATTTTTTGAAAAAAAAAATGGTTTTTCGAAATTTTGAATTTTAAATACTTCCATAAAGGTTTATGAAATTGAATAAAGTATTAAAAGGGTACGTTGTAGGTGAATACCCGTACCAAAGTAATATTTTTAAAGAAATTGGGACACACTGATTCAGAGTATCATCTCTCAAACATGTACTAGTGTGGTGGCATTAGTGGCCCACTGTATTTTAATATGATGTTGTTAAGTGAAGAGAGGCGGAGGCTCTCTGAGAATGTAAGGGCCGAGAGCCCAGATAAAGGTAAAACTACAGGTGAGAAAGAGTACCCAAGTAAAGAAATTATAAATGTTTCTGTAGAAAGCATGCGTGCACCTGGAGACATAGTTACACGAAGAGAGGGTAACATGTCTGCAGACAAAAGGGTAAATGTTGAGCTTTCAGAGCTCGAAAAGGAAAAAGAAAATTGTACACCGATTCCAAGGGAAAATGTAATTAATACAGATAATGATAATGAGGAAGGTAATTCAAAGTCTCACGTAGTAAGGCCGGTTCAGGTAGGCTCAGAAAACGAAGGGGAAAAGAGCGATAGTACTGACGTTCAGGATCAGGAAAAGGTAGAAATGGCGAAATGGGATGAAATAAAAGAATTCTTGGATATGATTGTAGAAATACGAGACGAGCATTATAGGATGAAGAATGAACTTTGGAACTTAAAAGGTCGTGAATTAAGAATAAAAGAAGGAATTGAGGAACAAAGAGATAGGATCTCTGAAAAAATGGAGGAGATAGACAAACTTCGTAAGAGGGCAAGTAAAAATTGGTATAAGATACCTAAACAGGAATTAGAGGAATTGTCCAAAGAAATCCCCAATGTGAAGGAGTCTTTAAGAGAAACGAAGAAGGAATTTGTAGAACGTATGGTGAAAGAAGGAAAAATCGAATTAGTTTCATGGGAACAGATAAAAAGTTTCAGGGATGAAATTGTGGAAATAAGGGAACAATGGTCGGAGATACATGATAAATGGAAGCATATTTGGTGGAATACCTTTTATCCAGACCCAAATGAAAGTAATTATGTGCAAGAACAGAAGGATTGGATAGGAAAGGAAAGGAGTAAGATGCATCAGTTTATAATGAGCATATATGAAGACCAGGATATAATAACTGTTCAGGAGTTAGTTGAATTGAGAAAGGTTAAGATTTCGGAATACGAAGAGATATTAGAGACCGTCCGAAAGAAATATGATGAATACATATTAGCAGAGGACCTCAAAGGAAAAGAAATGGCTATCTCAGTCAAAAATGAAACAGCTGTCCAGACGGAAGATGAAAAACAAGCCGAAATTGAAGAAGAAAAAGAAGTCACGGTGCCAGAAAAGCCCGAAATGGATATTAGAGAAGAGAAACAAGAAGTAGAAATTATAAGGACTCCAGTGGAAACTGAAGAAAACTTGGAAATCCTTCCTGAAGAACATATGGAAATTCAAGAGGAAATAGTAAGTCCAGACCAGGAGGACAGCCAAAATGAAAATGAGCTGCAAACTGAAGAGACTCATTTTGAGGGAAAGGTGGAGCTGGAAGAGCAAGATGTAATCTCGGAACAGGAGATAACAAAGGAATTGATAGTTGAAGAAACGGAAATAATAATTCCAGAAGAAATAGAGAAATTAAATGAAATAAATATAGAAAATATCAACGAAGCACCGATGGAAACAGAGGTTCAAGATTTCACAGAAAGGGAAAAGGAAAACTTCGAAGAAATGCAGGACCAGGAAAATAAAAGGGCATTAAGGGAAGAAGAGGAAAAATTGAAAGCCCAGATCCTCGAATTAATGATTAAATGTCAAGATTGCCAAAGAAAGATTAGAGAAATGGAGAAAGATGCTAATAAGAGCCAAGAAACCCTAAAAGAAAAAGATGAGATTGTTGGGAACAATGAAAAAATGAGAGGAGACATATCTGGAAACAATCAAGAAAGAGGAAGACCGCCATTGATAGTTGGTGTACCAGGAAAAGGATACCCCATGGAAACAATGAAAGGAGGAGGAATAACAAACGATGCCTTAGAGAAAGAGGATGCCCAGGCATACTTCAGCTGGAAGCTCCGTAAAAAGAAAGGGAGCGATAAAAAGAAGAGAAAAGAAGGAGATCTGAAAGACCTAAAGAATTGGAAGAGTCGAAAAAAGAAATACTCTTTGGAAATGCCATCTCGATACGAGGTGAAGGAAAAGGATTATTCCATTGGAACAAACGGGTAAAGCTATTTGCAACCGTCAAAGAATAAGAGAAATAAGTATAATATTTGTTGAAATACCATCTCAAAGAGAGATAAGGAAGGGGGAAGAAAACCAGAAAGAGTCAGGTGAGGTCAGACTGAGCTCTTAAAAATCGAATGAAGTGTAACAGACTTGAAGTCTGAAAACTGTAATGAATTATGTTACGGGTAAAGCTAATTGCACCCGCAAGATAATTAACAGAAAGTCATTAAGTTGAAAATATATAATGAATAGAGAACAGACCGACTTGAAGTCTGTCTTGAGAAAAGAAGAAAGGAAACCAACTGTTGACTCGAGTTTGGAGGAGCTCGCCAGACGAGGGTAAAGTTGTAAACACCGAACGTGACAAGAAATTTATGGCCCTGAGTGTAGTCGACCGCTAGGGGAATAAATGAATGAATGGGAACTTTTGAAGACCCAACCTAAACACAGACCAGAGAGGAAAGGAACTTTAAAGAAGTAATTGATTTTATTGAAAAAGAAAATTTTAATGTAATAAAGGAGAAAGAAAGGGTAAAGATAGAGCATACCCAACCTACACAATTAGTGGAAGGAACTTTAAGGAAATAAAACAACAGTAAATACGGATGACGTTATGATGGATTCGATGAATAAAGAAGATAAAATTAATTAAAATAAATTTCCTCAAAAATTTTTCGAAAATTTATTTATCCTAAGGAAGGGTGAGATGAACCCATATGCTATAGGGTCCAAGGAGTGCGAATCCATGCATTTGAGGAAGAAATCAAAGAAACGTACAGTTTCTAATGTAACTTAAAGAAAGATCCAGCTAGGAGGCTAGTATAAGGTTGTGCAACCAGCGAGGACCAGGTGTTCGAGAGGATGATATCATCCCTCTTGACATTCTGAAGGGAGCGAGTCACGAGTATTAATAACCGAGTGGAAATTTCCCAGGATTAGACAAGGAGGCCTGAATCGGAATTCAAGCTGACGTTGCTGGAAAATGACAACACCGCTTATGCGCCAGAAGAGGAATAATTAAATTTAACCCATTTACAAGTATAATAATGAGTAAACAAGTACAGTACAGTGAATCATTTTGAATGAGAGATTTTTCAGTAAAGAGAAACCATTTAATAATTGCGCAGGAAAAAACTGCCAACGCAAGACGACGTCATGGGGGAATTACCGAAGCCTGTGTGGAGGGGAGAAAGCAAAAGAAATGCAACACCCACACAATTGAGGACGAGAAATTAATTAATATCTCCGAATTGCATGATCGATTCTTAGGGGCACTGAGATTATTTGACATTGAGAAGACGAGCTTTCGGAAGGTATAAATTTTATATTTGTGGCACCATTATTTTAGAAGTTGACCACAGAAAAGGCTAGAGTCTTATTTTTTTTGTAGTGAAATAGTATAAAGCTTCGGGCTTCACCAAGCCAATCATGCAGTTATTCTGACAACCCGAGAGGGTGTTACTACGCACGCAGTTCAAACGGCCTGAGGGCACGTCACTAAGCTACATCAAACACCGAATGCAGTTCGACAGTCCGTGAGGGGCATAACTCTGCGTCACATCGAAGACAGGTACTAGTACTCCTTGAGGGGAGAAACGCTGTGTTACACCGCAGAAGTAATATCCGATAGCCACAGGCGTCGCAGTATTAACGACTTGCTTGCCTCCATAAGGAGTGGTCAGGAAGAAATTTAAAGTATCGCCGTATTGAAAGAGTAGGAAAATCCTAGTTACAGGATTTAGGCCCGACTATATACAAGTTATAGTGAAAGTTCGTAAGATATAGTCAGAGCAGGCCGCGAACGTCGGACTTAAAGGCGATAGGTCGTTAAATAGATGAACGAATATCTAATATCGTACGGAAGTACCGTACCAGAAAGATAAACTGTTATTTAAATTAAAGAACCCAAAAAGGGAAGAACAGAATAAGGTTCGGAACGTACATCAGAAACGTAGGAGTGCTAGAATCGATCAAATAAAGAAGATAGGAGACTATAAACATTATCTCCAGAAAGCAGGCGAACTATTCTAAAAGTACTAGACTCGAGAAGTACTAGCTGCTATAAACTAAATCTATAGGTCATTGAGGAGACCTCGATCCGAATAGACTTTTGCTAGGATCGATAAACAGATCTACAAAGGAGCCGTTCAAGCTAGATAAATAGCCGGTCATCCAGGATAGGAGTAGAAGAATTTGGATTCCAGGGAACAGTAGATGTTTCGAGACTTTCGTATTCTGCAGGATAGGAAGCCGACATCGAATAAATTTCACCCTTGGAAACGGGAATTTAAGAAGGTCACGTGTGATAGGCTCAGAAATACGGCCTCGTGATCAAGAATTGTGAAGTGTAAAATTTATCAAGATTGTGTGTTAAATTAATATTTTTAGTGTTTATTATGTGTTCAAAAGGGACACATCAGTGTATAAAAATGTCGTCAATGTTAAGTGTGTTAAATATATGTCAAGAAGTGTTTATACATAAGATGAATTCCTATAATATGGAGTAAAAAGTTCAAAGTGGGCCCAAAAATGAAGCACCGCACAAGAATAAAGATCATGGGACGATCTTAAAAACATGTGAGTACTGAATTTCATTCTATTTTGGTGTCAGAAATTGGTTGTGTACAAATCCACCGGAGTTTTTGAGTAAAAGGGATGTGTTTTAATAAATAAATACTGAATAAGCAAGAACGCGGTCTGAACAATAATAGAAATTTGAGAAATTATCAATAATTATGTAAAGAATAAATCCCGTAGAGGAAATAAGTGAATAAAATGTTAATGTATTTAACAAATGTCATAAGAGCAAGCGAAATATCAATGATTATCATGAAAGATATTCAAATAAAGTAAAGTTGAGACATGAAAGAAATAGCTTTTGAGCTTGTGTAAAGAATAAAGGTAATAATAACAACTAAATATGGAAATATTAAATAAAGATCAAATAAATTGATGTGAACATAAGAGCGTTAAAGCCTTAATGTATGTGTAAGATATGATGTTTAATGGAATATTTTAAAAGGGAGCGACTTATCGGCAACGGAAAGATTAATATGAGAATTAAAATAATAAGAATTGTTACTAATGAGATTTATCAGTTCTTGGGAAGACAATTCGGCTTAAAATAATGCATAGCGCAAAAGAGCGCAAATAATATTAAAATGTCACGCTAGGAACGCGTAGAGGTTAAAATACTTGGTAAATTACTTATGGAGGGTAGTTGATTGCAGTGAATTGATAATTGTATAAGTCCTCTATTTGTGACGTAGTATCACGAGGCATTGTGTATGTATTTGAAAGGGAGCTAATATATGGTATTATTGAGCGTATGTCATATGGGCCACGGCCGACTTTAAATCGCATTTTGTATAAGTCCTCTGTAAGGGAATGGTTCCCGAGGCACGTGAAGAGATTCGAACGCAGAATCTTCTTATGATAAAAGCCCCTTAATTCTTCGTCGTCGAATGTGTATTAATCTTCCCAATCAATGAGGACCCTCTCATAATTAATAAATGCCAAGGTTACGAAAGTGGTCGATGAACCAAAGAATAGTTGTTTGAATGAGTACGGTACATGTAAAAGCCGGTCTCTCCCCAGAACTGAATATAATGTGAAGGTTTGTTTTGAAAGCCTTGGAAATAAGCTACTAACGTGGGTTAGACAGGGAGTCGCCGTCACCCTCTGTGTCATAAATCGCGCCCAAGTAGAAGGGTCTAGCTTTCTTAGAGTGAGAGTGGCCAGAAACCGTCTCGTAAGATGTTGTAAAGAGAAATGAATACACCAGGAGTGTTTAAAGTTGTTAACGACCCGGGCGTTGAACCGAGGTCCTTGTAGATTGATATTTTCGTTTGTCTGTTCAGATCGTAGTTTCTTATATGATAATGGTCTTATAAAATATAAGAGATAAATAACAATCCCTATTGTAATGATGTAAGGACGTAGGATTCCACGAGTTAATTGAAGACAACTAAGTTTCGGGAGTAACTATAGTTTTTTTTTTGACTGTGTCAAGTATCTTCACGCTCTGGAGTACACAATTGATTTCCTGATTACCTTAATATATTTGTGAAAATAAAGAGAGATGATAACAACTGAATGTGTGGACATGCCCAAAAATATTGAGTTAGATAATTAACATAAATTTTAAATGTAAGTATACATTTTTTTTGGAACCTTTATGAAAGAAAAATAAGTAGGAATTGTGGGTGTATGTGAACCCACATTGTTTAAATAACATTTGTGTTATCTTTTGGACTCCGTGTTTATTTGGAACCGGAGAAGTTTTAATTTGTGTAGTGGCTTCAACGTGGGGCCTCTATTTAAATTGTTAAACCGTCTTCCAACGTGGGGCCTGTATGATTTTATCATACACCTAATTATACACCACATTTCATGGCGCCCAGTACGCAGGTCTGAGTTTTCCTAGGGAAAACCCGAGTTTTCTCGAAAAATCAAAATTTTCATTTTTGGAAAAAAATGGTTTTTCGAAATTTTGAATTTTAAATACTTCCATAAAGGTTTATGAAATTGAATAAAGTAGTAAAAGGGTACGTTGTAGGTGAATACCCGTACCAAAGTAATATTTTTAAAGAAATTGGGACACACTGATTCAGAGTATCATCTCTCAAACATGTACTAGTGTGGTGGCATTAGTGGCCCACTGTATTTTAATATGATGTTGTTAAGTGAAGAGAGGCGGAGGCTCTCTGAGAATGTAAGGGCCGAGAGCCCAGATAAAGGTAAAACTACAGGTGAGAAAGAGTACCCAAGTAAAGAAATTATAAATGTTTCTGTAGAAAGCATGCGTGCACCTGGAGACATAGTTACACGAAGAGAGGGTAACATGTCTGCAGACAAAAGGGTAAATGTTGAGCTTTCAGAGCTCGAAAAGGAAAAAGAAAATTGTACACCGATTCCAAGGGAAAATGTAATTAATACAGATAATGATAATGAGGAAGGTAATTCAAAGTCTCACGTAGTAAGGCCGGTTCAGGTAGGCTCAGAAAACGAAGGGGAAAAGAGCGATAGTACTGACGTTCAGGATCAGGAAAAGGTAGAAATGGCGAAATGGGATGAAATAAAAGAATTCTTGGATATGATTGTAGAAATACGAGACGAGCATTATAGGATGAAGAATGAACTTTGGAACTTAAAAGGTCGTGAATTAAGAATAAAAGAAGGAATTGAGGAACAAAGAGATAGGATCTCTGAAAAAATGGAGGAGATAGACAAACTTCGTAAGAGGGCAAGTAAAAATTGGTATAAGACACCTAAACAGGAATTAGAGGAATTGTCCAAAGAAATCCCCAATGTGAAGGAGTCTTTAAGAGAAACGAAGAAGGAATTTGTAGAACGTATGGTGAAAGAAGGAAAAATCGAATTAGTTTCATGGGAACAGATAAAAAGTTTCAGGGATGAAATTGTGGAAATAAGGGAACAATGGTCGGAGATACATGATAAATGGAAGCATATTTGGCGGAATACCTTTTATCCAGACCCAAATGAAAGTAATTATGTGCAAGAACAGAAGGATTGGATAGGAAAGGAAAGGAGTAAGATGCATCAGTTTATAATGAGCATATATGAAGACCAGGATATAATAACTGTTCAGGAGTTAGTTGAATTGAGAAAGGTTAAGATTTCGGAATACGAAGAGATATTAGAGACCGTCCGAAAGAAATATGATGAATACATATTAGCAGAGGACCTCAAAGGAAAAGAAATGGCTATCTCAGTCAAAAATGAAACAGCTGTCCAGACGGAAGTTGAAAAACAAGCCGAAATTGAAGAAGAAAAAGAAGTCACGGTGCCAGAAAAGCCCGAAATGGATATTAGAGAAGAGAAACAAGAAGTAGAAATTATAAGGACTCCAGTGGAAACTGAAGAAAACTTGGAAATCCTTCCTGAAGAACATATGGAAATTCAAGAGGAAATAGTAAGTCCAGACCAGGAGGACAGCCAAAATGAAAATGAGCTGCAAACTGAAGAGACTCATTTTGAGGGAAAGGTGGAGCTGGAAGAGCAAGATGTAATCTCGGAACAGGAGATAACAAAGGAATTGATAGTTGAAGAAACGGAAATAATAATTCCAGAAGAAATAGAGAAATTAAATGAAATAAATATAGAAAATATCAACGAAGCACCGATGGAAACAGAGGTTCAAGATTTCACAGAAAGGGAAAAGGAAAACTTCGAAGAAATGCAGGACCAGGAAAATAAAAGGGCATTAAAGGAAGAAGAGGAAAAATTGAAAGCCCAGATCCTCGAATTAATGATTAAATGTCAAGATTGCCAAAGAAAGATTAGAGAAATGGAGAAAGATGCTAATAAGAGCCAAGAAACCCTAAAAGAAAAAGATGAGATTGTTGGGAACAATGAAAAAATGAGAGGAGACATATCTGGAAACAATCAAGAAAGAGGAAGACCGCCATTGATAGTTGGTGTACCAGGAAAAGGATACCCCATGGAAACAATGAAAGGAGGAGGAATAACAAACGATGCCTTAGAGAAAGAGGATGCCCAGGCATACTTCAGCTGGAAGCTCCGTAAAAAGAAAGGGAGCGATAAAAAGAAGAGAAAAGAAGGAGATCTGAAAGACCTAAAGAATTGGAAGAGTCGAAAAAAGAAATACTCTTTGGAAATGCCATCTCGATACGAGGTGAAGGAAAAGGATTATTCCATTGGAACAAACGGGTAAAGCTATTTGCAACCGTCAAAGAATAAGAGAAATAAGTATAATATTTGAGTCCAATTGTAGAATTCGATGCGGGAAATTGAAAATATCAATTGAAATCGCGAAATTTTTCTACGCATCGAAATATGCTATTGAGCTATTTAGGTGAATTGTAGATTTCGATGCACGTTTTTTTAAATTATGAAATTATACGAAATACGAGGTATATCGGAATCTACAATTGATCTATTGTACCCTTTATAGCAAGAAAAATGCCAATCACAGTATACCAGCGTAGCTCAATTCGGAATTTTCGGGGCAGCGGTAAGTTCCCCCACTCTGTGACTCACCTATTTTGGATTAATTAGAGGATACACTTGCAAAAATAACAACAAAATCAACTCCTATTTTAACACATTTAATTAATAAAATTAATGGCGCTACAAACACTTAAACAATTTAATTACTGACCCATAATCATCTACTTGGTCCAAATGAACAAGGAATCACTAATATAATAAAACAAATATTGTATTCAAACATATGGTTTCCACATGAACCAACAATTCCTACTTAGTCTTACTTCCATAAAGCATCACTGTAAGTTTTATATAACTCCGAGCTCTTTTGGCTCCATGCTTTACATAATAATGGTGTCATTCTTGTACACCTCAAATACCATCCTTTATATCTTCTTAATTCTCAAAAACAAATTTTATAATTATATTTAAAATTTATGTTAATTATCTAACTCAATATTTTTGGGCATGTCCACACATTCAGTTGTTATCATCTCTCTTTATTTTCACAAATATATTAAGGTAATCAGGAAATCAATTGTGTACTCCAGAGCGTGAAGATACTTGACACAGTCAAAAAAAAACTATAGTTACTCCCGAAACTTAGTTGTCTTCAATTAACTCGTGGAATCCTACGTCCTTACATCATTACAATAGGGATTGTTATTTATCTCTTATATTTTATAAGACCATTATCATATAAGAAACTACGATCTGAACAGACAAACGAAAATATCAATCTACAAGGACCTCGGTTCAACGCCCGGGTCGTTAACAACTTTAAACACTCCTGGTGTATTCATTTCTCTTTACAACATCTTACGAGACGGTTTCTGGCCACTCTCACTCTAAGAAAGCTAGACCCTTCTACTTGGGCGCGATTTATGACACGGAGGGTGACGGCGACTCCCTGTCTAACCCACGTTAGTAGCTTATTTCCAAGGCTTTCAAAACAAACCTTCACATTATATTCAGTTCTGGGGAGAGACCGGCTTTTACATGTACCGTACTCATTCAAACAACTATTCTTTGGTTCATCGACCACTTTCGTAACCTTGGCATTTATTAATTATGAGAGGGTCCTCATTGATTGGGAAGATTAATACACATTCGACGACGAAGAATTAAGGGGCTTTTATCATAAGAAGATTCTGCGTTCGAATCTCTTCACGTGCCTCGGGAACCATTCCCTTACAGAGGACTTATACAAAATGCGATTTAAAGTCGGCCGTGGCCCATATGACATACGCTCAATAATACCATATATTAGCTCCCTTTCAAATACATACACAATGCCTCGTGATACTACGTCACAAATAGAGGACTTATACAATTATCAATTCACTGCAATCAACTACCCTCCATAAGTAATTTACCAAGTATTTTAACCTCTACGTGTTCCTAGCGTGACATTTTAATATTATTTGCGCTCTTTTGCGCTATGCATTATTTTAAGCCGAATTGTCTCCCAAGAACTGATAAATCTCATTAGTAACAATTCATATTATTTTAATTCTCATATTAATCTTTCCGTTGCCGATAAATCGCTCCCTTTTAAAATATTCCATTAAACATCATATCTTACACATACATTAAGGCTTTAACGCTCTTATGTTCACATCAATTTATTTGATCTTTATTTAATATTTCCATATTTAGTTGTTATTATTACCTTTATTCTTTACACAAGCTCAAAAGCTATTTCTTTCATGTCTCAACTTTACTTTATTTGAATATCTTTCATGATAATCATTGATATTTCGCTTGCTCTTATGACATTTGTTAAATACATTAACATTTTATTCACTTATTTCCTCTACGGGATTTATTCTTTACATAATTATTGATAATTTCTCAAATTTCTATTATTGTTCAGACCGCGTTCTTGCTTATTCAGTATTTATTTATTAAAACACATCCCTTTTACTCAAAAACTCCGGTGGATTTGTACACAACCAATTTCTGACACCAAAATAGAATGAAATTCAGTACTCACATGTTTTTAAGATCGTCCCATGATCTTTATTCTTGTGCGGTGCTTCATTTTTGGGCCCACTTTGAACTTTTTACTCCATATTATAGGAATTCATCTTATGTATAAACACTTCTTGACATATATTTAACACACTTAACATTGACGACATTTTTATACACTGATGTGTCCCTTTTGAACACATAATAAACACTAAAAATATTAATTTAACACACAATCTTGATAAATTTTACACTTCACAATTCTTGATCACGAGGCCGTATTTCTGAGCCTATCACACGTGACCTCCTTAAATTCCCGTTTCCAAGGGTGAAATTTATTCGATGTCGGCTTCCTATCCTGCAGAATACGAAAGTCTCGAAACATCTACTGTTCCCTGGAATCCAAATTCTTCTACTCCTATCCTGGATGACCGGCTATTTATCTAGCTTGAACGGCTCCTTTGTAGATCTGTTTATCGATCCTAGCAAAAGTCTATTCGGATCGAGGTCTCCTCAATGACCTATAGATTTAGTTTATAGCAGCTAGTACTTCTCGAGTCTAGTACTTTTAGAATAGTTCGCCTGCTTTCTGGAGATAATGTTTATAGTCTCCTATCTTCTTTATTTGATCGATTCTAGCACTCCTACGTTTCTGATGTACGTTCCGAACCTTATTCTGTTCTTCCCTTTTTGGGTTCTTTAATTTAAATAACAGTTTATCTTTCTGGTACGGTACTTCCGTACGATATTAGATATTCGTTCATCTATTTAACGACCTATCGCCTTTAAGTCCGACGTTCGCGGCCTGCTCTGACTATATCTTACGAACTTTCACTATAACTTGTATATAGTCGGGCCTAAATCCTGTAACTAGGATTTTCCTACTCTTTCAATACGGCGATACTTTAAATTTCTTCCTGACCACTCCTTATGGAGGCAAGCAAGTCGTTAATACTGCGACGCCTGTGGCTATCGGATATTACTTCTGCGGTGTAACACAGCGTTTCTCCCCTCAAGGAGTACTAGTACCTGTCTTCGATGTGACGCAGAGTTATGCCCCTCACGGACTGTCGAACTGCATTCGGTGTTTGATGTAGCTTAGTGACGTGCCCTCAGGCCGTTTGAACTGCGTGCGTAGTAACACCCTCTCGGGTTGTCAGAATAACTGCATGATTGGCTTGGTGAAGCCCGAAGCTTTATACTATTTCACTACAAAAAAAATAAGACTCTAGCCTTTTCTGTGGTCAACTTCTAAAATAATGGTGCCACAAATATAAAAATTATACCTTCCGAAAGCTCGTCTTCTCAATGTCAAATAATCTCAGTGCCCCTAAGAATCGATCATGCAATTCGGAGATATTAATTAATTTCTCGTCCTCAATTGTGTGGGTGTTGCATTTCTTTTGCTTTCTCCCCTCCACACAGGCTTCGGTAATTCCCCCATGACGTCGTCTTGCGTTGGCAGTTTTTTCCTGCGCAATTATTAAATGGTTTCTCTTTACTGAAAAATCTCTCATTCAAAATGATTCACTGTACTGTACTTGTTTACTCATTATTATACTTGTAAATGGGTTAAATTTAATTATTCCTCTTCTGGCGCATAAGCGGTGTTGTCATTTTCCAGCAACGTCAGCTTGAATTCCGATTCAGGCCTCCTTGTCTAATCCTGGGAAATTTCCACTCGGTTATTAATACTCGTGACTCGCTCCCTTCAGAATGTCAAGAGGGATGATATCATCCTCTCGAACACCTGGTCCTCGCTGGTTGCACAACCTTATACTAGCCTCCTAGCTGGATCTTTCTTTAAGTTACATTAGAAACTGTACGTTTCTTTGATTTCTTCCTCAAATGCATGGATTCGCACTCCTTGGACCCTATAGCATATGGGTTCATCTCACCCTTCCTTAGGATAAATAAATTTTCGAAAAATTTTTGAGGAAATTTATTTTAATTAATTTTATCTTCTTTATTCATCGAATCCATCATAACGTCATCCGTATTTACTGTTGTTTTATTTCCTTAAAGTTCCTTCCACTAATTGTGTAGGTTGGGTATGCTCTATCTTTACCCTTTCTTTCTCCTTTATTACATTAAAATTTTCTTTTTCAATAAAATCAATTACTTCTTTAAAGTTCCTTTCCTCTCTGGTCTGTGTTTAGGTTGGGTCTTCAAAAGTTCCCATTCATTCATTTATTCCCCTAGCGGTCGACTACACTCAGGGCCATAAATTTCTTGTCACGTTCGGTGTTTACAACTTTACCCTCGTCTGGCGAGCTCCTCCAAACTCGAGTCAACAGTTGGTTTCCTTTCTTCTTTTCTCAAGACAGACTTCAAGTCGGTCTGTTCTCTATTCATTATATATTTTCAACTTAATGACTTTCTGTTAATTATCTTGCGGGTGCAATTAGCTTTACCCGTAACTTAATTCATTACAGTTTTCAGACTTCAAGTCTGTTACACTTCCTTTCGAATTTTAAGAGCTCAGTCTGACCTCACCTGACTCTTTCTGGTTTTCTTCCCCCTTCCTTATCTCTCTTTGAGATGGTATTTCAACAAATATTGGATCAATTGTAGATTCCGATATACCTCGTATTTCGTACAATTTCATAATTTAAAAAAACGTGCATTGAAATCTACAATTCACCTAAATAGCTCAATAGCATATTTCGATGCGTAGAAAAATTTCGCGATTTCAACTGATATTTTCAATTTTCCGCATCGAAATCTACACTTGGACTATATAGATCAATTGCAGATTCCGATAAACATCGTATTTCTTACAATTTCAAAATTGAAAAAACGAGCATCGAAATCTACAATTCACCTAAATAGCTCAATTGCTTATTTCGATGCGTAGAAAAATTTCGCCATTTCAATTGATATTTTCAAATTCCCGCATCGAATTCTACAATTGGACTATATAGATCAATTGTAGATTCCGATATACCTCGTATTTCGTACAATTTCATAATTTAAAAAAAACGTGCATCGAAATCTACGATTCACCTAAATAGCTCAATAGCATATTTCGATGCGTAGAAAATTTTCGCGATTTCAACTGATATTTTCAATTTTCCGCATCGAAATCTACAATTGGACTATATAGATCAATTGTAGATTCCGATATACCTCGTATTTCGTACAATTTCATAATTTAAAAAACGTGCATCGAAATCTACAATTCACCTAAATAGCTCAATAGCATATTTCGATGCGTAGAAAAATTTCGCGATTTCAATTGATATTTTCAATTTCCCGCATCGAAATCTACACTTGGACTATATAGATCAATTGCAGATTCCGATACACATCGTATTTATTACAATTTCATAATTGAAAAAAACGAGCATCGAAATCTACAATTCACCTAAATAGCTCAATTGCTTATTTCGATGCGTAGAAAAATTTCGCCATTTCAATTGATATTTTCAAATTCCCGCATCGAATTCTACAATTGGACTATATAGATCAATTGTAGATTCCGATATACCTCGTATTTCGTACAATTTCATAATTAAAAAAAAACGTGCATCGAAATCTACAATTCACCTAAATAGCTCAATAGCATATTTCGATGCGTAGAAAAATTTCGCGATTTCAATTGATATTTTCAATTTCCCGCATCGAATTCTACAATTGGACTATATAGATCAATTGTAGATTCCGATATACCTCGTATTTCGTACAATTTCATAATTTAAAAAACGTGCATTGAAATCTACAATTCACCTAAATAGCTCAATAGCATATTTCGATGCGTAGAAAAATTTCGCGATTTCAACTGATATTTTCAATTTTCCGCATCGAAATCTACACTTGGACTATATAGATCAATTGCAGATTCCGATACACATCGTATTTCTTACAATTTCAAAATTGAAAAAACGAGCATCGAAATCTACAATTCACCTAAATAGCTCAATAGCATATTTCGATGCGTAGAAAAATTTCGCGATTTCAATTGATATTTTCAATTTTCCGCAATTGTAGATTCCGATACACATCGCAATTCTTAAAATTTCATAATTCGAATCGGAGGTATGTTTATAGCATTATAATTTCTGTATAAAACATTGAAGGTTTCGTCTTTTTATGTTTTCCACTGTATGAAACCTATTTCGCTAATACAAGAGACTGTTATAATATGTCTTTTGCAGGTGTTCTTGTAAATTCCAATTTTGACCAATATGTTACCGATCACTTAACCCACTATGACAAATTTTCAATGAAATGCAACTACAAAAATAAATATAGGAACATAACACGACAGACATCAAATTCCACTCACCTCGCAATGAATGACTCCCAATGCTGGGCAGATATTTGTTCCGAACACACAACACAAAAAAACTCTTTCTTTTCCATGACTCAGAAATTATATCAAAACCAGATAATGAAAAATTTAGTGATAGCAGTTCACTTTAGACCATTCTTTGTATAAATATCTTTAAAAACTGAAATTACCTGATTTAATAGTCAGGAGGATATCAGGAGTATTAGATGTTCACTGCTCCGCTGTCATAGACCCACTTACATAGTTGAAATCGAAGTTCTCACCCCCACACTCAAAAGTTAACAAGAAAGAACCGCAGCTTTCACACGTGATGTATGAAATCACTAAGTGAACTCAATTACAGTGTTTATTTATGTATTTATAATGCTTTACATACAAAAAGAGACCTAACCTGGGGCTTACGGCCCAGACCCCCTTGCTTGTGGTACTAACATTAATTTTTGACCTAGTAGCGGACATAAATTCTATCTTATTAATGTTTTACATACAAAAACAAACCTAACCTGGGGCTTACGCCCCAGACCCCCTTGCTTGTAGTACTAGCAGTAATTTTCCACAAGATAGTTCCTAACTTAGTAGCGAAGGCGTGTGGTGAATTTCTTTATTCAAGTTGGTAACGTATTCACATGATCGTCTTTCGGGTGTCACATGACTGTCAAAGATTGCATTCTATCCGTGAAATAACAATTATTGCGGTGCAGCAGTGGCTATTGAGTATGAAGCGATTGTGAAACAACTCCCCGAAAGGTATGCATATCATAAATGATATATTTTCAATAAGCTAAGGTGTTGAAAGTGATGAAAAGGGAGGATGGTCTAAAGTGAACAATAAATAATTTAGTTTACATTTCATCTTCACAATAACATACATACCCATACATACTCATTCACTCCAGGCATACAACTTACACTCAAAAGTTAACAAGAAAGAACCGCAGCTTGCGAACAATAAATTAAAAAGGGCACAACTTGGCCAATAAAACAAATTCAATATTACTTCATAATGTAAAATGAAAGACAAATTAACGCAGACTTCTCAATGAAAACAAATGTACAATAATTTAGTGTACTTTAAAAATTAAGATTAAATTAACCTAGCCTATCATTTCAAAAAATAAAAAATTATATACTTCATTATTGCAATTAAACGCTACTACGCATGGCTACTTCTCAAATAGAACAATAAACGCCGAAAACAAGAATTAACACTTCAAGACCAAAACTAACAATCTTTCAGCACTTACCAACAACCATCCAGCTCGCCCCTTCCACATACGTCAGCCCGTTATATCCAAATACTACGTCACACACCACTGCACCAAAATGGAATTCTAACACACGCCATTCACGAATTCAAACTTTCATTACAATTCACCAACACAATTGCGTAGACGACACTACTAATATCACAATCTCGTAATAAACATACGCAAACGGGTGAAAAAAAATGGCCGACTGTCACGAGAGAACCGCGCGAAACTAATGTATCAATCAGCTGACGAGCTCCCGGCAAGCAATGCGACTGAATACGTCAGTAGTGACATCACGGTAACGTCACGGATGTAACTAAAATTTCCCCAGACGGGGCCGCATCGTAATGTCGTAATGAACCAAGGCAAGTAATGTCAATTTCTAGTACCAGTGCAGTAATTCATTTTCACTTTCACATAGTCTAGTTAAACGTGTTGGTAAGTTTGTATTGTACTTTATCGTTTGACAATATTATATTTCTTTCGCCGGACCCCAAATCAGGTTAGTGTGTACGTAAGCATAGAAAAACCGAATATAGGGTGCTTTGTCTCACTGCTCAAGCAGGCACCATTAATTTCTCTTTATGTCAAGTCAACCGCAATGATAAATATAAAAAAAAACCATACGTGACCATGAGCCTATAGCCTAATTTTAAACATGCGACTTAGAGCAATTGTTCGCAAGTTGTCGTATAAGTTTTACTGTTGTTGACGAGCATATGCTCTCCTTATCAATGTGCATCTGGAGGAATCTATTCGGATTTCGAGTTGACTAACAAACATTCGTCTACTAATTAAGAGACTGATTTGGCTTCCTGGGGGGTAATTATGGTCTTTGACTATTATCGTAAGTTTTCTTTCTGTGTTCTAGTTTCCTGAACATAATGGCAGAAAATCCGTTAATCAAGACTGAGGCAGATTGTTTGCCTTATTCAGATGAATTCCACAATATTGTAAGTTGCATTTTAATTCGTATATGGTGTAACATTGCAATCTAAGTGATGTGATACTCTATACTAAACAGGCTGACCAGGATCTGCTGAGTTTTACTTTTTTTTTCGTGGAACTCATATTGTGTCTATATCTTACATTGCGTCATACTTGTAAATAATACTTCCCAGGAGACGAATGAACAGTTGCCCACTAATAAACTGCAGGACGAGGCTGGTGATGTGTTTGAAGATGAATGGACAGCTATTAAACAAGAACATGAAATACAGGTGATTACCGGTTTTGCATTACCTCTCTTATTATAATACGTTTTACTTATAGATTATATGATATTTGTAGATTTCAATCACTCAGCTTGGTTTCTATATGAAGACCTAACAGTAGCTGATGTTATTGCATTGATACTGCAGTTTCACTCTGCTGGCACCCTAGTTCCTATTGTAAGTGAAGTCTACACCACATGCCGTATTAAAACTCACGCGTATACGGCGAGTCAGATATGATTGCCGTGCTGTTTGTGTATCATATGGCTTAGCGACTAAGGGGGAAAAAGAAAGGCCGGCAGGGCAAACAAGCTTCTTACCGTCAAAAGAACTATGTATGGGTTCTAACTTGGTCGTCAGCATTTATATATTAAAGGAATAATCATCATCACCACATCTTTCTTCATATTTTAAATGAATAATCATTATTGCCACTTCTTTCTTCATCTTTTTGAAACAGAACTTGAAATAGAATACATTACATTCCGGGAAAATACACCGCACATGGTTTTTCCTTTATGTAGAGGATACATTTTTAAACGAATATATAAAATTAACTAAAAATTTGTGACATTTCACATATATTTCGTGTTCTAGAAAATTAAACAGATTTTTATTAGAAGTATTTTTTTGTATGTGTACTGGTTTAAAAAACAATTAGTTATGCATAATTTTTACATACAAATAATTTCAGTGCAATAAATTATGAGAATTATGAAAAATACAAGAGTTGCGCTTTTTTTTCCCCCGTGAGTGCATGTTGAGTGTCATGCGCTCTAGAATAATTTTGTACAAATCCTTGTTATAAACTCTTTAAAATACCGTACAATCTAAATATTGAAAATGAAAATCCACAGCCTGCTTCCAGTCTCCGACCGGGTCAGGAATAGAATGAATGAAGCCCCCATCTAGCGGCGAGGATATAGACTGTGCCGGCTGCCGAGGCCTGTCGCACTCCTCTGGGGAAATGATTAATCGAATGACAAATGAAATGTTAGTGGAGAGTGTTGCTGGAATGAAATTTTGACAGGGAAAACCGGAGTACCCGGAGAAAAACCTGTCTGCCTCCGTTTTGTCCAGCACAGATCTCACATGGAGTGACCGGGATTTGAACCACGGACCCAGCGGTGAGACGTCACTTGTTATAGTCCAGGACACCTTAAATAAATTACTAGAAAACCAACATGGCCGCCACATTTGGTGTTGCCAACTTACATCATTTAACACCAAAAAGTCAGCACACACACCCATGTAACACGTATCGCAAATGATCCAAACTAAGAAAAGGCTCTTTTACGAAAATACGTTTTACATGAAGTTGTGAAGCAGTCCTTGCTCAAGTTAGGGACATCTTGGTCATCAGTCCTCGACAGTAACTCTTAAGCACTATTATGGTAGTGAAGTTAACTTAAATTATCTGTTCTAGATTGATTTTTAAAGCATCATATAAGATGCATAAGAACAGAAACATTAATACTTACTGAATTATGTTCGCCAGGGAGCTAAAGATGAGCATGTTCATTTCTTATTATAGGCTATATTTTTATAATTAATCCAAAAATGCAGACCATTCTGTTTTAAGATGAGTGTTCAGAGAAGGATTTAGGAGTAGGAGAGAAATATAATAGTAGGGTACATATTAGCTTATTATTTCTTTATTTTTGATAAGTACCGTACTCATTCCTTGCATGTATTGGCAACTCAAACTAACGCTTGGGGCGCTGCGGTCGGTCTGGATAAGTAGAGTAAAAATACTCAATAACACGTGTTTGATATGGAACACTTTTTATTTTTCGGTTATAATCAGTAAATGTGGTCCCTAAAATAATGACAGTGTTATTTTTGATTGTATATAAGTGTAATTGTGCGATACACGTGATCTAATTTGTGTGTTCCACTGGATTTTATGTGTCAATTGCATATTATCAAGCATCGGTTGTCTGCTGGTATCTGTTTTTGAGCAGTTCGAGTCATGGCGCTGTTACTTTAAAAGCTATATTTGAGTTTGCTCACTGTACCATAGACTGTAGAAATTATTTGCTGCTTGGTAGGGCGAAGGGATGAGTTTAACTTGTATTAAAGCTCGGGGGACACAGGAATTGCTTGATTTAGATGGTTAGCTGGTGGGTTTGGTGTAAAATATCAGACTGGTAGCAGGTTCTCGCAGAGTAGATATTTACCCTGCGAAGTCGAATTAGGCCTATATGACTCGTAGTGGAATGGCTCGGATATCGCAGAGCGAGGTGATGGCGATTGGTAGGGTAATTAGAAATGAACTAGGGAGGGGGAAGGATACCTGACTGATGAAGCTTGGCTGTAGTCGGCTGGTGTAGGCCTAGCTGTCTTGGTACGGCTTGGCTTGGCGTAAACAGTGAACAACCCGTCCTGTCGTCAGTGAGTGTAGTGGTGAGTGGTCCAACCCGCTCCTGTTGCCCGTATTTATTTGTTATCGTCACCTTTTGGCTATTGCTATTTACATCTTTTGGAAAGTGATGAAAACTTATATCCGCAGCCCTCTTTTATGCATCGACTTACAGCCGTAAACTGAGCAATATACGTTGCTTTTACTCATTCTACACTCCATCAACGAGTAAAACTTATTACTTATGTATAAAGACACGAAGAAATTACCTCGATCTGCTTACGAATATAAGAAACCATATACAAACAGTCACCACGTGACAAATGTACCCTACTTGGTAAGTTTCTAATTTTTACCGCTGGAGTTGCCAATAGGCCTACATATATGAAGGCAGAATTGGGACAAGCTGTTGAAAGCCTCTTGGCAAATCCCTATTGAGATGCAAAGAGGATGGTTGATCCAATGCTTAGGCCTAAAACCATTCGAACTAGTCGTGGATTTTAGGGGCATTAGACTAATGGCAACTCGATGATTTCGTCTTGGAATGGTAGAAAGCAGCAGTTGGTTGATTTTGGGGCTTTGTGACATCATGGTCATGTAGATCTGTATACTTGGACATGTGGAATTTGTCCGATAACCTGTGTTATTGTGATGGCTGGATTAGTGTGTGCATTTATTATTCAGATGAGGATTGGGAACGAGGTGGCCATGGCCTTAATTTAGGAACCATCCCGGCATTTGCCAGGAGTAGAACCGTGGAAACCACTTCCAAGATGGCTAAGATAGGAATCGAACCCTCTTTTTCTCAGTTTTGCCTCATGAGGCTGAGTGTGCCTTGTTCCATCCCTCAGACCAAAATTATAATTTCTTGGCAGAGCTGGAAATTGAACCTGGACCAACTGCCAAAAAATGCTAGCCGCACAACGCGAGATGGTTGGTAGAATAGTCTCCTGACCTCTCATCAACCGGCACATTAAAAGCCACTTGTAGAACATTCAATGAATTCACTGAGAAATTGACGAGTTAAGTACAGGCGTTGAAAGGCAAGCTTTATCGACGGAGTAATATATTGAAAATTATAATTATAAGATACCAACACAAAACAATTTTCTGTGGAGAGCTGAGTTATTTAAATTGCGAGAGCGGAATATATGAGAGGGAATTGAACTGAGGCAGCGTTGTCGCGAATGTGTACGTCCTCTACACTTCCACTCATTTCTACATGATCATAATAATAGCATTATCATGACGAATACAATACATAGTGTTATCACTGACCGAGTTCAAGTGCGCCCCGCTGTTGGCCAGCGCTAGTGGTGCAGATCCCCAACGCTACAGTCAGCCGCAGTCAGCTGTTCAAAAATGGGATACGCGCTGGCCTGCGTAAACCTCTTTACGAAGGCTGCGGTTACGCTGATTACATCAAATTTTCAGTGCATATACTAAAATAAAATAATAGCCTGCCTTCAACCAAAAATGTTCAAGGCAAAACGACATACGTAATAGAGGTAACACTTCAGGAGTGATGAACCAAGTAGAATACTTAACTTAGCCTAAATACCTTGTGTAATGATGAATAATAATTATGGAAGTGATGTCCTAATAGATGCTTTCTCCTTAGCTGTCTGTAACCCACCAGCTATGCCCTTTTATAAAACGACATATACTGTAGTGAAATTTCAGATTAATTCTGTACCATGCATCACTCCTTTTTCTTTTTGCTTTCACTTTGATAATATATCATTTTCATACCTTATTTCATCTTCTGGCGGGAGGGGGGGGGGACATTATCAATTGTAACTACTAACCTTGATCACTTCTGCACCGGATATATGTGCTAAATCACTTAAACATGTGTTTTTATTTATTGTATATTTAACAACCGCAGCCATGTTTGACAGCATATTTGGTATGTGAAACTGCCGCAGTGAGCGATCACATTGACGTCATTAGTTACCAACATATCCGATACTAAATAGGCCTAAATTAGACGACACATGCAGTGTTGTAATTATGTGAGAAAAAGAAATAAACGAGCTCTTCTCGGTTAGACGACTGACTGGACGAAACCATTGGTCGCTACTTGTTTAGACAACTGTCTGGACGAAAATTACCGATTGCACTACAAGCAGGAAGGTCTGGGCATAAGCCCCAGGTTAGGTTTGTTTTGTATGTAGAACAGTATTTACCACTGTAATGAACGCTGATCGCAAGAATTTCATGTTTCGAACTAATCGGGAAAAGACCAGCGCCTCACTGCCTAAACGTTATTGGTCTAGGCACAAACCATGGGTTTGGATGAAAATTATTGATGCGTGTCTACCCCCACTGTGCGTGACAAAATCCAGGGGAGTTTGTATGGCCTAATGAATTAACAATTATTGGTTTAGACAAAAACAGCTTGCACAATCCATTGCGAACTGGTTCAAACTTGGCGCTATTTTGTTTCATGGTACCGCGCTTATACAAAGTAGTCCCGTAAGTGTGGGATTGGCAATACTGTACTTGTGCATAATTAACAGCGAAAATGGCAGACTCAGCTGGAATTCCATCTATATAAGTCGTGATCCTATTTGGGGCATCCTGAGATCTGAAAAATGCACACTTTGTCACGAACCTGGAAGTAAAATGGATAAGGGGCACCTGCCACATTGCAACAAACTTGATGTGACTGCTAGAACTTCAGGAAACCTCACACAACTCTATTGGAATGCAAGAAAGCTGATGGATTGGAATCTGGGCTAGTCATAAGAAACAACAACAATGCTTTAATATGAAAAATTGAGGTAACGCGGGCCGCGTTAGCTAATATATAACACCCCCGGTTTTTGTCATGCACAGTGGGGGTAGTCAAGCACCAATAATCTTTATCCAGACCAATGGTTTTGCCTTTTATTTCATTATTCACGTCCAATGTCCAAGCTGTGTAGTATAGGCCTACGAGATCTATGAAATTTTTAGTTTTCTATTACCGTATAATGTATAGCCTACAAATATCTTTACCTGTGTGCTACTAAATCTAGCGCAGCCATCACAGCATACAGTCACAATCATGTCCGATGGAGGTGTATAAGCTACTTTCTACTTTCATTCAGAATTAATAATACAAGTAGGCTATAGCTGCGACCAATATTTATAACTTATTGCAACCAGTGGCTTCGCCCAAACCGTGTCATCTAACCAAGTAGCGAACAATGACTTTGTCTCACCCAACATTAGTACATCAGTAATTATCACCCAGACATTCAGTGGCGCAGTAACTTATGTCGAAAACTAAAAGAGAGCTATGAGATATTGTTGGTATTCTCTGAAAATTTGCATATGTGACTCTAGCGCAGTACATATACCATGCACATGTGAGTATATGGCTCTTCAGAATGATGACTGATTCATGTTGCACAACCCTTGAAGTTCGTTGAAGGGCATCACACTACTCTGTCGCAACCATGACTGAAACAAATAAAAATAAGTCTAATATAAATATTTTTTCTGCCTACTACTAAGTAGGCTATAGGTCAGTAGCCAAGTACATAAGTTATAAGCTTCATAAATAATCACCAATACATTCACTACCACCAACCGAGTGCGAATCATAGACTAGGCCTACTTCCAAGCTTAAAGAGTTACATTTGTAATGTATTATAATATTAAGGCTGACGGCATTTGGAAGTCGAGAATAATATACATTACTATATTAGAAGGCGAATAGGACCTAAGAATACATTTCCGAGAGAGAACTTACATAGGCTATATTTTAGGTTATGTTTGAATTAGGCCTATACGGAAAATGCAGTCGGAAGACTATTTCAAAATTTCCACAGACCATTAAGGTTTTTTATTACGTTATTTGTGCTCTGACTGAATATAAAAATAAATAAAACAACGATTAAATAACTCTGTACTTTAAATTGTGTAGGTCTAGGCTAGGCCTACTTACTTAAATTGTAGTGATCTTTGTAGAGTTACTCCAATCCATCTCCAATCTTGTTCTCGTATTTTTTAGGCGTCATGATGAAATCTAAATAAGAATTTATCCAAAAATTAATTAAATAAAAGCTTCGAAACATCTCAGACAAGTGGATTTGACACACACATATCAAGAGTCTATAATAACTGTATAAACTGTTTTAATCGATGTATATTACTACTACGTACCTTGTACAACTTGTTACAACTTCATTAGACTTGAATTTCCAAAGAAAACTGTGAAATTATTTAAATAATAAGTCATTAGTTACAGTCGTAATTATAACGTTGGCTGACTTTGTGAAAAATGCATTCTGGGAGTTATTGCCAGAAACATGTCGGCAACTGTGTGGTACGGAATTTTACTGGTATTATGGTCTTTGGAGATCGCGGGATTTTAAGCAGGGTTGGCGACAATGTGCTCGTACCTGAAAACAACTTACCTTCAAGAAATTCAACCATAAACCAACATTTACGTAGGCATAGGGGACGGCTGTTAATGTTGCCTACCCTGTCTTGATCTAGTAACTCATTTAAGCTGTCCCAGACTACAAAAACTACCGTATTAGGGAGTTCATTAAAAATAGCCTGATATGGAAGAATGAAGGCCACCACACCACCGAAGTACCGGCAAAACAAAAAACAGAAATGTTCAGCAGCAATCATACAAAAAAGAGCCTGATATTGCTCTTTGCTAGTGCCGGGCCCTTTTTCACATCTTTTCTTTTGACCTCCATTGGTCAACTAACCTCCAATTTCGACCCCCAATTTCATCCATTTTCTTACTGTAATAGACTGCTTTTCTTACTACTGGTTCCTTATTACCTACATAACCTTTTTTATAACCTATTTATCCGATGAAATACATCTGTGCTGTTATTTAGTTTAATATTACATTCGTGTGATTTTTATGCAAGGTGATATGTGACATGCTTAAATGTGGACTTGAGGAAAGTTTTTTTTTGTTCTCTTATGGTCTTGTACCAAGAACACTGCTTTAGGCACTTTCTCCAGTATGTTTAGTAGTTGTGTAGATAGACTGCTGAGGGAATGGTTGAAGCAGTGCAATAGGTTGGAGAGGATGTGAGACGCGGTAAGCTCTTTCACATGGGCTGCTCCATGTCTAGCGTATGTTCCTAATGAGTCCATTTACATGCTCTCCAGGGATGGTTCATGTGAATTTGGGAATGAAATACGATCACAGATTTACTTGAGGTCTGACCAACATAATTTCGACCAAACCGGAAGATTCGCATTGATGATATTGTCTAATAAGTTCTTGTAGGTTCTATGTTCCGTATTCTTCAGGGATTGATGACATTCCCTTGCAAGGTTTCTACACCTTCATGGGCATTTGGCTTGTCGATTTCAGGTGCCCACCTGCTTCCTTCTAAGTTTGGTATTCTTCAGGCATTGAGGCTTTCTTTGAAATTCTCTTTATTTTGTAGACAATTATGAGCCAGTTTTTAGCGTTTTCTTCTTTTCTTTCTTCTTCTCGTCAATTTTAGGGCACAGCAGTGGCTCTTGACCCAATAATAAATACGGGTCGACGTATATATGTGTTGGAGTTTGCAGCTTCTGGGAGACTTCGTTTGAAGTTATTGTAAATATATATATATAAGGAGCGGATGTCAATGATGATGCAAGATAAGAAAATTGGGCTGAAAGACTGGGGCACATATAAGGGATTCGATAATTTAGAAACTAAGATGAGATGTATCAAGATATGTGGGAAATAAATGATTATGTAAAATAACCAATTTTACGTAAATCCTGGAAGAATATTGAACACTACCTCCCAAAATGTTTTCTTCATCCCCATTCTTCATGATGTGCGTTAAGTTCTCCCCCAATGGTATGTGACCAAGGTTTTGCAGTGTGAGAAATAGAGGATCATTGGCGCCGATTATCATGCACTCTTAAAGGGCAGTTTATGTTGGTAACATTCAGGTGAGCAAGGCAAATTGAGAGAGTATAGGTACGTGGAACTGGGAAGGGAAAAGGGAGAACAGTAGAGGCCGAAGCGGATTAAAGTCAGGATACCACCGCAATGAACGCCATCGATACGTTCAACGTTGGCCACGATTCCTGAAAAAGAGTGAATTTCATTGATTAGTTAGAAATGTAGGCCTACCAATTTTCATTGAGTATACTCCTTCAATTCCATTGAAGAATTACCTAAGTTCATTCGGAGGCTGTGGAGAGGGTTATTTCTGGGATTGCCATACTTTAGAAGGACAATGTTCCAACAAAAAAAAATATTAATATTTTTTAATTTAAAACATATTGACACTGGGCATTGTGGCCAAGTAGATTTATGATTTGTGATGTCACGTGGCGTACCCGTGGTTATTACCACAATATGAAGTTTAAACACCCAAGTCTGGGATGTGAACTCTGAAAACAGAACGTCCTATCTGAAAACAATTTCTGATCCAGATCTTGTCTATTGCAAATCAAGGTAATGAAAGGCAGATGAAAGGTAACTTATTCTTTGATTACGTGAGTGCTCATTTACTTGTAATATATTGTAATGTACCTATGTAATGTATTTGTGAAACAAGTAATTTCTGTGCAGGATGATGCTGATCTCACTGATGATATTAAAATTGTTTCGAGTCTCAAAATAGAAACACCATGTTCAGTGAGTGGTGGAGATTTGGAAGAGGTAAGTACCTTATTGTGTTACTACTTGTTCTATCTCATAGAATACCTCATTGTCATTTTCTTCTCAACAGAAGAATGGTGTAATCAGACGTTACCCTTGACAGATTGAAGCTGTCGGCTACTAGGTAGTGTATTGTACAAAAAGTACAAGCCGTGTTGATGGATGGTGTGACATTATGATGTTGACAAATGTTGGACTCAAACCGATTACCTCCCTGTATGTATGCTGTTGCCAAATACCCTTAGCTAATTGAGAATATATCTTAATTCTCATAGGCAATGGGTATATTGTGTGAAGCCAGCATATCCTTGGCACAATCACGTTGTATTAGTTTCCCGTTGTGAAGTTGGTATTTTTATTATTATGTATTTTAATGGTCTAGGTATCCCAAATGATGCAGGGTCAACCGACTTACCTTATTCTAAACAGGGGACTGCTACGAGATCCCTTCGTGATCTTCCCCCATTTACGCAGTCTGAATGGTTACAGGCAGACACACATTTTCATTTGAGATTGTTTTGCCTCCAGTCTAGTCTGCAAGCCTCTGTTTGCCAAGTAGTTGCTTCCATGATCCTCTATTAGTAGTTGGCATCGCAGCCTCTTTGCTTCTACTCCTCTCACTGTGGAATCGTTCATCACTGAATCTAACCAGGTCTACCTCTACTTCTCTTACCCTCTACAGCCTCAGTCATTAACCTCTTAGGTAATCTATCCACCCTATTCTCCCCACATGACCCCACCATCTGAGTCTGCTCATACGAACAGCTTCATTAGCGTGATCATTTCGAACTCGGCATTTATCTATTCATTACGAGCACCTTCCTGCCATTGCTCCCGCCTATTTGTCCCAGCAGGCATTCGTGCTACCCTATAATCAGTTACCTTTAGCTTATGTATCACATATCCTGAATCTGCCCAGCTCTCACTTCCATACAGCAAAGTCGCTCTACATACTGAGTGATGTAGGGAAAGTTAAATCGCTATAACTTCTTTCTTGCTTAATTCTGTAAATCACTACTGCTGAAATCTCACTGTATTGGCTTTTATACAGCTCGATTCTATTTACTTCCCCAACTACCATCCTGAGAGTATACACAGCCTGGTGTATTCTTTGAATACACGGTACCTGAGATATAATTTTTATTGCTCTTTGCATGTTCATTTCTTCCTTCCTCTTTGTCAAACACCAACAGTGATCATCTGTTTTCTCCTTGTTGGGCATATCTCTTATGTCTTCATAAGTCTGTTCTAGATATATAACTTCTGTGACCCACCTAGCGTCACCTCGCAGCGAATCTCTGAAGCTCCTCAACTCTTCCTGGTGCTAGAGGACTTACTTATCCATTTTGCCACCAGATCCTGTTACCATCGCCAGCTATTTTCTCTTGGAGCAAGAGGACTACGTCTACTTCTTTACTCGCCATGCTGCGCTAGTATCATCTGTTATCAACTCTTAGAAGATCAGCTCAGCAAGGGATTAATTTTTTGTTTTAAAGTTGGTAATGTTTATATGTTCTCCTTTTGTCTCCTACCCCCCACCCTTTTCCCCTTCCTCGGTCCCTCCGTGCTCCGTTGAGCTGCTCTCACTTCTCAGTCTGCAGTTGACTCGGTCAGTCAAAGCTCCGCTCGAGCTTGCCTCCTCAAACCAAGAGGCTCACCCTCTTCTACGCCATGTTGGCTAAGTAGTCATCAACGGAAACTTCGACTTCAACATGAAATCAAGATAAGTACCATTTCAAAAGTTTTAACCTCATCTTCATGGTTTTAACTTCCACGTGCTTTTAATTATAATTTATAGACAGTGTGAAATTATTTACTTTGGGGCAAAAATCATTCTTCGTGGGATTTGCCATGTTGAGCTTTTGCTTGTATAAGCCAACCTTACTAAAAAAGAGCTTTTCTTAAGCTATTCAAATGAGAAATCCTCTCGCTACGTGGGATATTATCTAATACCCGCTGTCTATAATTATAAAGCTAGTTCCTCCGTTGGATTTTCTCAACCCCATTTTCTGCTAAGGTCGTTCTGGAACCTTCGAGATCTTGTACTCTATCTGAGAGTCTTGCCGTCAAGTATTGTTCACGCACTTGTGAAAATGCTAGTTAAAATGAGGAATCTTCCTTAAATTACTGCAATAGCGAACTTTCTTCCCCCGCTGGAATTTTCTATGGCACATTTAATTGTAAATCACAACTTTTTCAAGAAATAGACTCTCACCTATATAGTGCAATCAGTTATTTCCATAATTGCAATAACTTTCTTTTTCATAAACTTTAGTGTTTCTACAGTGAACTTTGCATCCATCTTCATAGACTACAGTGATAAACAGTGCTTGCTCCACGTTTCTACCGCGTCGCGATCGTCCGGTTATATTAAATACGGCCATGAACATTGATCCTATATCCCAATGATCTTTCCTCAACCTTCTACTAACCACCATTATTAATAAAATTGAAACTTTTCTATAAGGTGTCACTCCCGAAGTGCCCTTCCAACTTTGCTAGTTTAACATTAATTAAATTCTGCATAATTGCTTGTGTGATACAAGTTTTAAATTCACGTTGTTCCTTTCCCATAATCAGGGAAAACAATTCTTTAAACTCTTGAGCGAGTCATGTTCAGGTTTCACGAAATGGAAACTGTCCCTTTTGGCGAGTGATTCCTGCTCAAACTTGGGAAGTCTAGAACTTTCCCTTTCACTTTCTTCAGGTTTCACAGTAAGTGACCTGCCCTCTTTGTATAATTCTCATATATTAATTCTGTATAAATACAAGAAGTTGTAGGAACTTCTATCTTATTTTTCATGTTGTAATTATTGTTATTTTCAAAGTTGTCACTTTCTCTAGAACATTCTCTCCAGAATTTCTTAAGGTGCACTCTTTGTACTCCAATTCACGTTCAAGCTTTAATTATTTCATTGTTCATTTGTTTAAATCTTATAAAGATTTTAGAAACATGTAAGGTTTGAAACCTTGTAAATTGTCAATTGCCTGGAGCAACCGTTTAATGTTGAGAGGTCTGCGACCCTATTTGTTAAAAAGTTCAAATGAACTATGTTTGTCAAAATTATATTGCATAATTGTTAATTTCCTCAAACTTCTTCTAATTGTAAAATAAACGAATCTTTTCCCTTCGCTTTTTCATTTACGAATATAAAGTTTAGGCAAAATCCTGTCTTCCTTGACTCTCCTCACTCAATGATATTAAAATCATTAATAGAGCTTTCACCATTTGTTGCATTTGAGCAAGAACTCTTAATTTTCACCTCACTAAAGTTCTTCTTAGCGTTAATAGCTAATTCTAATTGGCCAGTAAGGCAAGTAAAGCTCGCTAAGGCAGCTACCTGCTTGTGGAGACCCTCTCCGAAAACTTATGGTCAGTTTTCTAAAAGATAAGTGTTTCTTTTTGTCTAAACTTTTAGCCGGCTCCTCGCTGAGTAGAAGCTTAGCCATTTTCCAATGCAACCATTGGTTCATTTACCAAGATTACCCTATAAGGCATAATCTTTTATCATTTTCGTTTTTAGAGACACTTGGTCGCCCTTACAGGAACTCCATAATTTTGGAAATTGAAAATACCAAACCTGAGTTAAATCATTGGCATTCTTCGAATTACTTTGTAAAACCTAATTTCTTTGAGAAGACATACAGTAAATTTGTTCCTCTCAGTCTTGCCAAACCAGCACTCTTCCCCATAGTAGTTTTATATATGCTTGAGAGGGATTATACGAAAGCCACTCTCTTGCAAACAGCCCAAGTTCTATCTGTGTTTCTCGTCAGCTTAGACCAAGTCCTTACTCATTTTAGGTATCCGAAAGCGGATTTTCGGTGGCAACCACCTTTAAGTGTGTTTAAAACTAAACTTATTAATTTTGTGGGACTCTCCTCCTATTTTCTATCCTTTTTTTTCAATCCAAAACCTACTTCCCTTTTTTTAATCATCTTCCCTTGGTGGGTGGGTTATTCCTCAGCCAATAAACTACCCAAAATTTGGTCCCGGAAACCCGGGAGAGCCCATTTTTTCTTTTCTCTTTTTAAAATAGTGTCATTTGACAATACTTTGCATATTTCTAATATCTGTGTTGAATATTTCAGCTATAACCACATCGTGCAAAGCCTGTGAACGGGAAAGAGGCCGCTCCTGTCTCCTATGGTGTGTCCCATTCTTTCTACTCATTCGCTGCTGCCAGCTTGACAGCATTTCCAAGGTTCCACAGTTTCGTGAGTTACATTTTCATTTACCTTCTTTAATATGGCTCCCACTGATAAGGATAAGGATGAAAAACTTACTTCTAAACGAGCATCCTATAAAGGGCAAATTACCCGATTCAGAAGGTACATAAAAGAATTAGATCCCTTAGACGCGCAATTAGATTTGTTGAAACATCGTGTAAAGGATTTTGAACGTTCTTATGAAAACTACTGTAACATTTAAACTGAAATAGACACTTGCATGCTCAATCAAACAGAAGATCGTGTCGAAGTAGAAAACTTATATTACGAAGGCATAGGTTCTGCTTTCAAAATAATACGCCAACTCGAAGAGGAGCAGAAAAAGGACGCTTCTGTTCTTGGTTCCCTTCACGAACCCCAAACTTCTTTCCGTGAGGGCACTCACAAGCCCAAAACTACTTTACCGAAAATTGATTTACCCCATTTTTCTGGAGATGAATCCACTTGGGATTCTTTCTATGAATTATTTTGCTCCCTTGTTCATGACAATGAAGACATTCAAGTCATTTACAAGTTTCATTACTTGAGATCTATCCTTCGAGGTCAAGCTTTGCAGTTAGTTGAAGCACTTCCTCTGCGTGCCGAAAACTACCCCATTGCCTTTAATTTATTAAAAGAAAGATATGGAAATTTACGTTTACGTATTCAACGCCATATGAAGGCTCTATTTAACCTACCTGCGTCACAGCACAATGACGTCACTAGTTTGCGTACTTTAATTGACACTACCCAACTCCATGTTAAAGCTTTGTCCCAATTAGATCAACCTACTGAACATTGGGATACTTTCCTAATACATTTAGTAGTCTCTAAAGTTGATGCTGCTACCCTCAAAGCTTGGGAAATTGAACTTTCTAAGGAAGACGACTACTCTTACGAGCATTTAGTCACTTTCATAAACGCTAGATGCCAACTTTTAACCGCTCTAGCTAATCAAAGTGAACCTTCATCTCCTAGTTCCAAATTCGAATTAATGTCCATCAAATCCAAAAGTGAACGCTCAGCGTCCAATACCCAAAAACCCGGGTCCAGCTCATCCAAATTCAAATCAAACTCCACTGGTTACCCAACTAGGTCTAGTGAACGTCGTGTTGCTAGCTCTATTGTTTTAAACACGCAAAGCGAACCTCGCAAAAGTTTAAACGAACCTGTAAAGTGCATACTTTGTAAAGATCCCCATGCCCTATACCTTTGCAAATCTTTTAAAGAAATGTCAGTCGATGACAGACGAAAATTAGTCGCTCAAAACAAACATTGTTTCAACTGCCTAGCGCCCACGCATTCTGCTTCTAACTGTAAGTCCACAAGACTTTGCTACCATTGTGAAAAGGCTCATCATTCTCTGCTACATCGTCATGATCAGGCAAGGTCATCGACAGCATTTACTTCGCCGAAAAATGATAGTGCTAACAATTCTAATGCTTCATCTTATATTCAAAATGCTAAGTCCATTCGCAGTGCTCAAGTATTGTTGTCTACTGTCCAAATCGAAGTTCAGGATAAATTTGGCAACTGGGTCCGTGCACGCGGTCTTCTAGACTCAGCGGCAACTCATGATTTTGTGTCCAATTCCTTGATTAGAAAACTAGGCCTACCTGTAAACCCCACTTCTATCAACGTGTCGGGCATCAACAGCTCAAAATCGCAAGCTTTACAATTCTCAAAGCTAACTATAAGAGATACTTGTCATAGAAACAACTTTCTCAAACTTAATTGTCTAATTCTTAATAGCATTGGAGAAGACACTCCAAGTCACTCTGTGGATATTTCAGGGTTAAACATTCCCTCGCATTTAAGGCTAGCCGATCCTTGTTTTAATATGCAGAACCCTATTGACATACTCTTTAGTGCCAATGTTTTCTGGAATTGCCTACGTAAACAGGTTCGTAAGTTATCCTCAAACGTGGTCGCCAGAGACACTAATTTTGGATGGATCGTCACGGGGCAACTTCCCCATTATTCTCCTCAACCCGCATCGCAATGTTACTTCTCCAATACTGACCTGGAACAGTTCTGGAGGCTTGAAAATGTTGATTCTCCTAATGTAACCTCTTCAGAAAATGTATTCTGTGAGCAACTTTTTTTGAACACCACCACTCGTTCTTCTGATGGCCGGTTCGTCGTTCAAATGCCAAGATTACATAATCCTCCTAAACTTATCAACTCTCAGCCTAAAGCTCGAAAAGCTCTTTTCGCCATCGAGAGCAAATTCAAAAAGGAACCTCTTGTTAAACAACAGTACACTGATTTCATGGATGAGTATGAAAGCTTAGATCATATGGAAGTTGTTAACAAATCTAATGATGAATTGCAACCCCCAATTGAAACGGTTTATTTAAATCATCATCCCGTGTGGAAAAACCCTCTTGTAAAAGGTAAAATTCGAGTTGTTTTCAATGGTTCATCACCCGACGTTAATGGCAACAGCCTTAACGGCACTCTTTATTCTGGTCCTGCTATTCAATCAGATTTATCTGCTATACTCTTAAACTTTCGATTATTTCCCATAGCTGTCATAGCCGACATAAAACTGATGTACCGTCAAGTGTTAATTCAACCAGAACAACGAGATCTTCAAAGAATCTTGTGGCGTGATGAAACCAGTAAGCCCATTAAGGTATTTCGCTTGAAAACGGTTACTTATGGCTTAAAACCCTCTGCTTTCCTTGCTATCCGATCCCTACACTTGCTAGCCTCTCAAGATGGTCATTTATTTAACCCCAAAGCCTCTGAAGCACTAACTACGTCATTCTATGTTGACGATTATTTGCAATCCTTCCCCTCTTTGGAGGAAGCTTCTTTTGTATCTTTAGAACTTCAGGCATTACTAAGGAATGGAGGTTTCCCACTCCATAAGTGGAACTCCAACTCCCCTGAGTTTCTCGCTCAGTTTCCCATCGAAGACGTAGATCCTTCTTCTGTCGAAATTTGTGGAAACTCCGAATCTATAAAAACTCTAGGAGTTCACTGGTGCACTAGCACTGACACTCTTATCTATAAAGTTTCGCTCGCAGAAGAGCTTCCTAATACAAAAAGACAAATTCTTTCTGAAATTGCAAAATTTTTTGATGCACTTCAATTCCTTGCCCCAGTTATCGTCAGAGCCAAACTCTTCATGCAAGAGCTGTGGTCGCTTAAATGTGAATGGGATGACACTGTCCCTCTTTCTTTTCTTAATCGTTGGCTCTCGTTTCGCAGCAATTTGCTGGATCTTTCCCTTATTGAAATTCCCAGGAATTTAATCAGCTCTCATTCTAATGCATCTTTTTTCCTTCATGTGTTCGCGGACAGTTCCGAAAAAGCTTATGGTTGCTGTGCATATTTAGTTTATCACGATTCACTCTATGGATCTCTAGTTTCCAACCTTGTTTGTGCCAAATCGAAGGTCGCTCCTCTTAAAACTATCACTTTGCCTAGGCTCGAACTGTGCGCTGCACTCATGGCTGCAGAACTTGTCAAGAAATTACGGGAAGTGTTAAAGGTCGAATTCTCGCAAATCTATCTCTGGAGCGATTCCATGATCGCCCTTTCTTGGATCGCCAAGAACCCCTCTCACTGGCAAACTTTCGTTGCAAACAGGGTTTCCAAAATTTAAACTCTTTCTTCTGGATGTCAATGGAGGCATGTTCCCAGTGCGGATAATCCAGCTGATATTATCTCTCGTGGTTGTTTACCCTCTCAATTGGCAGCTTCCCAATTGTACTGGCATGGGCCCTCGTGGCTAATCGAAGAATCTTCCTCATGGCCTTCTAAACCCCCAGCTACAAACTCCAACTTGCCTGACGCTAAAGTACCTCTACCCATTGCTTCGTGTCTTGTTTCCAACGCTTCTCATCCTTTGTTGTCCCGCTATTCTTCTTTTCATAAATTACTACGAATTGTCGCCTATCTCCTTAGATGGAAATATCTTGTGGTTGACCAACCTCTTCTCCCTGAACCACACCTTACCAATCATGAATTGAATCTCGCTACCGTTAAGGTTTTACAACTGACACAGCAAGAAGCCTTTTCTTCTGAATTGTCATTGCTTTCTTCTAAAAGAGATCTTCCCAAATCCAGCCGTCTCCGTGCTTTAGCCCCGTTTCTTGATGACCATGGGTTACTCAGGGTAGGTGGAAGGCTCTCGCAATCTTTACTCTCTGAAGACAAAAAGCATCCTGTTATTTTGCCTTCCAAACATCACGTAACTTCCTTAATTATACATGACTTTCATTACCGTAATCTTCATGTAGGTACACGTACTCTGCTTTGCCTCTTAAGGGAAAAGTACTGGATTATAAATGGAATTCATGAAGTTTCTTCTGTAATTCATAAGTGCATTCCTTGTTTCAAAGCGAAACCTAAAATCAACACTCAATTAATGAGCGATCTGCCCTCTTTTCGTTCTTCTCCTATACGCCCATTTGCTTTAACTGGCGTGGACTATATGGGTCCGTTCCAATATCAACGAAACTCTCCTGAAGCTAAACGCAAATTGTTTGGTAAGCTTTATGTTTCTCTCTTTGTTTGCATGGTTACCGGCGCAATCCACTTGGAACTAGTAACGAATGCTTCTACTTCTTATTTTTTATCAGCTGTCTCTCGTTTCACTGCTAGGCGTGGTGTTCCTTCTGAGATGTTCTCTGATAACGCTTCCACCTTTCAGGGCGCAGCTTCCCTGTGGAAGAAAGCTCTCACTTCCTCTCCTGCCATGGAACAAATCTCTAATTTTTCTTATTCAAAAGGTTTCAAATGGCGCTTCATACCTCCTTACGCTCCGCATCATGGTGGTAGGTGGGAATCTTGCGTAAAGCTCACTAAACGTCATTTAAGAAAAGTCTTAGGTAATCGAATTCTGACTTACGAAGAATTCAATTCACTGTCTGTTCTGATTGAAGGTGTTGTTAACTCTCGCCCTTTAACTCCACTTTCCAATGACCCTGATGACCTACTTCCACTCACCCCTGGTCACTTCCTTATCGGCACTTCTCTTTCTGCCCCTCCTCCTCTTCCCAATTCTTACAGGGATTTTAATTTACCTATTGTTTGGCGTGAACTTGAAGCCCTCCGTAATTCTTTTTGGAAGAGATGGAACTTGGAATATTTAACTTCCTTGCGACGGAGGCAGAAGTGGTTTCTTTCCAGTCCCGACATTAAAGTGGGGGACTTGGTCTTGGTTAGGGATGTTTCTCCCCCTCTAGTCTGGACTTCCGGTAGAGTGACCAAGTGTTACCCTGGAAGAGATGGGAGAGTCAGGGTGGTCAGAGTCTTGACCATTAACGGTTCGATTACAAGACCCCTGTCTTTGATCGCTCCTCTTCCTTTAAATGTGTAACTGTTTATTTGCTCTCTGTTGGTGTTTTTCCCCCAGTATGGTGTATTCTTTGAATACACGGTACCTGAGATATAATTTTTATTGCTCTTTGCATGTTCATTTCTTCCTTCCTCTTTGTCAAACACCAACAGTGATCATCTGTTTTCTCCTTGTTGGGCATATCTCTTATGTCTTCATAAGTCTGTTCTAGATATATAACTTCTGTGACCCACCTAGCGTCACCTCGCAGCGAATCTCTGAAGCTCCTCAACTCTTCCTGGTGCTAGAGGACTTACTTATCCATTTGGCCACCAGATCCTGTTACCATCGCCAGCTATTTTCTCTTGGAGCAAGAGGACTACGTCTACTTCTTTACTCGCCATGCTGCGCTAGTACCATCTGTTATCAACTCTTAGAAGATCAGCTCAGCAAGAGATTAATTTTTTGTTTTAAAGTTGGTAATGTTTATATGTTCTCCTTTTGTCTCCTCCCCCCCACTCTTTTCCCCTTCCTCGGTCCCTCCGTGCTCCGTTGAGCTGCTCTCACTTCTCAGTCTGCAGTTGACTCGGTCAGTCAAAGCTCCGCTCGAGCTTGCCTCCTCAAACCAAGAGGCTCACCCTCTTCTACGCCATGTTGGCTAAGTAGTCATCAACGGAAACTTCGACTTCAACATGAAATCAAGATAAGTACCATTTTAAAAGTTTTAACCTCATCTTCATGGTTTTAACTTCCACGTGCTTTTAATTATAATTTATAGACAGTGTGAAATTATTTACTTTGGGGCAAAAATCATTCTTCGTGGGATTTGCCATGTTGAGCTTTTGCTTGTATAAGCCAACCTTACTAAAAAGAGCTTTTCTTAAGCTATTCAAATGAGAAATCCTCTCGCTACGTGGGATATTATCTAATACCCGCTGTCTATAATTATAAAGCTAGTTCCTCCGTTGGATTTTCTCAACCCCATTTTCTGCTAAGGTCGTTCTGGAACCTTCGAGATCTTGTACTCTATCTGAGAGTCTTGCCGTCAAGTATTGTTCACGCACTTGTGAAAATGCTAGTTAAAATGAGGAATCTTCCTTAAATTACTGCAATAGCGAACTTTCTTCCCCCGCTGGAATTTTCTATGGCACATTTAATTGTAAATCACAACTTTTTCAAGAAATAGACTCTCACCTATATAGTGCAATCAGTTATTTCCATAATTGCAATAACTTTCTTTTTCATAAACTTTAGTGTTTCTACAGTGAACTTTGCATCCATCTTCATAGACTACAGTGATAAACAGTGCTTGCTCCACGTTTCTACCGCGTCGCGATCGTCCGGTTATATTAAATACGGCCATGAACATTGATCCTATATCCCAATGATCTTTCCTCAACCTTCTACTAACCACCATTATTAATAAAATTGAAACTTTTCTATAAGGTGTCACTCCCGAAGTGCCCTTCCAACTTTGCTAGTTTAACATTAATTAAATTCTGCATAATTGCTTGTGTGATACAAGTTTTAAATTCACGTTGTTCCTTTCCCATAATCAGGGAAAACAATTCTTTAAACTCTTGAGCGAGTCATGTTCAGGTTTCACGAAATGGAAACTGTCCCATTTGGCGAGTGATTCCTGCTCAAACTTGGGAAGTCTAGAACTTTCCCTTTCACTTTCTTCAGGTTTCACAGTAAGTGACCTGCCCTCTTTGTATAATTCTCATATATTAATTCTGTATAAATACAAGAAGTTGTAGGAACTTCTATCTTATTTTTCATGTTGTAATTATTGTTATTTTCAAAGTTGTCACTTTCTCTAGAACATTCTCTCCAGAATTTCTTAAGGTGCACTCTTTGTACTCCAATTCACGTTCAAGCTTTAATTATTTCATTGTTCATTTGTTTAAATCTTATAAAGATTTTAGAAACATGTAAGGTTTGAAACCTTGTAAATTGTCAATTGCCTGGAGCAACCGTTTAATGTTGAGAGGTCTGCGACCCTATTTGTTAAAAAGTTCAAATGAACTATGTTTGTCAAAATTATATTGCATAATTGTTAATTTCCTCAAACTTCTTCTAATTGTAAAATAAACGAATCTTTTCCCTTCGCTTTTTCATTTACGAATATAAAGTTTAGGCAAAATCCTGTCTTCCTTGACTCTCCTCACTCAATGATATTAAAATCATTAATAGAGCTTTCACCATTTGTTGCATTTGAGCAAGAACTCTTAATTTTCACCTCACTAAAGTTCTTCTTAGCGTTAATAGCTAATTCTAATTGGCCAGTAAGGCAAGTAAAGCTCGCTAAGGCAGCTACCTGCTTGTGGAGACCCTCTCCGAAAACTTATGGTCAGTTTTCTAAAAGATAAGTGTTTCTTTTTGTCTAAACTTTTAGCCGGCTCCTCGCTGAGTAGAAGCTTAGCCATTTTCCAATGCAACCATTGGTTCATTTACCAAGATTACCCTATAAGGCATAATCTTTTATCATTTTCGTTTTTAGAGACACTTGGTCGCCCTTACAGGAACTCCATAATTTTGGAAATTGAAAATACCAAACCTGAGTTAAATCATTGGCATTCTTCGAATTACTTTGTAAAACCTAATTTCTTTGAGAAGACATACAGTAAATTTGTTCCTCTCAGTCTTGCCAAACCAGCACTCTTCCCCATAGTAGTTTTATATATGCTTGAGAGGGATTATACGAAAGCCACTCTCTTGCAAACAGCCCAAGTTCTATCTGTGTTTCTCGTCAGCTTAGACCAAGTCCTTACTCATTTTAGGTATCCGAAAGCGGATTTTCGGTGGCAACCACCTTTAAGTGTGTTTAAAACTAAACTTATTAATTTTGTGGGACTCTCCTCCTATTTTCTATCCTTTTTTTCAATCCAAAACCTACTTCCCTTTTTTTAATCATCTTCCCTTGGTGGGTGGGTTATTCCTCAGCCAATAAACTACCCAAAATTTGGTCCCGGAAACCCGGGAGAGCCCATTTTTTCTTTTCTCTTTTTAAAATAGTGTCATTTGACAATACTTTGCATATTTCTAATATCTGTGTTGAATATTTCAGCTATAACCACATCGTGCAAAGCCTGTGAACGGGAAAGAGGCCGCTCCTGTCTCCTATGGTGTGTCCCATTCTTTCTACTCATTCGCTGCTGCCAGCTTGACAGCATTTCCAAGGTTCCACAGTTTCGTGAGTTACATTTTCATTTACCTTCTTTAATATGGCTCCCACTGATAAGGATAAGGATGAAAAACTTACTTCTAAACGAGCATCCTATAAAGGGCAAATTACCCGATTCAGAAGGTACATAAAAGAATTAGATCCCTTAGACGCGCAATTAGATTTGTTGAAACATCGTGTAAAGGATTTTGAACGTTCTTATGAAAACTACTGTAACATTTAAACTGAAATAGACACTTGCATGCTCAATCAAACAGAAGATCGTGTCGAAGTAGAAAACTTATATTACGAAGGCATAGGTTCTGCTTTCAAAATAATACGCCAACTCGAAGAGGAGCAGAAAAAGGACGCTTCTGTTCTTGGTTCCCTTCACGAACCCCAAACTTCTTTCCGTGAGGGCACTCACAAGCCCAAAACTACTTTACCGAAAATTGATTTACCCCATTTTTCTGGAGACGAATCCACTTGGGATTCTTTCTATGAATTATTTTGCTCCCTTGTTCATGACAATGAAGACATTCAAGTCATTTACAAGTTTCATTACTTGAGATCTATCCTTCGAGGTCAAGCTTTGCAGTTAGTAGAAGCACTTCCTCTGCGTGCCGAAAACTACCCCATTGCCTTTAATTTATTAAAAGAAAGATATGGAAATTTACGTTTACGTATTCAACGCCATATGAAGGCTCTATTTAACCTACCTGCGTCACAGCACAATGACGTCACTAGTTTGCGTACTTTAATTGACACTACCCAACTCCATGTTAAAGCTTTGTCCCAATTAGATCAACCTACTGAACATTGGGATACTTTCCTAATACATTTAGTAGTCTCTAAAGTTGATGCTGCTACCCTCAAAGCTTGGGAAATTGAACTTTCTAAGGAAGACGACTACTCTTACGAGCATTTAGTCACTTTCATAAACGCTAGATGCCAACTTTTAACCGCTCTAGCTAATCAAAGTGAACCTTCATCTCCTAGTTCCAAATTCGAATTAATGTCCATCAAATCCAAAAGTGAACGCTCAGCGTCCAATACCCAAAAACCCGGGTCCAGCTCATCCAAATTCAAATCAAACTCCACTGGTTACCCAACTAGGTCTAGTGAACGTCGTGTTGCTAGCTCTATTGTTTTAAACACGCAAAGCGAACCTCGCAAAAGTTTAAACGAACCTGTAAAGTGCATACTTTGTAAAGATCCCCATGCCCTATACCTTTGCAAATCTTTTAAAGAAATGTCAGTCGATGACAGACGAAAATTAGTCGCTCAAAACAAACATTGTTTCAACTGCCTAGCGCCCACGCATTCTGCTTCTAACTGTAAGTCCACAAGACTTTGCTACCATTGTGAAAAGGCTCATCATTCTCTGCTACATCGTCATGATCAGGCAAGGTCATCGACAGCATTTACTTCGCCGAAAAATGATAGTGCTAACAATTCTAATGCTTCATCTTATATTCAAAATGCTAAGTCCATTCGCAGTGCTCAAGTATTGTTGTCTACTGTCCAAATCGAAGTTCAGGATAAATTTGGCAACTGGGTCCGTGCACGCGGTCTTCTAGACTCAGCGGCAACTCATGATTTTGTGTCCAATTCCTTGATTAGAAAACTAGGCCTACCTGTAAACCCCACTTCTATCAACGTGTCGGGCATCAACAGCTCAAAATCGCAAGCTTTACAATTCTCAAAGCTAACTATAAGAGATACTTGTCATAGAAACAACTTTCTCAAACTTAATTGTCTAATTCTTAATAGCATTGGAGAAGACACTCCAAGTCACTCTGTGGATATTTCAGGGTTAAACATTCCCTCGCATTTAAGGCTAGCCGATCCTTGTTTTAATATGCAGAACCCTATTGACATACTCTTTAGTGCCAATGTTTTCTGGAATTGCCTACGTAAACAGGTTCGTAAGTTATCCTCAAACGTGGTCGCCAGAGACACTAATTTTGGATGGATCGTCACGGGGCAACTTCCCCATTATTCTCCTCAACCCGCATCGCAATGTTACTTCTCCAATACTGACCTGGAACAGTTCTGGAGGCTTGAAAATGTTGATTCTCCTAATGTAACCTCTTCAGAAAATGTATTCTGTGAGCAACTTTTTTTGAACACCACCACTCGTTCTTCTGATGGCCGGTTCGTCGTTCAAATGCCAAGATTACATAATCCTCCTAAACTTATCAACTCTCAGCCTAAAGCTCGAAAAGCTCTTTTCGCCATCGAGAGCAAATTCAAAAAGGAACCTCTTGTTAAACAACAGTACACTGATTTCATGGATGAGTATGAAAGCTTAGATCATATGGAAGTTGTTAACAAATCTAATGATGAATTGCAACCCCCAATTGAAACGGTTTATTTAAATCATCATCCCGTGTGGAAAAACCCTCTTGTAAAAGGTAAAATTCGAGTTGTTTTCAATGGTTCATCACCCGACGTTAATGGCAACAGCCTTAACGGCACTCTTTATTCTGGTCCTGCTATTCAATCAGATTTATCTGCTATACTCTTAAACTTTCGATTATTTCCCATAGCTGTCATAGCCGACATAAAACTGATGTACCGTCAAGTGTTAATTCAACCAGAACAACGAGATCTTCAAAGAATCTTGTGGCGTGATGAAACCAGTAAGCCCATTAAGGTATTTCGCTTGAAAACGGTTACTTATGGCTTAAAACCCTCTGCTTTCCTTGCTATCCGATCCCTACACTTGCTAGCCTCTCAAGATGGTCATTTATTTAACCCCAAAGCCTCTGAAGCACTAACTACGTCATTCTATGTTGACGATTATTTGCAATCCTTCCCCTCTTTGGAGGAAGCTTCTTTTGTATCTTTAGAACTTCAGGCATTACTAAGGAATGGAGGTTTCCCACTCCATAAGTGGAACTCCAACTCCCCTGAGTTTCTCGCTCAGTTTCCCATCGAAGACGTAGATCCTTCTTCTGTCGAAATTTGTGGAAACTCCGAATCTATAAAAACTCTAGGAGTTCACTGGTGCACTAGCACTGACACTCTTATCTATAAAGTTTCGCTCGCAGAAGAGCTTCCTAATACAAAAAGACAAATTCTTTCTGAAATTGCAAAATTTTTTGATGCACTTCAATTCCTTGCCCCAGTTATCGTCAGAGCCAAACTCTTCATGCAAGAGCTGTGGTCGCTTAAATGTGAATGGGATGACACTGTCCCTCTTTCTTTTCTTAATCGTTGGCTCTCGTTTCGCAGCAATTTGCTGGATCTTTCCCTTATTGAAATTCCCAGGAATTTAATCAGCTCTCATTCTAATGCATCTTTTTTCCTTCATGTGTTCGCGGACAGTTCCGAAAAAGCTTATGGTTGCTGTGCATATTTAGTTTATCACGATTCACTCTATGGATCTCTAGTTTCCAACCTTGTTTGTGCCAAATCGAAGGTCGCTCCTCTTAAAACTATCACTTTGCCTAGGCTCGAACTGTGCGCTGCACTCATGGCTGCAGAACTTGTCAAGAAATTACGGGAAGTGTTAAAGGTCGAATTCTCGCAAATCTATCTCTGGAGCGATTCCATGATCGCCCTTTCTTGGATCGCCAAGAACCCCTCTCACTGGCAAACTTTCGTTGCAAACAGGGTTTCCAAAATTCAAACTCTTTCTTCTGGATGTCAATGGAGGCATGTTCCCAGTGCGGATAATCCAGCTGATATTATCTCTCGTGGTTGTTTACCCTCTCAATTGGCAGCTTCCCAATTGTACTGGCATGGGCCCTCGTGGCTAATCGAAGAATCTTCCTCATGGCCTTCTAAACCCCCAGCTACAAACTCCAACTTGCCTGACGCTAAAGTACCTCTACCCATTGCTTCGTGTCTTGTTTCCAACGCTTCTCATCCTTTGTTGTCCCGCTATTCTTCTTTTCATAAATTACTACGAATTGTCGCCTATCTCCTTAGATGGAAATATCTTGTGGTTGACCAACCTCTTCTCCCTGAACCACACCTTACCAATCATGAATTGAATCTCGCTACCGTTAAGGTTTTACAACTGACACAGCAAGAAGCCTTTTCTTCTGAATTGTCATTGCTTTCTTCTAAAAGAGATCTTCCCAAATCCAGCCGTCTCCGTGCTTTAGCCCCGTTTCTTGATGACCATGGGTTACTCAGGGTAGGTGGAAGGCTCTCGCAATCTTTACTCTCTGAAGACAAAAAGCATCCTGTTATTTTGCCTTCCAAACATCACGTAACTTCCTTAATTATACATGACTTTCATTACCGTAATCTTCATGTAGGTACACGTACTCTGCTTTGCCTCTTAAGGGAAAAGTACTGGATTATAAATGGAATTCATGAAGTTTCTTCTGTAATTCATAAGTGCATTCCTTGTTTCAAAGCGAAACCTAAAATCAACACTCAATTAATGAGCGATCTGCCCTCTTTTCGTTCTTCTCCTATACGCCCATTTGCTTTAACTGGCGTGGACTATATGGGTCCGTTCCAATATCAACGAAACTCTCCTGAAGCTAAACGCAAATTGTTTGGTAAGCTTTATGTTTCTCTCTTTGTTTGCATGGTTACCGGCGCAATCCACTTGGAACTAGTAACGAATGCTTCTACTTCTTATTTTTTATCAGCTGTCTCTCGTTTCACTGCTAGGCGTGGTGTTCCTTCTGAGATGTTCTCTGATAACGCTTCCACCTTTCAGGGCGCAGCTTCCCTGTGGAAGAAAGCTCTCACTTCCTCTCCTGCCATGGAACAAATCTCTAATTTTTCTTATTCAAAAGGTTTCAAATGGCGCTTCATACCTCCTTACGCTCCGCATCATGGTGGTAGGTGGGAATCTTGCGTAAAGCTCACTAAACGTCATTTAAGAAAAGTCTTAGGTAATCGAATTCTGACTTACGAAGAATTCAATTCACTGTCTGTTCTGATTGAAGGTGTTGTTAACTCTCGCCCTTTAACTCCACTTTCCAATGACCCTGATGACCTACTTCCACTCACCCCTGGTCACTTCCTTATCGGCACTTCTCTTTCTGCCCCTCCTCCTCTTCCCAATTCTTACAGGGATTTTAATTTACCTATTGTTTGGCGTGAACTTGAAGCCCTCCGTAATTCTTTTTGGAAGAGATGGAACTTGGAATATTTAACTTCCTTGCGACGGAGGCAGAAGTGGTTTCTTTCCAGTCCCGACATTAAAGTGGGGGACTTGGTCTTGGTTAGGGATGTTTCTCCCCCTCTAGTCTGGACTTCCGGTAGAGTGACCAAGTGTTACCCTGGAAGAGATGGGAGAGTCAGGGTGGTCAGAGTCTTGACCATTAACGGTTCGATTACAAGACCCCTGTCTTTGATCGCTCCTCTTCCTTTAAATGTGTAACTGTTTATTTGCTCTCTGTTGGTGTTTACCCCCAGTATGGTGTATTCTTTGAATACACGGTACCTGAGATATAATTTTTATTGCTCTTTGCATGTTCATTTCTTCCTTCCTCTTTGTCAAACACCAACAGTGATCATCTGTTTTCTCCTTGTTGGGCATATCTCTTATGTCTTCATAAGTCTGTTCTAGATATATAACTTCTGTGACCCACCTAGCGTCACCTCGCAGCGAATCTCTGAAGCTCCTCAACTCTTCCTGGTGCTAGAGGACTTACTTATCCATTTGGCCACCAGATCCTGTTACCATCGCCAGCTATTTTCTCTTGGAGCAAGAGGACTACGTCTACTTCTTTACTCGCCATGCTGCGCTAGTACCATCTGTTATCAACTCTTAGAAGATCAGCTCAGCAAGAGATTAATTTTTTGTTTTAAAGTTGGTAATGTTTATATGTTCTCCTTTTGTCTCCTCCCCCCCACTCTTTTCCCCTTCCTCGGTCCCTCCGTGCTCCGTTGAGCTGCTCTCACTTCTCAGTCTGCAGTTGACTCGGTCAGTCAAAGCTCCGCTCGAGCTTGCCTCCTCAAACCAAGAGGCTCACCCTCTTCTACGCCATGTTGGCTAAGTAGTCATCAACGGAAACTTCGACTTCAACATGAAATCAAGATAAGTACCATTTTAAAAGTTTTAACCTCATCTTCATGGTTTTAACTTCCACGTGCTTTTAATTATAATTTATAGACAGTGTGAAATTATTTACTTTGGGGCAAAAATCATTCTTCGTGGGATTTGCCATGTTGAGCTTTTGCTTGTATAAGCCAACCTTACTAAAAAAGAGCTTTTCTTAAGCTATTCAAATGAGAAATCCTCTCGCTACGTGGGATATTATCTAATACCCGCTGTCTATAATTATAAAGCTAGTTCCTCCGTTGGATTTTCTCAACCCCATTTTCTGCTAAGGTCGTTCTGGAACCTTCGAGATCTTGTACTCTATCTGAGAGTCTTGCCGTCAAGTATTGTTCACGCACTTGTGAAAATGCTAGTTAAAATGAGGAATCTTCCTTAAATTACTGCAATAGCGAACTTTCTTCCCCCGCTGGAATTTTCTATGGCACATTTAATTGTAAATCACAACTTTTTCAAGAAATAGACTCTCACCTATATAGTGCAATCAGTTATTTCCATAATTGCAATAACTTTCTTTTTCATAAACTTTAGTGTTTCTACAGTGAACTTTGCATCCATCTTCATAGACTACAGTGATAAACAGTGCTTGCTCCACGTTTCTACCGCGTCGCGATCGTCCGGTTATATTAAATACGGCCATGAACATTGATCCTATATCCCAATGATCTTTCCTCAACCTTCTACTAACCACCATTATTAATAAAATTGAAACTTTTCTATAAGGTGTCACTCCCGAAGTGCCCTTCCAACTTTGCTAGTTTAACATTAATTAAATTCTGCATAATTGCTTGTGTGATACAAGTTTTAAATTCACGTTGTTCCTTTCCCATAATCAGGGAAAACAATTCTTTAAACTCTTGAGCGAGTCATGTTCAGGTTTCACGAAATGGAAACTGTCCCATTTGGCGAGTGATTCCTGCTCAAACTTGGGAAGTCTAGAACTTTCCCTTTCACTTTCTTCAGGTTTCACAGTAAGTGACCTGTCCTCTTTGTATAATTCTCATATATTAATTCTGTATAAATACAAGAAGTTGTAGGAACTTCTATCTTATTTTTCATGTTGTTATTATTGTTATTTTCAAAGTTGTCACTTTCTCTAGAACATTCTCTCCAGAATTTCTTAAGGTGCACTCTTTGTACTCCAATTCACGTTCAAGCTTTAATTATTTCATTGTTCATTTGTTTAAATCTTATAAAGATTTTAGAAACATGTAAGGTTTGAAACCTTGTAAATTGTCAATTGCCTGGAGCAACCGTTTAATGTTGAGAGGTCTGCGACCCTATTTGTTAAAAAGTTCAAATGAACTATGTTTGTCAAAATTATATTGCATAATTGTTAATTTCCTCAAACTTCTTCTAATTGTAAAATAAACGAATCTTTTCCCTTCGCTTTTTCATTTACGAATATAAAGTTTAGGCAAAATCCTGTCTTCCTTGACTCTCCTCACTCAATGATATTAAAATCATTAATAGAGCTTTCACCATTTGTTGCATTTGAGCAAGAACTCTTAATTTTCACCTCACTAAAGTTCTTCTTAGCGTTAATAGCTAATTCTAATTGGCCAGTAAGGCAAGTAAAGCTCGCTAAGGCAGCTACCTGCTTGTGGAGACCCTCTCCGAAAACTTATGGTCAGTTTTCTAAAAGATAAGTGTTTCTTTTTGTCTAAACTTTTAGCCGGCTCCTCGCTGAGTAGAAGCTTAGCCATTTTCCAATGCAACCATTGGTTCATTTACCAAGATTACCCAATAAGGCATAATCTTTTATCATTTTCCTTTTTAGAGACACTTGGTCGCCCTTACAGGAACTCCATAATTTTGGAAATTGAAAATACCAAACCTGAGTTAAATCATTGGCATTCTTCGAATTACTTTGTAAAACCTAATTTCTTTGAGAAGACATACAGTAAATTTGTTCCTCTCAGTCTTGCCAGACCAGCACTCTTCCCCATAGTAGTTTTATATATGCTTGAGAGGGATTATACGAAAGCCACTCTCTTGCAAACAGCCCAAGTTCTATCTGTGTTTCTCGTCAGCTTAGACCAAGTCCTTACTCATTTTAGGTATCCGAAAGCGGATTTTCGGTGGCAACCACCTTTAAGTGTGTTTAAAACTAAACTTATTAATTTTGTGGGACTCTCCTCCTATTTTCTATCCTTTTTTTTCAATCCAAAACCTACTTCCCTTTTTTTAATCATCTTCCCTTGGTGGGTGGGTTATTCCTCAGCCAATAAACTACCCACAGCCCAAGCACATTAAATGTTCCACCTGCTTCAATTTACTTCCTCCTACCAAGAACCCTTCCTACCATAAAGTCTCACTGCAGCCTGATTTTAACATACATATTTTTGATTACGCCAACGTAGAATGCATTGTATTTCGTTTCTAGTTTAACGTAATCAGGCATGGGACAGACATTGATAATATAACACATCTCGAATATATACTGTGCCTGAAATACAAGTAGCGAATCAGCTACGCCAACGCCGGAGCAGTATGCGTAACAGTTGTGACGTGCGATATCCACCATATCGGGGAGGATCGCTGGACAGGAAGACATACCGAGCCTGGAGGCGATTCCGCTATGTGACAAAGACACGAGGGGAAATTACGAGTACGTTATGACGTGATGGTCACCGAGCCAATCACCAAATATTTGTGGGAGGAACCCATGACCTCAACCCTGAACCTCGCAGCATTTTGTACGAGCATGAATATGAGCCAGACACACGTTTATTGGTAGCCGAGTGCTGTAGTTGTATTCTTATAGTTAAGACTATTCGGTCGCGCCGGGAGTAAATCACGCGAATTATAACAATCTCCATACGCTCTCGGGTTGACTAGACTGATGTCTCGTATTTGTAATTCCAGACATATATTAGTCTCAGAACAAATGGGGAAAGTTAAAAGAGAACGATTATGAAGCAATACTCACGATCTCGACGGCAGAAACATTTATTTTTGCATGTAATTTTATATCATCACACTTCAACAAGTGCAGGGTACAATTATTGTGTTGTTGTTATTTGAGTCTTCCGCGGCTCTCTGTCCTGAGCTAATCGTTTCATCTCTACATAGCTATCACACCATAGATCCGAGGCAATCTGTTTAACATATTCTAACCTTGATCTACCCCTGCAGTTCTTATCCTCGACCCTTCCTTCCATAACTAAGCTTGCTATTCCAGGGTGTCTAAGTATGTGTCCTACTAACCTATCTCTTCTCTTCATAAGCAGTCGCCAAAACCATGGCTCGTCTCCCACTCGTCTTAATACCTCTTCATTTGTAACCCCATCTGCCCATCTGCTCTTCATCATTCTCCTGTAACACCACATTTCAAATGCTTCAATTTTCCTGCACCAATAGTCCAAGTTTCACTTCCATTGAGTGCCACGCTCCAGACAAAGGCTTTATAAAATGACTTCCTAATACCTAAATCTATATTCGATGTCTACAGATTCCTTTTCTGTAGAAATGGTTTCCTTGCAATTATTGTGAACCACAGTAAATGCAATTACTACATCAGAGTCTGCAGTACAGCGAAACATTTGGCCGAGTTCTCTTATCTGTGAATGAAACCAGCTGTCACGATAATAGGCCAAGGTCAGTTTAGTCCTGTGTCACTGAACCCATGCTGACGCAACCCGCTGCACTTTTCTCACGTAAAACGGACTCTCACAAGAAAGAACATTATATTGACATTATAAAGGTGAACTGTCAGTGGAAAAATCGTCAGTGGAGACACTCATCTTCATTTATACAGGACATTTCCAATGCCTGTAGGCCATTACGAACAGTTTGGAACATTGGACGACTTGTAGTGTCAGGGGCGGAACTGAGGGGGTACAATCATCAACCATTCCTTTTATCGTGATTTATACTTCGACTGAACTCTTTGCAAACGACATGCACTTTAAGAAGATGATAGCTTAAGCCATCATAGTGGAATTCTAAGAATGATGACGACTGCCAGATGCCAGAGGGTCAAGTCGATTACACGTTGATGATAGGGGGATGCTGTGAATGGAACCATCGATCATCAAGAAGGAAGATGGAAATGGAGAATTGGTAGAATACAATTTTACTATGGGTCAAGACTTCATCATCATCACGAGCGACAACTTCTGTTAGTTGAAATTATGTCCGAACTTCGTTTAATTCTATTATATTCTATGATATGTTCAATTTCATGAATACCTTACCATTTACGAATTCCGAATCAAAAAACGTGCTAATTTTATGGTAATACAGGATTAATCAGTTAGATTTTGTCTTCGTTTCCTTATTTCTCGTTTGACAAACTTCTTCAATTTGATTTTAAATATTTTTTTATTTGCATTTATCACGTAGTCGGAAACCGTGTGAGTTTCGAGTAAATGGAATCATTTACGCATAGTTAAGTGACGAATATAGACGGATTGAGGGGTGTTATCAAATTCTAATTATTTATGAATCATTAATGAAGGATTTTCGTAATAAAGATCAGATTAACACAAGTAAACTAACATTTCGAGAGGATAATTATGATCAAGTTTAAACTTAATGAATTCAAATAGTTAGTTGACACATGCTATATTGTTTATTTAAGATCAATGATTATTACAGGCAGATTGTAAATACTGTATTAGATCACAGGATACTGTTGGATCGATAGTTATAGTAACTCATAATTATATGGGCAGTAATATGTGAGGACAGACGAGTAACGTCTTATATGGTACTTATTTATTAATGCTGAAATAGATTTTTATGGTCAACTGTGAACCATGATTAAATTGAATTACTGACAAGGTCACATGAGTATTTATGCCTATGTTATGAGCTAATGTCTTGTAATAAAGATTAGAGCTTTTGTTTTAAATATGGTGGACATTTTAATGCTGTATTTGAATATTTAGAAGTTACGGATGTTGAATGGAGATTGAATCCATCATGGAGTTCTGCAACTCAACTTAATAATTTGTTTTTGTCATTGCATTCAACTATACTCTTATTCAAATTCAAATCCTCAGAAATGTATTTTGAGCATTTTTTAATGATCAACTTGTTGATCTTCTCTCGACTTGAAATATGTTCACTAACCCGATTCAGTCAATTTAATAAATGTCAGGTAAATTGAATATCCAGATGAAGCAGTCGAATCTTGCAAATATGTAATAAGTGTAAATTAATTTTTCACAATTTAGTGAACGAACATTTGATTTAAATATCAAATAGTTGAATGAGAATGACACTTATATATACTGGAGTCATTATTCTTATTTTTATTTAATTAGAATTTGAACTGAGAAGAAGCATGTTAACTTTATTATTTCGGAACATGATGGGAAGTGCAAAAGTGATAGAGCAGTGATATTTTTTTTATTTACCCAATCATGTCATCGAACTAATGAACTCCTTTATTTTTTCTTGCCTCCTCAGGTTAAAGTTAGGAAGAGATTACGGAAGCGCAGTACCTTCTGGATCATAAGATCCCAACCTTATATAAAACAATAGTTCTCATTGAGTGTTCATTTATTTTTTGGTGTTGTATCTGTCTAGCAGAATAAACGTGACTTATGTCTTTTATATAAGGTGCGTTCAAAAAGTAACGAGCCGGAGGTATAATTACGGAAACCAGTACCTGTATGTTAGAAGTATTGACCCTGGCTGTTGAGGCACTTGTCCCACTGTTACACGAGGCGGTGAATGGCTGTCTCATAAAATTCCCTGGGCTGCGATGTGAACCAGTTCCGTACGTACAGCTGGACGTCGGCATCCGAGGTGAATCGTTGGCCCCACAGAGCCCTTTTCAGGGGACCATACATGACGTAATCTCAGAGAGAGAGAGGTCTGGAATGTATGGAGGGAGGTCGAGAACCTCCCCTTTGAATTTCTGCGAGTGCCGCGACTGTGTTGGCCGTATGAGGTCGTGCATTGTCGTGGAGCAGAATGACCCCACGGGTGAGATTGCCTGGTCGTTTTGTTTTGATCGCTTGGCGAAGGGTGTTCAAGGTTTGCGAGTAACGCTGGGCATTCACTGTTGTCCCGTGCGGCATGAAGTGTATCAGAAGGGGGCCATCTTGGTCAAAGAAGAACGTCAGCATTAAACTTCCTGCACTCGTGTGGATGGCCTTGCCTTTTTTGGGTGGTTGTGACCCAGGATGCTTCCACTGGAAGCTTTGTCGTTTGGATTCTGGTTCGAAGTGATGACACCATTGACTCATCTCCAGCCACCACTCGTGCCAGGAACCCATTCCCTTCCCTCGCATAGCGCTTCAGATGACCAAGACAGTGGGCCATTCGACGTGCTTCCTGGTGTGATTGAAGACTGAGGGGCACACACTGTGCGTAAGTGCAGTCGTTCCTTCATGATGGTGTGCACATATCCGACGCTCAATCCGACCACGGCGGCTATGGCGTTCACTGTCACTCGGCGGTCCTGGGTAATGAGTGAATCAACCAGCTGGACGTTGTCATTGGTAATGCAGGGGGGTGCCCCAGACCGGGCATCATCGGCTAACGACACCCGTCCTTCCCTGAAGCGCTTGTGCCACGCCTTGACCCTTGCAAGGGACATGCAGTGTTCGCCGAACACTTGTGACATTCGGCGATGAATGTCCGTTCCCCTTACTCCTTCCGCTGTCAGAAATCGAACAACACCTCTTTGCTCTTCGTTTGACGCCTCCATGTCACTGTTTGCAATGCGACTGGCAGCGTTGGACGATTGATGCATGCTGCTGCTCGCTTTGTATCGTCACGTGACGTGCAGGCGTGCCCTCTAACGACGGGATGTGACCTTCCACGCTCAGGTCGGAACCACACCTCGTTACACACGCCATGATTAGCCGATGTCGGCACGAGTTTGCGCATTCCAGCCTCCGGCTCGTTACTTTTTGAACGCACCTGATATATACTGGGTTATTTTTGAAGTGTTGAATATTAGTACAAATTCCTGTGGGGCAACACAGTTTCTGCATGAGGATATTTGTCCTTGATTACCCTTTATCGACCCATGTTTTTAAACGCCCGGAGGTATTTAACCTCGTTCCTGCCCGAGCAAATTGATTTTGGATTTATTAATTCTTTTTCTGAAAAATATTCTGAGTTTAATATATTTTTAATTTGATGTGTTGTTCCTGGGGTGTCATTGTGTGATAGTAGGGCCACTCCAATGTCTTATGAACGGGCACAATACATACTGACATAACTGCCAAGTTTTCCGGTTTCCTCGGGAGGTTTCCGGATTCTTGGGGTATTTTCCGGTTGTCCGGATTTACATAATTTTTTCCGTATTTTCAACTCCCTAGCTTGTTTCCATTCTCTGCATCCAAATCGCATTTCAGTTTTCATTCTCGATAATAGCTGCTATTCTGAGATGCGAGTGTTTAAATTCGACTGATAAGACTCGGGGTGTCTACCGGTAACGAAAAGTAACGAAAAAGTAGCTAACTTTACAAATGGGTAACGAACGTAACGAAAAGTAGCTAATTCTTATGTCTGGATAGTTGGAGGTAACAAAAATTCGCCGAGGTCTGTTAAAATCATTTAAACCCGCGGCGCTAGGCTCGCAGATGCGATGAAGCGAGTTTCACGCAAGCGGCGCCGATTGCGTAAGCTATATTTCCCCGTGCACGACCTTAAGGAAATGCATACTGAGAATACCTTCAGTGGTACCTACTGTATACATCAGTTGAACGTTTATTTTCGGCATCAAGACGAGTTTAGTTTTGTGTCAAATATTTTTCTGTATTAATCCGAAACGTGACTTTTTGCGAGACGTTTATTCGCAATAACTTCCGAAACTCAACAGAAACCTCTCATTTCTGAGATTGGCCTCTAAATTTGTATATCTCAATTTGAAGTCCAGAAATAAAGCGAAATAATTTATTTTCGCAATCTTGCGAAATGATACCGTTTCAAAAGTAATCGCAAAAATGCTTCGAAATACATAGCCTACCGTATATTTTAAAAATCTATCCGTCTAGTGAAATTGCGACATAAAGTGTGATCAATTTGAAACTCCGTTATATGTTTTTTTCCTTCGAACTATGGTTCCATTGTATATATAATGTAACCGGTCTATCTCTAAAACTTGTATAATTTGAATTCGAATGTGCCCTCTTGTCGGATTATTCGTGCAATCCTCTCTGAATAATTTATAATAACCGATACGTACTTCGAACGTTCTTCCTCCCAAATCACAATCGTCCTCAAGACGGCCGGCTGACAGCACGACTTGCCTGCGGGAATCTCGTCAAACGGACCACGATCGACGCCAGTTGCGTAAAATTATAAAACCCGCGACCGGCCGCGAACTTGTGTCCTCGAGGACTTCGGGAATCCCATCACGAAACATACTGAACCCTATCCGCCACTTTTCCCATGACCGTATACTTAAAAGTGTACGGGGAGCGAGAAGTGCCTCAACCTACTTCGACATAACAGACTACGTAGCATCGCGATACTCATTTCTTCTCGTGATCCACGATGAACTTCCAACCACAGTATAGGGGCAGCGGGAATCACGGAGTCGATCATACAACATTTCCATAACTGCTCGTGAATTTTAACCATGCCCAACCTCGAGCTTGCCTTCGCCATTCAGCCAGGACAGATAGACAGGCAGACAATCGTTGAACGGCCAGATGCGGTGCCGATTGCATAACATCGCGTTCTCATTGTGCAACCGTAGGGACAACGTGATTCTCGTATAACGACCGAGAGTGGCAGCGATTGCGATTCATCGCGATATTTCTTCGCATTCGATGACGAGTACAACTTTACTGGATTCTTGTGAAATGGACAGCAAGCGGTGCCGATTGCGTAATAATAACTTACCATATTTTTTCGTGCCCGACCTCAAGGACAATAGAAATCTCGTCGAACGACTAAAAGTGACACCGATTATGTAATCACGATCTTTCTCCGTGTTCTATCTATAAACCTACGAATCGCACCAAACGGCTGAGACCAGCCTCGATCGTGAAACGACTCGATATTTCTCCTTACCTGACTGCGAAGACAATTCGGTGACGATCACGTAACGTCGCATAATATATTTCTTCGTGGTGTACCGCGGGGACAAAGAAATCTCCCCAAACGGCCAAGATCAGAGCAACTTCTTGGTAATCATAACTTCTTGTACACAAGACGGCATATTTCCTGAATCAACTCATTTGATATTAAATATCCATTATTTATTTTTCTCTAAATATTTACAACACCATAAGTGAATCTTATTCACTGCTTTAAACACAGTTCATTGTTGTTTTCCTTCACCGCGCGATGAGCTTCTATGGTTGCCGACCGCGGACGTATCTTGAATTGAAAGGTAACTAAAATTAACTAAAAGGTAGCTAAAAAGTAACTAATTTTTACTTCATCCTTACCGTAGACACCCTGTAAAGTTTATTGATAATCCCGTCTCGCTGATTATCGCTGCGCTTTTGTCATTAATTCCTTGCGTTTGACATTACGCTGAAAGTCGATAGAACTGTATATCGATAATCACATCTCGCAGATTATCGCTGCATTTATATTACTCTTCGTGGTACGACTGTTTGTAAGCGGGAATGCTTGGTTTTAAGCGGTGCTTGCTGTAGTTCTGGTATTCGTGCAATTGTGTGACAATTTTTTGTGCAATTTAGTGTTTTCGTGATGAATTCAAGTAAGAAACGATATCATCAGTCTTTCAGGGAGGCATATTCTTCAGAATTTTTGGAAACTGGCACAATGAATTAGATAGTCTAACATCACCAAGAGTTTGTAATCTCTTTCCCTTTAGTCTTTCTCGCTATTTTTAAGACCTTGCGACGCATGTACGCGTTACATTTTTGCGCTTTGGGATCTTCTGGTTTTCTATTTTTGAAAGTTGGCAGGTATGCGGATACAGTATATTACGGCCAGTTTTGTTTCCCTTGAAATATATCCTGTTGCAAACCTTCTGTTATTTGATTCAAAACTACAACAGTTACGTATTCATTAAAGGAAGAAGTTAAATATGAAAGTGTTTTGTGCAATTTTAAATTAAATAATCCAATCCAATAATAAGATTGCAAAGGATTCACCTTGAATCACGCATGAGTTATAATTTCTTGTAAATCCATTACAAATCCCAGTTGAGGCTAAATTGTCAGACTAAGAGCCTGACCAGAAGTGTTGAGAAGATTACACATAATTCATGTTGGCTTCACGTTCATGGCCAATGGAAGAAACAGTATGCTTAGTAAATTAATCCTATGTTCCACTTCCACAATCACTTCTATAACAGCTGCTGATAAAGCCTACTCCTTCAGTTAGTAGTTTTGTGTACTGGCATACCCTCCGTCGGGCGCAATGCATCTAAGAGATGCACTCGCTTTGTGGTCTTCTGCGGTTTGATTGTGGGGGAAGCAGGAAGCTTGTGTTTTATTATCTCCTCCTCCCTGGTAGCCAGTTTACTCCTGTGGGGTCCCGCTGTTGAGCCAGCTTGGTGTTCCAACACACACAAGACGCGGCGTTAACCTAGAAAAATTGCCGAGTATAAATTCACTGGCCGTGAGAGCCAATATACCATACTTTTGGAAGCTTTCGTAGGGAAGTTAAGGCTACTTCAGCTTTTAGCTCTCGCAGTAAAGAACCACACCGAGAATCTAATTGTAAATGTAGAAATGCATTTCGACAGTGGGCATCCAATACTTTGTAGGCCTTTCCATTAGTTTTCTTTTACCTAGTTGCGAACGCTCAGATGCCCATGGATATAGACTGTCATTTGTGGTCCGTGTTGACCGACTGAAGAGCTACAAATGACAGTTTGTATTGGCAACACTGAATGAATGGCTTCAATTCTTTACATCCATGGATATACGTTCCCGATGAACGATATATATGAAGTTGAGGAAACTATGGCCAAGCAGAGGACATTGAAGGTTCAGTGGGAGTGTACTGTGTATGAACTTCAAGCTGGGAATGGTGTTCTAGGCATAAGGAAGATAGAAGTTGAGGAAACTATGGCCAAGCAGAGGACATTGAAGGTTCAGTGGGAGTGTACTGTGTATGAACTTCAAGCTGGGAATGGTGTTCTAGACATAAGGAAGATAGAAGTTGAGGGAACTATGGCCAAGCAGAGGACATTGAAGGTTCAAGCTCGGAATGGTGTTTTAGACATAAGGAAGATAGGAGTTGAGGAAACTATGGCCAAGCAGAGGACATTGAAGGTTCAGTGGGAGTGTACTGTGTATGAACTTCAAGCTGGGAATGGTGTTCTAGACATAAGGAAGATAGAAGTTGAGGGAACTATGGCCAAGCAGAGGACATTGAAGGTTCAAGCTCGGAATGGTGTTTTAGACATAAGGAAGATAGGAGTTGAGGAAACTATGGCCAAGCAGAGGACATTGAAGGTTCAGTGGGAGTGTACTGTGTATGAACTTTAAGCTGGGAATGGTGTTCTAGACATAAGGAAGATAGAAGTTGAGGAAACTGTGGCCAAGCAGAGGACATTGAAGGTTCAGTGGGAGTGTACTGTGTATGAACTTCAAGCTGGGAATGGTGTTCTAGACATAAGGAAGATAGAAGTTGAGGGAACTATGGCCAAGCAGAGGACATTGAAGGTTCAAGCTGGGAATGGTGTTCTAGACATAAGGAAGATAGAAGTTGAGGAAACTATGGCCAAGCAGAGGACATTGAAGGTTCAGTGGGAGTGTACTGTGTATGAACTTCAAGCTGGGAATGGTGTTCTAGACATAAGGAAGATAGAAGCAGAAGCTTTCGAGGTCTATCACAGACGATTTGTGTCAGTCTCACTTTCATTTGTATGTTAACGCTGGAAAATCATTTTTGCTGTGTGTCTCATTCCATATTCGTAGTTAATTAAAGTGTGTGTATGTATTTCTACCCAAATTATTGCCTATTCTACAGGGTTGAGAATGAGGTGAAATGACATAGAATAGAGCAATGGTGTTTACAGCCAGATGCTTTTCTGCCAGCACGAGTGAGGAGTTTATAAGAGAGAAATAAATATGATGAAGCGAGGCTCTCAGCAAGAGTTAATCTGTTTAAGGTTTTGTTGATGTCTGGCATACTTTGATGTTTTTGTTCTGTTGCCTCTGATCCATCATGTGGAATATTTCTCCGTATGCTCATTTATGTTTTAAGATTGAAGACACTATGGTATCTCTATGTACTGTTCCATCAGAATGAAATGTGGTGAGGAGTTGGAAAGTAGTGTTTAATTAGTTTGCCAGCAATTTAAAATAAGAAACCATGGCAAACGATTTCAAAAGTTACTGACGTTGGGGTTCAAACCTAGTTGTTTTCAGAGGTCAGAAGTAGCATGACCACTTGGCCTGGAGCTTCAAGTTTTGTAATATTTAAAATGAGCTCAGTTCTTAGTGTGTCTTCAGAACGGAATTATAAATCCTGTTTTCATTGCGCAAATTCCATGTCTGGATAACAAAATTACTGAAACTGGGGTAAAACTAATATTGATAGATAAATCCATTCTTGAAGGCATAATTTATAATACTGTATCAGACTTCATTTATAAAAGGTATTGAATAAGATAGGCGTGGCTTGCAATAAGCGGGGAGAAGCTATTAAAATGGTAGTCAACGTCACAGCAGTTCTTTGGATGGTAACCTCTACCGGCGATGCCGCAGGGAGAATGAAACACTGGCTCATGTCCTTGGATGTTTTTCAGTTTAGTTACGAGGAACTCCTGCCACATTGAAATCATACCCTTCATTGTTGTCGCAGGTGGCAATGTTTCTATCACACTCTCCGGAGGCAATTTATTGGCATATTCTAATTTCTAATTTAAAAGCATTAATCAAAGATTGTGCAGTGTTTTGTGAAAAATTTATTGTAGAATATTGATTTTCTGGCATATATGTGGTCGGTCTAGAGATGTTAAATCCCTTTACATACTTACTGCTAGAAATTTCTATATAAATATTATTTTTTCTGTCCTTAAGCCTATTACTTCCTTTAAGGCTCTGTTCTCCACATTTGCTATCGCACTTAGATTTACTTGACCTATAAGCGAGTGATGGCTTTGATATGTTTCATTATTAGGGGAGACTTGTATAATCCAGTATGATATAATGGAGAATATGAAGTAATCTTAGTCAGTTGTTCAACCGCAGTATCCTTACTTTCAGTTCAGATGTGCTGTAAAGTTACATTATTTGTTAATTATTGCGTAGAAGCTGAAGATGATAGCAAAGAAGTAAATGATTCAATCTTGTCAACAGGATATAAAAGAAGAAATCCAGGTTGAAGTGATTGACGGATGTAGAAATCATCTAAATGAGTAAGTTGACAACATTAAAAGGAAAAGCTTTCTTTCAGTTTTATGTATGCATATTAAAAATGTTGGATATGAACTGTTTTTGGCAAAATCAGATATCCTCTTTTCATATCTTTCATTGCACACATTTGTTTTTAATTTTGTCTCTCTTGAGTTGATTTTGATATTCAGTTTTCATATTTAGCAGCCCAAAAAGTATCCATTCTCATTCAGACTTCTCACTGTTGGAGGTATGAAAGGAAAGTGTGTTACTCTATAAATTGTGCCCAGTATGAACGTTAATGAGAATATGACCGCTGTTCTTAAAACCACATCCTACTTGTAGCACGAATGTGAACATATTTGTGGTGTAAGTTTTTAAAGGAATATCCACTACTTTGGACCTCCCCTATTGTGTTCCTGTAGCCAGGTATTTGTTCTAAGTTCCAAAATTTTGAACGTAAAAAAAATGTCTCCAAACTGGATGGTGCCACATGTAGCAACCATACCAAAGGCCAATAATGCGACAAATTTTTGACTCGGAGGGAATTTGTTTTGTGAGGTTTAAATTATATCTTACATGCGGTAATTTGTGATTTTCGTGATTAGTGTTTTTGTTTTTCAGATAATATTATTGGAGTGTTTTCTGTGAAACCATGATAAGATGGTGTTTGGTATGCATCATTAAATACACCATCCTATATGTTAGTCCGAATGAGGATCGTCCTGTCTCTTGTGTGTTGTTTAACAGGTGTCTTTTTCTTAAGGGAGATTACTCATTAGGCAGACGGTTGATGTTGATGTTCTGTTGAAAGACACAGTAGCCATATCACACTGAACCAGCCTTTGTGTGGACCATTTATATTGTATTGTATGTAATTAGCACTGATTTTGTCGTGGAGAGTACAATTTGTAAGTGCACCTTGAATGTGTTTACTTCATTATATTTACTCTAATTGTATTTGAATTACAACCACTGGCCATAGCGGGGAATTATAATTCAACGCCCGTAGGTTCCCATCGAGTTCATTTTCAAGTAGTTCTATCTTTGCCTACCAGGGATGCCACAGTCACTGACACCTAGCGGTGACCTTTGGAATTTGTTCGAGCGTTTCTAGCCAAATAAATTACAAATTTAGCTACGCACTACCAATTGTAGTGGTAGGTTCTTTTACATGCCATGCATCTATTACGTGGGCCCTCTGGCTTTATTTCCCCTCCGAAGGAAGGCATACTGGGGGATTTTAACGCTCTTGAAAAATCCGGCGACTTCGGCCGGGTTTGAACCCGTGATCTTGGACATAGCAATTTAGCATGCAACTGGGTCCGCTATATATTTACTTTAACTGACCTAACTTAACATCGCATCTAACAAGGCAACATTGGACCAATGGCATTTTTTGAGGAATTAATGACACTGCTGTTACAAACAATGAGCTTGTTTGTGATTCACTCAAAGTAACTAATTAAAACTATTTAACCACGCATTGTTTCTGCATGAAATTTGATTTATACAATAATATATTCTTCAAGCTATGCTGCTCAATTTCTGTAATTTTATTAACGCAACAATTGGCCATTTATTTTCTCTCCAGGACGGGTCAGGGAAGGGATTCTGCAATGAAATCGGCGTTGGACCTATAAAGAGGAACCGTTCCGGCATTTGCCTGGTGGTGAAAATGGGAAACCAAGAAAACCATTCTCAGGACGGCCGAGGTTGGATTCGAACCCACACTATCCCGATACCAGAGATGCATGAGGTACCGCGGCCGGTAAATGCTGCTCAATTTTAGAGTCATAAATTGAAAGTGTGTATGTAACAGCCATCATGTTATGTATATTAGCCGATTACTCACCACATGAAGTTGCCTTCCTGACAAAATTTGTAATAAGTTTAAATCCATATGGTACATATTTGACATAAGCGAGTATTTTGTCTTTTGTTTCAACGGCAGCTAACACCAATGAATATATTCCCCAATTTTGATTTCAGCTCCATTTTTGTTGAGTATTTTAAAAATAATTCTGTTACACGTAAAGTTAGTGATATACAGAAGCCTATGAAGAGTAAATTTAAAAAATTATTCTCTTTCCATAATCTGCCCAATCTTGTCATAACTAGTTTTAAATATACTCTGCGAGGATGGTGATAAAGACACTTGCCTGCTACGACAGAAGTTGTGAAAGCGAGAATGGTGAATCCTCTTTACATAAATTATACTAATAAGCTTGTAATTCCTTTAATATTCTTTATTTTCGACCCTGACTATTATATGTCAGAAAACTGTATCATAATGATGGTCGTTATAACACTAATTTTCATTATGAAACAGTTTCTCCCACCAATCACAGCTCAAGAAACAGTTGTTTGACCCATTAGATAAGAATAGCATAGCCCCTGCGCTTAGTTCCAAGGCCTTCTAATTTGAATTTCACTGCGCTGCCTAGTGTCATAGAGGGGTAATCGAGGAGGCCATGTTCAAATAAAAGGCATTCTCTTGTCTTGTTCAGTACATAAAACTGGCGAAATTGAATTTGAATTTAATTTGAATTTGAATTGAATTTGAATTTGAAGTCTCGATAGATATTTATGAATATTTATATTCGAACATAAAATAGTTATAATAATTATCGTCGAAAATAAACAGTCGTATGCAACTCGCCTATAATGGTAATCAAGACACTCGTATGGTAATTATAAAACTCGCATACGCTCGTTTTATAAACAGTCTTAATTTTTAGTTTCTCACACTCACGCCGGACAAATACCGAGATGTAGACTATGACCTTAACCTGACACACTCCTGCACAGTTTTATTTACCGCGTTTTGTTTATTACGAGCTAAGTATTAGGAAGGATATCCGGCCATGAAAACTATCCGGTATCCGAATGGTTTATTTTAAAATTTTACACATATTAACCCAAAATATATAGAATTGTTAACACTCACCTGTACCGGGATTTTCTCTGTATTATTTCTCTCTCTTATGTTTTTTTTGCACAAGTAAATTGAGTTGATTATTCTGATATCTCAAGTTAATATTCAACTACTCGGGGCCATATGACAACGATATCCGAAGTTTCCTATTGACACACACGTACACTCGCAAGCACACGGGCATGATTAAGAAGATATTCCAAAACCGTAATATGAATTACAAACACACAACTATACTGAGCTAATGACTGCGATATCGCTACGTTTTTGTTATACGAGTTTAATGAACGGATTATAGATATATTTTAATCTCACAACACACTCCAGTACATGGTGCTAATGACCGAAATGTCCCTAATCCTCAGCATTCGCACTAAAGTATACAGGTCTGATGATCAAGGTGGTTTTTATACACACACACTCTTAAGTACACGGGGCTAACAGCCATGATATGGAAATACCCTAACTAGATGGTTATAACGAATTTGATATTGCAAACCCCATAATGTGATTTATGTACACATATATATATATCATTATATTTTAGCTACGCGGGTCTTATAATCGAAATAATGCTATTACACAACAAGAAATAAGCACTCGCAAGTACACGGTGCTGATGACCAATCTTTACAACTCACAACTGAACTCTCTCCCAGCCAATGCCCTGCCAGTAGCAAGGCGACAGAAAGCACTTGTCAGCTGAAATATTCCGCCCATGATGTCCTACAAGCTAACCAAGATTGAACATTTCCTTGCATGGTGGCTAGCATTCTCGGTTGTCGTCCTGGCGGTCCGGGTTTGATTCCCGGCTCTGGGACTAGAACGGACCACTCTGTAGAAAGAGAGGGCGTGATAGCTCAGTGGTCAGGCTGTTTGCCTCTCACCGCGAATGCACGGGTTTGATTCTCAGCTCTGCCTTGAAACGGAGTTCACTCAGCCTTGGGAGGTTAAACTGAAATGAAGCCTGGAAGTGGTTACTGGGATGGTTCATAGCTTAGGGCCACGGTCACCTCTTTAACCTATTTTTAATCAGACCCAAACAAGTGGTTACCTTTACGAATGACCTTTTATCATCTCCAGTTGCATGTATTTTAAGTTCACATATTGAGACAATATAACTGAAGTCCACTGACGCTTTTTCAATCCTATGTCTAATTCTCCTAACCGAAACTAAGAAGGGATGTTCCGTCTCGATTGATTTGGCAGGCAGGAATGTCGCCTGCTTCGTAAGGTGGTGGACTGTGTGTCGGGTTGGTGGTTGGCCGAATGGCCAGATTAAGTTAGTCTTTGTCTTGTGATTCATTGTCATGATCAAATAAAGATAGCCTCCAATACATGCGCCGTACCTAAACAGTCCATTTGTGGTTATTAACTACCATTGGAAGGCTGTAATAATCCAAAATCACGAGAAAACATTTAGTACATACCCATTAGATGTAGATATAATTTCATGTTTGTTTGCAAAGAGTTACTCTTATGCCAGGGGGGAGTTGCTTAGTGGTAGAGTGTTTGCTATGCAAGTGAAAGGCCTCGAGTTTAACACCAGACTCCTCTGACTTACTTTCCCCTACTTGTATTAGTTTAAATAGCTTTGTTTTACAAATGAATTCACATATTTAGACAACATGTAACTTAAGGCCACGGCTGCTTCCTTCCAATTTTCATGTGAATTATAGAACCAACAGCGGTGGCTACGCTCACTAATGAGAAGCGCTAGTCTCACCATCGGCCATTCTTGAAGTACATCTCTGTGGTTTCCCATTTCACCACTAGGCAAATACAGGGACGGTACCTTCTGACAGCCCACAGCAGCGTCCTCTTACATTCTTGCTTAGTTTCATTTTTCTTTCTTTATTCATTTTATATCTCATTCCCACGCACAAGCTGCCCCCGGGCGTTGTCTGGAAAGACCCGCACTCAGCCTCTCAGGAGGCCACACAACAAATAACTCCTCTAGTGTGGATGGCGTTAGGAATGGCATTTGGTCTTAAAAAGCATACAACACATAGACTTTTATTCCATATCAACATTGACCTAGTTAACAACGGGCGAGAATATGTTTACATGACCTAACACTAGAATTTTTAATTTCTTGCTTTTACCTTAACGGGACGCACTGAGCCTCGTGAGGAAAAATCGAGAAGAGGTGTAATCGAATCCCACATCATCTAGACAAGAAGTGGATTTGCGTGGTTTCCCACTTCAGGCAAATGCCGGTAGGGTTCCTATCCTCAGGCTACGGTCGCTTGCTTCCCAAACCTCGCCTAAATTACAAATACACATGCTACTATAGACACTAGAGTAACACAGGTTAGCATATAGAAAATTAATTTTAACACATTTAATCCTACTTACTTGAGTATGCTATTTTCTATTATTTTTCCCATCAATCATTTTTTGATAAGAGTACAACAAGCGAAAGAAATAGTTAACAAAGTTCACGAGGCGCATCTCAAGTTGCTGCCATAAGTGAAGATCAAGTCCAAGAATATTGAGAATCTAGCTAACTTCGACAATAATTGAGAGTACACTCTTCAAGATTAAATAATTAACTGAGTTGTAAGAATACAAACGGTGGACGGCCGTGGCTAAAAAAAAAATAAAGCTATGCCACTGATGCAACCTTTAAAGAAATGAAATTGCAGAAAGTCTTATGCACCTAATAGAGTAGTTGCTGCTAAATTGTTGGACTCAGACCAAGTTTAAACTAAAATTTAATTTATATAAACTTGTAATTAAGGCGTAGACTGTATTAAATGACCAAGTTTACCACATATTAGAGTGCCCCAACAAAACCATTAGAAATGACTAGAGTTACGTTAGGAAATCTGGGTTGCTCCTAGCTATTTGGTAACAGCAGTACTTGCTGAGAAATTTGAACTTCCATTACAAACTGGGTGAAAGGCTTTTGCAAGAGAGCCTTGACAGCCAAAGAATAATGAAATTGAGACTACACGGCGCTAGAATGGCATGAGCTTGCAAGCTTTGTAAAATTACAATAGATTTGAAGCGTTTTAGCTTCAAGAAAGTTCCAGTAGATTTCAATACCGCTGGAAATACGCCGAATGACCTATAAGTGATAAATTCAAATAGGATCCCTCGGATGTAACCTCAGATATACAAAAAAAATACAAAGCAGATAACTTAAATTATATCGTTTATTGTTAGTGGGGTTCAAAGGGGGAAATAAGGGTTTATTCACTGTCAGTTCATGCATGTATTTATAAATGCGCAACACTGTTACTTGCAAACCAGACTATTTTCAAGCACGAAGCACTATAGCAATTGTGGGCAGAGCTTCTCCATAAAAAATCACTGATTAACGTGGTGAATTATTTCCGGGTTGAAAATGTGCATAGTTTCAGAATAGTTACAGTTTTCAACATTTAAGAAATTGCTTGACGTTGAAAATCTAGGGCATGCGCTGAGTTATCCCATTGAACGGAGTTAAGTGAATTTCACAAAATGTCAATCACAGACATTGAATCTGACGATTACATTGGAAGAACTTTCGAGAAGAATTTGCCCAGATTAAATGGAGTACATACTCAATCCCGCGATTTGCCCAATTATTGGCATTTGACAGAGTAAATTTGAAATTTCCCTCGATGTTCTGTTTGGAATTTGACAAAGTAGAGACGAAAAGAAGAGAATCCCTCGTTGCACCCGACCAATAGTTATAATTTCAGATTTAGCATGAGAACCCACGATGGCGACATTTTTTGTCAAACATCACAAAATGAGATCTATCCGTCCAGTTAAAAATTCAATAGCTTAGAATACTTACAAGTATTAAAATAGCTCCATAGCTAAGTTAAAATAAGGAGAGACCTATCTTTGCATTGCGGCAGGCATTGTAGTCTGTGTCACTTGCACGACCGTCGCAAAATGTCGGACATGGCTACTGACCCTTGGAGAGTTTGCTGACGGCACTAAGACGACTGACAAGCTCGTAGAGCTCCCGAGTGGTGAGCAAGCAGGGAGGGGTATGGAGGGGAAAGGAGGTGGCGTTACTCATACCAACAGGTACACAAATCAAATAATTCAAATTCACAAATTTCTTTCTTGACGCCAAGTCCAAAGATCGTTGGAGGGTGTAGGCTGCCATCTGTTTTGAATGAGTTGAATTAATAAGCATTCTTCGGTGGCTGTTGACAACGATTTCCCACGCCAGCCGCACTAGACGAGAGAGTTCAGAAAGGCGTCGCAAGGTGGCGCACCAAGAAGAAGCTTCAGGTTTCTGTTAAACAGGGGGAAAGAAGTCTCGTTCTCTGTAACATACTAAAATAAGAAACGAACAAGGGCACAATACGAGAGCAAAATCACACAGAAATCCCTGTTGGTGGTTTTCACGAAATTAACGGAGAAAAAAGACGGAAACGTTAAGGAAAACACAGCATGGGTGCGAAATGCGTTTAAGCGTATATTCTAGGAGTATACCACACCGTTCAAAGTTTCTGAATAGAAGTGAAATAAAGTTAGATGAAGGCAACTTTGCTTAAACAAAATCTTAGGAATAAGGAGAGCTCTATTACGAATTATAATTTATTATTATTCTCGAGTCAGAAAACATCAAATAAAACACAGATTCAAATACTATGACTACAGAGATAATATTTTTTTTTACCAAAACTTATCCACTTCCACTGCATTCTGTGATGCTTCATATACACACATCAAAAAAAGTTTTGCATCACCTCGGTTCCCAGATCTCCGGCATATAGACGTTGACTGTGTATATTGTATCCAAGATACAGTCCCTTTGACTGTTCATAGATGTCACTAAAACTGCTCAAAGATGTAAACAACCATGCATGAGCAGGGCCTATTAGACGGAGGGGGTACGACAGCCGATCAGTTCCAGTCATTCCACCAGGACGAAGGTACGCTGCTCATGTTGTCTGTAGTTCTACCTTGCCCAGAAGGTCAATACCGCAGTTCGATCGCGTCCGCATTGTTACTTTGTGTCAAGAAGGGCTCTCAACAAGAGAAGTTTCCAGGCGTCTCAGAGAGAACCAAAGCGATGTTGTTCGGACATGGAGGAGGTACAGAGATACAGGAACTGTCGATGACAGGCCTCGCTCAGGCCGCCCAAGGGCTACTACTGTAGTGGATGACCGCTACTTACGGATTGCCGCTCGGAGGAACCCTGACAGCAATGCCACCATGTTGAATAATGCGTTTCGTTCAGCCACAGGACGTCGTGTTTCAACTCAAACTGTGCGCAATAGGCTGCATGATGCGCAACTTCACTCCCGACGTCCATGGCGAGGTCCAGCTTTGCAACTCCGACACCATGCAGCGCGGTACAGATGGGCCCAACAACATGCTGAATGGACCCCACGGAATTGGCATCACGTTCTCTTCACCGATGAGTGTCGCATATGCCTTCAACCAGACAATCGTCGGAGACGTGTTTGGAGGCACCCTGGTCAGGCTGAACGTCTTAGACACACTGTCCAGCGAGTGCAGCAAGGTGGTGGTTCCCTGATGTTTTGGGGTGGCATTATGTGGGGCCGACGTACGCCACTGGTGGTCATGGAAGGCTCCGAAACGGCTTTACGATACCTGAATGACATCCTCCGACCCATAGTGCAACCATATCGGCAGAATATTGGAGAGGCATTTGTCTTCATGGACGACAATTCTCGACCTCATCGTGCACATCTTGTGAATGCGTTCCTTCAAGATAACGACATCGCTCGACTACAGTGGCCAGCATGTTCGCCAGACATGAACCCTATCGAACATGCCTGGGATATGTTGAAAAGGGCTGTTTATGGACGTCTTGACCCACCAACCACTCTGAGAGATTTACGCCGAATTGTCGTTGAGGAGTGGGACAATTTGGACCAACAGTGTCTTGATGAACTTGTGGATAGTATGCCACGGCGAATACAGGCATGCATCAATGCAAGAGGACGTGCTACTGGGTATTAGAGGTAGTGGTGTGTACTGCAATCTGGACCACAAATGCTGAAAGTCTAGCTGTATGATGGTACAACATGCAATGTGTGGGTCTCATGAGCAATAAAACGAGCTGAAATGTTGTTTGTGTTGATCTCTATTCCCTTTGTATTTAACGGTTCCGGAACTCTTGGAACCGAGGTGATGCAAAACTTTTTTTGATGTGTGTAGTTCATCTTATGTGCAAGAGGTCGGGCACCGTCTACACTGAAAGGTATGTTTCATAGACTGATCCTCTCCTAGTCACACTGAATGCCACCTTCTTTAATGTAGCCCCACTTTGCAAGATTGATCTTAGATCTGCCCACTCCTGATCTAAATCTATTCAAGGATTTTCATGTTAACCAAACTTGATCATGACCAGGAGGTAAAGTTTCGGCTATCCTTTTCCAGCCCAGGAGAGGAGATTCCTTAGCTATCCATAATTCTAGCCTGGCATTTTCATATGTAGTCTTCAATTCGTTGGATGTTCTTAGGAACTGTTCCTAGACTTCAGCCTCTGAGCATGTAGTTC